>CM060903.1:1346991234-1347716859 GCA_030737815.1 Allium fistulosum
TCAAAGAGATTATTGATGCATGTGAGGCAAAGATTAAGCCTGATAAGGAGCTTGCTCGGATCGAAGCCCTTAAGGAAGAGGTGAAGGAAGCCGGTAGGAATGAGATTAGAGGACTGATTGAAGCCCTTAAGGAGGAGGCAAAGGAAGCTGGTAGGAATGAGATCAAGGACCAGTTTGATCCTTTGATAGTAGAGTACAATGCAAAGGTCCTCATTAACCACAACCTTTTCTTCCTCAAAGAAGGCTATCCTAAATCTTTGGTTAAGGTCTGGGACTATATTGCTGACATGAGGATGAGAGCTCTTGATGGTGCTGATGTGGATGAGGAGCAGTTCGTGCAAGAGATTCTGCATGATGAAGAACCTTTAGATCTCGCCGCTGCTAGGCTTAGTTTGCATGATGTCTCGGCAACTGCCGACAAAGGGGAAGATGATGCCAAAGCTTTGGGATCTGGTCCCAAAGATCCTCCTACAATTCCGCCAACTGGTGCATCAATCTCTCTTGGTCCAGGAAAGGACGCGGGTTATGATTCGAAGTAGCCCGGCTTTAAGTCTACTGCGCTAACTCCAATTCAAGAAGGCAGCACTCCGGCCACGACTGAAAGCCAACTGAAAGAAGGTATATTGCTTACTTATCCATTGCTTGAGAAGGTTTATACTCTACGCCCAATAGTTTTAGGCTCATTTGCTGGTTCTTGTAAACCCGCAGGTCCGTCTACTCCTGCTCAAATCCCAGGTGATGATATTTCTTTGAGGCAACGGACGTCGATCATCGGTTCTGCAGCGGTCACCATATCATAGGTGGTTACAGATGCTCCTTTAACTGAAACTCCAATCCTAGATGCACAAATGATTAGGGCCCTTACCGATAAGAAGGCTAACGAGTAGCTGGCTCATGACGAATCTGATGACATCGTAATTACACATACCTTCTAGTACACTGATGAGCTTAGCATGAAGGAGCCTACCGAGAAGGAGGAGTTGCTAAAGAAAAAGGCTAAGACTGAGCCTATCGACGTGGAAGTCACTAACGTTGACCTTACTCCATTATAAGTCATTCCACCCGGTAGGTCGATTCCTGAAGAAGAGCTCCCTCGAGCATCTAAAAGCACTCCTCTCAAAGGTGGCAAGAGCAGTGGAGAGTCAAGGAGGAAAAAAAAGGGAAAGCTTCGGAAAAACAAACCCAAAGAAGTCCAGAAGGGATAGGAAGAAATAGTCGTTGTATCGGCTTAGGTTGTAAATAGCTTAGGTTACTATTTTTTGTTGGTTGTGTTCGTGTGAGTACAGCCCCCGCTTTTGGTCTCTTTCTTTTAAGTAAACTTGTAATTTCACTTCCAAGTTTAGTGCAAATAAAAAAATTGCTTCGACTTCACATTTGTTGAACTTGTTTAAGTGTTTGAGCTACTTTTTTTCCACTCAGTGTACTTGTAGTTTTATCGCTTGTTATGTGAATTGTAATGTAATTCGGCCTCCCGTCGATTCGCGTGTTGATCCGATAAGTCCATCTCAATACCAAACACTAATTTAGGGTCTTAGTGTTATGTTGTCGAATCCAGTGGTTAAATGATTATACTCCTGCCCCCAATTTCAAGTTAGCAGAGTTAATTAGTGGACGGTCAAATTCCATCCTTAACTAATTTATACCCCTTCTATCGAATCCAGATCAGAGTTAGTTGTCGAGTAGTCAAATCGCACTCCTTTATTTGTATATACTCACATCTGTGCTCTGAGGATCAGAGTTAGTTGGCAGGCGGTCGATCGCACCCGTTTAATGTTTATGCTCCAGTCCATATTCTAAGGACTAGAGTTATTTCGGAAAATCGTTGAACCACATTTTCCTTAGTTTATTGTTTTGCCCTCATGTCTGGGGTTAGATTTGATGAGTGATCAGTCGTATCATGATTGCCTTTAATTGATGTTTGTCCCATCAACAAGTGGGAATGAGTTGGTTAATGGATGGATAAGTGGTCGAATCACGTTCATTTTGTTTACTTTGATTATGAACTTAAGTAATTGGTCAGCACCAAACCCTAGGTACTTGCTCGTACATGTTAGTGTAAGTTGGTCGTATATCACAACTATTATATAATGCACTAACAATTCACAGATATAGAAGAAACTTCAAGTTTTATTGCCAATTAAAAAGAATCGTGAATCTATCGTATTACATAACTTGGAATTCAAATGCAAAAGAAAACTCAAAAAATAAATACTATTGAATAGAAAAATAAATTTAGTGAAATAGTGTCGTAAATGCTCGTTATTCCATGCTTTTGAGAGTGTAACGCCATCAACAGTCGCTAACTTGAAAGTTCCATCTCCAAGTTTTTGTTCAATGACATATGGTCCTTCATATGTTAGACCCATGTGTGCAGGGATAGGAAAGATCCGCTTCAAGACAAGGTCTTCATTTCAAGGTCCAAGGTCGGACTTTGGTGTTGTAGTATTGGGCGACTCGGTGTCGGTGTGCAGCTTCCCTTAAGTCAGCTTCTTCACGCTTCTCATCAACCATGTCTAGAGATTCCAAAAGGAGATCTCTGTTTGTTCTAGAATCATAATGAGTTACTCGATGAGAAGGGACTTCAAGTTCTACTGGAATGACAGCTTTGGAGCTGTAAGCCAGGACAAATGGAGTATGGCCAGTCGTAGACTTGTAGGTGGTTCTGTAGGCCCATAATACTGTTCGGAGTTCATCAACCCACTTGCCTCTAGCCTTTTCCAAATGCTTCTTCGAAATGGACTTTATGATTTTGTTAACAACTTCGTCCTGTTCATTTGCTTGAGGTTGAGCAACTGCTGCAAATCTATTCTCAATGTGATGCCGATGGCAGAAGTCTTTAAATTCAACACTATCGAATTGGGTCCCATTGTCGGTCACAACTGTTCGGGGAAGACCAAAATGATAAATGATGTTTCGAATAAAAAATTGATTACTTTTTTCTTTGTGATCGTGGCTAAGGGTTAAACTTCGGCTCATTTGGTGAAGTTATCAACTGCTACGATGGTGTACTTTACACAACCTTTGGAGATCGGCAAGGAGCTGATGATGTCAATGCCCCAAGTGGCAAACGGCCATAGATTAACCATTTGTGTGATTTCCATCGGTGGGGCTCTCGGAATTTATGCAAACATCTGGCATTTTTCACATCGTTTAGTGTAATCAGTTGCATCTCGATTGATAGTTGGCCAGTAATACCCGTAGCGGATTATCTTCTTTGCCAGGGTTTGTCCTCCAGTGTGATCGCCGCATACTCCATCATGGACTTCTCTCGGTACTCACTGAATTTCTTCGTGGGTGATACATCGAAGCAGGGGAATAGAGAAACCCTTTCTATACATGACTCCTTCTTAGATGATGTAGCACGAAGCATTGTAGAGGACCTATCGTTTTTCATTCCTTCGTTCGGGAAGGACCCCTCATTGTGGATAGTCATTGATAGGAGTCATCCACGACTCCTTTTCTGGCTCCATTTTCAAGACCCTTTCAATCTTCATTTGGTCGATTCTTGGAGCTTTAAGAACTTTAAATGGGACCAAGCCCATTAGCTGTACATCCCCAGAAGTGCCCAGCTTGGCCAGCGAGTTGGCTCTCTCGTTTTGCTCTTTGGGAATGTGTGATATGGTATAATACTCGAAATCGGTTAGTAGCTCTTGGACTCGACTGAGATAAGGAGCAGGTCGCTGCCCCTTAGCCTGATAGTCTCCCCTAATTTGGCATACAACCAACTGGGAGTCACAAAAGATTTGCAAGGATTTCACTCCCAGTTCTCTGGAAAGTTTGAGCCTATCAATCAAGGCATCGTACTCAGCTTCATTATTCGTTATAGGGATGTTGAGTTTTAAAGCGTAGCAGATCGATCATTCCTTGGAAGTCACTAACAAAATTTCGACGTCAGAACACCGATCATTAGATGCTCCATCCGTATACATCTTCCATCGGACGGTCGACTCTTCACTGCTCTACGGAGAGTCATCTTCTGTAGTGAACTCGAATACAAAGTCCGCCAATACTTATCCCTGGATGGCTCTCCGTAGGAGATAAGTAATGTCAAATTGGCTTAATTTTATATTCCATTTGAATAACTTTGCAAACATCTCAGGTCGCTGTAAGATCTATCGTAATGGCTGGTCGGTGTGGACGTTGATAAGGTGAGATTAGAAATAAGGGCGGAGCTTTCGTGATGCAATCAATAGGCAGTATGCGAGTTTTTCCAGCTTTGGGTGATTTCTCTCAACTACTATCAATCGCTTGCTTACATAATACATCGGCCTCTGGATCCGATTCTATTCGAGCAACAGTGCAGCACTTATGGCATGTACCGACACTGCTAAATAGATATATAAGTCTTCGTGGTCCAGTGGCTTGGATAAGATAGGAAGTCTTTCTAAGTGGTCAACCAGAGCTTGAAACGCATCGATGCAGACTTGTGTGCATTCAAAGTTTCTCTTCCCTCTCCAGATTAAATTGAAGAAAGGAATACATTTGTTGGTAGCCCTGGAGATGAATCGGCTTAGGATGGTGACCTTCCCATTTAGGTTTGTACCTGCTTGATTGTTTTCGGTGCTTAAATGTTCTGAATTGCTTGAATCTTCTCAGGATTTGCTTCGATTCTGCGAGAGTTGACGATGAAACCCAGAAATTTCCCTGACGCAAAGCCAAAAGAGCATTTTAAGAGATTGAGTTTCATTCCATATTTCTGGAGAACACTGAACATCTCCGCTAAGTTATCGATGTAATCATTTCATCATCGTGACTTAACGAAATTATCATCCATATATACTTTAATCGATCGCCCAATCTGGTCTTTGAACATCCGGCCAACCAGTATCTAATAAGTAGCTCCAGCGTTCTTTAATCCAAATGGCCACACAACATAGCAATATAATCCCAGATCGATTATGAAACTGGTGTGCTCCTATCAGGGACATGCATCGGGATTTGATTGTATCTGTGGTACACATCCATAAATGAAAGTAATTCACGTCTAGCGGTCAAATCCACTAGCTAGTCGATTCTTGGAAATGGAAAATTGTCCTTCGGGCACGCATTGTCCAAATCTGAGTAGTCAACACATGTCCACCACTTTCCATTTTCCTTTCCCATAAGTGCAGGATTGGAGACCCATTTTGGGTAGAGGGCATCGTGGATAAACCCGTTGCTTTTGAGTCTATCCACCTTCTCTTTAAGCACCGCAAATCTCTCCAGATCCATGCCGCGTTGTTTTTACTTCACCGGAACATGCCTCAGGTCGATATTTAATATGAGGCTTTCGATGGCTGGCGAAATCCCACACATATCAGGGTGGGTCCAAGCGAACACATCAAGATTTGCTCAGAGAAAACCAGCTAATTCTTTCACCATCATTGCATTGAGTTGTGATTCGATCATGTGCAGTTAGTGCCCTGCTATTACCACGCTATATCTCATAGTGGATTTCTTCCGCTATGATTTTCCCATATTGCCCCAAATATAGCCTTTCCGCTTTAAGCCCCACTATTTCCACTATATCCTGTTATTCCTGCTATATTCCGCTATTTCTGATATATCTTCTTTAAAAGAAACGAATTGAAAAATGACATTTATACATTATAAAAATTATGAAATTAATTTATTTGATTGAATTTTTAATATATTTTAAGGAATGAAAATACTCTAATATTCTATTAAATTCAATTATGTTCTATAACAATTTTACGTTTATTTGTAGTATATTCGCACATGTTTTTATTTAATATTATTTATGTATTAATTACAATTCAATTGAATGTTAATTTTTCATTTAATTACCATTTATATATTTGTAAAAACATTAAGTATGAGTTTTATATGCTATTTAGAGTCATCCGCTATATCCCGCTATATCCTTGTTGTATCTGTGCTATGACTTTTTGCACCTCCGCCGCATTGAATATGCCGAGTGCTTTAACTACACAGATCCGATCTTCTGGACCAGTGATAGGTCATCATAACTGATCGTGATGTCGATCATCAGCTCAGCGGGTCCAGCCTTGAATTCCTTAAGTTCCTTTTCTTCATCGCGTGGATCTATATCTTTATAGAATTGACTGTGGTACCTGAGCGAAGGCCCGGACATTGGTTGCTAATCTTCATTGGTTTAAATGTAGAGAGGCTTATCCACACCCTTTCCCTTCTCTTTCCGCTGAGCATCTATCAGCTTAGCTACATAACAGGAATGTTCAGTCGCCTGATCTCCATGTACAACTCACACGTCATTATCAGTTGGGAATTTTAAGGTAAGACACCAAGGGGTAATGGCTGCCCGAAATTCAGCAAGGGCCGATTAGCCAAGAAAAACATTAATAGAGAGTCCAAATCCAACACAACAAACGATAACATCTGTACTCTCCTACGGTCGTCTTCTCCTTACTCCACCGGTAGCTCGTCATAGCTTACCACTTTCGTTGCAACACTGTTAAAGCCATGAATGTGGTCTTTATACGGTTTCATATCCTTAGCTTCCATCCTCCTTTGATCATAAGCCTTCTTGAAAATTATGTTTACAGAACTACCACAATCGATCAGAATCTTCCTCACTAAGGCGGGGCCGATCATGGAAGAGATAACCATTGGATCAATCATAGGAGCCTTCACCTTATCAGCATCTCTACTCTGAAATACTATGTCGTTTTGCCATAGTATGCTATTGTTTTATCGAAGCTCTATCCTTCATGTTCGAACAACATTCAAATTAACATGTTTGATCGTGTTTGCATAACGCTTCATTTCATGCCAACTTCTGTCTGCCGGATGTGGTCTTCCAGCTATGGTGTTGATAGCCAATCTTCCACAAGTTCGCCTAGGCTCCTCGACACTTAGCGAAAGTTGTCCTTAATTGGGGTCGGATGTCCCTTGCCTGCCATCCTGCAGGTCCTTAACAAACTGCTATAACTTTCTCTCAAAAATCAACTTCTCAATAACATCTTGGAGATTTCGACATTCGTTCGTATTATGGCCATAACACTCACAGAATCTACAGTACTTTCCAATCTGCTTCTAATTCTCCGTTAATTCTTTCGAAGGTGGTTTCCTGTACTAATAGTATTGCATGTCAATAGATAGACATTCTCTAATGACATGTTCAATGGTGTGTAAGTCTCAAACATTGGAATTCTAGGCTTTCCTATCCTAGAATCCCGTTTTCGGTCGCGGTTTCTACCACCGCACTTTTTCTGCTCATTAGGTTTATTATGCGTATTGACTGCTACTTTTCCGGAACTCCCTTCAAACTGCTTCGCTGCTATTTTACTTTGAACTCTTTCAACATTTTGACTAATACCATCTCTCATTTTGGATCGTTTTGCCTCTTCTATCCTCAAGTATTGAGCTACTTTTGCATAAAAGCGATCCAATGTAGCTCCAGCCATACAATCTCCAAAATCAGAATCTGGGCCAATCCCTTTGGTCAGTGCCATCAGTATCGAGTTATCATTCGGATTACTGACTTCTATGACCATCGTATTGAATCTTTCCAAATAATCCTTCAACGACACCCCTGGAGCCTGAATCACATTAGAGAGGGACATAACATCTTTAGGGCGAGCAGTATGCATCCGAACCTGCTCCATGAACTTCGTTGCTAACTCATCAAATGTGGATATTGATCGTGGTGGCAACCTAGTGAACCACATGGTTGCAATCCCACCTAGAGAGACAGGAAAACATCTACACTTGACTGCATTATCAGCTCACGCTGAGTCCATAAGACATTCGTATCTCATAATATGCTATCTGAGGTTGGTTTTTCCCTCATAGATAGGCATCGTGGGCATACTAAATCTCCGTGGGTACTCAACGTGTAGGATGTTGTTAGTGAACTTAGTATGACTCCAAGAGAGTCCCAAATCATCATTGGTCAAGCCTTGGCTTTCCTTGACCAGCTGTCTGACCATAGCCATCAAATCTGTCGTCTGAAGGTTTGGTGCTAAGTGGTGATCATATTCCACCTTACGTGAATAGTCCAGTCGATGTCTCCAGACCGCTCCATGTTGCCTTGGCTCAACGTTCCCTTGATGTTCATCCTGAGCAGTCGCTACATTATCGTTCATGGGTGGTAATTGATCAGCATTTGCTGAATTCCAACGTCCAGATCGACAACATCATCTCCAGCTTGTACCCCTTTGGTTGTTTGTCAATTTCCTCCTCTAGAAGACAGATCGGCATCGATCCCTCTCAGTGGATCGGGGATGATATGTAGCGATTGATTGCTAGCTCCTGTTCCATTGTTCCAGCATTGTATGCTTCAGTTTTACGGCGTCTAGCTATGTGTAGTTGTCGGATAAGGAAGAACCCTCTGATCCTGAATATGGAGTAGGCTCCCACCTTGTTTTTCCATGATGTTGATCCTTTAACTGATTCATCGGGTTAATATTAGCCTAGATCTGCTGGTTAAGCTGCTAACGGCTATCCATCAACTCCTTTATGAGGGCTTCAAAATCAGCTCTGGTAATGGCATCAGCAGGATTCTGGGTAGTAGTTGAATTTTGGGCATTAGTAGCCACTGGTCGAACATTCTGCTCTCCATGCTGGACACTAGCATCATCATTCCTTCAACTCCATAGAAAGTAGACTTAATTCCTCTAACCATGGCTATTAGCTTCCTTTGGATTTCCTTCAAATCTGAGTAGGATAAGAAACTTTTTAAAGATGATTTGGATCTCTTCCTCGGATTTGGGCAACCCAACAATAAAATAGGGATCCAATCAAGTTGAGAATCAAGATTCTCAGTGAAAGCACCAAAATGTTTGCATCGGAAATTGGTACAAACACCCAATAGAAAATTTATAGGGAGATAATGAAGAAAATTAAATAGAAACGGAGGAAAATAGCAATACACTAATAGTAAATAAGTAAAAAACAGAGACATGGAAATGTATAGTGGTTCGGCGTTGATTGCCTACGTCCACTTTGATGAAATAACTTTATTAATCACTTTGAATTCTAAGTACAAGAAAGATCAGATCAGTATTCGAAATTACAATGGAGTACAAAGGAAACAGCATCGTAAAGATCTCCAAATGAACAATGAACCCTGTATTTATAGGTGTAGACGACCAAATATCTCCCTAAAATTTTGACAGTAGGATCTTGAGATGTAAACGAGGCGACCTAGAAAATTCCAAAGCCCAATTCCCAAGGAATAGGGGTCGGCCCTGACCCCACTTGAAGGCCACAAGGCATGTTGTGAACTCTATGTTGGGACCCTATGGTTGTTAGCTCCATGTTCCCAAAGTTTCATGTATAGTTAACTTATGGATTTTGAGATATCGATCGATTTCCAATAAGTTGTATCGCTAAGCTGACGCGATCAAATCCCTTGCATAGAGGGAGAGATCATACCCAATCCCTTACCTATGTGAGACAAAAATCCATTCTTAAAACATTTCGTAGAGTCCATCTCTTGGTTTCATTTAATCGCTACTTCATATTATCGTTTGTTCTTAATCTCTAGACCCCACGATCATCACTCTAGGCTACCGGCCTGGATGACAGTCAAGTCTGACTTGTCTAGTCTCTTCGAATATAGCCAGGTTAAAATGTCGGATAACATATATCTTTAGCTCCTTGAGATTTTCCTAATTATTCATTTATTAGGCTTTGGTTTTATATACTCATTTCAGTGCAGTATAACCCTGCCCTTCTCATATTGTGGCACAGCACCTCCCTGGCCTTCCTGCCTTTACTCGTATTGTGGCGTAACACCTCTCTACCCTTATTCATTATATGGTGCGGTACCTTCCAATTCTCGCTTATATTGCAGCGTAGTACATTCTTTTTCTCTTTCGGATATAGCGCAGTGTATCTAACTTCACTTCGGCTTTTGGCTAAAACATCGTAACATCTTCGGCTCAGTCCCTTCTTGTACCTTTTGCCTTCCAACCTTCTACACCATTACATCCCCCGGCATGGTACATTCTTGCATCCATTCGGCTTTTGCTGCAGTTCCACCCTATACCTTTTGGCTTCTCCCTTCCACCAACATCCCATCTTTTAGTGCATTACTTCTCTATGTAGTATTGACTTTTCTCGAAAATCAATAAGTTCCTATAGGCAATTCACTAACTTCAGCCCTAAGTGCTTAATTTGTGTTCCTAACATTCAAACGCCATCAAATCTCCGCAACAAACAAAGTATGATGCATATATTACCAAACTTTACACATATCATTATCTGATATGTTCAGACTCCAATTTTAGTTAGTGATATTTTCTATTTATCTTTAAAGCATTTAAATGGGATCTTATCCCCTAATCATTTAACTTTAATTCCATCATGTTTATGGGCATAATCCGTTTCGATCCTTTACATAATTGCCTTCGTTCTACGCAGTTCTAGCTATGGTGATGATGAATTTTGGCCAGAAAATAGTTATAAATTTTTAGAAAAGCTTTACTTTAATTCATTTTGCTCATGTATTTTCCATTTTAATCTATTTTCTCTCATTTATTCACTATGTATTTTCTTTCAAAAATTCATAAATAATTATTTTTATGTAGGAAAATTCTTTAATTTAAAAACCATTTCTAACATTATGATTAAAACATCATATTAATTTCCATAGCATTTCAAAATCATTAGAAAACATATCTAAACATCACATGTATAGCTATTTTTCCCCAAAACATTCATTAAAACATCATTTATCCCATTTATGCATCAACTCAAATGAACTCTATCATATTAAATTAAAGCTGAATTCAAACACAATGAAAACGGTATAAGGGTTTAGTATTGCTCATATAGATGTAACCTTGTTTTAATCTTCTTGATTCCTTTTAGCTTTTGTTTCTTTCTCCTTCTTCTTATTTGTTTGTTTTAGGCCGCCACCATTAATGTGATTTTTAAGCTTTTATTTTTTATTTTGAGTAGAATGAAATGAAGAAAGAGTTGTGTTTTTTTCCTACAGTAATTTGGGTCGTGGCCTCATAACCTTTTCCCTATTGATTGTTTACCCTTTTCTTATTTAATTTTCCATATATAGCCGGCCTCTTATAGTAAGCAAGTGTATACCTCAAATGCTCACCATATTTCTTATTCATTAAGACAACTTAACCTATTTAATTTCTCATTTCCATAATTAATTCTTTACTTAATTAACTATTAGGGCATGACAATATATAAAAGTTAAATCTGCACGTATCGCTATACGACATTGATAATGATTTAAATTAAATAAATAACTAATGGGTTTGCTACGGCTTTTTGTCCATCATGGCCCTTGTCTTGGCCTACCTTAATGGGGGAAAGAAGGGGTCTTAGGAATTTGAATTGGTAAGAGAAAAATATGTAGATATTTTGCCACCAGCTTTCAATATAAATTCAAATCAAAGGCTCCTCTTCTCATTTAATTTTTGTCTTTCTCTTCTACCTCCCTTGGTCGAAAATTAAAGGACCAAACCCACCTCCATTTCCACTTCATTCAACTCTAATCATTGTTTATTAAATAGATCCGATGTTCGCACATCTGTCTCTTGAAAAGAAGGGTGCGGATTTGAGAAATCAAGGAGGCTATTTAGATTTAGGTGTGAATCAAAAGAAATGCTCGTTAGGTAAAATTTATTTTGACTTTAATACAATGATATCGGTGTATTGTATCTCATATATCACCATGCATATTTATATATCATTGCCTATTATATTATAGCTTTTATTGTTCGACATCGATCTATATTGTACATCTTATTATAACGATATGCTATTTATATATATATATATATATATATATGTTTGTGTGTTTTTGTGTGTGCGCGCACGCATGTATGCGTATGTATTTTTTTTCAGCTAGCAAAAAAAATTAGTTTAAATTAATTTTAAATATTTACACACACACACAACACATATATATATATAAGATTGTTTATTTATGTTAAACAAAATTTAATATTTTAAAGGATTTACTTATGAATTAAAATTAAATTAAATGTTATGTAAATATTTTTTATTCTTTAAATTACTTACAAAAAAATTCGACTGAATTAATTGTTATCAAAAACAAATATATACATATAATAAATTAATACTTTTGTTAAACAATGTGTTTAAAATGATTACTTTCGATTTAGAAAAAAATTAATTTTATTAATGCCAAAAAATATATTCAAAAATACATATTAGTTTATATATATATTAAATACCTATTTTTATATTTTATACACATATTTAAATATCTTATTATATATACATATATGTATATATATCATTTTATTAGTATGAGTTTTGTACAAATATTTTAATATATATATTTGAATTTGTTTTAATATATATATATATATATATATTATTAACCCGCCTTTTTGGCAAGGCCATGAGCAGGCGGATTTAACTAAATCGACTACTCGTTTGTCGAGATTGGAATACGATAGGTTTGAGCTGGTTGGATGGATAGACGATCAGTCATGGATGGTTCGCTCAAGATGGGGATGTTCGGCCAAGGTGGCTCAGTCGTATATGGTTCGGCCAAGGAGAGGTAGTCATGCATGGATCGGCATAATGGTGTGGTTCGGCCTTGGTGATGTGGTTCGGTCTTGGTGGGGTCATCCGGCCTTGATGATGTGGTTCGGCCTTGGTGGCATGGTTCGATCAGGTTGGTCGTTCAGCCTGGGAGGTATGGCTAGGTCGAGGAGAGGTGGTCATGCATGGTTCGACATTGGATCGGTTCGGCTTTGGTGCTTCGGCCTCAATGGGATCGGCATTGGATACATGCTTCGGGTCGGTGAGCTATCTGCTCCGGGTCGGTCAAGGAAACTACTCGGTCAAGAAGCTGCTCGATGATTGAAGTGGATCGGTGGATGTCGTTCGGTCAGAATGATGTGGTCTGGTCTGGAAGGTGTCGTTCGGTCAGGATGGCATGGGCCGGCGTATTGGAGTGGATCGGCAAAGCGATGGGTTCGGCATGGGATGGAGCTCGGCTCGGCATTGTGGAAGACTTCGAGTCGGCAACGCACGAACTTCGGGTCGGCACTGTTGGGAAGTGGGATGGATCGGTATAGGCAAGAGGATGAGCTGCTTCGAGTCATGGTGTAGTTTGCTTCAAGTCATGTTAGGGTTGCTTCGGGTCAACACCCAGGTTACTTCGGGTCGGCATGTTCAGAACTCGGGGTCAGTAGTGATGAGTGATTTGAGCTGGACTGTGGTTCTGGTGGGCCCATATCAGTGAGGAAGCTCAGCAACCAGGATTTTGCCTATAAATACAGCGGGCGGGGCTTCAAAAAAGGGATCTCCATTATGTTTCCCTTCTTCTTCTATACTAAGGCTGCTCTACCATTGTTGTTCTAAAACCTCTGGATTGTACTGTAATCGATTCTGATATCAATACAAAGGAAATTTCTGGAGTGGACGTAGGCTGGAGTCAGCCGAACCACTATAAATCCTCTGTTTTTACTGCTTTCTTTTTCATTTTAACTGTTCTTCATATTTATACTCTCTACATACATTCTATCTGTGATGTGTGACTGTGATTTGGTGCTTTCATTTGGATTTGGGTGTCAGTGACCAATTTTGGCGCTAACATTTTGGTGCTTTCACTGAGAACGCTAGCACTCAGGTATTCAGAAGCTTGGAATTTGGATTTAAAGGCTTAGGAACTTGGATTCTGGAGACTGGCAAAGCAATCAACCAGGAGACAAAGGACGAAAAGAAGTCAGCAAGAGGGAAGTCAGGAGGCATCCTTTGGATCTAACCAAGCCTCAATCTATATTACTAGAGACGAGACGGAGACGATGGTGAAAAGGCAGGAGGACATGATACAGAACCTACTCCAGCAGATTGGACAAGTTGGAGCACAAAGTCAAGGGAATGGACCAACCGCAGCTGTTGGCAATGCAGAACAAGGAACCGAGGCTGTAGAATTTTCTGGCGGTCAAAACCAAAACCAGACTGAAGGGATTGAAGGAAATCAGCAAAGGCTCGGGGGCAGACCCCCGGGATTGGATACTAGAATAGCTATGAATGAAGCTCGGCGAACAGGGACCGACGTGAACGTAAATGGCCAGCAAGAAGAGTACTACCCAGAGTACCCTACAGGACATGGGGGGTAAGGTGGAGATGCGAACAGGGGACTCCCCTCGGATGGAGACGAGCGGATGGCCGGATTAATAAGAAGGATTATGAGAGGAGGACTACCGAGCAGAGGCTTGGAGGAAGTCAGCCAGAGTCCGTTCACTCCGGATATCAAGAACGCAAGGAACCCTCTAGAATTCAAACTACCAACACTGGAGGCCTATGATGGAAAATCAGATCCAACTTTGCATGTAACTAGATACATCAGACATATGGAAGTGTTGGGGCATCCGAGGAGGTGATGGCAAGATGTTTCCCTCTATATTTGATAGATTTGGCTGCAGTCTGGTTTAGGCAGCTAGAGACCGGATCGATCAGGACATGGGGCGAGCTAGTGGAACGCTTCATGTGACAGTTCAGGGTCCACGTGATGCGATCCAAGAATGTGATGACATTGGCATCAATGAAGCAGAGGACCGGAGAGTCCGTGAGGGGTTTTTTAATGCGGTTCAATGCAGCCGTAGCTTCAGTAGATCATCCGGATCCATCAATGATTTTGATGGCGGCGGTAGCAGGGATTGCTGGGGCCACTGAATTCAAGGACTCATTGGCATGGGATCCACCACAGGATCTTGGGGAGTTCTATCATGAGGCAGAGAGATTCATTCGGTTAGAAGACTCACGTGCCGAAAGGCAGGAGATAAACATCGTGCAAGGTGAAGGAACGCCTGATGAAGGACGAGGAACGGATAAAGGAAAGCGCAAGCTGGACGAAGGACCTGGTGGTTCGGACAAACGGAGGAGAGGTCGAAAACCCAAATTCGCGACGTACGCGGACTTGACAGATAATTTGGAACGGATCTACTTGGACACTCGAGGGCAGCTCCCCTATCGGAAACCATCCAGGAGGGATCCCACTGAACGGGAACGCAGGAGCGGGAAGTACTACCTATTCCATGAGTTGGAATGGCACTCCAGGGATGAATGCCGCCACCTGAAGGATGTGGTGGAGGAACATGTTAGAAGTGGCAGGTTGCCACAGTATGTGAGGAATCGGACTGGAGCAGTAGAACACGAGCAGCTACCGCTTGGATCAAACAGGAACGACCCTGGAATGGGGTCACGACTCGTCATCCGCTGATCGTGATGGCAAGGACCGAGTTCAGGATTTGGACTCTGGTCATCGAATAATCTTTTTTGATTTTGTTTTAAGAAATAAACAACAACTATGCCACTTACACATGCAAGGGAACCAGAGTGATCCCCAGGCATGCTCTGAGAAGGTAATAGGCTGCTTTGCCCGGAGAGGCAGCCCTTAGTTTTTTCTGTTTTTCTTATTGAACATTTGGACCTTGGATTTGATAAATGGATTTTAGTTTTATGCAACAAATACCTAGCCGGAGAGTTATGGGATGTATATTGGAAGTCAGTTGGAAATTAATCGCTTAATGTTCAAGGACACTGAACTAGAGTACAGGGAGCGACACCGCATCGCCAGAGAGCGACAGGATTGGCTCGCTCGTCGTTGTTTCCCCTTCATCGGAGAGTGACAGAATGGGATCAAACAAGAGCCCGGAGAGGCTACAATCGGTCTAGGACTTAGGCCATGACATCGCTTAATGTTCAAGGATACTGAATCGGAGTGTAGGGAGTGATGCTGCATCGCCGGAGAGCAACATGATCGGCTCACTCAATGTTGTTTCCCCTTCACCAGAGAGTGATAGGATGGGATCCAGTAAGATCCCGGAGAGGCTAATATCGGTCCAGGAGGATCAGGGCATCGCTTAATGTTCAGGGACGCTGAACCGGAGTGCAAGAGATAGGTTGCTTTGCCGAAGCGCAACAGGATCTGCCTATTCAATTGTTAAGTTTGGATTGAGCTTAACAAGGGTCCGAAGAGGCCATCAACGATCTGGAGAGATCGTAGGATTTGATTACTGACTTCCAAGATGTAAAATGGATTTGGATAGTGGCTTCGAACAGCTACAGATTTGGATAAGAACCCGGCAAGGTCCCGGATATGGATTTTAGGACCTGGTGAGGTCCCGACTTCGGATTTGGACTCAGAAAGGTCCCCAATTCGGACTATAGGACTCGGAGAGGTCCCGGACTCGGAGAAAACAATCCGGAGGGATCGTGGATTTGGTCGATGGATTTGGAATTGAATAACGACTCGGAACAATCGCGGAGTACACTATCAGATATGGACGGAATTGCTTGATAATGAATGGAACAATGACTTTAGATATCGGATTTGGGGCTATACAAAACACACCTTCCAATAGCAAGGCATGTTTTGGGGGGCAAATGTTAACCCACCTTTTTGGCAAGGCCGTGGGCAGGCGGATTTAACTAAATCGACTACTCGTTTGTCGAGATTGGAATACGATAGGTTTGAGCTGGTTGGATGGATAGACGATCAGTCATGGATGGTTCGGTCAAGATGGGGACGTTCGGCCAAGGTGGCTCGGTCGTATGTGGTTCGACCAAGGAGAGGTAGTCATGCATGGATTGAAATAATGGTGTGGTTCGGCCTTGGTGATGTGGTTTGGTCTTGGTGCGGTCGTCCGGCCTTGATGATGTGGTTCGGCCTTTGTGGCATGGTTCAGTCAGGATGGTCGTTCGGCCTGGGAGGTATGGCTCGGTCGAGGAGAGGTGGTCAAGTATGGTTTGGCATTGGATCGGTTCGGCTTTGGTGGTTCGGCCTCAATGGGATCGGCATTGGATACAAGCTTCGGGTCGGTGAGCTATCTGCTCCGGGTCGGTCAAGGAAGCTGCTCGGTGATTGAAGTGGATCGGTGGATGTCATTCGGTCAGAATGATGTGTTCTGATCTGGGAGGTGTCGTTTGGTCAGGATGGCGTGAGCCGGCGTATTGGAGTGGATCGGCAAAGCGATGGGTTCGGCATAGGATTGAGCTCGGCTTGGCATTGAGGAAGACTTCGAGTCGGCAACACATGAACTTCGGGTCGGCACTGTTGGGAAGTGGGATGGATTGGTATAGGCAAGAGGATGAGCTGCTTCGAGTCATGGTGTAGTTTACTTCGAGTCAGTGTTAGGGTTGCTTCGGGTCAACACCCAGGTTACTTCGGGTCGGCATGTTCAGAACTCGGGGTCGGCTGTGATGAGTGATATGAGCTCGACTGTGGTTTTAGTGGGCCCATATCAGTGAGGAAGCCCAGCAACCAGGATTTTACCTATAAATACAGCGGGCGGGGCTTCAAAAAAGGGATCTCCATTCTGTTCCCTTCTTCTTCTATACTAAGGATGCTCTGCCATTGTTGTTCTAAAACCTTTGGATTGTACTGTAATCGATTCTGATATCAATACAAAGGAAATTTCTAGAGTGGACGTAGGCCGGAGTCAGCCGAACCACTATACGTCCTCTGTTTTTACTGCTTTCTTTTTCATTTTAACTATTCTTCATATTTACTCTCTACATACATTCTATCTGTGATCTATGACTGTGATTTGGTGCTTTCATCTGGATTTGGGTGTTAGTGACCAATTTTGGTGCTAACATATATATTATTTTAAAATTTTCGAAGTCAAAATTAGGTTACTAAAATTTTAATTTTAAATGTCTAGTTCTAGCTTTAAATTAGGATCTTGTTTTCTAAATCAAGTCCAGATATTTTAATTTTGAAATTATAAATCGAGTCAAAAAAAATTTATAAATAATATTAATTATTATTCTCAAAAATTGTATATATATATAAATGTTATCAATTATTTTATTCAGGCAATTTATACATACATATATATATATAAGCGATAAGTGTGTGTGTATATATATTAGATATAAATCCTAGTATCTAATACATATAAACTTGACCATGTGCATCTTATGCTTTGTTGCACGCAAACATTACACACAAATAAGTATATAATGATATAATTATACATTATAAAAAAATTGTTTTAAATAAATCAAAGAAATTAAATTAAATATGATTTTATTTAAATTAATTAGATTGGATCTGATTCAACATTTAGAATTCATCGACCCAATAGATCCAAAAATAGGAATTTTTTAAAATCTACCTGTTTCATCTGCTACTGATCATCTCATAGCTAATAGTGGTATCAAAGCTCTAATGGTCTACGCAGTCTAAATTAGTTACTTTAGGGCCAACTAATAAAGTCTACATGTTATTTAGGTGTCTAAAATAGTAGTGTCTAGGCTTGGGGTTGGATAATTAAGTATTCTCCCTTCCTTAGCTACTAGCATGGCTCATTGATGGAGCAAGTCCGAAAGGTTAGCCCAATTGTAAAAAGCCCAAGTTAATTTGGGTCTTGGGTTAATTCTTAAAATTTAGTTTGAAAATTAAGAAATATATTTTGAATTTAAAAGTTGAATTTAAAATATAAAAGAAATTATAAATGGTTATAAAATACTTTTCAAAAATTGCTTTTGAACATAATAGATATTTTCAATATTGTTCAATAATTTAATTAATTAGATTAAATTATTAATTAATTAATTAAAAAATAAACACATATATTGATATGAGCATGTGTGTTTATATACATAAATGTTATAGTTGAATACATACATACATACACACATACTATCTTAAATTATTTAAGCCAAATTATAAATAAATAATTTTCAAATTTTTAATTAAATTTGTTTTTAATTAATAAACCTAACTATTAAACAAAATTATTATTAAATAAATAAACTAATGTTAATTAACAAAATAATATGTATATATATTATGATATATGTATATATATGAATAATATCTTTCCCTTTGTTATGTTTCCTCAAGGTCGAGATGAGATTAGAACAAATACCGCAGGTTATGAGTTGTATATGATAAAGCCGATAAGTGTTATCCATCTCATGTAGACCTATTATTTGTTGAGTTTCCTCAAGGTTAGAGCCCTCAAGCAAGCAAGTCCTAACACACACTAGAGAAATTGAAAGATTTCTACGTTTTCTCTTAGGGTTTCAAGAAACGTAAATGTCTCGTGGGTGCTTACTAGATAAATGAAATGTAACATTTCACGTATCTAATAATATAAGGACAACTGCTATGTTTAAATGATTTAATCTACTTAAATTAAATTTGCAGCAAAATTGCCAACCTAAGGCTATTTTTAGAAAATGATAAGCTCACCGGACCAAACTATACTGACTGGCTAAGAGCAATAAGATAGCACTCATATATAAACGTTTATGGTCATCGATAACTAAACCTTTAAGAGAGACACCTATTGAGGGCGATCACATACCTTGGAGAACCGAAAGTAGAGCTCTAAAAAGGGTAAGAAGGATGATCCCACGGGCAAAGGTGAATATCACCATTATCACGAGAAGGTGCATTGGAAGCGCGATTATCCGGACTATTTGAAAGTATTCAAAGAAAAGAAGGAAAGCTCTTGTACGCTAAGGAACAAGCCTAGTTGGTAAGCTTTAATGTTTTGATGTCAATATTACGGGTAGGAAGAAGCTCGTGTATGCTAAGGCGTTGATTGAAATCATTCCGGACAAGTCGCGTCCATCTAAATTGAAGGTTTGTATAGCTAAGGGTAAGGAGGTTTATGTTGATGTTGATGTTGATTACAGTTGGAAACCTAACGTATGCTTGATTTGTCATTATTTTGGTCATATTGCGGAAAATTGTAAGCTTGGTCTTATCGAAGCTTCCTTACCTATCTTGGCTAAGATCTTGCTTCCTCGACCTCTTGTTAGGAAATGGGTCCCTAAGTCGAAAATCCCTTCCCCAGCTATTATCGAGGTTGTTGTTTTGACTCCCGATACCATTCCTGTTATTCTGATGCAGGTGCCTTCTACTGTGATTCTTGATGAGGCATCGTCTTCTTTTGATACCCTCCTTTTTATTGGGATTCCACCGAGTAGGCTTTGGTTCATGAGCAGTCTGAAATGAGATATTGTCCGTTGTCCGACAGTTATCATATGTTTGTTGGGGAAGAAGGTAAGGATTGTAGGTTGTATTATCATGTTCATGGTGAAGTTCTTTCTCTTTCTGTGCTAGATAAAGAAGGTGAAGGTAATAGGATTGTATTGAAGGATGCCTCTTGGGACAAGAAGTTTATTTACTCTAGTGACTCTGTAGATTTTGTTCCCAACTTGGCCAATTTATTTTCATAGTACATTCATGTTATTAGGCCGGATTCTAAGGATGATAGCAGTGGATCCTCTTCTTTAGAGGGTGACTAGTCCCTTTTGTCTTATTTTAGTAGCTATGGCCCTTTTGGCTAGCTCCTTTTCTTTTATTTTAATTTTTTTAGCCGTTTTGGCGCATGTTCTGATCGCCTGTTCTCTAAAGTTTTTGAATAAAAGTGGACGGCCCACTCTAAAGTTGGCTAGCCTTGCTAAAAAATGGAAACTATTTCTTCCACTCCTCGAGATATGTTTATGATTCAAATTTTTTTTATAATCAATAAATTGTCTTGGGTTTTAGATACTAGATTTGAAACTCATATATATATATATATATATATATCCTTATAGGGATTAATTAGGGGTAGATGACATATGGCGAAGGGTGAAATGAGGCTTCAAGTTGTTGATGGATTTCTAATAGATGCAACTACGGTTGGACACTATCACTTGACTTTGCCTAGTGGATTTGATCTACTTTTGAATAATAGTTATTATGTTGAAAATTTTATTTGGGGTAATGTATCTATTTATAGGTTGCTTGAGACAGGTTTTAATTTTCTTTGTAAAGACGGTATTATGAATACTGTGTTTGATAGAAATAATATTTGCAATGGTGTTTTATGTAATGACATTTATGTACTTAATTTTAATCATCTTTGTGCTGTGAATAATACCTCTATTGAAATTAATAATAGTTACCTACGGCTCTATAGGCTTTTTTTGGTCATTTTGATAAAAGACTGCATAAAATAAAAACCAAAGGTTTTCTATGGTCATTTGATTATGAATCATTTGACACTTATGGGTCACTCAAAGAAAAAATGACCAAGCACCCCTTAGTGGGAGCAACGAAAGGGTTAATGAATTCTTGGGTCTCACACATACCGATGTATGTAGCCCAATGCCTATAGTGACAAAGGATAATTTAACTTACTCTATAATTTTTACTGATGATTTCTCAAGACTAGGATATGTATATCTTATAAAGAATGAATTCAATGTTGTGAAAAATTTAAAGAGTATAAGAATGAGGTAGAACATCAGACGAACCATAAAATTAAAATACTTCGATCAGATCGAGGAGGTTAGTATGATGGACAAGAACTCCAATAGTACTTAAAACATAATGGGATTATATCTTAGATTACTCCACCCTATACTCCACAACACATTGATGTTGTAGAAAGAAGGAATCGAACCCTATTAGATATGGTTCGTTTCATAATGAGTAAGGTTAAGTTACCTATTTTCTATTGGGGATATGCGCTGGAAACCGGAGAGCCTATATTGAATATGATGCCTACTATGTATGTGCCTAAGATGCCATAGGAGATGTGGGATAGAAAGAAACCATATATCAATTATTTGAAGATGTCGGGTTGCATCGCCTATGTTAAAAACGTTGGACCCAATAAACTTGAAGCAAGATCGACATGGTGCAAATTTATAGGATATCCCAAGAATTCTATAAGATATATTTTCTATGGCACTACGGAACCAAAGGTTATTATTTCTAAACATGTTTTCTTTTTAGAAAAGGAATTTCTATCAAAAGACATTAACATTGAAGTTTAGACTTAGACGTGATTTAAGAAATTAACATAGAGGCTGAACTAGTTGGAGAATAAAATTCATCATTAGACGAAAACATGCAATCTTTTAGAAGGTCTAATAAGGAATCTCATGCACCAGAGAGATACTATGGTTTTCTCATGGATGTCGAGAAAGAGGACTGTATCTTAGAAGACGTTGCTCCTCTCTCATACCAACAAGCACTGTAGAGTAAATAATCTACACTTTGGCTGAAAGCTATGAAATCCGAGATGGATTCCATGTATGACAACAAAGTATGGACTTTGGCTGACATACCCGAAGGGATAAAACTCATCAGCTGCAAACGGATTTTTAAGAAAAAGCTAAATGCAGAAGGAGAGTTAGAGACTATAAATCGAAGCTAGTTTGGAAGGGGTTTCATCAAATTCAAGGCATTGATTATGATGATATATTTTTGCCTGTAGCCATGCTTAATTCCATATGGGTAATGCTTGCATCACCAAATTCTATGACTATGAAATATGATAGATGGATATGAAAACAACATTTCTAAATTGTGGTTTAGAAGAGACTATTTACATGTTGCAACTTGAGAGTTTCAAAGTCAGTGGGAGCAAAGGAAAGACATGCAAATTGTTAAGGTCAACTTATATTCTTAAGTAAGCTTCAACTAGTTGGAATAAGTGCTTTGATAAAGTAATCAAACGGTTTAGTTTTATCAAAGAATAGAAGAAGAGTGCGTATATTGGAAAGAACAAGGAATTGCATCATGTTCTAGTCTTATATGTCAATGATTTGCTCCTGATTGGCAACGGCATTGCATTGTTCCATTCGATGAAAGCATGGTTGTCCAAGAACTTCTCCATAAAGGATTTGGGAAAAGCGACCAATATACTTGGTATAAGGATCTATAAAGATAGATCCAAGAGGTTGTTGGGATTGTCACAATCCCTGTACAATGATATCATACTGAAAATACGGAGAATTCTAAGTGCGGAATTATTCCAACGGAATCTGGAATCATCCTTCCAAAGAATGATGCTCCTCGTACTGATGAGGAGAAGGAGCATGTGAAGAAGTTACCTTATGCATCCACAATTGGTTCTGTCATGTACACTATGTTACGTAATAGACCCAGTGTGGCTTATGCATTAGGATGCATAAGCTGATACTAACCTAATCCTAAAGAAATGAACTGGACAACAATGAAATATATTCTTAACTATTTGAGAAATACAAAAGAATTATTCCTTATATATGGGAATTAAGATCTCCTTATGAAGATTTATACAGATTCCAACTTTTAGGGTGACAGCGATGATAGTAAATTGGTATCAGCTAATGTATTCACATTGAATGGTGTAGCGGTCAGCTGGGTAAGTTCCAAGCAAGAGACAATAGTTGATTCAACGATGGAGGCCGAGTACATTGCCCTCAATAAAGCAGCTAAAGAAGCAGTTTGGATGTGCAAGTTTATAGCGGTGCTATGAGTGTTTCCAAAGTTAAGGAAACCATTACATTATTATGTGATAACATTGCAATGATGTATATCATAAAGGAGCCTAGATCTCACAAGAAATCAAGGTACGTCCTTTGAAAGTTCCACTGTATTAGGGAGTTAGTCGCTAATAAAGAAGTTATGACTGAAAAAGCAGACACTAAGGACAACTGGCAGATCCATTCACGAAGGGACTAATTCGACCGATTCTGAGCAAACTGATCGAAGGGATAGGATTGGGATTCCATAATCGGAGCCAAGTGTAGGTGAGAGACTAGAAGAGTTAGGTTAGGCCATAGGGGCAATTCTGTAGTTTATTGTAAATTATTAACTTTGTAATAAAATTTCATTCAAAATAAAATGTGTTTGTTTTCAATTATATATCTGTTATATTTTAATATAATAATTAAATAATTAATTTAAGTATATTTAATAGAAATCCTTAAATGATATCTTATGTGATAGTAATTACAAAGTGTTGTAATCATGAGAGATTTATCACATTGAATAATAATTGTTTAATATATTCCTGATCAAGATGTTTCAAAAAAGGACATCGATACATCCATTGAGGCCAAAGTGTGCGACGCTATCCAAATTTTGAGTAGTATATTACTTGTTGCTATGGGGGCACCAAGAGGCTACGTGTTGATAGTTATTGGATAACTATGGAATGACTAATCCAAGGGTTTCCTATTGGTTATTAATAACTAGGTCAAACATGAAATCTCAAAGTAACGATATTACATAGATTTCCTGACTCAAGAATACTGTTGAACTTTAATGTGGAAACACCACTTTAATTATAGTTAAATCGTATTGTGGCATCCATTGAACGACTATAATCGGGTCTGAATTGAAGCATTGGAATTGAAACACTATTCAATAGAGAATTCGTCTTCTTAGTTGTATGAGATTAGTATCATGGTTAACTATAGTCAACTCAAGGTCAAAATCCATGGCTAGACTAGTACAATTAATAACAAATGTTATTATTGAACCATGGACTTTGTTTATAGACTAACTGAGTTTAATGTGGACAATATTGGAATTTGACCAAACTTAAATTCCATAAGTCCAAAAGTGGTATAACGTTGATGAAGAGAATTGATGTTAATAATTGTTACTAAACGTATCGCTTCAATTTGTAAAATTAGATTTTGCCGATGACATAAGCGATGAGTAAAGTCAAATTATCGCACCACTAGCTAAGGTGACGTGTGAACATTAATAAATTGTTCGAACATTAATTGCTAGCTAAATTCACAGTTGTGAGTCGCATAACCAAATCTATTCAGTCTTCAAAACACCACATGATTTAAACGATTTATAAGAGTTATAAATGAATTAAATTAATTAATATTTATAAATATAATTATTATTTTATTTATCATACGTAGTGTATTTAGTTAAATAAAGTAGCCTTTAGAATTGTTCCGGGTGCTGTTAGTAATTTATTGGGTGTATTTATAAAAGTTACATTTGCGCATATCGGTATATGATATCGATAAGGATTTAAATAAAATAAATTGCTAATGGATTTGTTGGAGTTTTTGGTCCATTATGGACCCCTGTTTTGATGGGCCAAAAAGGAGGGAAATAAGGGTCTTGGGCATTTGAATTAGTGACCGAAAAATATGTATATATTTGTCTCTATATAAATTCAAATCAAAGGCTCCTCTTTTCATTTACTTTTTGGCTTTCTCTTCTACCTCCCTAGGGCGAAAATTAAAGTACTAAACCCACCACCATTTCTACTTCATTAACTCCATTCAATATTCATTGAATAGATGTGATGTTTTCACTTTTTTCTCTTGCAAAGAAAGGTGAAATTTTGATAGATCAAAGAGACTATCTAGATCTAGGTATGAATCAAAGGCAAAGCCTATTATGTAAAATTTATTTTGACTTTAATACAATGATATCAATGCATTGTTTCTCACATATCACTGTGCATAAGTATATATCATTGCTTGTTATATTATACCTTTTATTATTTAACATTAATCAATATTGTTCATCTTATTATTATGATATTGTATGTGTGTGTATCTGTATGTATTTGTGTGTCTGTGAGTGCATCTATTTTTGGCCAGTAAAAAAATTGGTTTAAATTAATTTTAAATGTTTATATAAATATAACATTGTTTATTTATTTTAAACATAGTTTAATATTTTATAGGATTTACTTACAAATTTAAATTAAATTCAATCTTATGAAAATATATTTTATTCTTTAAATTGTTTGAATAAAAAAAATTAAAAGAATTAATTTGTTTAAAATAAATATATAAATATATTAAATTAATACTTTTGTATAAACAGTGTTTAAAAAATTACTTTCGGCATAGTAAAATATTAATTTAATTATGCTAAAACTTATATTCATAAATATTTATTATATTTTATATATTTAAATACATATATTTATATATATATATATATACATATTTAAGTATCTAACAATATATATATATATATATATCATTTCATAAGTAAAAGTTTTGTGTAAATATTTTAAACTATATTTATTATCAAATTTATTTTAATATATATATATTATTACAGAATGTCCAAAGTCAAAATTATGATATCAAATTTTGAATTTTAAATTAATAGACCTAACTTTAAATTAGGATCTTACTTATTAAATCAAATTTAAATATTTTAAGCTTGAAATTTGAAGTCATAGACCGAATCAAAATTTTATCATATATATTTATAAATTATATTAATTATTATTTTCAAAAATTATGTGTGTGTGTGTGTATGTGTGTGTGTTATAAATTATTTTATTCAAGCAATTAATGTGTGTGTGTGTGTATAAAAGAGGTAAGTATATATATTAGATATAAATCCCAGTATCTAATATTGTTAGCGCCAAAATTGGTCACTAACACCCAAATCCAGATGAAAGCACAAAATACCAGTCACAGCTCAAAGATAGAGTGTTTGTAGAGAGTAATAATGTGAAGAACAGTTAAAACTAAAATGAAAGCAGTAAAGAACAACAGATTTTATAGTGGTTCGGCTAACTCCGGCCTACGTCCGCTTCAGAAGTTTTCCTTTTTTATTTATATGAGAATCAATTACTGTTACAAAATGGCAGAATAACCTCAGCCTTCGAAAATAGAAAGTCAGAGAGTAGAGAGAAGATCCCTTTTCTGAACCCTTACATGCTGTATTTATAGGTAAATCCCGAGTTGCTGGGCTTTCTGAGTAACCCGGGCCCATCAGGTCCATAGCCACACCATAATACCAAGCCATGCAATCCTGCACTCCTGCACTCCCGCAACCCTGCACTCCTACACTCCCGCAACCCTGCACTCCTACACTCCCGCAACCCTGCACTCCTACACTCCTGCAACCCTGCACTCCTGCACTCCCGCAATCATGCACTCCTGCAATCCTACCGAGCGGCATCCTGCCGAGCCGCATCCTGCCGAGCCGCATCCTGTCGAGCCGCATCCTGCCGAGCCGCAATCCTACGGAGCCGCAATCCTGCCGAGCGGCATTCTTGCTGAGCCGCATCCTGCCGAGCCGCATTCCTACCGAGCGGCATCCCTGCACTCCTCACTACAACAAAAAGTGTCTTTTATAGCGGCATATAGCCGCTATTAATCACAACCATAGCGTCTGATAAGCGATGTATATCGACATGTTATAAAAAACAGTTGAATATTTATAACACAAAATATGCCACTATGGTGGATCTTAGTTTTATAATGCAAATTCGCCGCTATGGTACGTTAATTCAATAGCTCATTATAGCTGCTATAATACAGCTAAATCTCAACGGAACTGGAAATCTTTATAACACCATTTTGCCGCTATAAAATATTTTTTCAATAGCTTATTATAGCCGCTATAATACAGCTAAATCTCAACGGAATTGGAAATCTTTATAACACCATTTTGCCGCTATAAAATATTTATTCAATAGCGGTCATTTCACACTATTAAATCAACATGTTATAATGTTGATAAATTCTTTTACAGCTCATATATGCCGCTATAAAAATCGTAGATACACTTTTCAAGAGCTATGCCTATATATTACATTTTAATAATAGCAATCAAACTAAATCTTCATAAACGAATAAAGATTATAATCAACAAATATAACACAAGAGCATGCTCAGAAAGAAATGTGATATATTTTTCATTACATTGTACAAACATTAAAGCAAGTGCATAACCATTGAATAAAACATAAGCCTGCAGCCAAGTTAACACAGAGAAACAGAAAATAATGTCAATTTAATAAGTGTACAAACATTACAGAGTGGAAACATTAAAGCAATCCTTCCAAATATTACAGAGTACAAACATTACAGAGTTCCAACATGCAAGATCTGATCTAGTTGCATACTAAGGACTTTGCTTCCTTTCAAATAAGTCTGCGAAGTTAACACAAAGAAACAGAAAATATTAAAACAAGTGCATGCTCAGATAGAAATGTGATATATATTTTTCATTACAGTGTACAAACATTAAAGCAAGTGCATGCTCAAATTTTCTATGGCAAAGTATATCCTATAAATTAAATTGAGCTGGTGTATGTAAACAAAAAGTAGAAGGTGGATTAAAAGAACTGAAAATAAGCACAATTTGACAGTATGCTTTTCTTGTTATTGACAAAGAACTGAAATTAAAAGGAGGAAAGAATAAATTACCTCACCCACTAATTAGAGGTAGATACTCGAACTGGTTTGACTGCAGTGATAACTTTCCTCAATTGCTCAAAACCCATTACAAATACTCCAATGAAGTAAAGGAAGAGCAGTTGTAACTTTCCAACTAAGTTATAGAGGGTAGTAAGATAATTTCCCCATCGTAATTTTTACTACTTGTCCATATTGATGTATCCTCTAATATCCATCCTGGATAATATTTTCTAGGTTACATCAATTCACACTGATTAACCTTGGATTGTGGATTTACTAAAATATGCTTACCAGATTTGGTTTGTATGAATTTGACCAGTCATGTGGCTTAAGCTTTGATTTTGTTGCCTTGATCAACCCAATTAGAGCTTGATTGACCTGCATTTACATAATTGATCACAAAAATTTGATTATGAAAATGTGCAATTTTCATGTATGTTTTGAGCGTAATGTGCATACTCATAAAACAATCATACTGGGTCCATCTGTCTGCATAGTGCATGCATATGAGATAATTATTTTGGAACCAATTGATGGTTTTTCCAAAATATGCAAATCACCTTACCTCAAGTTTAATAATTAATCTATTAACAAGAACACAAGGCTTTACTCCAACACTTTTTGAATGTTCATCTTTTGATTCTTGTTTTTGCTCTTTGTAAACAAAACTCAACATAGACAAAACTCAGTTATCATCCAAGTGAGAAAAATTACTGTCAAGAGCATAATAGAAACTTATTTAAATAGCCAGTGAACTCATTAGAATAGTACTTGTCAAAAGTCTAAGTTGTCGGTACCTTAATCATTTGTGCATCCAACCCCTCATCCCTTAGCCATAACATCCACCTAATATCAATAATTCTTTGCAAATGAAACCAAAGAAAGCTCTTTCACCTGGCTTCATGCCTTTGATAACTTTCTCAACTTCTTTCTTTGAATCCAGATGTGTCGTCTCACTGCATTATACATGCCATTGAAAAAATAAACTCCGGTACATATTAAATGTTCGATGAGTAGGTTAGCATATATACCGGAGGTTAATATGTCCTTTATGTTCAGCCGTAGCATTGGTACATTTAGAACTGTTATTACCATCAACTGCTGATAATGGCCACTAATCAGTGTACGAGAAGAAGAAGGCTCTATTTTGGTTCACATGCTTATGGCATGCCCAAGAAGAAGAAGGCTCTGTTTTGGTCTAATAGGAACTACCCTTGCTTTGCATACAACATAAGAAATCAAGTTTAGTGATATCAACCATGTATGTGCTGCTATAAAATAAAGTTGAAATTTCTCAAAATTAAGATAACCTCAATTTAAACAATAAAAATACATCTTATGGAACATGAACCTCTATGACATATTCGATCAATGTCTATCCACTATTTTTTCTGAATTATAGAATGTCCATAATGTCCAAAGATAAGACAGCATGGTAAAATATAAAACTAAATTTCAAATTTCATGAATTTCTAAGCATAAGTTACATAAAGTTGATATATAAAATTGTTTGGTATTGATAGGTGGGTGCGTATATCATATATGTTTTAGTGGTAAGTTATACAACTTAGAACTTTGTGGGCCGGGTTTCCACGGAGGGTGAATCGGATGGATTTAGTATATCATATGAGTGGTTGTTTATGACTGAAATGTTAAGATGTGTTGAAACATAATTTTTACTGTTTAAAAATTTTTTGTTACCAAAGTGCAAAAAATAAAAATCTGGTCTGGGGCAAGTCAACAATTGGGTCGGTAATGCAAACAGTGCAAAGGATAATGCAGCATATGGTGCACGTCGTGGAAGATGTGGATATGTAACTAAAAAGCAAAGATCAAATAAATCAAAAGAGAGGAGTTTAGAAAGCAATTAAAAGAAGCCAACGCAGCGTCGACATTAAAATTACGTGATCATAAACTGGAAATATATTATGATCTAGGTATGCCTTTAAGCCAACCATACGTTGAAAAACATGTTACAACCGTAGGAACACACGGACATTTCAGTATCTTCATTGAATTTTCATATAGGATTCCTTTTAAAATAAAACTTATTACAAAAATAGTTTATATTTCGTTTCATACATGTTAAGATGCAGACAAAATTCGTTCGCAGAGCTCTACTTTTTTAATCTGTACCAACGGAGATGACACTAATTATTTCAAATTTCAAATTTCTGAAAATTATATTTCCATTCATAGAAAATTACTTATAATTCTCTAAGACTAACCCATCGCTTAAGATGGTGGAACCGATTACTTGAATCATTGTATCTTTTTCATCGTAGCTCAAATTTGCCCCTCCCCTCCCCCGCTGCATCATGTATTGCCCTCGGGGAACATTATGAAATAGGTTAAGGCACGTTCATGACTATCAAAATTTACCCATAATAGTGACAAACTAACACAATTCAATGTGAGACAAAACATGCGGCATCACTTGACATTGAGGTTGTCCTCAATATGTTTTTTTGTCCAACTAAATACAAGTTGGAAAGAGTTTTAAGTATCAAGATTTTATTGGGAAAGAGCATGAGAACTTGTAATATTTGTATATAAAAGATTCATGTAAAATTTTACATGTTTAATTAGTCAACTGTCAGATAAACTTAAATAGACAACCATGCATTTGAGAAGAAAACTTGAATTCCACCTCTAAGGTTCAGTAGGAATCCTTTAAAAACGAATAATTGACAAATTTAAATCAGTGTAAGAAAACTAAACCTGCTCGTAAGTGTAGTCCTGTAAATCAACAAAAATCTCACCGCACATCCCCCTATATTCAATAGAATAAAATGCAACTCTCTTCTGCCTCTTACGATAGTTTTCATCAATCGCTTTCTGTGATTTAAATTATTCAAAGCACAAATTACAAAATATGCAGTTAGTTACATTGAAATAAAGGGAAATTAGTTGAAGTATATACTCATACAGAAAAAGGTTAACAATAAAAGCTCAATACTTTGTCATCAAAAGAACTACAGCCAACCACCACAGCATCAAAATTGTCATAGAATTCATCATCAAATTTATAATGTCTATCATTTATAAATTATTATACTTGTTATCTAATTTAGTTTTTAAAGTGAAGTTTAATTTTTCAACATGGTTACTACTTGTATAATTGAAAAAAAAACTTTTAAAACATATAAATTTGATGGGTTGAGAATTAACGTTAAAATACAATGTATTAGTATTATAATGGATAAGAAAAGACAAAAACGATCTTAGAAGCAAGATTCCAAAACCAATCAAATTTGCAAAATAACAAATTCCAAAATAAAATAGCATTATCTTGCTCCAACCTTATTCGTCCTATGTTAATTTGAGTTGATACACGTGAAATGCCAGTTGTTGTAGCATCCTGCTAGTCCCACAATTATTACTAATGTTGTTCAATCCGACCAATTTGATTAAAAAACAATAAATGTCACTGTCACCATTAACATTTACTCATAATTCCAATGGTTTAAACCGAGGGAGCAATTTGTGAATCAATCTTATTTTACGGTCGCAGACAACTCAGCAATAATTAGGGATCCAAATTCAAGCAAACGATGAAGAAAGAGTCCAAAGACAGCAGTCAATAACAAAACAGTGAAACTGGGAAAAGGGAGTACAAAGGAGTGGGAAAAGGGCAGAACAAGCAAACAATGGAATCTCGAAGATCATGAAACGAGGTACGTGATCTGATCAAATATGCCAGGAAGGAAATCAGCATGCAGTTTCACATGCATGAATGCTCTTACTTCAGCTAAAATTTAAAAACCAGGTCTAAGCAATCCTAACCTGCTGCATTTTGTCGCTACTCTCTATAGTCTCCACTCACACTTTCCTCCTCCTCTCACTGCAATAGTGTAAATAACTCAGAACAAATTGGATAGTGAAGGATATATGTTTAATCAATACATTGAAAATAGTTTTAAAATCCAGGTAAACATCTTTTCTGCAATCTAATATTGAGCATGTAAATATTTACATGTGTACATACCACCATGCTTTTTTTTCCTTTCATACAAGAAGAGACTATATATAACTATATGTAAATCTTGTTCATTGTTTATCATTCGTCCCCAAACATATGTTAGTAAAATAAATAAAATTTGATATCTAACGAACACCCGGCTTAGTAACTTAACATTATTATCTATCTTAACCTTTTATCATTGCGTGTATTATGCTTCAACTAATATTTTAGAAAAGATAATGTGCTAAAGGAATAATACTAACGAAATACTATCAAATTGATGTTATGTACCTTGTCAAGTCACTACTTTTTATTGTCTTACCGCCTCTGCATTTCACCTCTAGTATGTGCATCACACTGTTACCTTCCCGCCGTGCTCTGCTCTACAAACCCATGTAGCCTTTTCAACCTGGGCTGTTAGATGCAGCTGCTTGATGTTCATATACATAACTCAAAAATGTTCAGCTCAATGCCAATCATGCAGGCTGCCGAACACTTTATAAACTTGCGGCTTTACATAATCATGCTAGGCTGCCCATATGCTGTTCGTTTATCTTGCAAGTTGTCCACTATGTTGCTGCTGTAGCAGTCTGTCCATATGCGAGTCTATTCCTCTTTGCAACAGGCCTTGTTCTTCAGCATACCGTGGTTGCCTATTCCCTGATCAGACCACCTGCATACAATGCTTCCTCCTGCACTTGTACTCGCTAGTACTCACCCAGTGAAAGCCTTTCATTTCGCTCTATATGCAGCCTATCATTTCTACCTGTCATTTCAGTCGCTGCTCCTGTTCAAGCCTTTTAGCGTGTGGCTTGTCATTTCTATCTACATTAGTTTCTAGCTACTTCATGTTATATGCTTCCACTCGCTGCTCTATGCCATGCTTCAATTTGTTGCTCTTCATGCTACTTTAGTTTAGAGTTTACATTTGTATTCTTTTCAGCTTGTGCAAGCCTTTCATCCCACTCACATGCTTCATTCTGCTCCATACCATGGAAGTTGGAATAATTCAATTAATACCAATTTTTTCTTGGCTCATTGCAAAACACGTATTCATAGCAAAACTCATTTCGCAAATGAATGAAACATGATTCGTTAATTTGATGCCACAAAAATATCGTCAATGCTCACATTGAAAGAGATTAATATAACAAAAGAAAAGAAAAACAAACACATTTATTTACATCATATTCACCATGCTTACTTCAGAAATTTACTTTTGCTCAGATCACACATAGAATTGATATGATATTCTACTTATAAAGACCATAATTAAGTAATAGTTAATATAATAAACATTCAAAGTTTGGCCTAAACATGTAGGGACCTTAGTATATAATACTTTGTTCAACCGGAGAAAAAAAATGTTATGCATAGTTGAAATGAGTTATTAAAATATAAAGAAGCCAAAGGCGATGTAAGAATATATAAATGAACTTCTTAGTAGATACAAATTTAGAGGAATCATTAAAAGCCCGACTCGTTTGCCTTAAATAAAGAGTGAAGATTAGATGCATCTTTCTTTCAGAACCAATGAATACGAAAAGTTATCAGTAGTATACAACATAGAATCCCAATATAAAATATCACAAATTAAGTAGCCGTGCCTTTCTTATTCATTCATATTAGGTGACCAGCATAGAAACACATTAATATATTCACACTTAGTGTATTACCTAAAATACTCTATATGAATATAGCAAAGAGGGATGCATAAATACATGCAATAACTGAAAGAAATTACCTAATATAAAGATCAAAAAACTATATCATGTATCAAAAGTAAAGTTATAAATATGGACAGAGAGTTGATGGAATGGTGCAAAACCATATAACCAATAAAAGAAAAATAAAATAAAATAACATGACTAATCACATATCTAAAAGTGAAGTGCTGATTTAGTAAGATGCAAATGATTGTCATATACCACATACTATGTGTTGTACATTAGTTCCCTACAGATGCAAATATATTAAAATCATTATTCATTTCTTAAACTTTCAAAACTAAAGTTTGATTGGTAAAATCATTGCTCAAGGAGCACAAACATCTTAATGCACCAGCCTCAATCACTCACTACAAATAGCTCAGGGTTCTCCACACTATTTCAATTCATCATAGCTCAACAGCATACAACAACACAGTCAGTCACATCCTAGGTTAACCATATAATTTTTCTAAATGTATTAAATTATATAATTTTTGCAGAAGTCAAACTTTTTTATAAAAGAAGCACATGCTACCAAGTGATATTATGACGTGTTAATTCATTCTAATCAAAATCACAAAAAACGATGGATAAACATAGAAAAAAGTACAAGTAGCTACTCAAAGATGACATATTTTGAACAAAAAAATGCATGTACAAATAACATCTTTAGAAAGAGGAAAAAAGAAGCAAATCACCCTTAATGTGGAGGGCCTGTACTATTCTCCGAACACTTTCCTCCTCTAGAAAATTTATAAACTTTTCTGTTAATGCAAGCAAAAAATATCTACGAATAATAAAAACCTTAATATGGGCCAATAACAATATTATTGCCTACAATTTTCTCATGCAAGTAAGCAGTCTGAATTATTACAAACCTGTGTATATCTCTAGTTCAACCTCGTGTAGTAATGGGAAATGAACTGGCGATATGGATGAGTTTAATCGTGGTTGGAATATCTCAGACCCTTCTCTTTTAACAATTGATACATACCTACTCTAAAAGTAATTTTTCTTCAATAATTCCAAGCAAAATCCTCCTGAATAACCCGATGGATTCACGCATCTCTTTCAATCATTGCTGCCAAATTGCATCGGGTCTTTTATATTTAGGGTTGGAGGACGTTGACAGACTTAAGGCAAGCTAGGATCTGTAGCAAGCGACGGATAGGAGGAGTTAAGGGCGGGGCGGTAGAAAGGGAGGAGATTTTATGCGAGAATTTGAGAAAATAAGAGGAAGAGGGAAGAGAAAAATAATTAAAAGAAGTGGCGGCCACGAAAATAATTTGGGGATCTCGCTTAAAAGCGTTGCATAGCCAATAAAGCAAATTAACACAAATTAAAATGAACAATAACACTACAGAAAAATGCGTTATCAATTGGTGTTATAAAAAACAACTTTTCTTGTAGTGCCTGCAATCCTGCCGAGCGGCATCCCTGCACTCCTGCAATCCTGCACTCCTGCAATCCTACACTCTTGCAGTCCTGCATTCCTGCCGAACGACCCTCATCTTCCTGGCCGAACCGTCCATGTCGAACGACCCACAACTTCCAGACCGAATGACATATCGAAGTGGACTTCATCCTTTTAAGCTGAATCCATCATATTCCAGCGTCGATAATCGTGAAGTTGGTTAGGTTGAATCCGCCTGTTTATGGCTTTGACAAAAGGCGGGTTAACACTTTTCCCCCCAAAACATGCCTTTTGGTAAAAGGCGTGTTTTGAATAGCCTCAAATCCGATCCCTAATCCAATCCATTTTATCCAAGTGTCGTTGCCGTATCCTTATCCGAATCTTCGACCGCCCTAAGTCGATATCCAATTCTGAATCCAGTAACCAAATCCTTAGCCAAATCCATATCCATATGAACTCGACAACCGAGTTCTAATCCATCCATGTCCAACAACCAATAACCACGTCCATGACCTCTCCAGGTTCAATGTACAAATCTGGGACCGTTCCGGGTCCATGCCCAAATCCTTAGTTGTTCATAGCCAATATCCAAATCCGTAACATCTCCGGGTTCTTGCCAAGCGCAGTCCACACTTGACGACCTGTGCTAAGTAATTCCACGGTGTTCCTGGTTCAGTGTTCCTGAACGCCGAATAATGCCATGGCTAAAGTCCTAAGTCGAATCCTGGTCGCTTCGAACCCTTGCCGAGCATAGTCCATACTCAACGACCTGAGATAATAACCGATAATATAGAGCCTAAGTCCTAGGCCGAATCCTGGTCTCTTCAGACCCTTTCCGAGCATAGTCCATACTCGATGACCTGAAACAGTAACCGATAGTACGGGGCCTAAGTCCTAGGCCGAATCCTGGTCTTTCCAGACCCTTGCCGAGCATAGTCCATACTCGATGACCTGAATAAGTCGATTTGCCATGCTTCGACAATGCAACTTACCCCTTGCCAGCTATAATCCATACCTGACGACCATTTATCGAAAGCCAGATAAAAATCCAATCAAAAGCCAATCTGAAATCTAGATCAAACCAGAAAACAATCATCCAAATAAAAGTCCAAACCAAAAAACAAGCAAAACTAGGAGTTCAAACCAAACCAGGAAAAAGCAAATGTCCAAACCAAAAAAGAAAAAGCAAATTTCACAAACCAGGGCGTCTCGGTAAGCCATCATCTCAAAGCATGCCTGAGGGTTATCTCCGACCCCGTACATGAGTAAGTGATTTAACCGTTCGCCCGGAGTTTGTTACTTATTCCAAACCATCAAGATTAGTTGATGACCAATCGGCTACCATTCCCGAGACTCATGCCCTCGTCGTTCAAGGTAGGCGGTGGCTGCTCCTGTTCCACTGCCGCATTCCGAGTTCCAACATATTGTCGTAACTGACCATTCCTTATATGCTCCTCAATTATGTCCTTCAAATGCCGGCAGCTGTTAGTGTCATGTCCGTCCAGGTCATGAAAAAGATAGTGCTTTCCTGACGCCCTTTCTCGTTCTGAGGGCTCCCTCATTGCTGGCCTTCGATACGGAATGCGATCTCGAGTATCCAAGAATATCCGCTCCAACGCTGCATTCAATCATGTGTAAGTGGAGAACTTTGGTTCTCCCCAACGCTTCCTTTTCCTTTTATCCTTGCCCCCACCCGAGCTTTCGCCGAGTAGTCCTCCATCCTTAATCATGTTTACTTCCTTTGACCTCATGTCCAAACATGCATCCTCTTGTCGAAGAAATCTCTCAGCTTCATGAAAGAATTCCCCAAGATCCAATGGTGGGTCCCGTATCAATGATACTTTGAAATCTGAATTATCTCTGACTCTTGATACTGCAGCCATCAGTACCATTGATGGATCCAGCCGATCCACCGAAGCAACTGCTGCATTAAACCGAGTTAAGAATGTCCTGAGCGATTCATCCGCCCTCTGTTTGACTGACGTTAGCGTCATCACGTTCTTTAGTCTTTTTATGTGAACTCGAAACTGACTTAAGAACATGTCCACCAGTTCCGTCCATGTTCCAATGGATCCATCCTCCAACTGTCTGAACCACATAGCAGCAATATCAGTCAAGTATAGGGGGAAACATCGGGCCATAACCTCCTCAGTTGCCCCCAGCACTTCCATATGCCTAGTGTACCTCATCAAGTGGTCGGTGGGATCCGCCTTCCCGTTGTATACTTCCAGAGTGGGTAGTTTGAAATCGGGCGGATTCCTAACTGTCCTAATGTTCCGGGTAAACGGACTTTTGTTAACTCCCTCTGAATCCCTGTTTGTCAGACCTCCGCGAATAGTCCGCCTGATAATGTCAGCCAATCCAGTGTTTCCAACCAAGGGTTGCCCCCTATCCATGTTTCCAGACTGCCCTCCAAGTCCCCGAGGAAATTCTGGCACTTATTCCTCATCACGTACTCCTGTATTCCTATCGACGTCAGGCCGCGTAGCGTCATCCGATATCTCTCCATGAACTGGTCCAGCATCACCTGGTGGTGTGCCCCCGAGTCTAGGTCCATCTAGATTGTTAGCTGTTTGTTGATTGGGAGCTCCCCCCCGCTGAATCACTCCATCTGTCCGCTGGTTGAGTTCCTCTGGTCCAGTTCCAAGAACTTGAGCACCTGCAGTTCCTGGTTGTCCAAATTGCCTAAGAAGAGCCTGCATCATCTCCTCTTGCTGTTTCATCATCTGCTCCTGCATAGAATTCATCATCACTTGCATCTCGTCCCGAGTTATGTAGATGGATGTATGATCCTCTCCAGCTCCAGAAGAGGCCGCTTGACTTCCTTCCTGATTTCTCCTTTCTGCTGCTTGCTTCCTTGTTGGTGGTCTAGCCATTGCTTTCTAGGATCCAAGTTCCTAACTCCAAAATTCTTGAGTTCAATTCTCGGTGATAGCACCAAAGTGTTAGCGCCAAAATTGATCACTAACACCCAATTCCAGATGAAAGCACCAAATACCAGTTACATCTCAGAGATAGAGTGTATGTAGAGAGTAATAATGTGAAGAACAGTTAAAACTAAAAGGAAAGCAGTAAAGAACAACAGATTTTATAGTGGTTCGGCTAACTCCAGCCTACGTCCACTCCAGAAGTTTTCCTTTTTTATTTATATGAAAATCAATTACCGTTACAAAATGGCAGAATAACCTCAGCCTTCGAAAATAGAAAGTCAGAGAGTAGAGAGAAGATCCCTTTTCTGAACCCTTACATGCTGTATTTATAGGTAAATCCCGAGTTGTTGGGCTTTCTGAGTAGCCCGGGCCCATCAGGTCCATAGCCACACCATAATACTGAGCCATGCAATCCTGCACTCCCGCAACCCTGCACTCCTACACTCCTACAACCCTGCACTCCCGCAATCCTGCAATCCTGCCGAGCCGCAATCCTGCCGAGCCGCATCCTGCCGAACCGCATCCTGCCGAGCCACAATCCTGCCGAGCGACATCCTGCCGAGCTGCAATCCTACCGAGCGGCATTCCTGCCGAGCCGCATCCTGCCGAGCCGCATCCTGCCGAGCCGCAATCCTGCCGAGCTGCATCCTGCCGTATTCCTGTCGAGCCGCATCCTGCTGAGCGGCATTCCTGCCGAGCCGCTTCCTGCCAAGCGGCATCCCTGCACTCCTGCAATCCTGCCAAGCGGCATCCCTGCACTCCTGCAATCCTGTACTCCTGCAGTCCTGCCTTCCTGCCGAATGACCCTCATCTTCCATGCCGAACCGTCCATGCCGAACGACCCACAACTTCCAGACCGAACGACATATCGAAGTGGACTTCATCCTTTTAAACTGAATCCATCGTATTCCAGCCTCAATAATCATGAAGTTGGTTAGGTTGAATCCGCCTGTTTCTGGCCTTGACAAAAGGCGAGTTAACAAATATATATAAACTTGACCATGTATACCCTATGTTATGTTGCACATGCATGTTATACATAAATAAGTATACAATGATATTTATGAATTATATAAAATCCTTTAAACTAAATTCATTAATTAAATAAATCAGAAAAATTAAGTAAAATATGATTTTATTTGAATTAATTATATTGGGTTTAATTCAACCTATAGACTTCATAGGCCCATTAGATCCAAATATAGGAAATATTTTTGAAATTTACCTATTTTACTCTCTTCGGAATGGCCTACGTCTAACAACTGTAAGGGTGAATTTTTACGTGGAGAGGAGGGTAAAATCTTAACATTCATAGAAAAATAGATAGATGTTTCATCAATTATGAATCTTATGATTAATTCCCCTTTCTAGCCACTGAATTATCCAGTCATTCTCCAAGTGGTCATACCACAGTTATAGTTAATTTTTTAGCCAATTACGAGGATAGAAAAAATTCAACTTTTAAGTATAACAATGTTTGGTGCTGTCATCATGATGACAAATAAATTGCAGTTCGAAATTTTAAACTGTGGTTCTAATGGTAGTCCATTGTTTAAATTTATGCAATATTTGAAGGCGGTAAAGGCAACACTTTAACAATGGAATGAAGGAAATATTTATTTCGCTTAGAAATGTGATAATATAAGGAAACCAAATAATAAAATAAACTCACAACTAGTTGAAGATCTAACACATGAAATGCTCAGCAATTAGTACAAAAACAGTTGGAGCCTTCTATCTAATGTTCTTCAAACGCAAGCATTAGAGAACCTACCAAAAGTTCAAATGGCTAACACATGGAGATAGATCAACCAGATTTTTCTACTCTAAAATATCAGGTCAATTGTTAGCCTCAAACAAATGACTGGTTCTTAAGGTAATGTATTAAATTCTATGGACATTTTATCAGCAAAGTTACTACTTTTTTATGAAAATTTGTTTAATTATTCTAATTTAAGTAGTATTCCCTAATATCATATGTAAAAAGATACATGCAGAACATGATTTAATGGAGATGACTAATCCTTTTTATATGGAAGAAATGAAGAATGATGTGTTTTAGATTAATGGCAGCAGCAGTCTTGGACTAGATTTAACTAATTTAAAGTTCTATAAATTTGATACGCACATAGTAGCCACAACACCAAGCGACACCAATACAAGACCCAAACGTACCACTCGTCCACCCAGAAGGCTGCTAGACTAAAGGCAACACTATGGACAAAGCAAGTTGCAGCACTATGGACAATGCAAGCAACGACCATACCTTTATTTGCAGGTTGCAATTACTGGCACCACTGCTTTCTTTTTTCTTTTTTCTCTTTTTTCTGCAAGTTTGTTATGCTTTTCTTTATTTTCTGCAAAGTTGTTATCAAATGAAGGTCCCCATGTGGACACGTAGGCTAGGTGGTTAGAAACCATGCTATATATGAATGTAATGTGAAGTTATCAAGGGGGCAGAAAATTTCCATTTATCTCTTTTCTCTACTAATTCTCCTTCTTCCTCAATATATCTCTCTGCTCTCTTGCTGTTCTTATCAGCATCATATCATTTTGGTGCTTTCATTCTTGATCTCTCCTCCCTTCTCCCTAAGAATCCAAACCAACCCCTTCCACCATGACCCGCATAGATGAAGCCTTCCAACAACTAACCCACCACCAAGAAACCATCGACACCATCCAAACTAACCTAGAAACACTCACCACCGACAACATCGACATTAAAACAGCCCTCCTCGACCTCACTAAGCAAATGACCGAACTCCATCACAAATTAGATAACCAAACAACACTATCCCCAACCAACCAAGCATCAACCACTTATGCTCCACCACCCAACAATCGACAACCACCAATCTTACCCACCCCTACACAAGCACGAACACCCAAATGCTCTTTAACCACATTCACCGGATCCAACCCACATGATTGGATATTTCAAGCCAACCGATTTTTCGCCTACTATTCCACACCGGAAGACCAACGAGTGGATCTTGCTAGCTTCCACATGCAAGACCAAGCACTCTCATGGTTTCAATGGATGCACCGTAACAACCAAATCCCCACATGGAAAGCATTGACAAAAGCAATCGAACAACGCTTCGGGCCACCTACATTCCTCAACCCGCAAGCTACCTTATTCAAACTCAAACAAATCACAACCGTCGAAAACTACCAATCCACTTTTGAAAACCTTTGTAACCGTATTACTACACTTCCCAATGAATCCATCCTCCAATGCTTCATTTCCGGCCTAAAAACCCACATCCAAAACGAGCTACACATCCTTAAACCGACCACTATTATCGATGCCTTTGAAGGTGCTAAACTCATTGAAAAGAAATACAACGACCAAAATAGATTCCCAGCCATGAAATACACACCATACCTCAAAAAACCAATTAACACCACACCACCCAACCAAACATTTCACCAAACACCACCAACGCAGATTCCCCAACCATCCATCCCCGTCAAAAAATTCACCACCACCGAAATGAACATACGCAAACAGCAAGGGTTATGCTTTAACTGTGACGAGAGATACCACTTTGGCCACCGCTGTAAACCTTCCCATATACTCATGATTTTACCCGACCTCCAAGACCAAGAAATCACAACCGATGACCCACCTGAACCAGCACCCGACCTCACACCCATAGCCATTGACCAACCCCTCACGAACCCAAATCCCGATACCCCACAAGAAATATCGTTCCACGCTTTAACCGGCTCCAACCACCCACGTGCAATTCGCCTCCCAGCAACCATCAACGGAAACCCTATTTCCATCCTCGTCGATACAGGCTCAACACACAATTACCTTCATCCGAAAGCAGCAAAATTTTTGGGACTGAAATCGAACTCGTCGACGCCCTTCGTGGTGACGGTGGGAAACGGCGAGAAGCTTCATAGCTCCGGCAGCTGCTCCGGCGTTCAAGTCGACATCCAAGGGCACAAATTCATCATCGATTTTCATTTATTGGAAATCTCGGGATCAGATGCCGTATGCGGCATACAGTGGCTGGAGACATTAGGGCCTATTACAGTGGACCACAAAAAACTCACAATGGCCTTTGTTTGCAACGAGAAGCCTATTTCCTTAACAGGGCTGGGCCAAAATTTGCAGCCCACACCTATTTCCGTTCAGCAACTAAAAAGGTTAGAGCAAACTTCTTCAATTTCCAGTTTCCTCCATTTGCAACTACAGCCCACCAACCCAATAACCACACCGGACCAAGCACCCACTACCGACCCACCACTTCAAAAACTTTTATCTTCATATAACCATATTTTTTCCCAGCCCACCGAACTTCCACCAAACCGCACTTTAAATCACCACATTAACCTCACCACCAATTCCCAACCCGTAAACATCAAACCATACCGCTATCCGTATTTCCAGAAAAATGAGATCGAAAGCCAAGTCCAAGGAATGCTCAACTCCAAGCTTATCCAACCATCAACTAGCCCATTTTCGTCACCCGTACTATTAGTCAAGAAAAAGGATGGATCATGGCGATTTTGTGTCGATTATAGAGCTCTCAACACCATCACTATTAAAGATCGCTTTCCAATTCCAACGGTCGACGAACTATTAGATGAACTATATGGCGCGGTTTTCTTCTCCAAACTTGATCTCCGAAGCGGATATTTTCAAATACGCGTACACCCACCCGACATTCCAAAAACGGCATTCCGTACACATGAAGGGCATTATGAATTTGTCGTAATGCCATTCGGGCTAACTAATGCTCCTTCCACATTTCAAGCTACAATGAACAACATTTTCAAACCCCACTTAAGGAAATTTGTTCTTGTTTTCTTCGATGACATCCTTGTTTATAGCCCATCGGGGACCTCTCACTTAGACCACCTCCACACAACACTAGAAATATTGGACCAACATAAATTTTTCGCCAACCTCACCAAGTGTAATTTCGGTCTCACCGAGCTTAACTATTTGGGCCACATAATATCCACTAAAGGCGTTCAAGTAGATCCATCAAAAATTGACGCCATGCTCCAATGGCCAACGCTTAAATCAACCACCGCAGTTCGGGGATTTTTGGGGCTCACCGGTTATTATCGTCATTTTATAAAACAATACGCGTTTATGGCTTCACCATTAACGGATTTGTTAAAAACCGACAACTTCAAATGGAGCCTAAAAGCCCAAGAATCATTTGAAGCATTAAAATGGGCCGTATCACACACACCGACCTTATCTCTTCCCAACTTCACGCAGCCATTTACTGTAACCACGGATGCGTCTTCCATGGCCATGGGCGCCGTTCTTTCTCAATCCAAGCACCCCATCGCCTTCTTCAGCCTGAAATTGCCGCCTCTCCTCCAAAAAGCTTCGACGTATTCGCGTGAGATGTTTGCTGTCACATCCGCAGTCAAGAAATGGCGTCACTACTTATTGGGACGCACGTTTCAAATCTTCACCGACCACAAGAGCCTTCGGGAACTCGCATCGCAATCGATTCAGACACCGGAACAGTAAAAATGGTTGACGAAATTGCTCGGATTCGATTTTACAATCCACTATCAACCGGGCAAGCAAAACGAAGTCGCCGACGCTTTATCCAGATTCACCAAGGAAGCAACCATGACGGCGATCTCTGGCCCAACTTTCCCACTGCTAGCTGACATCCGTACTGCTCTGCACGAAGACTCAAAAACGCAAGCACTAATCACTCAATTACACTCAGGTACCTGCCCTAATTCAAAACTCCAATGGCGCAATGATTTATTATTTTGGGGCTCTCGTATTTACATTCCTGCCAATTTTGATTTACACAACAAAATTATTGCTGAGATGCATAACTCAAAAACGGGGGGACATTCGGGAATCAAAGCAACTATTGCTCGAGTTAGTAGTAATTTTTTTTGGCCCAAGCTAGCAATGTTAGTACAGAAATTTGTTCGAGAATGCCCCGTATGCTTACAAACCAAACCCGATAACACTCCATACAAAGGCCTCCTCCAACCCACTACCAATCCCCAATCAAATATGGGAAGATATCGTTATGGATTTTATCACAAATCTTCCACCATCCGTCGGGAAAACATCTATTTGGGTGATCGTTGATAGACTCTCCAAATACGCCCACTTTTGTGCATTACCTACATCAGTTTCGGCCACACAGTTAGCTTCTCATTTTATTCAAGAGTATGTCCGTTTGCATGGTTTTCCACGCTATATTGTTTCAGATCGAGACCGTATATTCACCAGCCACTTTTAGAAAGAATTATTCCGCTTTCACGGAACAAAATTATGAATGAGTAGCGCGTACCATCCACAAACCGACGGACAGTCTGAGGCAGTAAACCGCTGTCTTGAAACTTACTTGCGAGCACTTGTCGGCGACATCCCAACCAAATGGGCTAAATGCCTTCCATGGGCTGAATGGTGATATAACACCACCAAGCACACATCTCTCAACCTCTCCCCTTTCCAAGTTGTCTATGGCCGACCACCACCCACCATCTCTAACTATATTATGAACACCACACAGTTACCAGACCTCAAAACATGGGCTATCTCTAGAGACACACTCCTCCACACTATCAAAACCAACCTACAAAAAGCCCAATCCCGTATGAAGAGCCTTGCAGATCAGCATCGCAGCGACAAACAATTCAATGTAGGCTCATGGGTGTTTGTTAAGCTCCAACCATACCGCCAAATATCCTTACCCAATAACCACCACAAGTTGTCTAAGAAATACTACGGACCCTTCCAAATCGCTGAACGCATAGGACCAGTTGCCTACAAACTCTCCTTACCTCCAGATGCGCGCATCCACCCAGTTTTTCACGTGTCTCTCCTCAAAATGTGCCCTAACCCGACCACACCACCAATACTACCACTAGCCCCTGTTTGCTCCGACCTTGAGGACAAGGTCGATCTTGAAGAGGTGGGCAATGATACGCACACAGTAGCCACAACACCAAGCGACACCAATACAAGACCCAAACGTACCACTCGTCCACCCAGAAGGCTGCTAGACTAAAGGCAACACTATGGACAAAGCAAGTTGCAGCACTATGGACAATGCAAGCAACGGCCATACCTTTATTTGCAGGCTGCAATTACTGGCACCACTGCTTTCTATTTTCTTTCTTTTTTTTCTGCAAGTTTGTTATGCTTTTCTTTATTTTTTGCAAAGTTGTTATCAAATGAAGGTCCCCATGTGGACACGTAGGCTAGGTGGTTAGAAACCATGCTATATATGAATGTAATGTGAAGTTATCAAGGGGGCAGAAAATTTCCATTTATCTCTTTTCTCTACTAATTCTCCTTCTTCCTCAATATATCTCTCTGCTCTCTTGCTGTTCTTATCAGCATCATATCAAAATTTTACTGGGAACCAATCAAAACCAATTTAATTGCAGCAAAGCTGAGCACACAAAATTCAAAGAAGATTATTTCTCATCTAAATCAGACTTTCTAATCTCTAATTCGAATGAAAAAGGCCCCTCAATCAATCTCATATTATAGGCTTATTTTTTAATGCAATATTTTAGGCAAAGTTATGGAAATTTTGTTGTGCAACAGAATGAATAAATTCATGAATGGTATCATATCTTTAAACCCAAACGCATTCATACCAGATAGAATCATATCAGAAAATTCATTATTGGAATAAGAATAATTTATGATAACTTTTCTTACTGGTGAAACTTTGTGGTTATCTTGAACCAAAAATATGTATTGCAAAGATGAAAATTTCTAGATCGTTCATAAAGATAATAATGCATCATATATATGGAAAATATAAAAGCTAGAAAATGGAAACTCAAAATCTATTGTTAATGGAAATGAAACAAATTTATGGTTTGACCAATGTGTCAATTGTTCTTCAATAAATGATATGCTAGGTTTGAAGGCCAAGACACTACTCCATAGCCCGAACATGAAAGTTTGTTCCCTCCTACCCAATAATGAATGGAGAACAAACTCCTCCTACTAGCCGCTAGACGCTTACAACCAAATAAATGGCATACCAATTGACCAGAACATTAACAATGATTATTGGTGATGGTTACCTAATAATAATGGTAAATTCTCATTTAAATCAGCACTAGACTTAATTATAATTAAAAAAATTGAACATGACTATTGTAAAAACATATGGAACAACATCTATCCCCAAAAATGTCAATATGTCCACTAATAGCTAGATTGAAATTTTAACACAAAATATAGGGTGAGTAGATAGTGTGGTGACATAGATCCTTTATGCTTGTAATGATCTGCAAATTTGACACTAAAAAATATTAAACTAATTGAGGATGGATTTTTAATAAATGGGTGAATTGGGTATCATGTTTATACCAGTTGCAAAGGTCATTCTGAGACGATCAGTTTGATATATAGTTTGGATGCATTTGGAGTAACGGTTTGTGAAATAGAGGCGTTATAGTGTTTAAACAGCGTACGTAGCTGTTTTGGATCAAACTGGATAAACAGCTCATAACCAAGCCTAATGATTATATAAGTGAGGCTACAGAATCCTAGCCGTCATTTTCTTCAAATTTCTTCTCTAAACTCAAAATTGCTTGATTATCCACTAATGGTGATTAGCAAATCAATTAAAAAGTGATTAAAATTCGAAGTGTCAAACCCTATCTAATTATATATGGATTCGTAGATCTCGACAAGATGAAGAGGCACTTGAAATTCATTTTCCAATCTGACACTCCAGTTCATCATAAATTGACAAAGAAGTTTCAACCAATCATTTTAGGGTTTCGAAATCAATGGTGAATTGACGACCAATCGACAACCGGGAAGCACCGTTGGGTAGATAATGACGAGTGGAGTACATCAATGGTAGTCGATCATTTCTAAACAGCCTAAATTCATCAGAATTGGCACTTAAAGTTGTGATGTTCTTGGTCGTTTTCTTATGGAGGAGGGGGTCGGAGGTTGCGTGGTGGTCCATATGGGTGCTAAATTTCATAGGGAGGCACCTGGCGTTGTCGGATGAGGCTAGAAGTTACTGTAGCGGTAGTAGTTTTAGCTTGAAGTGGCGGCCCGGTGGGTTAAAGTGCGGCGTAGATGGAGAAAGGAGGAGATATGATGGAAGATGGGATACATATACTAATAGTATATTCTATTTTTATTTTATCAAATAATGTCGTGTATCTTCTAACTTCAATATCTTTCACATACTGACTCTGATTCGCGTGCGGTTTCTTCTGTTGGATTCGAGGCAAAATTCAGGACAATATGGCATTAGGTTTGCTGAGTTTGGCGACTGTTTGAAAAAGCATGTTGGTATGGATTGTTTATTTATTTAATTGAATTTTTAATTTATAAAATATGTAACTATTGATGAAAAATAATATTTGCCCATATATGTTGTGTTCTATGGATGATTGTTTAGTTACTATAATATTTTGGATGAATTATGTCTTATTTGGATAGTTATTGTTGATTGTTGTATTTTTAGGTGTTTAATTATAATTTACTGTTGATTTGAATTGGAAATCATTTAATTGAAATAAAATGGATAATAATGGGAAGATTAGATAATAAAATGGTGAACGTGATTATTTATAGTTTTTATGATGTTTGTAAATAACAATCAATTAATAAATTAAATGAAATTAATGGAAGAAATCTAATAAGGTTGTTATTTGTGAATTTCTAGGGGAAATTCATAAATAATAACAAAAGATAATTTTTAACTAAATTCGAAAGGTTTATTGTTATTATTTAATAAAATGAGATGTTATAAGTAATAATATGGTTTTTTTGTGAAAACTACTGTTTTTGAGATAAAATACGATGTTTGAAGAGATTTGAAGTAATGAGATTACAATAAAGTATTTTGAAGTATATTATCATTTTTGGAATAATTATTATAATAAATAAAAATAAAATGATTTTATACTTAAGAGAAAATAATGGTTGTAAATACGATGTTTTAAATGGATGTAATATGTGATTTATGGTTGATTTATTTATCACATATGTTGTTTTATGACGATGAGATCATATTTGGATGTGTGTGAGATATTTTTCCATTATTACTAGTTATGTGTAGTTAATTATGGTTTTATTATGTTGATGTTTTGTTACTAAAATATGGGTTTAGTACACATTTGATGACTTGGTGTTTGTGCTACTAATGTAGTGGTTTAGTACACATTTGATCGATTTATACTTACATTGATTGTGTATTACTAATGGTTGATAATTAGTATATGTGAGTATGTATATATGTTATAATTGTCTTATTTGATGTTTGGGGTTAACATTATGTATTGTCAAATATTTGTAATGTTTAATGGCTAGGTGTGATATTATTGTTGTACCCCATATTTATGGTGATTGACTTGAATTGTTTAGTGGGAGTAGTGTTTCCTGCTTGCATTGACTGTATTGGTTGCAGTGATTGCATTCATTACGTTGGTTGCAGTGGTTGCATTGGTTGCATGGTACTATGGTTGTTATGTGCTAACGACTGTTTGAATGCAGGAGAAGAGTAGAAAATAGAACTACGTGGGCTTAATCCCCCAAATGGGTATGTAGGCAGTTTTTCTATGTAGTAGCCATCGAGCCTGTGGCCGTAGTGTTAAGGTTAGGCGTAGTTCAAATATAGTTAAAACCATTTTCCTTTTATTTTACGTATATCTATACAGTTGTGAAATTACAGGTAGGAGCAAAAGAGAGAATATAAAGGTAGATGGATGCTATATTATGGATAGCTGATTGGTATATTCTTTAATACCATTGTTTTATTATTAATGAATCAATGATAATTGATGCATTGAGATGTAAATTATGGTAATGATGTTGTAAAACAATTGTATTATTAAGTTAATGTACATTTATATTGATGTTTGATTCTGTTGTGAGGTTTTTATTATCTCATAGTTTTGAATTTAAATTATAATATAAATGATCTCTGTTTTTAATATTGGAAATTAGTTGCAGCATGTTTTGTGGCATTTGTAATTGATTTCAGATGTTGAAAATAGTGGAGTGTTATGGTGCCAGTTATGTCAAGTGGATAGTGAGACCGAGGAACATTTATTCTTTAATTACATATATTCAAAGCAAGTGTTGGATATCATCAAATAGAAATCACCCCTACAAAAATTTAACTTACAACATTGATAATTTATTAATAGCATTGCTATAATGGAAACACAGAAACACAACATATAAAGATCCAATTTATTTGGTTTTCTCTGCTATGATTTGGCATATTTAGAGTGAAAAAAACTCAAGAGTATTTACAGTTGTCCAATTTCCATTCTATATTCTGATTATACTCATCAGTCAAGATCGTTTTCAACTAAATAAACATGTAAACTTCAAAAGTGAAGAAATTAAAGAGAATGACCATATCTTTAAAGAACTTGGAGCTAGGTTGTTTGATTTGCAAAAATAACAGATTATATCTTCGATTGATTGACGTGCTTCTTTATTGAACTGAAACATTTAATTTCATCTACTTGTAGAAGGGTAAAGGAGAGCTCTTTCTTCAATTTGGTGCTTGGATCTGGGAGCTGATGCCTGCTAGATTCTTTGAACCGCCATGAATGTTCTTGAGAAAACAAAATTTTGAATTGAGGATAATGCTTCGGTAGGGGAAAGATAGCTATGTTGCTTGTCTTTTTTTGTTTTGTATTAAATGACTAGTAGCAGTGTTTTGTTCAATTTAGAGGAAATTGTTAGAGCATCGGTATAAATGCTTTTTAGTAGGTACTAGTTATTTTACTCCTACACTTATTTGGATCTCTAACATTATAAACTTTTGTAACAACATTTGAAGAGGCAAATAATGTACCAATTTTTTTTAAATACATTATATACATCAAGGAATATAAATAATATTTAATAAAATAAAACAAAGATAATCATCTAAGTATATCCTTCAGTTTAAATTACAAATAAAATTAAACCAAAAAACTTAAACAAGTTTTTTTCCACATAGAAATTACTATGTTCACATATAATAAAAACACAAATCAAATGAATATACTATTGTGATAAATTAATAAGAACTTCCAATGCACAATAAAAAGAATAAACATCAAATTCCATGCACAACAGTGACCAAAGAGCCAACTCATATATGTTTCGTGCATAATAATCTTTCCAAAATACAAGGCTAATTCACTGTGGGATGTCTCGCATTATATATGTGTATATGTACAGATTGGAAAAAAGAATAGTCTCACATTGTGAAATATAATGGAGGTGGAATGGGGTGTGTGTGTGTGTTTGGTTGCATGTAACAACAAGAGATTCCTTTTGTTAAAAGATGCTAACCAAACTCTTGTTGCCCCAATGGAGGGATGTGCAAATGGGTCCCGAACTTCAACATAGTATCTAAGCCAATGGTTATGCTTGGAACAATGTGTAAGAGATTTGTAAGTTGTAGTGGTTAGTAGTGTAGGCTTAAGTAATCAGACATAAGGTGGAGCTAGACCATGGTATGTAGGGTTTGGGAGAATGACACGTATATAAAGTCTCGATATGGGGAAGGCATCAAAGTCGGCACAGTGGAAGACGCATGAATGAATTGACCCAAGGTGGAGATATGTTGGTTTGTCTCGCATTGTACATAGATAATGGGCCTAGATAGAAAAAGAACAATCCCACGTCATGAAATATAATAAATGTGGAATGGTATATATAAGAGTCTAATCGCATGTAAGAACAAATGATTCCTTTTGTTAAAAGATGTTGACCAAACTTAATGTTGCTCCCATTAAACATGGTATTAGAGTCGATGGTAATGCCTAGGACAATGCGCAAGAGATCTGAAAATCATGATGGTTAGTAGTGCAAGCTTAGGTAGTCAGACTTAAGGTGGAGCTAGACCATGGCACATACGGTTTGGTAGAATGACACGTGAACAAAGTTTCGATATGTTTCAGGCATCAATGTTGGTGTAGCTAAAGAAGATTGAATGGATGCAAGCTAAGGTGGAGATTTTCTAGGGTGTCTTGCATTGTACGTGGGCAATAGGCGTAGACTGAAAAAAAGTGTAGCCCTAAAACGTGAAATATAATGGAGGTGGAATGGTATGTATATAAGTTTGGTCATATATCACAACAAGAGATCTTTTTTGTTAAAAGATGTTTCCCAAACTCTATGTTGCCCCCATAGAGGGATGTGTGGATGGATCTCAAACTTCAACATTCACTACGGTGACTCCACCCAAACCCATGACTAAAGATGGAATTTTCATGTTGTCTCATCCTTTTGAATTCCATCCACTATAACTCTAGAGTTATTGGAATGAAACTCGGAATTGATATCTTTTTTCCATTAATTAGTATAGTAAATGAAGAAATGTAATAACCTGTATTATACGTATCGGTGGATCGTAAAATATTATTTTAAATTCGTATGAGGTCGCATGACTCTATAATTTTAGGATATATCAACAAGTGACGTTTTCTATCTTTAGAATTTTTATTGGGCGGCTTTGGCCTATAAAATATTGTAAGGCCTATAACTTTTGATAGAAGCAGAACTAGAGTCTAAAACCACTTTCATTAGATTGGGATGATGGTTTTCTTTTCTGTAGAGTGGTCATTTTAAGAATATGGACTTACTGTTTAGGAGTTTTGGCTGTTTGAAGTTCTGAATAGTTTTAAGCGGATTAGTGGATAATTAGAGGGTGGTTAGTGAAGCTCATTCGTCCAACTTGGGATTAGGGTTAATACCACTTCTTCATAGTTGTCATTAGTCGCCCCTCTTCATGTTCTAAGCACCTCCCAACCTCTGTTAATCTAGAACTAACCTAAATCCATCATTTCTATAAGTTAATTAGTGTAATTAGTGGGTTTAAGATGGACTAACAAAAGAGAATAATAGATATGATGTTTGAGTATTTTAGGATTCTTGTTGGGACTATTCTGTATTAGATATGCCTAGGGATTCATGTGCTTTGGTCCAAGGTGAATGATTATACTTCTCTCACTAAACTATGCTTATATATATAGTAAACTGGTGATTTTTGATATGATTACTAAAGTTAAAATGATTTAAATCTTAGATCTAGTGTAAATGACTTCTTAAAACCGCATTTAAATAGATAGATTAGTAATTTTACCTGATTTATACAATTTACCAACCATAATAACAATTTTATAGAAAATCAAATCTAGGATGATTTATGCTTGTAAATCTGTTCAGATGGGCTAAATGCACTGCTTGTATGTTGTATAACGATGTTTGATTTTTGTATGGATTGTTTGGATGTGTTTTCTAGTTATTTTGCGTAGTTAGAATTATGATACATTATTTGGTGTTAATGGCACAAAAGTGTTCGAAACGCGATGCAACTTGGAGTTGATTTGATAGCCTAAATTATAGTCGTCATTTATGGTTGGTAGTGAAGGCAAAGTGCTCAAAATGTGATGAAATTTGAATATGATATTCTTAAAGGATTCGGAAACCTACACAACAAGTTTCATGTGAATTAGAGTTGATTTGATAGCCTAAATTATGGTCGTCGTTTATGGTTGGTAGCAGTGGAATATGGTCGGTGGTGACCAAAGTCAGTTGGCATTAAAGTCCTTCATGTCATGAGCTTGCTTACTTCGAGTTTTACATGGAAGAACTTCGGGCAAGGTTTGGGAAGATACGGTTGGCATTGAGTTGGACTTAGCGAAATTAGTGGTTGGTGAAACAACTCGATGGTGAGAAGCTTTGCATTTTGCGCTATAGTGCTTCGAGTTTGGCATGGAGCAAAGTGAGGAAATAGGGGAAACTTAAACACTTAACCATTATGGCCAACTGGCTAGCCCACTTAGTAGTGGACGACCATACATGGTCATTTTCAAGCATGTTGGTGTTTGGCTAATGTGGTCGAAACTTGAGGATTGTGCAAGGGTGGCATTGGTGAATGTGTATGTATGTTCATGCGTTTGCTCGATATTCATTTTTGACAATGGTGGCACGATGAAGAATGACAGTAAATGACGAGGTGAAGGTGTAAAGCTTCGACATGATAACTTTGAAACTATGAAGTGGCAACTCTATAATACAAGTGGGGCATATAGAGATATTCCAAACTTCGACGACGCATTAATGGAGTACCTTAAGTGGGAAGTGAATGTATGGGACTAGAGTAGTCCAAGGAAGCATGTTCAACAAGGTGAAGCGATGTAGTGAGGCATGAGATGTTCCAAATCGAGTCGTGTGCTGAAGGGATTATTGATAACCCCGAATGTCATGGTGTTTCGTAAGGCAAGGGTATGTGAGGATGCTCACATGTGTACCCTAGATAGTGGGACGGCCTGGCCTGTCCTAAGAGTGCAGTACCTATGAGATAGGTATGCAGAAGAACACTGAATCCACCTGTGACATGAGGTATCATCGGCTTGAGAAAGTCATTGTGCGGGTTATTATGTATCCAAGGGACCTTGATGGTGTTTGTAGTGATGCGAGGCTTCGAAGAGAACTATCACTACACCAAATACTGAGATTTGCAACTAACCATCCGCGCATTTGGCAACGGTTATTAACTGTTGCCATTTTGAAACGGTTAATAACCGTCTTGGTTCCGTTAGCAACGGTTTTTATCGTTGCTAATTGGGAACGGTTACTAACCGTAGCTTCTTTGGAGACAAATGATGGCGGTGAATTTCATCCTTTCGTGCCATAATTTTTGGCGCGCTTCGTTCCAACTAGCAACGGTTTTCAACCGTGGCTAATTAGCAACGGTTTTTAACCGTGGTAAATGTTGTGGCAGCTAATTTTGTGCCAAATATCACAGTACTTGTGTCGTTTACTCTGGGGCACAAAATTTACCGAGCATATAGTAAAAAAACGCAGATCTCTGATTCTCTCAGCCACGATTTCGTCCTCGTCGATCGGCTCCTCCAGTAGTGGCAGCCGCGAATTAACATCTCCAGCCTCCAACAGCAGCAGCCGGCGCTCCGGCGGATTCAAAGCTAGGGCATCTTTCATTTGTTTTAGAATCTTCATATCGCTTCTCATCTTCTACAGGTTTCCCTACTGCTGCAAGTTTTTATTTATTTCGTTAATTTCAACTTCCTTGAGCTTCGTACCCATTACCACTTACCTAACCAGATCTATCATTTTCAAGCCCTTAATCTCCTCCAACAGCACGAAAAAATTGGGATGTTTTGTCTCCTTGAGTTAGTCATTTTATTTTTTAGTGTTGCAAGTTTTCTATGGCCTGCTTATGCCGAGTCTCAGATTATTGATCCACTTTTTGATTGTAGAGATCTAGAATTTGGGCGTGATTAAGCCTTGGGACGCCATAAGTTGTTATATCTAAAAGGGGTACCTTTCCTGTAAAATGTCGAGATCGCCAGATTAAAAACGATAGGTGTGTGATCGCCAGTTTTACCGATTGGTAAAATTGACTAAAAAAGTTAGTATACTTATCTAGACAATCCTTATTAATGAGAAGTCTATCAATTATACTATGGATTGTTATGTTAGCTCACCCTTCCAAGTATAGTAATTTCCTATGCTTGGTGGCTCAAAATTGATGCCTCAATAAATTCAACCAAGTCTTTGTTCGGATTGGAGCTTAGATTACCATTGTTATGTTGGGCAAAATTATCAACACCTAACCGAATAGCATTCATAACCACTCCATCCCAATACCGAATCACCTTCTTTCCACATGCTGCCGAATCAACTGCCTCATCCAACATCTCACCGAACAAACCCATTCGGCGTCACCCCACCGATCCAAACCAACCACCGGACCAACCTTCATCCGGCCTCACCAAACCAACCACCGGACCAACCTTCATCCGGCCTCACCAAACCAACCACCGGACCAGCCTTCATCCGGCCTCACCGAACCAAACCCCCGGACCAAGCATTACCGGTCCAAACCATCGCACTCCTACCACCGAACCATGGGATGCCGAACCAAGGTGTGCCAGGCCAGATTGCATCAGCCCAAGCCCACCAGCAGCTATATACGTCCAAGACCCCTGCTCCCAACCTCACTCTATAAATAGAGGGGCAGGGGTACAACAATGGGGACAAGTTTTGAGAGCTCAAGCACGGATAGAACTTTCAAACAACTTTCTTTTACTTGTATCAAAGCTTTGTACTTGTAATCAATAGAAGAGAAGAGAAATAACATATAAAGTGGACGTAGGCACATTCTGGCTGAACCACTATAAATCTGCGTGTCTTTTTACAATTAAGCCCCTGCTTTCCATATATTTGTATAAATCTCCAAAATCACTAAAAACAACATAAGATCTACTAAATTATACGACTTTGAGGTGTTTGTCCATTTTTTGTGCAAACATTTTTGGTGCTTTCACTGAGAACGTTGAAGCTCGAAGCTTCAGCTTCATCCGCTTAACAAGTTTTCCTAACAGCATCGTCCGCCACTTGGAAAACATGCCTCCCAAACAGAGAAAAGATGTTAACAAAGGAAAAAACATCGCATCCAGTAGCCTTCCTGATCCAGCTATCGCGAATCAAGTAAATCGTCCTCCTCCAGCAACGGTAACAAATGAAGGACAGGCTAACCCAACCACTCCTGCCACAGAACAGCCTGCAGCAATTACTAGGGCAGATTTGGACAGAGTTGTTGTTGAAGTAACTAACCGCTTCACGTCCCAGCAGGAAGCCTTGGTGGACCATCTCATGTCACGCTTGAGGGACGCTGAAGAATCCAACCGCAACACTGAATCATGGGGCGAGTCCCAGTCTGGAGGATCTCAGAGACAGCAAAGATCTTCCTTCTTCGAAGGAGCTAACGGCAGGAGTAGCCGTGGTAGGAGCCGAGACCGAGCCCAGCCCGAAGTTAGGCCTGAGGAAACGTTTGGTGCCGAACCTAACGGGGAAGGTACCGGGCGAAGGTCAACTGCAGCTGAGCCTGTCATGCTGCCTAACCACAGAAACACCGGTGAACGGGGCCGAGCTAGAGTTCAGCCCGAAGTTGGACCCGAGGAAGTGCTTAGATCAGAACCCAACAGGGGAAGATCAAGGTAAGGGCCAACTGTAGCTGACCCAAGCATGCTCCCAGAAGATCAAAGGCAGCCACTGGAAAATATGAGGAGTGATAGACGATACCATCCCTACAGGTTGTCTGGATGGAATCAACCCCACAGAACAGAACCAAACTCATTTCTGTCTGCTCCAAATTCTGATGAAAGGATGGCGCGCTTATTCAGAGAGTGTGTCCAACGGGAGCAAAGAGATCGAGGGATAGGCGCTAGGGTAACCAGCCCTTTCGCCCGCAATATCGAAGTTGCTATCACCCCCCGAGAATGGAAGATGCCAACAATGGAACCCTACAAAGGAACCTCCGATCCCGTTGTACACTTACAGAGATACACACAGCATATGCTCATGAGTGGAGCAACAGAGGGAGTACTGTGCAAATGCTTTCCGCTCTTCTTAGCAGATCTTACTACCTCCTGGTTCTGTCATCTACCCCAAGGATCCATCAGCTCATGGGAAATGTTGAAAGAAAAATTCATCAGTTAGTTCCGCATTCATGTGGAGCAACCTAAGGACGCTTACTCCTTATCCAGCGTCAAACAGAAACCTGGAGAAAAGCTGCAGCAATACCTAACCAGATTCAACGCCGCAGCAGCCGCAGTTCAAGACGCCGATGAGAAGCTTATCCTGATGGCCCTCTGCAGTGGGGTGCATCCGGATACTAAATTTGCTAGAAGATTGACAAAAGAAAAACCAGCTACTTTACCCGATTTCTTCCATGAAGCCGGGAAATACATGAGGCTTGAGGATGCTGCCATTGAGGGACAGTCAGGACAGCAAAGTAAGACGACCCATGGCAACGCCCCTGCTGTGGCGAGGGATGCTCGAAGAAATGATTCCAGAGACAATGCTGGGGGCAAGAAAGTAGAAAAACGCCTATATCGGCCAGGACCAAGATTCGACTCTTACACCCCTTTGAACGAGATCGTCGAAAATATCTTCCTTGCCACCCAAGGCGAAGTTAGATACAAACGCCCACCATACAAGAAGGAATCAGATAGCGCACAGAAATCTGGAAAATTCTGCCGCTTCCACGAATCCCACGGACATGATACCAACGAATGCCATCATCTCCGAGATCTGATTGAGGAACACATCAGAAGAAAGAAACTGGAACGCTATGTAAAAAGTCAAGACAGGACTCCAGCTCCTGCCAATGAAAACCCAAGGCTACCCTCACCAGGGACCGGCAGAGGCGACCGCAACGCTAGCAGCTCTAGTCAAGAGAAGATAGTGGTCCATACCATCTCAGGAGGTCCGCACATCGCAGACAGAAGTTGGAAAGAGATGGAAAGATATGGGAAGTCGCTTAGAGACAATAGAGACTGTGTCAATACGGTTATAGAAGAGCGCCACCCAAAGCGGAAAGAAAATGATGACATCACATTCAGTAAACGCGACCTAGAAGGAAGACAGTACCCTCACATGGATCCCATGGTTATCTCTGCCCGACTCGGTCCCGCCGAAGTTTACCGAATCCTGGTAGACACTGGAAGCTCTGTAAATATCCTGTTCAAACACGCATTCGACAAAATGAGGCTATCAATGAAGGATGTATCTCCCTGCGATAAACCGCTACACGGTTTCACTGGAGATGCGAAAATGCCCATCGGGCAGCTGGACCTCTTCGTTGAAATTGGAAGCTATCCCCGCTTCGTTGTAAGGAAACAGACGTTTGTGCTGATAGAAAACCATTCGGCCTACAACGCCTTCCTAGGAAGACCAGCCCTATCTGACTTCCAGATTGTCCTAGCCCCGTGGTGCCTGAAAATGAAATTTCCAACAGACAATGGGGTAGGGGAAGTGGAAGGAGACCAAGATATTGCACGAGACTGCTATGTAACCGAACTTCGCAACAACCACAGGAGAGATAAAGGGAAAGGTGTAGAGATTGCCCTCTGCACGAAAAGCCTTGAAGCATAGCAACTAAAGAAAGCCCCTCCTCTTCGATACACCAGCGACCCTTTCAATGAATTAGACCCTAGGGACAAAGAGGAGGAGGCCACCGCCGAGCCTGCAGAGGCTATGGAGTTTATATCTGTAGACAAGCACGACTCAAGTAGGCTACTGAAAATTGGGTCGCAGCTGAAAACTGAATTGAAGGAACAACTCATTGATTTTCTCCGCCACAACTTGGATGTGTTCGCTTGGTCACACGCTGACATGACCGGAATCTCCCCCAACATAGCATGCCACGTATTAAAAATTGATCCTACCAAGGCGCCTGTAAAACAAAAAAAGAGAAGTATGGGGGCAGAGCGATCAGCAGCCCTCGATGAAGAAGTAAAGAATCTACTCGCCAATGACTTCATACGAGAAGCTATTTACCCAGAATGGATCGCCAACCCGGTACTAGTAAAGAAGGCTAATGGGAAGTGGCGGACCTGCATTGACTTCTCCAACCTAAACGACGCCTGCCCAAAGGATTGCTTCCCGCTTCCCAGAATCGATCAGCTTGTAGACAGCACAGCCGGGCACGAACTCCTGTCATTTATGGATGCATACTCAGGATATAACCAAATTCCTATGCATGCTCCCGACCAAGACCACACTAGTTTCATCACCGATCGGGGTTTATACTGCTACAAAGTGATGCCCTTCGGACTTAAAAATGCAGGAGCCACCTACCAGCGCCTCGTCAACAAGATGTTTGCAGGGCTAATAGGACGAACAATGGAAGTATATGTAGACGACATGCTGGTAAAATCACAGAAAGCCAAAGATCACGTAAGCCACCTAGGCGAAATGTTCCAGGTACTTCGACAGTATGGAATGAAGTTGAATCCACTAAAGTGCTCCTTCGGAGTGTCATCGGGAAAATTCTTAGGATTCATCGTCCATGCCCGGGGGATAGAAGCAAACCCTGAACAAGTCCGAGCATTAAGGGACATCAAGATACCTTCCACCCGAAAGGAAATGCAAAGCCTAAATGGAAAAGTGGCTGCCCTAAGCCGATTCATCTCCAAAGCAACGGACAAGTGCGTCCCCTTTTTCGAAGCTCTAAAGAAAGATAAAGGAAAGTTCGAATGGACGGACGAATGCTTAACCGCTTTCCTTAACCTAATCGAACACCTCCAGAAACCACCGGTACTCTCGACCCCAAGCGAAGGCGAAGAATTATACCTATACCTTGCTGTGTCATCTCACGCTCTAAGCGCTGCCTTGGTAAGGGAAGACAACCGCACGCAACGACCAGTTTACTTCGTCAGTAAAAGGTTTACTGGGGCAGAAGTCAGATATCCTAAGCTTGAAAAGTTAGCATACTGTTTACTAATCACTTCACGGAAGCTACGTCACTACTTCCAATCCCATTCCATCAAAGTTCTGACCGATCAACCACTGAGACAGGTACTCCATCGTCCCGACACTTCCGGGCGACTACTTAAATGGTGTATTGAGCTGAGTCAATATGATATCACCTATCACCCTCGCACCGCCATCAAGGGACAAGCCATGGCTGATTTCATTGCAGAATTCACTACCAACGAGGATAAGGAGCAACTGGAAATAACAGAAGATATCAAGTGGAATCTCTTTGTGGACGGTGCATCTAACGAACAAGGCTCGGGGGCAGGTGTGGTAATAATCACTCCCAGGGGAAATAAACTGCACTATGCTATAAGGTTGGAGTTCGCTGCCACCAACAACGATGCAGAATATGAAGCCGTAATAGCCGGATTAGAAATTGCTATCGAGATCGGAGCCAATTCTTTGTGTCTTCACAGCGATTCTCAGCTTATTGTTAATCAAATACTAGGGGAATTCCAAGCTCGAGAAGAACGACTCATAGCATATCTAAAGAAGACCAAGTCGCTTCTCAACCGATTGGACCACTACTTAGTCAAACACATCCCTCGGGAAGAGAACCAAGAGGCCGACGAATTGGCAAAGCAAGCAAGTATGAGAGACGTCGCCATCTTCGGGGCAGTAACTGTCTCAAAGCAAACGATCCCAAGTTTTGAGCAAGTGAATCTGATAGCTGCAACCGAAGAAGCAACTTGGATGACTCCTATCCGAGACTACCTACAAAATGGCACACTACCCGACAGGCGTAACGACGTCAAGAAAATCTTGAGGAAAGCGTCCCGCTACACGATACAAGGAGACATCCTCTATCGGCGCGGGTTCTCTAACCCATTGTTAAGGTGCGTCGCCGGAAGGGAAGCCAAGGAAATCTTATCCAACGTTCATCAAGGAAGCTGCGGAGATCACACAGGAGGGCAAACGTTAGCAAAAAAGATACTCCGATACGGATATTTCTGGCCCACCTTAAGCAAGGACGCCTTAGATTTCGTCAAGAAGTGTGACAGATGCCAAAAATTTGCTAAGATCCCTCGGCTATCAACAACCGATATTACTCAGATGACCAGCCCTTGGCCCTTTGCAGTATGGGGAATTGACTTAATCGGTGAACTGCCAATGGGTCGAGGCGGCGCCAAATATGCTATAGTAGCAGTCGACTATTTCACCAAATGGGTGGAAGCAGAACCTCTAAATAAAGTATCTTCAGCGAAAGTTATCAACTTCTTAATCAAAAATGTTCTGTGCAGGTACGGAGTCCCACTAAAAATCATATCAGACAATGGACTTCAGTTTGACAGCGAGGAATTCGCCAACTGGTGCCAAGAACACGGAATTCACAAATGCTTCTCATCCGTAGCATATCCCCAAGCAAACGGACAAGTCGAAGCAGTCAACAAAATTCTGAAAACTTTGATCAAAAAGAAGCTCGAAAAGTCAAAGGGCGCTTGGGTGGATGAACTCCCTACGGCACTATAGGCCTACCGCACATCTTTCAGAACATCAACAGGACACACTCCTTTCTCTTTGGCATACGGATCGGAGGCTATGCTCCCAGTTGAAACCATTGTGCCTTCCCACCGTAGGATCCACTATAACCCAGAAGAGAACGAAGAGCTCCTCAACATGTCTTTGGATCTAGTCGAGGAGAGAAGGAATGATGCAGTCCTAAAAACAGCAGCCCACAAGCAAAAGGTGGCAGCGCAATACAACTCCAAAGTCAAGCATCGTACCTTACGAGAAGGGGATCTTGTCCTCAAGCGAATCTTCCCTCGCCCCGGAGCACTAGACCCAATCTGGGATGGACCATATGTAATTCATAAAGATCTCCACAACGGAGCCTATATTTTGTCAACAGTGGACGGAGAGGTGTTCCAGAGGGCATGGAACATCCAACACCTCCGTCGATACTTTTCTTAACTTGTATTGCCCATATGAAGTGAATTAACAAAGAGAGCCAGTGGACGTAGGCATTTTTTTCATGCCGAACCACTTTAAAAAAGCCTTGTCTCTTTTTTTTAACTTGTTCCTTTGTATCTTGGCTGCTTGTTAACTTTATCCTTTTCTGTTGAACGAAATCCTGAGCATATAGCATTTCTATTCAAAGCACTCCACGATGCAACTTCACGTGGACAAGACCCAACAGGTACTATGCGAATCTATGCCATCGCCAATGAGACACTTTTGCTCCAGCATCCCTCTGCTGCGGGTTAACTCATTGCTCGCGACGGCCCTTAAAGCCAACTGTAATGAGCCGATTATAAGCCACCGAGAAGGCCGACTATAGCCGAGGCAGCTCATTACGGCGTTAGGCTCGCCGGCAACTGTGAACCGATTATAAGCCCCAACATAAGGTGTGGCCAGCCAGGGGCAGTTCACAGTTGACGATCGGCACCCACGCTAGCCGGCCACAGTAAGTCGAATAATACCCATGAGTACGGGCCATAATGGCCCGGGTAGTTACTGTGCGCGATCTCGGCTCCGGTGTGTCTTAAGTGCGGCTGTGGTAAAAAAGAATTAACTCCCCATGGAGGCGTAAGATGGGTGACAAATGTCTCCAAGACCCACAGCTAGGGAAAGTGACTACAAAACCCGTTTGCCACGAACTTAAGCGCATCGAAGGCCTTCCGTGACTGGAAGTTTTACTATTTCACATATTTCAATTTTACTTAAAAAACTTTCCTCCTATCCTCTATAACAAACCATAAAGTACAGGATGCAGGGTAAGAGATACCCGCCAATGGATGCAGAGATTCACAATCAGATGGCAGGGCATTCAACTGCTTTCCATGCTTGGTCATACAAGATATTCGAAACTGCCATTTACAAACAGAACATGAAAGGCGGTATTTTCTTCCCTTATGTACAGATGCATGACTGTAATTTAATTTTTTCACACCACACGCTAACATTGCAAGTCATGAGATTATGATTTAAAACCAGAATCTGACATCAAACACAATTTAATTACAAGAATATACATAGCTACATTTCTCATACGATATGTCGAAATAAGCAACAAATATTCAAGAAACGACAAAATCAGCTTAAGCTAAAAAATTACACGTCAAGAATAATGTTATTACAAGTAGCAAGAATTACAACTTAGAACTTACTCTACTGTCTTAAGACTAACAGATACAACAATGCCAAGCCTACAAAAAGAATTTTCCAGGTCCAATCAGGGAGCCGGTTGCGTCGAAGTCTTGTCCTTGCTCTTTTGCCCGCCTGTCCGGTCATAAAAAGGATTCATTAGTGATGAGTAACCAAGTTAACGGAAAGACTAGAAAGGAAGACTTACCAGCACCTGCTTCTTGACCGTCCTGGTCGTCATCCTCTACCTGCACACCTGCCTCTTCAGCAGCAAGCAGCCGCATACCCTCCTTTACCGCCACTTTCTCCTCCTTGGTGAACTGGGCAGTGACCACATCCATACTGAAGACCGTTCCACCCTCTTTATCTGCATCAGCCTTAGCCTCCTCCAAAGCCCGAAGATAGATCTTGGCCATGACCCTGGGATAATCATCCATCCAAGAGAGATTGCCCTGCTTCCAAGTCCGGAAATACATGTCCTGGAGCATGTCATCCATCATCCCCTCATTCTCCTCAAACTCCCTCATCCGGGCATCGGAGGCCGACAACCTTTCGACGGAAGCATCTCTCTCCAGTCTGTATCTCGAGCAATCAGCCTGAAGGGATTTCCGCATCACCTCCATCTCTTCCCTCAACTTAGCTTGAGCAAGCTCTGCAGCCTCAAGTTTCTCGGACAATTCCTCCACCTGCTCGAGATCCGCTCTCCGAACCTCATCCACCGTGGCAATAGCCATGTCAATCCGCTCTTTGCAAGCAGCTTCCATTTTCCGCAATTCGGCCCGACTAGCCTCTTCCATGGTTTTTCTTAGTCGCCCAGTAGCAGCCTCATGCTGAGAAATCTGGATAGCCTGATCCGCAAGCTGCTTGGCCTGATCCGAAACCACCAATCGAAGTCGGATATTGGCGCTCCCAATCTCCTCTCCGGCCTTAACCAGCCGAGCATGATGCCCCATCAGCTTCTTGGTCTCCTCTGCCACCCGATCTATATTAGCTTTGGCCTCGTCTCCCATAGTGACTATACGAGTAGTGAGTAGATCGAGATCTAAGGACTTGGCTTCATCAAGTACTCGTACCATGGGGTTACGGGGGAGAAGGTGTTCACCAGTGACTTCGTCAAAAGTAATATCATGAGAACCCGGATCCAGATCAGGATGACCCGCGAATGGATTACGGGCCAGGTCGGGACGGTCGATATGAATAACAGAAGGGTTTCCGGACGGGTGTGGAGAAGGTACAAACTCGCTACCCTCCTCAGTAATATCATGAATAGGCTGAGCCGGAGGCTGAGGACCGAGCGAAGTTTCGGATAAAGGATGACTCCTCTTCCTCTGCTGAATACCCTCTTCGATGACCCCAAGAAGAGGACGGTATCCGACTACATCCCCGGAGCGTTGGGTTGAGGGCTTCGGCTTAGCAGAAATTTTGGAAAGTTTATATTGCTCGAGCCTGTGTCGAAGGTCTGAAGCTTTGGGCGTCTTGCCTGCTCCTGATATAAAGAACAAGTGTCACAATCTTACATTACTATATGATTCAAGAAACGCGGTAGATTACAAGTTAGAAAAGGAAAAGAAACACAGCTGTGGTTGTACAAACCCTGGGGAGGAGTGGGATACTGCAATAAGTCCTGGATTTCATTCCAGGACGGGAGCGGGTCATAAAATATTCCTAAGTCCCTATCATTAGTGAAGCATGCAGGGGTCAAGAGTTCACCTTGAGTCGTCAGAGCCACCTTGGCCGGAATAGTCGGAGAAGACTCACTTGCACCAGTCCCGGCTTTGTCCGCCTTCCCGGTCTTCTCTACCAAAGCCGGATCATCATCCAACCCCTCAAAAGCTTGGCGGAGAGCATCATCCGTCCACTCTTGCATTTCGCCTACTTGCCTAGAAGACAGAGCCCTGGAACCATCACCACCCTGTCCATCGCCACCATCATCACCAAGACGCTCAACGTCACTTCCGCCCTCCGCCTCACCTCTTTCTTCCTCCGCATCTATCTCCCCCTGAGTAAGTGGACAATTGCTGGGAGAAGGACCGTCCGACCTCTTAAGTTTCTTACCTCCGACGGCTGGAGGCTTCGTGAATGGTTTTCTCTTTCCACCCTCTGCCGCAACGCCTCCCTTAGCCTGAGCAGCCGCCCTCTCTTCCGCCGTTTCCCTCAACTTAACTACAGACTGCTGCGGAAGGATCAAGTTATATTCCAGAAGAATCGCATTTCTAATCAAGAAGGCAGATGATCTGTATTTCCCAAGAATGGCTTCTATCTCAGCCGCCGTCTGAACCAGGCGGTCAGTCTCCACAACCGGAAAGCCACCTGTCGCTAGCAAAAAGGAGAAAGTATGAGAAGAAGCATCGCAATCGGAGTAGAAATTATAAGTAAAAGCATCAACTTACATCCAGAGGTAAAGCGCCGAATGGAGACGGAGTCGTCCCTAACAAAGAACCACTCTTTCTTGAACATGCTGAATTTAGAGTACAGGTCCAGGACCGGCTTGAAGGTCACAGCGGACTCCAAGCTAATATATGGGGACCCCTTCTTATAGCCCCTTAAATTATACAAGTACCGGATCTCCCGGTTGGAGGGAGCGCGACCATACTTCCTTCGAAAAATAACGAAAAGGCTCACTAGTATGGCATAAGAGTTGGGCTGAAGCTGGAATGGGGCCACCTTCAGATACGTGAGGAAGCTGACTACCCAAGCATTGAGAGGCGGGATAGCACCACACATGCAATGGTACCTACTATAAGCAAAGTATCCTTCGGGAGGACTGTATGGCATGACTCCTGGGCCCGGCAGCAGCATGAGGGCTCTATCGATCCCAAAGGAACGGGATATAACATCGAGTTGCTCCTCTTTGAGAGAGCTAGGAAAGCAGTCAGGCGGGGAATCCAGCAGCTCCTGGGGACCATACCCATCCACTAATGACCTCGGGGCGGGCCCATGACGCTCCGATCCTGATTGAGATGGGGGCACGGCCGAGGACTCTCCTTCACCCCCGGATCTCCTCTTATCTGATCGAGTTTCGACTCTTCGGGACATTATCTGCGCGCACGAAAGCGAAAGATATGATTGTTAGAACAAGAAATACAGAAATATAACCGAGCAAGTATATATAAGCATAGGATGTTGTTCAAGATTCAAAGCCCATTCGGCATTAAAAGTTTAAATTTCATTCGGTGTTGAAAGCTTCTAAGGTCATCCGGTGGTACACCACGTATCTCATTCGGCGCTCAACACCCAACCTCATCGCCTTCGTTCGGCGAAGGAAAACGTACCTGGATCGGTGCTTGTTTGATTCGGTCCTTGTCTGGATCGGTGCTTGTTTGATTCGGTCCTTGTCTGGATCGGTGCGAAGTTGATTCGGTCTCAAGCTGATTCGGCACTCAAACTAATTCGGCTCTCTCTGATTCGGTAAGGGACAACGAAGCAGGTATAGCCTCTATTTATAGAAGTGCACAATATAGCCGGAACGACCGAATCAACACCCGAAACCGACTGGAACCATACCCAATCAAAGAAAAAAAACAAAGCGCGGTACATGCAACACATGTACCCCACTTTGGGGGGCAAATGTTGGGCAAAATTATCAACACCTAACCGAATAGCATTCATAACCACTCCATCCCAATACCGAATCACCTTCTTTCCACATGCTGCCGAATCAACTGCCTCATCCAACATCTCACCGAACAAACCCATTCGGCGTCACCCCACCGATCCAAACCAACCACCGGACCAACCTTCATCCGGCCTCACCAAACCAACCACCGGACCAACCTTCATCCGGCCTCACCAAACCAACCACCGGACCATCCTTCATCCGGCCTCACCGAACCAAACCCCCGGACCAAGCATTACCGGTCCAAACCATCGCACTCCTACCACCGAACCATGGGATGCCGAACCAAGGTGTGCCAGGCCAGATTGCATCAGCCCAAGCCCACCAGCAGCTATATACGTCCAAGACCCCTGCTCCCAACCTCACTCTATAAATAGAGGGGCAGGGGTACAACAATGGGGACAAGTTTTGAGAGCTCAAGCACGGATAGAACTTTCAAACAACTTTCTTTTACTTGTATCAAAGCTTTGTACTTGTAATCAATAGAAGAGAAGAGAAATAACATATAAAGTGGACGTAGGCACATTCTGGCTGAACCACTATAAATCTGCGTGTCTTTTTACAATTAAGCCCCTGCTTTCCATATATTTGTATAAATCTCCAAAATCACTAAAAACAACATAAGATCTACTAAATTATACGACTTTGAGGTGTTTGTCCATTTTTTGTGCAAACATGTTAATTTAATCTTTACAACGAAAACTAGCATTGAAGCAGCCTGTTAGTATCCATAAATTGAATGAGTTAAATTATTGTTTGATATAATCCCAAAGTTCCGTTCTTCTTTTTAGTTGGTTATGAGCATACACGAAAGTATAGTAGAATGTCAAACCCAATTTATTTTGGGTTAAGCATGTGATGTATTGTTCATTATTGTGAATTGTCAAAACAGACCAAATATTATCATCCTAAAGAATCAGAATTCTACTTGTATCATGGTGATCCTTATTGAAATTGAAGTTCCAATCTTTGTTGATTTGTCTACCTACGTTACTAATTTTACATTTGGTAATTTTACTTTCTAGAAGCCCTATAATAGAAGCTTATTTTTTATTAATTACACTTTCTACATCTTGCTGTTTGGATAGGGTAATCCCCTGACATTCCAAACTATGCAATTCATTAAGTGCTTGTTTGGATCGACTTATATAAGTCGCTTTTTTGCTTTTTGCAAGCCAAATACTATTCATTTTGGCTTTCAAAAAGCTAAAAAGCGACTTATTTTAGTCGATCCAAACGAGGCATAAGTAAAGTTATCTAACTTGCTACCCAATTTCAAGTGAGTGGGAGAAGTCACATTAATTTTCGTTCATTTCAAAATTCCCCCTTTGTTTTCAGATGTGTAATAACATTTTGCCATGTAGGATTATCAATCACCCTAGCATTTTAGTGGAAGTGAACTCAAAAGGAGTATCCTCTTTTCTTTGCTTAAATGATCTAACAAGTTAAGGAACAATTTATTCCCTATAATGCTTTCTTATGGGTTTGTTTAGTGTTACCATATAAGTTGTCATTTGAGTTCCATCATTATCTTCATCTTTTAGGATTGATGTTTCATTAAGTTTTTGGGGATTGATTATAGTCAATATCTACTACTCTTTAACAGTTTGCCAAAGTAGAGATGCACCGTCTAATCTGAACCATCAGAATACATATTTGATGTTTAAAGTGTACAGTGTTAGAGAACCAAGAAACAATTGGTTATGCAAAGGATGATCTTTTTACATTTATATATGATTTGTTTTACAAATTGTACGTGTGGTGTATCATCAGCCAAACATTGCAACATGGAAGAGAAGTAGTGTTGTAGTGTGCATTCTCATATTTACTAAAGCCTAAATGTTGTACTGTACTGCATGCTAGTTAGACATAGCTGCTTATAGTGACTGTTAGGGTATAAGTTGATGCAATGAATTTTGTTTTACTAAATATGAGACCATATTTAGTAAGTGGATAAAATTGTTGTTAATGGCGCAAGCCAAGTATCAGGAGAAGGGTAATGCATAGACATTACTCTGGTGCTACAAAATGGCGTCGTTGTAATGGCAAATTTTTTGGAAACAGTTTGATGCTAATGTTAAATTTCAAGTGAAATCAAAAGAATATTCATCTGTTTAGTTAATATCAGAGTTGAACTTGGTGGAAAGCCATGAGATATTGTTACCCATGATTTCTTATTAGCTCTTGTTATTTTCTTTCAGTATGTCTTTTAGTATAGATAAACAATGGATGAATCAATCTAATCGAAGAAATACAGAATATGTGGAAGGTGTGAGAAATTTCGTTAAATTTGTTGCGGAAAACGGTGGCAATAAGGAAAAGTATTTGTGCCCTTGCACGCGGTGCAAAAATGAAGATACATTCAAATTAAATGACATTCATTTTCATTTGCTTAGATATGGTATTGTTCAATCATATACCATGTGGTGTTTTCACGGGGAAAGAATACCGGAGAAGCCAAAACAACAACCGGTTAGTCATGCCACAAATACTGATGAGTCCGAACATATTAGGATGGAGGATTTGATCAATGATGCAGATAGATTCCATCATTTTCAACCTACAAGTCAGTTGCATGATAATGCTAATATTGGTGAGCAGTTTACGGATAAATCATTTTTTGATAGTGCAACTGCAACAGAGCCATTGTATCCTTCTTGTCCAAAAGAGATTACAAAGTTGTATGCCATTGTGAAACTGAATAGCTTGAAGACCCAATACGGATTTTCAGACAATGGTGTGACTGCAGTACTCGTATTCATAAAGGAGTTACTCCCCGAAGGTAACACGCTACCTTCAAAGTACCCCGACGTGAAGAAGATCATTAAGCAAGTTTGGATGAATTACATAACTTATGATGCATGCATTAATGACTGCATCTTGTACTGGAAAGATAATGCGAACAAAGTTTCATATACAAATTGCAACACACCAAGATACAAGACATCATTCGACGAAGAGAGAAAAGCTACCACAGTACCTCAAAAGACCTTAAGACATTTTCCTTTAATTTCTAGATTGAGAAGACTGTATACTGTACCATGGATAGTAGAAGCGATGACCTGGCATGGTCGTGCCAAGTCCGGTACAACCGTAATGTGTCATCCGCGTGATACTTCTCAATGGAAAACTACAGATTCTTTTGATTCTTCGTTTGCTGCTGAACCACGAAATATCACGCTTGGAATAGCAACAGATGGTTTCTGTCCGAATGCTTCTTTAACTAACCCTTACAGCTGTTGGCCAGTAATTGTAGTACCATATAACCTTCCTCCGTCTTTGTGCATGAAAAGAGAGTTCTCAATGTTAACACTGTTGATTTCTGGGCCAAAACAACTGGGGAAGGATATTGATGTTTATTTAGAACCTTTGATATACGAGTTAAAGCAGTTATGGGAAGGAGTCGTTACATTTGATTCATTTATGAAATCTGAGTTCATAATGAGAGCTAGAGTGTTGTGGGAAATCCATGATCATCCCGCTCTTGGGACTTTATCGGGATGTACAACTCATGGCTACTTTGCATGTCCTCTTTGTGGAGAAGAAACTATATCTGTTTATCTCCCTGAAAGTAAGAAGATTTGTTACATGGGACATCGTAGATTTCTTCCGTCCGGACACAAGTTTCGATACGATAAGACAAATTTCAACAACGAGCAAGAACTTAAGCGTCCTCCAAAACCACTGACTGGTAATCAAGTTGAAAAAAAGGTAGCGAATATAAAAATGAAAGTTGGTAAAAACATACCGGAAATTGGTCGAAAACGGAAAAAGACAATCGATGAAGAAGTTCCTGCATGGTATAGGAGGTCGAAGTTCTTTGATTTGCCATATTGGAAAACAAATTTGACCCGACATAATATTGATGTTATGCATACGGAGATGAATGTCATGAAACATTTGATCAACACAATTATGAACCATAAAGACATGTCAAAAGATGGGATCAATGCACGGAAGGATTTGAAAATCATGGGTATAAAACAAAAGTTGTGGGTGATAGAAGATCCTGAAACAAGTAAAGTAACCATACCAAATGCGACTTTCACTTTGAGCAAAGAAGAAAAGATACGGTTTTGCACCGTTTTGAAAATTTTGAAAGTGCCGAGCAAATTCTCTTCGAACTTCCATAACAATGTGAGCATCAACTCTCCTGAACTAAAAAATATGAAGTCACATGATTACGACGTCATAATGCAACATTTACTTCCGGTATTGCTTCAGCATTGTTTTCCGCAACATAAGGATCTACGGAATGATATTCACCGCATTAGTCTCTTTTATAACATTTTGTGCTCAAAGGTGATCAACAGGGAACATCTTCTAAAAGCAAAGGCTAGTTTGGCAGAAGCAATGTGTGTTATTGAAAAACATTTTCCGCCTGCATTTTTTGATATCAGTATTCACCTTATGGTTCATTTAGCCGATGAAGCATTGATTTCTGGTCCTGTTAGATATAGGTGGATGTACCCATTTGAACGGTAAATTACTAATTTTAGTTATGTACATAATTATTCGATTTAAATAGCTATTGATGTCTACATTTTACAATTATTCATCTTCATAGGTTGATGAAAACATATAAAGGATATGTGCGCAACAAAAGATATATTGAAGGGTGTATTGCAGAAGGATATATTGTATAAGAAGCTAGTCTTTACTGCATGGAGTATATGCCAAAAGGAGGTGCTGGCACTCATAAACATACCCATGAAGCGTTTTTAGACGAGGATGATGAGTTTGCTAATGAAATAGCACTAGATAATGGTAAAGATATAACGTTAACTCAAGTGCAATTTCAACAAGTGCGTAAATGGGTCCTTGATAAATACGACGGATTGGATGAATGGAAGAAGTAAATTCATGAATTTGTTCTGAATTCTTATTATTGTAAATCAATTCATATATATAGTATTTATTGTGTGTTTTTCGTAGGAGGTATAACTCCTATGTTCAAAGCACCAAATCTCAAACTCGAGGCGGGGGTACATCTGGGGAAGCTATTAAAAATTTCACTTTTTGGTTACGTGAGGAGGTATATGTATTAAATATTTAACGTATTTTCAAGTTGACCATACACCTCCTTGACAATGTTTTTTTACTTATTGTGTTTGTTGTAGTTGTTGAAGACCGTCGATGTTGACTCAACTCTTTTGCGGTTAGTTAACGGGCCGAAGTTTGATGCCCGTAGTTATATGAAGTACCAAGTGAATGGGTTTTTATTTTATCCGAAGAGTTATAAAGAGCGAAATCTAACACAGGATAGTGGTGTATGCATGAGAGCAATTACACAATTTAGAGCGAGTGGGAAGGATAAAAATTTTAAGGAAGCAAAAACAACTTATTACGGAGTCATTCAACAGATAATTGAGTTGGATTACATTGACTTCAAACAAACAGTTTTTTATTGTGATTGGGTAAAGGTCGAAGATAAGATCAATGGTTGTAAAATAGATTCTGTTTCAAGCTTGATCACAGTTAACTTGGGAAAATTGAAGAATAAAGATAGCGTGAATGATGAGCCATTTATTCTTGCATCGGAAGCGAGTCAAGTGTTCTACTCAAAAGATTTAAAAAAATAATGGATGGTTTGTGGTTTTGCATACACCAAAACGGTTGACCATAAATGTGGATGACATTGAGTTTCCCACCGTTTATCAATCAGCTTTTGAAGACAATGAAAAATTAGAAGATCTTATCAAATGCATATGTTAACTTTGTATTTCAGAGCAGTTAGTGTACCTTAACAAAATATTTATTTAAAATGGTGTAAAATGAAAAATATAGCGTGAATGATAGTAATAGATGCATTATATTTTTTATTAGTGTCATTATAATATCCTGATGGATCCATAAGGATGGATATATTGCAAGAGTTCATTTTGTGTTTGTAGTTGTAGGTACTTACATATGATCACATACATACACACATGTACACATACATACATATGATCAGCTTGACTATTATTTCTTTCTTTGTGTTTGTAGGTAGACAGGCAGTTCAAGATATTGTATTTGCACCCTTTAGTTCAGTAGTGCTAAGGTAATATATTTTTGTATTTGCATCCTTTATTTCAGTCAGTATTTTAGATATTGTTTTGAATCCGCTTAAGTTTAAAATTCTGGTGATGCAGGAAGACTTTATCACTGCCGCGTTAAAGTGAATTTTCCCATTCCCGCCCATCCCTGTGATCCCTGATTGTTGTTAGCCAAATTATTGCATGGACTCCCCTCCATAACAAGATCAAATGCATTATATGACTTAATAAAATTGCTCCAAGCGATTACTGGTAAGCTGCTATACATCTGATATAGTAAACAACGTCCCCTTCTGATTTGTCTGATCCCACCAGTTTCTCATCACATTACGATTATTGTCAGTCGGACTGACAAAAATCGTAATGTGGTGAGAAGTTGGTGGGATCAGACAAATCAATAAGGGGACGTTGGTTCATATATCAGATGTACAGCAGCTTAACTGTGATCGCTTGGAGCAAATTTTATTAAGACATATAAGGCGCTTGATCTTGTTATGGAGGGGACTCCATGCAATAATTTGGCCGACAGCAATCGGGCATCACAGGGATGGGCTGGAAGGGGAAGAACTGTACGTCATAATGTTGTTGGGATTATTTTAGGATTTGAGACTTTGCAGGACATAATGTCACAAGATGCCACACCACCGTCAAATGATGCAACTTCCCAATCATCCACTTTAAAACGGGAGAAAATTGATATAGACAACTACGGTTCTCCAGTCGGAAAAAATGGTTCAAAGGTCGCTATGAAGATTGGTAAACTAGTAAGAAATCATGTGCCAATCTCATATCCAAGTTGGAAAAAAGTTCCGCCAAATTACAAGGAAGACGTGTGGAATCAATTGGAGGTAATAATGAGCTCCGTTCATTTATAATGCTTTCAATACATAAATAAAAAATGGTTTACATGCATTTTTTGTTATGCAGAAATATTATGAGCTCGATCCTCTATCAAAGGACCTTATTATGAAAAAAATGTCCGACGCTTTTAGGAGACACAAGAATGATTTGCGCAAGAATCATTATGACCATTTCATCACTGACGAAGAAAGAATGAGAAATTGTCCACCGAAAATTGCTCAAGATGATTGGGATGAGTTCATAAGAAACGAATCAAAACCCAAAGCGAAAGAAAAAAGGAAGCGAGGCAAACAAAATAGATCAATGCTCGAATATGGTCATCATTCGGGACGTAAGAGTCACGCTATGATTACTCAAGAAATGGTATGTGTCATTGAATTGGTGCATCACATTGCATATACCATTAGTTCCAAATATAATTTTAGGTCATTGTATGCAGGTCGATTCAAGTAGTTCGGGAACAGAAGTATCACGTCTTCAAGTATGGGAGAAAACGCATAAGAAAAAAGATGGCAGCACGTCAGATGCGACATCTTCCTACTTTGTAAGTTAAACAAATAATAACGCCTCTAAATTAAATTTTCATTATTCATATATATATGTATATATGTATTTACTTTTTAGGACAAAATTGAAAAAGAAAAGGAAACGACGAGTGGTGGTGATGAAGCCGTCTTTATATCAGTGTTTGGTAAAGATGTAAAGGGCAGGAGCCGAAGTATTGGGACCAATATAGCTCCTAGCCAAGTTAAGGGTGCTGCCATTCCATGCAAACGGCTCAAACAGGCCCAAGGAATATATGAGCAGCGACTATAAAATGTGGAGAAAAAATTGATGAAGCTGGACAATATGGATGATAAACTGGAGCGTCTTCTCAGCATAGCCCAAGATAATCGTCAAGTAGGTAGTGAAATCGCATCTTCTCAGTTTGCCACTCCGAACAATCAGTTAATCGACCAAAGATGTGAAATCCTGAACTTCGAGGACGAAGTAATTGCAACAGGTACTATTTTAATCGACCAATCAGTCTTTTTGTGCTTCAACCGAGTTTACTGCTCTCTGTTTATTTTATATTTTATAACATTGTAGTTTGTTATTCTTTTGTTGTTGGATTATATTAGTTGTTGTGAATGTGTAATTTCAAAATGAGTTTGCTTTCTCTTGTTTCTAATGCGTTCCATTTATGGTATATAGGTCTTTAGTTTTTGTCTTTGATTCATTTATGACATCTTTTAATAATCTGTTTCAGTTTTTTAAACTCTCTTTCTCATTAGACTTATTTTCTTTTTTAATCTGTTGGTTTGCAGGCTTTTTTGAGTTATAAGCAGTTTCAGATATAGATAATATTAGTTTTGTGAAATAGGCATAACAAGTTCATTGTTCCAGGCTTTTTTATCTGTTATTATTTTGTTTTTTTAATTCTTTTGTTGTAGGAGTTCTATACAGTTTTATATTTTATAACATTGTAGTTTGTTATTCTTTTGCTGTTGGGTTATATTAGTTGCTGTGAACGTGTAATTCCAAAATGAGTTTGTGTTTTCTTGTTACTATTGTGTTCCATTTATGGTATATAGATCTTTAGTTCTTGTCTTTGATTCATTTATGATATACAGCATCCTGTAATAAACTATTTCAGTTTTTTAAACTATTTTGCTCATTAGACTTATTTTCTTTTTTAATCTGTTGATGTGCAGGCCTTTAGGAGTTTTAAGCAGTATAGATATAGATAATATGTGTTTTGTGCAATAGGCATAACCAGTTCACTATTTCAGGCTTTTTTATTAGTTATTATTTTAATTTTTTAATTCTTTTGTTGTAGGAGTTATATTATTAGTTGCGTCTAGGACTTGTGTAGCTCTGCACAATGGTCTTAAATGTTTGGGAGCTTGTTAGTTTTGTAAATGTGATTCCATATATTCACTCCAGAAATGCTTATATAACAGGTACTATATGCCGAGATTCCACAGCATTAGTAATTCATGGAAAACCAGTACCACCCACATATGAAAAAGTGTTGTTGGACAAAATTTTATTGCTAGATGAGCTAACCGCCAAAATATGTCGACAATTTACCGAGACCTTTGGGGATGTTGGAGCCGGAGGTTATGTGAGCCATCAAAAGGGTTTGATACGATATCTTTAGTCGGAGGTATTGATATTTCTGACTTGTTCTTTGCATATATTGCTGATTTTCTTTTGTTTGCTGTATATGAAATTTGCATATGCAAATGCATGTGTATGATACAAATCTAGATTGATATCTCCTATAATTGTTTATACAATACTATGCCACTAACCAAAATCAGTTTGTGCCATATTATTATTATTATTATTATTTAACTATGGCGACCAAGACTAAGTATTGTCCTGCAAAACCCCTGACCGTTATGATCTCATCTGAATCCTAACTTAAATAGTTGAACCTTTTTCATGCCAGCTATGCTGGGAATACTCACTGAAAGGCAACCCTCGCAATTAAATAAAAAATAGATCATCACATTGATGTTATTGGTCCTAAACAGGGTTACCAAGAAAAGAATACAAGCTTCATAAATTTGAATACCATCAGTTCAAATGAAAAGGAAAAGAAAGATTGATGAATGATAGGAAAAAAATCTTTATGCCTTCTAATTCTATTGTGCATAAACATCAAGAAGATTCAGATTGATGAATAACATGAGTAAAGTGAGAATCCTTGTGCAACAAAAAGATTAACTCATTTTCCTTCACCCTCATTTATTTTGCTTGAGCCGTAGTCTTTGTTGGTTGTCTGATCTGTTTATAGAACTTGATTTTGTACTGCTAGTATCTATCAGGATTCTACAGGCATAAAATACTAAATCTTCTCCACTGATTGGCATCATAAAGTGAACTTGAGAAAGTCTCAACAAAAAAGACTTCACTGCTAGTATCTATCAGGATTCTACAGGTATAAAATACTAAACCTGTTTTTACTTTTGCGCAGGAATTGGATAGAATACTGTATGCACCACAGCATGAGCCAAAGAAATATCAGCTTCGGCTAACCTGCTCAGCATCCTTTTAATGTGTTTATTATATGTAGACTTCACTGCTTGCAAAACAATGTAGTGTAATTAATGAAATCTTTGTAGTGTAGTGTAATAAACAATGCAGTGTAATAAGTATGATATTCCGGCACGGTAGCATTCTGTTTGCAAAACAATGAGTGTAATTATAAGTTTGATAATTTTATATGTATGGTATATGTGCGATATGTTTATAGTGCTTGTGTACCAATATTTTGATATTCTGGCATATTTTGATATATATTGATATTCTGGTATATATACTGAGATATGCGTGTAACACAGTAGTGAGTTACAGATGTGATTTTGTAGGAGCAGGAGCAAACACTATGTGCAACGGGTGTTAACCGTTGCTTTATGTGTGACTTTTTACATTAAGCAACGGTTTTTACCCGTTGCCTATTGTAAACAAAACAACGGTTATTACCCATTGCCTTCGGCTCAATTTGCAACGTTTTTTACCCGTTGCCTTTTTCCCAGTTTGCAACGGTTAATACCCGTTGCCTTTGACCAAGTTTTCAACGGTTTATAACCATTGCCTTTGTCCCAATTTGCAACGGGTTACACCCATTGTGTTTTGGACATAATGCAACGGTTTTGTCCCGTCGCTAAATTCAACCACTCCTGTGTTGCAAACGGTTTTTACCCGTTGCTTTTGGACTTAACAACGGTTTTTAACCGTTGTTAATAGCTTATAATGGTGTAGTGTATGGTGAATGTAGGACCTAGAGAAGGTCATAGTGATTCAAAATTTTGAGAAAGTCATAGTGGAGCGAGGATTCTGTGACGATCATGGTGGAACAAGACTTTGTGAAGTCATGGCAATGCAAGACATTTAGTTATGGTCGTGGTGTTGTATGTGACGCAAGACCTTAGTGATTGACACAGTAATATGATACCTAGATGACGGTTGACGTTGTGCATTACCTTATGTTAGTTTGATTTTTATGATTGGTGTGATTATTGGATGTCTTGTGATGTTGGTGTTCTTAAGATAGGTACCCTAACACCCATAATATACAAAGTGTAGTGTACCCATATGATGTAATAGTAGTATATTATATATTGTGTTATGTGCTTACTCTTTGGATGATGTGATAGGTCAGGTATGATTATCTTACCCTATGTCCTATACTATATTGGTTTTCATAGTATTTTGAGATTGATTATTGCTCACAGCAGACTGTTGTCTGATTCGAGGATTTATGGTTTGCTTCTTATTATCTCGGGTACTCTTAAATGAGTAATCTGGATAACATATTTGAGATTAGTGCATGGAGCTATTTAGAGGACAAGCAGGAGGCTAGCGCTATTATACTTTTATCAGAATTTGTTGCTTATTCCGTTATGCAGTACTGTGGAGCTTTACTAGTGCTTAACTATATTTAGAGACAAATTTCCTTTGAGTTTATTTTGATGATGTATAAACTCTACTCCATTTGCATTGTATGTCTATTGTGAACCTTGCACTCTGATATTTGTTTTGGTTATAGTTATACTTATATGTCTTGCCCGTTTTATATCTATCTTGACATATATTATGTTCGATTCATTTTGAGATATACGATAGGTTATGATAATAGTTTTAGTTGTTTCATACTTAACAATGGTCCTACATTGGCCCGGTATTGTTACAGTGCATTCTTTAAGTATATTTGGCACCAGCAATGTAGGGCGATGCTATCATGTGGTATTGGAGTTTAAATTGAGTGATCGACCTAAGTTGGTACTTAGATCCATTAGGGATAAGTTAAGTGGAACGCCTTAGAATGGATGGAGCAATATATAAGAGTGCATACTTGTTATATATTTTGGCTTTCAAAACTATATTAGTAATATCTATAGTATATAAGTTGCATTGCACACATGAGCACCATAGACGTAGTTTCCTTTATGATAGAATGGATATTCTTATTATAGAGTTTAAGAATGAGCCGACATACAAGAAACACTACTAGAAATTCTATGTCGGGAGTAGAAGGATATGGAGCGGGCTTGGGGCAGCTAACCCTGGTATTCGGGCCATGTTCATGGAGATGATGAGGAATATACTACAGAATACCCATGGCGTTGCCCCAGCTGGTGTTGGTGGTGGTGCTCTAGTGCAAGCGCCCAGAGTTGACTTTGCTAAGTTAAACAATGACTATTCTAGCATTGGTGAAAATCCATTTTTTGGAATGGAATCGGCTGTGGAAGTGCAGGATTGGACACCTGCAAGCATATTTTTGAAGATTTAGAGCTGGAAGATATAATGAAGAGGAAGTTAGCCTCTAGGCAACTTCAAAGTCGCACCATGGGATAGTGGAATGCTGTTAAGATTGCTACCCCTAAAGATCGGTTCATTTAGGAGCAGTTTAAGGCCAAAATTTGAAGAGAAGTTCATACCGGTCATCTAGAAGTTGATATGGTTTAGGAAGTTTGCTAAATTGAAGCAAGGAGAGAAGACTGACTCGAGGTATATAGCTAAGTCGGCATGCTGTCGAAATAGGGTTTATCTTTCGTTGATACAACTTTGAAAAACAATGAGAAGTTCATCATAAGTTTGGATAATTATCTGGGGGAGAAGCTGGTGGGACATATCGACAAGTCCTTCGAGAAGCTGGTTGAGAAAGCATTGAGGCATGAGAGCCTATACCCAAAGTCAAAGGCTAAAATTGTTTCAAAGGAAGAACCAAAACCACCAGCGAGTGTTGGAGGCAAGAGGAAATGGAACAATAAAGAGTAGAAGCTTGGGAAGAGGATAGCCAGAAGAAAAGAAAGTAGGAGCTAAAGTGCTTTAATTGCAATAAAACGGGACATCTTAACAAGAACTACAAGGCTCCGAGGGAAGGGGAGAGGAAGTACTTTTTCTGTGATAAGACTTGGAACTTGAAGAGGAACTTCCTAGAACTACAGAAGAATAAGCAGAGTGCTACTGCTTATCTACGAGATGCCGCTCCTACTAGGTAAGCAAAATAGGTAATAATACATTAACACGAACACACATACAAAAGTCATCAAATCTATAATTCTGCCAATGCCAATCAAAGTGTCAACCAAACACTAGTACCTAATCGTACAATTGACTATACCAATTCACGAATAATAATCACAATAGTCACATATAAAACAACAATAACTACCATCAGCGATATCAATAATCTTACATGTTAACAAACGGTAAATTTTAAACAACCATATATGCCACCATCGAGTAAATACCCACAAACAACAATTACCCATCTAAATACCAATAAATGGTAATGGTCTCCCAAACAGCATGTCCATAAACATTAAACATTGACATGGACAACCGATAATCTATAATAAGTGGTACCACTTCATACCTTCATACCTAACAAAGTAATCATTCTATTATAATTTATAGATCCTTCTTAAGGTTATTATCACTAGCCTCATAATAGTGGTAATAACGACAATAATATTTTACATTACATATTTAATGTTTTTGTTACTATTAATACCTTTCCAAAGACATTAACCCTCCTTAAAGCCCATTTATTAAATATATAAATTATTTATTCAATAATAATTCATTTAACTAACTTGAGTTCATTTTACTGTTATGTGTTTAAAATGTACTAGTTTCTCCTCTTATATACTCCTTTTAGTTATTATTCAATTACTTTGCTTTAAATAGCTTTTTGGCTTAAAATATTAATTTATATACAATATTAATTTATTTTTATTATTTGTGAATTTTCACATAAATTCATAAATTATATTATTATGAAAACTTGCTCTTTAAAATAATCTTATTGTAAGTGTTACTTATATATAAATAATAATATGTGGTTTTTTCTATAATAATTTTATGTGTAGATTCAAATAATCTTCCACCAGCCATTATTTTCCTCGATAATGCAAATAATCAATCATTATAGGGTATATGATATAATTTAAGTTAGCCAGCTATAACATATAACAACTATAACATTAGATTATACAACTTTATTAACCTAAAAATTTAATATGTAAACATCCATCCAACCAATCACTACAAGAAAACTTGTTATTGGTTTATTTTCAAACATGATTCATTATATGTAGATTCAAATAATCTTTCAAACACGATCCTTAAAAAACATACCTCCTTTGTCTTTAACTTAAAGCCTTATCCCACCACCACTTAAGTATCCAGTCAACCTACTGCCTATACAACATCACTTCACTCCTTTGCCTCCCTTCCATGTCACATGGGCGAGCTTTTTATAAATACATTGATTTTTCAAAATTTGTTCAACTCAAAATGAGATTTGAATTCAGAATTCAATTGATGCTTGTTAGAGTTGATTTATTTTTATTTGCTATGTTTTTGTCTTCCAGTCTCAACGTTAAATAAAATTAAACACTTGATCTTAAACTTTCTTTGGAAAAGTCGCAGTAGTAAGATTCCTTGGGAGATTCTGTGTAGGCAAAAAGAAGAAGGAGGAATGGGATTGAGAAATTTAGAAGAGATGAACCGAGCGTTATATATCAAACTGATATGGAAAGTGATCAACTCAAAAGAAATTTGGGCAAATCTAATGCATAGTAAATATATTGGTCAAAAAAGTTTTTGGGAAATTAATCAGCGATTGGACGACTCGGGAGTATGGAAATTCATTTTGAAAAACAGACATGTAGCTTTGAAATGTCTTTCTCTTAATATTGTAGATGGTAAAACTACTTCCTTATGGTATGACCCATGGCTTAACGGCAGCTCTATTATGGAACGCATTGGTAGAGATACTGCCTTCCGAACTTGTTCGGAAAACCTATCACTTTGTAAGATTATAAAAGATGGTGTGTGGAAGTGGGATTCGTATAGTTTTCTTTGTCTTATTCATGCAGAAATTGAAGGAGTTAAGATTCATAATAATAGAGATAGGGATTTTTGGTCTTGGAAATGTTCAAAGGACGGTTTATTTCAATTTAAAAAAGTTTGGAACACGGTTAGATCTAGTTCTAAGACTAAGTATTGGGCTCCTCTGGTATGGAATAAAATTCATGTCCCCAAAATGGCGGTATGCCTGTTTAAAGTTGTCAATGACTATCTTTTGACAAAAGAAAGACTTCTTCAAAAGTAGATAGTCGTGGATCTTAATTGTGTCTTTTGTAACAATTACATTGAAAATATAGATCACCTATTTTTTCAATGTAATTTTACAGAAAGCATATGGCTTTGGAGTTGCAAGAAATTTTTTCAAACTCCGAAAAACGTACTCTCCTTTTCTTTGAAAGAGGACTTACAGAAAATTGTTTCCTTTTCTAGCTTTAAGAGTCTCAGCTCAGACTTGTTTCAACTGTCGCTATCAGTTTGTGTCTGGCATATTTGGAAAGAAAGAAACGATAGGATATTTCAAAATCGTTTTACAGATAGGTCGCAGATTTGTAAGAACATTTTCCAGGTAATGAATATCAGAATGGCAAAATCAAAAAACTTTAAGAACATTACTGGTATGAATTAAGTAATAGCTTCGAAATGGGGATATACCTCCCAACGCTGAATTAGGGTTCTTTCTGCTTTATCATAAGATCTGCTCTTCTACCTCCTTCTTGCTTCTTCGTTTCCTGGTTCCAGGATACTCCGAGTGATTGAACCTGGGCATTTCAGTAGCTAGTTAGAGAATAGAGATTTACTTTGGAGGATTTCTTCAGTAATTACCTTGTCTATCCAGGAGGTTTCTGCTTGACGACTTTTACAGTCTCGTCCTAAACTACTGACATTTCAGATCTGAGCAGAATCAAAAGAAATTAGATTTCTTAAAGCTATATGAGGTGTTCTTGTTAGAATTCAAGAGACTTATCTCGACTTCAGGAAGGTTGGCTATCGTCTGCTTGTTCCGAGTGTCAGTCTCCTTGATTTAGAAGATTTGTAGTTTCTTGCTGTTGATCTTGGTTTCTATGGTTCAAACGACATATGTTAGTTCTTCGTTGTAAAGATTAAAGACTTACTTTTGCTTAGGCAAAGAGACTTATCTGTTGGGATCTCGTGAAGTGTTGGATCTAGTCTGCTTTGTGCTTCGATTTGGATTTAGCAGAGGATTTCTGGAGTATTTTCTGAGCATATTGTTGGTGACTCTCGCTTTTTCTTGTCTCGCCGCCATTACCTTTCTTTTAGGTTTCTTTTTTTAGAGATGAGTTAATGAACGAATGTTGAAGACTGCGTTTCCTTTTTTACTTTTCAGTTCTGTCTAGATGTTTCTAGTCTTTGTTTTTGTTTTGGTGGGCTTTGGGCCGGAGGTGTTTGAACATTTATATGGTTGCCTTGGCCTTGTATTTGTTTCTTTGTATTTTTTTTCTCATTCTAATAGAAAAGTTTGAATCCTTATTAAAAAAAATTGGAATTTAAATTGAGTTTAATAACCCGTTCTATGTTTAATTAGGACTGATGTGCTATAATGAATTGGGACATTTTTGATATATTAATTATAAAGAGAGAGAATAGGATCGATACACATGCTAGTATTAATACTAGTATTGTGTTTTATCATTTAATCACATTCTTCTTGAATGACTTTCAACATACTCAAAATTATTAGTTTTTGAAATTTGGTTCTTTATTGATTTACCATAAAGGGGAGATACAAAGTACAAAGAGTAGACAAATTATGTCCAAGCAAACTTCTATTAAATCTAATTAAAAAAATAGCAATTAAAAAGCCAATTCATATACTTCAGCTGCCCGTGAGTTATTCGCAACTACCTAATATCAAGCCTTCTGTTATTTGGTTTTAATTTATCCGGCCCAAATTAACCCATTTATTATTATGGGCTTCATCTTCCTCTCTACGGTTATCTAACTGCATTTGCAAATTTATATAAGAAAGACTGCTGTATCCTTCGATTTCAAATTCCTCTAAAGAACTGTCAAAGACCATCGCAATTCTTCTACGTGAAACTAAACTAGATCATCAGGAACATTTGCAGTAGTTAAAAATAAGGCGAAGTTACTCATATGGAAAGCTGCTATCCCTAATTTTTAGTTCTCTATGCATAGAATAAAAAACCATTATGAACCCTCAATCTGCATCTTTAATGTCAATTTTGAGGGATATTTCCATTTTACCTCAATATACATCTTTAATGTTGATCTAACTTCATTCCTTTACCCATGTAGATCTAGCTTCATTCCTTTACCCATCTTGGATCTGGATTCACTTCGAAATAAATTGAAACTTACAGATCTATTCTATTTTTATAAAAGCGGGATCATGTCCCTTATGCTTGTGCAGCAGCGTATGATTTAATATAAAAATATGATATGATATAATTATAAAGAATGGGCCTCCAATTAAATTAATGCCCAGACATCTCCAATTACATCTTATATAGTGTTTCCTCTTCTTGAAACTTCATTAATAGAAATCACCAATATTAGGATTGTCATAGACAATTTCTAACCAGTCTTCTTCCTCCCCTTCTCATTTCTTCTCAATTTATTATTTCAATGCATTAAATGAGGATTCACTCTTTATTTTGACTATTACATTACTCTATTCCATTTGTCTTTTGGTTTGATATACCTTTTTCAATTGTTTTACCATTAATTTTGAATCGCTGAATATCTAGATCCTTAGGAATTTTAGTTGTTGAGCTAAAGTTGATCCTACTATCATAGATTCATACTTAGCCAAGTTATTTGTTTCTAAAAACCCTAGTTTCATTTTATGATGCAATTTATGCCCATCAGGCATAACTATCACATAACCGACTCTGGCTCTCTATTCATTTGACGCTCCGTCCATATATAACTGCCACCTTGGCTCGAGCTTCCTTTCCTTTTCAATTGTTCTTTAATGAATCTTGTGCATTCTACTACAACATCATCCAAGGCCTGCCCTTTAATTGATAGTCGAGGTAAATATTCAATGTCATATTGGGTCAATTCCATCTCCCATTTTATTAATCTTCCTAACGTATCGGGTTTGCTTAGGACATGCCTTAGTGAGTAATTGGTTAAAACTTTGATTGGGTGAGCTTGGAAATAAGACCTCAATTTTCTTGTTAATAGTAGTAATAAATAAGCCAACTTTTGTATAACCGGGTATCTAACTTCGACATCTTTTAATCTCTTGCTCGTACAGTACATGGAGAATTGAATCCCATTTTCTTCTCTCACTAGGACTGAGCTAATTACATGTTTTGATACTATCATATATAAGAACAAATCATCTCCTCTATGGGCTAGAAAGTATCAGTGGTTTTTCCAAGTGGTCTTTCAATTCTTGAAAGGCTTTCTGGCACTCTTCAGTCCATTCAAATGCTTTCCTCTTTTTAATTACAACAAAGAAAGGAATGCATTTTTCAGTTGCCATTGATATGCATTTGTTGGGTGTGGCTACTCATCCATTTATCCCATTACTTCTTTACTCATTTTTGGTAGTGTCATATCCCTAATTACTTTGATCTAATCGGGGTTAGCCTCAATTCCCTATGCGCTCATGATGTACGTAAGAACTTACCAGATGATTCAATTTCATTTTGTGCTTTCCGAATATCCCAAACATTTCACCCAAATCTCTTATGTGTTCAGTCTCTCTCTTAGAAATTACTAACATATAATCCACATATAATTCCCTGTTTTCCCTAATTTGGCCTTTAAACATCCTTACCAATAATTGACATATGGCTCTTGCATTCATTAATTTAAAAGGCATTACTTTGTAACATTACATTCCCCAATCTGTTACGAAACTTGTGCATTCTTCATCAGTTTTGAACATAGGAATCTAACTATATCCTAAAATCTGCATCCATGAATGACAACTTATGACTACTAACTGAACAATTCTAGAAAGCGAGTAACAATCTTTTGGACATGCTTTGTTTAGGTCTATATTGTAAACACGCATCCTCCACCTTCCATTAGAATTTTTGACCAACACCGGATTTGATAGCCACTTTAGATTAAAAAAACCTCTCTAATGAATCTATTATCCAATTGCTTCTTTATTTTTTCCCACAATGCCATAGTGCAAACTTTATCAAACTGCCTTTTCTTATGCCTTATAAGAGTACACTTTTGGTCAATATTATGTGCATGACACAATATCGCGGGGTCGATTCCTTCCATATCAGCACGAGTCCAAGCGAAGATATCTTTACTTGATTGTAGAAATGGGATTAATTCTTGTCTCGTGTCCTTATCCATTCTTTTTTTTACCTTCACTGCTTTAGCAGAATCTTGAGAATCTAGGCTTCTTTCCCCAACTCTTCCATAGATTGTGTGTTTTCTTGACCGTCTCTAGAATCTATATCCGGTATTATGTCTTTTAAAACCTCGTTCTTATCTTGATCGACTTGATTCAATTCCACGTGCTTCCTTTTCCTGCATTCTGATTTGACCTTTCTGCTTAGTATTTGATGCTCTTTTTCGCAAGACTTTGTTTATTTTCCTTAGATATCAGTTCTCAAGGAATGATATGCGAGGGCATGAGAGTTTTAATTTTGTTTGGCTTATCTAAAACAGGTCCATAACAAGATACACTCTCTTTATTATACTCCTCAAGTATTGCAAAGTACATTTCATGAGAACTAAATTGTTCCTCATGTACGGTTCCCCATCCTGCCTTGGAAAGGAATTTCACAAACAAGTGTTTAGGGGACACAAATGCATCAATCTCATCTAGTGCAGGTCATTTTAAGAATGCATAATAATAAGATGGTCGGTTCATTACTGCAAACAGAGTCTTAAAAGTTCTTGAGTAAGGCGGGGTTCCAACTTGAACATACAGTTTAATTTACCTAATTGGCGCCATTTTTGTTAAACCTAAAGATAGGTCCCAAACTCAGTTCAACATTTTATATGGAAAATCAATTTGTTCGAAAGCACTTTTGAATATGATGGTAACTGCACTCCTAATATCAACCAATATTTTAGACATCAACAGAAGTCCAATTTATGCAGTTATCATAAGAGGATCATTGTATGGATGTCTTACTTCCCCCACTTCCCTTAAAGTTATAACCAGATATGGGAGTTTAATAGAATTTTTGCGAGCCTTTGCTGGTGGTTCATTGCTTATTTAGTAGATCCCTTCCTTGGCCTCTCTTATATATTGGCTTCTCATGCCTTTACTTATCCCTGCAACATGCGGTCCTCCATAAATTAAATCGATATGGTTAATTGGTTGGAGTAGATCCTGTGGAAGTTCATTCCATGAAGTTAGCATTATTGACTGGAGGTTTCTCATTATCAGAGAGCTTCTGATCATTTTTGATAAACTCCTTAAGCACTCCTCTGTTAATCATACTTTGTATGCTTCTGGTCAAAACTTGATAATCGTTTATCTTGTGCCCATTCACCCTATAAAAAGCTCAATAATCTCCTCCTTTATTCGATTTTGGATTTATCCTCGACCATAATGACATGGGGTACTCAATTTCATCTTTAGTCAAAGCATAGATATAAGAAATGGTCTGGTTCAACTCAACAGAATTCGCCTTAGGAAAATCATCCCATTTTCCTCTTTTATATTGGTCCATAAAGCCCCCTCTTTCTCTTTGCTTCTTCTTGTCATCGAATATTCCATCCATTCAGAGGAAATTATCCGTTTGGGAGTGAAAATCTTGCAAATTCTTATAACCATCAATATAGAGTTCTTTGCAAAAAAAGGGGCATTTTCAATTAAACCAGACTCTACGTCCATCAACTTCTCTCTGTCACTTACTCTTTCTGCCTTGTTGGTTGTAGCATTGAATCTGTTCAAATACTCTCTCAACAACTCTCCTAGCCTTTGTTTTATGTTGGCAAACATACTCACATTAATAGTTGGTTCCCTAAAAGTGCAGAATTGTATTGAGAACTCATAGGCAAACTGCTCCTATAAGTAAGTAGTCTTCTCATGATAGCGTCGGTACCACTTCGTAGCTACACCAAAGAAAATGTTTGGGAATAACCTAAGTCTTACTGCTCTAGGGGCATCTTGGAAATCTAACCGACTCTCAAAAGCCATCAAATAGTCGTCTGGATTAGTTGTTCTATCATATTTGATTGATGGGATTTTTATGTATGATGGTAAAGAGATCACCATAATCTCTTCGTCGAATGGAGCACCCCTAAATTTGTTATTCACTTTGGGGTTCATAGTCCTTTTCCCTTTCAGGTCTGCTATATCTCTTACCATGGTGTTAACAAGTCTTTTAGATACGCCTTATCATTTTGATAGTCTCTTCATTTTGTCTTTTATTCTTTTTATGAAGCAAAACATGCTAATTGCACTTGGAGAGACCTTGACTCTTTATCTGGCATTGAGTTGGATGATTTTCATCTTTCCTTTGTAGTTCTAATTTTCTCTTTTCGGCATTGTAACTTTTCAAGTTCGATCCTTCGACCTTCCTTCAAGGAGATTCAACTTCTCCTTATACATTTTGTTTTGTCCTTCACGTTGTTCTTGAAGATTTTAGGGGAACAAGTATTTCAATTAGTTCTTGCTATGTTTGAAGTTGTCTCTTCATGGATTTAAGATTATCCTCTTCCTTTGATGACTCAAGTAGCGTGGATGCTTGGCCTACCTCTATATTTTCCATATTGAATTGAGGAGTTACATTCTCCTCGAGATTTGTGTAATGCATGGTTTCTACTTGCACTTGAACATTAACCTTCTTGATTGATCAATGCATTTTGCAAGAATTTGGTGGTCAAATAGTGGTCAATAAGTTGTCTTCTCCGAGTTCAATACTCAGTGAAAGCACCACTAAAAGTTAGGTCAAAAGTTGGTTTAATCTAATATGCTTTGGCCAGGAAGAGTCAATGGTACCCGAGTAGGATTTCGTAATTAGTCATGTGTGCTATTATTGAGTGTACATAAAGTCATTTTGTAAATAATACTTTGTTAAAGTCCTTGGCTAAAAGGTCACAAGTTCAAATATGTCCTAACGGCCATTAATGTCCCAAATTCAAGCTTTTGTTGTGCATAAGATAAAATAGCAAATGAGGAAGATCGGTTTGGAATTCACTCCTCTATAATAGAGGGTACATGCCTATTTATAGAGAACCTTAGACCTTAGATTTTGACACGTGTCATTTGGGGGGTAAAATGGACAATCATGAATTACTGACGCAGCACATGTTTGGGATGACATGTGAAACAATCCTTCTTTAGCATCTCCATGATGATGTCGCATAGTCAGTCCAATAGGAGGATTCCAAGTTGCCAGCTAGGGTATTGATTTGGGATGCATTCTTCCACATTCGATCGCTTTGGTTGCCAAACAAGTGATTGCTCCCTTGGTCTTCATTATGCAATAAATCTAGGTGGTTAACATGCGATAGCTAAGTAAACTCAACCTATTATAACCTTAGAGTGTATCAATGAGTGATAGCTCTAAAACATCATCCTTTGATAGCCCTTCTAGTCGACATTTGATAGTTCCAATAAATCAAACTGCGACTGCATTGAAACACCAACCTACGATAGCTTCTCCTTTTACTTTATCATATATCAACTTCATTTGTATCTACTTGATAGCTTTATTTGTCAATTTGCGATAGCTTTGATTATGTCAGCCTTCAATAGCTTTATGTATATCAAAAATTACGATAGCTTCTTCATATTCGACTTGTGATAGCTATGTTATTCTTCAACTTGTGACATCTCTTTCGCTCATCAACTTGATTCTTCAACTTGCAACGTCTCTGTTGCTTATCAACTTGCAATTGTCCTCTTTCATCAACTTTGATAGTCCTACTTATATCATTCTATGATAGCTCTATAGCATCAACTTGTGATGGCTCATTGTTATCACATTAAGATAGTTCATTTCTTGTGAATTTGTGATAGTTCTACTTCAATATGTGATGTCTTATCTCAATTGTCCAATAGCCTTCATTCCTCAATGTGCAATAGTTTCAAACTACAATATTTTTCACATCTTGTCCATTTTCTATAAATTTTGACCGTAACACTTGCCCCTCATAAGAAGTTTTCTTATGCTCTAGCTTAAGAAGACTTCTACTCCTACTTTTCTTCTTCTCTTCTCAAGTTGTTATTCCTTATTGCTATGTTTCTCATCATTGATTGCTCGTGCTTCTTGATTTATGATAACTTTTGGTCTTAAAAAACATGATTTCCTGCAAACTATTTTATTGAAAATGTTTTCCAAACATAATTTTTTTTACAATCATTTAAATATACTTATATTTGCAATAGTCATTTTTATTGAAAATGTTCCATTTGATGATGATTTTCATAAATTTATTCGAAGATATTTTTTGAAATTTGAAAGATTTTCATAACTTTATCTGAAAATCGTTTGATACAAAGATTGAAAATATATTTAGCAAAGTGTGATTTCCAAAAATAGATTTTTAAAGTATGGAGATCCTTTTAAAATCTTTTGAAAATAGTTTATCGGAGCTAATTGATGTCATCGCAATGTGGAAATTTCCTGTAGTCTTAGGGACCACTCTTTATTCTTATTAGTTCCGAGTTTGGTTATTCATCAAAGAGTTCAGTTGATCACTATCCTTTGGATGGTTGCTTTCAAAGAACTTATTTGACCATCAAAGTTTCTAACCATCTTCTTGAATGGGTGCTTTGGACAGACCTGGCGACGAGACCAAAGGCTTAATTGACCATCACTCTTTGGTTGGGTGCTTCTACCAGGCTGTGCACTGATTTTGAATGCTTTTCACCTGTATCCTTTAGAAGGGTGCTTTGGCTGGGCCTTACGGCCGGACTAAAGGCATAATTTACCATCACTCTTTGGATGGGTGCTTCGGTGGGCCTTGTGGCAAGACCAAAGGCTTTTTTCCCATCTCCCTTGGATGGGTGCTTTGGCCAGGCCTTATGGCAGGACCAAAGGCATAATTGATCATCACTCTTTGGATGGACATTTAGGCCAGGCCTTATGGTGGAATGATGGATTTTCATCCATCTCCCTTGTTTGGGGCTTTGGTTGGGACTTGCGGTGGAACCAAAGGCTAAATTGACCATCACTCTTTGAATGGGTGCTCCGGTCAGACCTTGTAGTGGGACAGAAGGATTTTCATCTATCTCCTTTGGAGGGTGCTTTGGACGGGCCTTGCGGCAAGAACAAATGCTTAATTGTCCTCTTTTGGATATGAGATGTGCTTCTGCTTAACTAATCTCGCTAACATCGTCAATTTAGGAGCCAATTCAAACATATTACATCTCAGTCCAGGGGCTATATTTGGGAGATCTTTCGGCAATCCACTTTATTCATCTAATGTTATTAAATCTGGTCTCAAATTTCGATGTTCCATGTTCTGGCTATCACATTTCCATCTTGTCTACTTAATCGGGGAATCACTTCATGAATGACTAATGGTCCTTCCCAATTCGGTCCCAGTGAGCCATCAGTTGGCTATTACTTTCCTTAGCACTAGATCTCCTTTCTTGAATGCCCATCCTTTTACTCTTGAGTTGTAATATTTAGAGATTCTCTATTGGTATTTAGTTGTTTGCTTGGCGGCTTAGTCTCTTACTTCATTAATTAAGTCGAGTGACTCTTTTTTATCTCTTAGTTTGGTTCGTAAGTGTATGCAATTCTTCGACACGAAGGGACTTCAACCTCGATTGGTAGCGAGGCCTTATGTTCGTATGTCCAAGAATATAGGGTATGCCCAGCAGTTGTTCTTGTGGAAGTTCTATATGACCAAATAAAGGGAAGTTCCGCCACCCAATTTCCTTTTTCTTTACCTAGTCATTTCTTCAAAATCTTCTTTATGGTCCTATTTGTGGCTTCTACTGCTCCATTAGCTTTTGGATGGGCTACTGACGAAAAAAATTTCACTATCCTATTTTTCTCACAAAAGCGAGTGAACTCTTCGCTCTTAAATTGAATCATTTGGCAGGAATGAGATATTTATGAGCTTGAATCTAGTAACTATATTCTTGATGACAATGTTCGGCTTCTACCCATTTTGTAAAGTAATAAATGGCTACTATAGCAAACTTGGCTCCTCCTTTTAAGATCAAAGGGGTCTAATCAAGTCAATTTCCCATACATCAAAAGGCCTTGGACTTGTGATAGTAGTTAGCTCACTCAGGGGTAATTGTGGAATTCTTAAAAGCCACTGACACTTATCACACTTTTTAACGTATGTTAATGCTTACTCAGTCATGCGGGCCAATAATATCCTTGCCTCATTACCTTCTTTGTTAGTTTTACTCCATTGGAGTGATCCTTACAAAATCTATCAAGAGCTTCTTTCAATAGTCTCACTCCAGTTTCTAGGTTAACGCATTGTTAGTAAAGTGTTGAATACCCTTTTCGGGTTTTATGATGGGTGGTTTGTTACATTTAGCATCAGAGCCTAGGTTCAACACTCAAGACCAAGTAGATCAATTTCTAGTAAAAGGAGATATGTTGAGAGAGCGTACTTGTATTTTTCTACTATATAATATTGCTAACACCACTTGTCTTCTGAACTCTGATTTATTTCTATCAATGGTTGCTAAGGTATCTTCGTTCAGACTATCAGTATGAGCAGACAGGTAAACATGCAATTGTGGTAGGTGTTGAGGGTAGTGTAAGGACTAGGAGTATTTTCATTCGAACTCGATATACGAGCTTTCGAGTTGAGTGGGGTTGATCGATGAAGTGCGACTTGGATTTGCACCCAAGTAGGATTTGGTGGATGCCTAGTAATGAGAAGAGATCGAGTGAATGACTTATATGCATTTTGTGTAGAGTTATTTGTGTGAGAATTTATTGCCCTTGTGTTAGGAAACCTTTGGCGGTGAGGTTAACCCCATGTGCTGAAGAAATTTTTTTTGAGGTTCAATCCATTCACGTACCAGTTCCTAATCATTAGTTCGAGCACAAGGTTTTTAGGTGATTGGCACCAGTTGGGCAAGGGTTTTTCACTCAATTCTTAAAGGTGAGCACTTCAGTCGGATCCTTGAGGTGACTGATATATTTTCGAAGCACGACTCCAGTTGTCCAAGGAAATTTTAGTGGTCTAACTAAGGAACCGGATCGGAGTTCACATGAGAGGAGTCAAGTGGCCGACCCTGGTTTAACAAAGAAATTATGCTAGCGAACAAAGGATTAGATTAGGCATCGTATATTATTTTGGATGATTTTTTTCATTATAAAATTATTTTTTAGTGTGGTATAGTTATGATAGCTTATGGTAGTTCAGGGAAGAACTTCTCAACAAGTTTTGTGAAGATTCGGATAATCTTCTAAGCAACATTATGATACTTGCCTAGGCGTGCATCGTGGTACACTTAGTATATCATCCTTATTAACATTGTGCGATTAAGATGAGTCTACTTCTGAGCGAGCCCAAGTATTTGTAGATTGTTATTTGATAATGATTTAATTTATAACGTTTTATCCTTCGGAGAATGAGTTCTATTCGGAAGGTAAAGGAAAATTAAGACTTAGATTATTTGGTTTATTTGAGAGTTTTGAAGATCGATTATCTAGCACATCATATAAGTTTTCCTTTTCGTAATAGGTGGTGTATTTTTTTTATGTATTGTGTTCATGAAAGGGGGTTGCACTGCTCGAGCATTTTATTCATCTTGGAAGTTGAACAGACTCAATGGAGTTTATAGTTTGACATGCACACTCTGGCCATTATTGGTTACAGTGTGTGTTGATATAGACACTTTTTGTGTGTTTGGTTGTTTGTGTGCTTATTATTGTTGTTGATTGTTTTTAGTGTTTGTTGTTGATTGTTATTGCTTATTGTTGCTTGTTGATTGCTTGATGATTGAGTGTTATTGTTTTTTTTTGCTTGCTTGATTGATTGTCTGCTGTCGATTACTATTTCTTGTATTAATTTTTGATTGATTTTTATTGATCCTTATTGCTTGTTGTCATTGTTATTGTTTGTTATTGCTTGTTGTTTATTATTGTTCATTATTGCTTGTTGATTACTTGTCGTTGATTGATTGATTGTTTATTATTGTTGATTATGTTACTTCTTGAATTATTTTTGTTGATTTTTTTACTTGTTTTGTGTATTTTGTTGCTTATATGCTAATTATAGTTACCTATTATAGCATGTTCGGAGAGAGATAGAAATAACTATTTAGGATAGATTGCATATCATCTATGGCCATTTTAGGGGTTGAGGTGACATCTATACGAGTCGGTTACATTTTAATGCGACTCAAAGTCTATTGTATACTCAAATATCAATTTATTTGAGCATACTCCAATTTTTAGTCATGTATGATTGTGGTAGTATTAGTTGATATGGTAAAATCATAAATGTTTTAACTCTGTGTTGTTGTTTAGTGGGTGCACTATCCTCTTTATATAGTACAATTAGGTGCTCGGGAGATAAAATATAGCTATTTAAATGGTGAAAAGTTTTCTTAAAAAGAAGTATGTACTATGGGAAATATTAGATTATTGCTTATTTCCTTGATGCGAGATGCATTTTAATTGAGGGGTTTTTGTAAAGCTAGTAGCATAATTGAAGTACTACTGAAATTTTCTGAGGTCGAGACTCGGGAATTTTGGTTAGTCCCGTTACTTTCTCATACTTATAGGAATTTCGGGCACGAAATTCTTTTAAGGAGTAGAGAATGTAACAATCTACAATTTTAGTGATTGAAAATTTAAGTAATTAATTTAAATATGTAATCATTAATTACTGAAACGCCCATTATACTCGATTCTTCAAAGACAGATGAATTGGGATGAGACATCCACTATTGAGATCGCAATTCCATCATGAGAAAAATGAGTATAAACCGGCTTCATTTGGAGTCGATAAGTTATTGGAGTGAATAGTGTTTCTTGAGAAAGAAATGAATTTGGGCTAAGGCTCATAAGCTAGCTTATAAATTAGTTAACCTCTTCAATATTTCCATTTACTTTTCATTCCATGTTATTTTCCTCTTCCTCTTCTTTATTATTTTCCTAATCTCCTCTTAATCCATAAACGTAAATCCACTTAACATGCAAAAATAAAATTCCTATATTTAAATTAAAACCACTATAATTCCTCTCTACTCATTCCCCATGTAACCCCATATAGGAATTAGCATAAAGTGGAGTTTGGAGCTAGATCTCAACTTTAAAGAGAGTATGGAATGGGTTTTGAGTGATTAAAGCATGATTTAGAGAAAGAAGAGGTAAGTGGGATGATTCTCTTACTTAATTTACATGTATACTACATAGATCAGTGTATTTGTGATTATGAAATTATATGGAAAGATTTGTAGAATCCTATGTTATGCTTTAGACTAGTATTCATGTTGTCACATGATTATATCATCTCATTGTTAATTAGAAACCTTAATCACTGATTTTGGGAAAGTTAGCTAGCTATGATATGGGTTTGGGATTAATTGGATGATTATGTATGATGTTATGGTTTGATTTGTGATTAATTAAGTGATGCAATGTGTAAATGTCATTAGAAAATATTAATTAAACCATTTGAATTGATTTAAGAAAAGTTACTAAGCTAATTAAGTGTGTTATGAGCTCTATACTTATTATTAAAGTGATAAGAGGCTTAATAATGCTTAATTAGTGTTTATAAATATTATTTAAAAGAAGAAATTATTTTATAAGTAGATGGAATATTTTATAAAAAGAAGTTAGTAAGCAAGTTAAGCGGGTTATGGGCTCTACACTTATTATTAAAGTGATAGGCTTAACAAAGCTTAATTAGTACTTATAAATTTTATTTAAGTAAAGAAATAATTCTATAAGTGAAAGATATATTTTTTTAAATAGAATGAGATTTTATAAAATATTAATAAAGATATATTTTATAAAATAGAAGTGATTTTATAAAATAGTAATAAAAATATTTTTTTAAAATAGAATGAGCTTTTATAAATAATAATAAAGATATATTTTATAAAATAGACCGAGATTTTATAAAATTGTAACAAAGATATATTTTATAAAATAGACCGAGATTTTATAAAATTGTAACAAAGATATATTTTATAAAATAGACGAAGATTTTATAAAATAGTATAAATGATATATTATTAAATGGAATGAGATTTTATAAAATAATATAAAAGAGGTATTTTATAAAAGTATGAGATTTTATAAAATAATATAAAAGAGGTATTTTGTAAAAGTATGAGATTTTATAAAATAGTAAGAAGGAATAATTTTATAAAATGGTTGTAAGGTTTTATAAAATGATTATAGGATGAATACTTAATTTTTAATGAAGAAATTAAGTATTATAAAGGCTTAAATTGATTTACAAGCTAGTTTTGTATGTTATAAAATAATAGAATGATTTTATAAAATAGTAGAAAACGATATTGAACTTCTATACAAAAGATTTGATAAATAAAAGTAAAATTAGATTATTAAGTATTCAAATTGTTATTTAAATATATGTATGTATATGTATATTGGTAAGTATAAATATACATGTATTTGAAGTTATATAATAACAAAATACAATTATTGTATTGTAATTAGAATTGTTGGTAATGACCGTGATTGTGTGAATATGTAAATATATTTATGGGATTGATTATATGTTTGTAGGAATATCCATAGTGTATATAAGTACGTTACAAGCAATCTCATATAGCCATAGCGACTATCGGGTTCGCCAGGTTGCATGAGAGAAGACCGGGTTAGTAGTCGCTCTAGCGAAGCCCAAAACATGATTGGTGACGTTTATATGTGTTTATGCGTATGTCTATGAATATGCATGCACAAGTAGGTACATTGGCACACTTGTGAGCATCACGTGAGATGAGTAGTTCAATTGTGTTTGTTTTGGCAGGTTAGAAGAGGCCGGGTCGTTGGAATCATCATGTGGAACTCAACAAGTAAAAAAGTGGTTTTCATATTGAAATCGATTTTTGAATACTTAAGAAACCACTTCCAAAATATCAACCAATGGGCTTCGTAAGAGGTTCAATGTGGTGAAGGCGGGTTAGAGAAGCTAGGTGACCATCGGGCGAAGCAACGAAGAGAAATAGAGCTCGAATCGATGATCGTGTGGCGAGGTTTGTACCTGCCCCGGGCTCACTGCCTGGGACAGGTTACCATCGGTCCACTAGTGACTATCTCACTGGTGCATTGGTGAAGTACAGGCCTGGTAGTAAGCTCAGGAAGTGTGCAAACCAATGGAGGTTTCTTCCTCAATTCTGGATGTGGGTTTATGTGAAGCTTTGGCGCGACTTCGGGAAGATTTGGGATACTTGGGAAAGTTGAATGCAAAGCGAAGCTCGGGATTCAGATTCAATATATAGTGATATGTATGTGATCAATAATAATCAAATACGATATCGATGCAGTGATTAGCTGCATGGTTACATCTGGTGAGTGTGTATGATTGAACAGATTTAGTTTGCGCCCCTTGGCGTTGAACTTGGTGTAGACATGATTTTATTAATGGTATTGGTCTTATTTTAGTGACCATATAGTAACCATAAATTATCGTTCTTATATTTAGTGACTGTACATTGTATTAGCCTTATATAGTGGCAGTACGTATTATTGGTCTTTCAATTGTAACCATACATATAGATAGACGATGATGCGATATCGGTCTTCGTTTCTGATAGGCGTATTTGATTACACATGACGTTATATTTGATATATATCACTTATGCTTGATGAGGGATACGGCGAGATCAACAAGTGGGTTAGATATCACTTATGCTCGATGAAGGACACAATGAGATCCATAAGTGCATTAGATACCACCTATGCTTGATGACGGACGTGGTAGGACCAATATAGGTTTCAGACATCTAGAGTAGATCATATATCACTTATAATTGATGAGGGATATGGTAAGATCAAACCAAGTTTGATCAGGAGGATGTGGCTTGGGGTCTATGGTATAATTTGGTACTGACTCTATTTATTCTGGACCCTCAATAGGGATCATTGGATTATGATTGATATCTATATACAATTCGATACTGACTCTATTTGTTTTAGATCCTAAATAGGGATCATTGAACCGACTGGTGTCCGTAGCGGACTCCACCCATCGACAATGATGATTATCAATTTATTCTTTGTGTGTCACTTATCATTATGATTACGCGTGTTATATTAGTTGGTTTATTATCATTATTGTATATTGTGTGTTAGACTAGTATTGTGGTATTTATATTATTCCTGCATTTGTATATTAGGTTACCTTTATTATAGTATACTATTATGTTTCGGTCGCATTATATTAGTTGTACAGCTCGTTAATGATGGGAGAAGACCAGGTTATGGTGTGACTATCCCTTTGTATATTAGTTGTACTGCTCGTTTCAGTCGCATTTGTATATTAGTCCTACCTTTGAGATTGGTTTACTTTACTTGTTTATGGGTAGTATGGATTATCCCTGAGCCACGTTTGTGGAGGGGATCGGTTGTACCATAGTAGCTTCCTATTTTATATATTTGTATAATTATGATAAATAGTATTTTGAGATAGTTCCCCTCACACCAGAATTTATGTCTGACTTGCGTTTTATCTTTGTCTATTTATATCATGAAACTCTTGGGTACTCATTTGAGTAGTTTAGGAGTCAGGTGCTTTTGAGGATACGCTATCAGAGTGCATGGTTGGAGCTTTGAAGGCGAAGACGGTATTTGGATGTATATACTTGATGTGGTAGTGGTACATGACAGATATGTTATTTGTATATGAGAGTTGTTGTATTATATATTCTATTTTGACTTTCTGTATTGATATTTATTTATCAGTTACTTCCATCTGTGCAGTCTCTTGTATATTGTTTATCCTATTTTTTTCATGTATGTTTAGTATATTATATATTATCATTCTACTGTGATATTCTACCACTGTACCTTGGTTTGGCGTTTTGTTTTTATTTTTATTTACCTCAACTGTAACAACCCGTATATTTGGACCATTTAGATTGACAATAATCCACCCATGTCAACTTAAATAGTACAAAACACGAATCATTAATGGAGTATATGTATATAAATGAGAATCATCACAGAATCACAGAAAATACAACATAACAGAATAGTGCAGCGGAATTACAACATAGTCATAAGAGTAGTTCATGAAGCTACCCATAAATACAACAATGTCTCAAATAAAATGAAATAGAACAACATAGATGTCCAATAGTGTCCAAATAGAAAGAACAATACTGATAAGGTAAATATGATGATAGTCTTCGGTCTTCAGCTCCAAATAGAACATCAACAGCAATCCTCGGTCTCATCCGAGCATAAGCACAAACAAACACTCGAACCAGGACATATATTCTTATACAGATAATATGATTCAGAATTGGAAATAACAATAACTCAAAGATGAATGGAATAAACATATTCAGGATCCGTTAAACTATTTATACATAGTAGTGTACGATAAGTAGATAATGTCTAACAGTAAAGTAAAATATCAAGGTAGTGTTAAGGTGTCACCATTATTCCCCTTAACACATTTTATATAAGCATCATAGTCTATACAGCACTGTAAACTCCACCGTAAACTAGTGGGCTATCAGGGAGTACTCCATAGGTATAATACAAGACAAATTCGTAGTGGTCGTGTATAGGGCTACAAGTATGACAAGGCACATGAGGCAATACCCAAGGTAGTGACACCACCGTTTGCCTGATCCGGACTGGTGAGAACGCATCGTCGCAACGATCGCAACACCGCGAAACAACACTCCCAAATCAAGGGTGCGCACCAATCAATCACAAGTAATGAGTAGTTTACGAAGAAGTGTGTTCGCTCGAGGTAGCTAACCACATTTGTCCCGGCACGGCTCCTATTTTAGTCATTTCCAATTTGACACAAGTGTCAAGGCTATCCATTATCGTTCACTTTCTTCAATCATCAACGTACATCATTCCAACCACTTCATTCTGGATCACTCTCCGCGTATAGTTATTAAAGTGGTATTCGGTTTAGACAGTGAGTATGTCCCTAACCGATTCTGGTCTCTTTAACAACCTTCGTAATTATTTTACCGATTGGTCGTTTAATAAATTTCAAAACCAAATCAAATTCAATTTCGATAAAAATTTGTAAATCAACATTTCATTTGCCTTTCCAAACAACATCCAAAATTTTACGTTTCATAACTTCAAAATCCATTTCAAAACTCTAGAATTCAATTTCAAGATTTGTTTTAAAACAATTCAAATATTCATTTGAATTCGAATACAAGTTTCATTACATAATTATTTAAAATAAATTTAAACTCATTTATCATTTATGTTTAATGCTCGTTAAGTTAATTTATCTTCTAAAACAATTTCCATTTAACCTCTAATTCATTAAATCAATTACTTACGTTCAACTTATTATATCGAAGCTTACAAATTTAATTAAGTTAAATTTGTCAAATCAAGTTTTTAGGTTACACGACTTACATTTGTTTCAATAAAACACATTTTTATTTCTTGTCAAAGAAATTCAATTCCACTTATTCATTTACTTAATTACAAATTACAAAACTCAATTAATAAAGGAACTTAATTCCACTTATTCAAGAAGTTCAATTACACTTATTAAAGAATTCAATTTAGTTTAATTTATTAAACAATTCAATCTTATTCAATTATCAAGTAAATTCAGAACTTAATGATTAATAATTTCAAAACTTAATTGTTAACAATTCCAACTTTAATTATTAATAATTCCAAATTTAATTATTAATAATTCCAAATTTAATTATTAATTTACAAATTTTTACACAACGTTCTTTCATCAAAATTTAAATTCCAGTTTTATTTCAAAACTTTATTTTCATTCAAATAAAATCCTTATTTTATTTCAAATCAAATTATTGACCAATCGGGTTTTATTAAATTTCTATCCAAAGTCAGGTTTATTTGGGTATTTATCATTTCAACCCGATTCCATTTCAATTCAAAAATCAAAGCATAGCAAAGGGAACTTGTAGTGTGATAACTGGGATGGTGTCAAAGTAAATAAACAAGCAATAGCAACCATACATAACAATTCAATCAATTTATTTAAATAATCCCGAAATAATCGTATTAATTTACATTTGTTATTTATGCAAATTAATATAATTATTCCTAGAATCTACACTATCATTTATGTAGATTAAAGATTATTACATTATGGTTTTTCACTTGATGTCTATTATTCAAATTATACTCGTCAATCATACATTCAATGGTTCAAGGTGTAACTAACACTACTTCTACGTGTCGATTTATTTGACGTTAAAGGGGTCAAATTTAACTAATCAATATTCAACATATGAAGGGGTCAAGTTTAGTAATCAATATTCAACACAAATAATCCATTTTAAATTTGTTAACTATCCTATATCAAATTCAATTACATATTATTTATCACTTAAAAATAATATACTAATAATTAACATCCAATTTCAACATCACATAACAATCATTCATCAACCAACTTGTATAATAATATACGTCGTGAAAATTAATTCATCTTTCGTGGCTAAAGAAATTGACGGCGAAGCGAAAAGAAACACGAATAGAGTCGGTACAATACGAACAACGGACACTGCAAATATCAACAAAAGAAAGACGATATTAATTCAATGAACGTTCATATATAATTTATAAAATCATATATGTGCTTACCACGACGAAGAGAGAAGAAAGCTGAAAATTTTAATGTTGCTGCAAATGGGACTTCAACCGGTTGTTGTTGCACACAACAGGGAAAAAGTTCAGCAACAAGATTTATACTGTGCACAAATTCACTCTTGCAAACTAAGCGTAGTAACACTTCTACTACTAAAAGCAAGACTGTTCACTTTAATTCTTTTTATTAGAACAGAACCCAACTTCTCATTGTCTAAACTTATATTCACCCTTCCATTCATTTTTTTTAGAACAGAACCCAACTTTCCTCACCCTTGATGCACACAGCACTACCTCCACACACGCACACACACATTTGTACACATAGCACGCACACATAGGCATGCACGCGGACGAGGTTAGGGACTGGGTAGTGGCGCGGATGGTGCTCTTAGTGGAGGGATTCAAGTGGGGCGGTGAATGGCGCTGCAGTGGTCGGGGCTTGGTCGGCGCGCATGTGGGGAGAGGCGGCGAGTGGTGGACAGTGTCGACGTTGAGGAAGTGGGACCAGACAGTGGTCGAGCCGTGGGGTTGACGGTTGTTGAAGCTGTGGGTTGTTCGGAAAGTGGGAAGGGGGAGGGCGAGGCTGAGCTAGGCGGTGGCTTGGAGGAACTGGGCAAAGTGGGCGGTCGGAGGGATGCAGTGCACGCTGGAGCGGGCGTAGGCGAGGGTCCGGTCAGAGAGGTTGTGCGGGAGGAGGCGGAGTTGTGTTGGCTTGCGTGGACGTGTCAGGTGGAGGAGATGGAGGCCGGAGGCGCTTGTGGCCGAGGGTGGTGGAAGGCGTGGCTGGAAGGGACTGGAGGAAAGTAGGCTGGGGAGGTGGTGCGTGCGTTTTGGGTGGCGCGTGTGTACATGCGGAGCTGGGTTGTTGCTCGCTTTCATTCTTTTGTATAGTGAACGAAAATAAAAGGAACAAAATAGAAAAAAGGAGTGAGAGAAAAGAGGAAAGAGACAATGATATTTACCTGCGAATGGAATGAATAGTTACGTTTGTTTCTTTTTAAATTTCAAACTGGTTGCATTTAATTGCCACTTTGGATTTCCAAACGCCAACCCAATTTCCCAAGCTACAACTGTTTTCAGCCAACTACTCAAATAAATGCACCCAGCTAATATCTTATTTTCAAATTTAAATGGATACGGGCTGCAAATTTGGGCTGGATATGGTTTAACCAGTCCTTTCGGAACAGTTAAATTAACGTGACGATTTTCGTCGGACTCCGATTCGCACGAATAAATATACCGTTTTGATCAGCGCGACGAGGCGCTTCCAACGGTACACAGATAATTATGGTACGATTAAATTATAAAAATTCGAATTTTATACTAGCGGGAAAATGCAGAAAAAATGCAGAAAAATAAGATCGACGGAGCTAAAGAAGTCCGAATTTTGAAAAACGAAAAATGACATCTCTGCCAGAAGATGATTTAGAATTTTTCTATGTAAAAATATTCAGGTTCGGAAGATAAAATTTTTCACACTTTAAAATGAACTGATATACTGTAAAACGCGAACGAAATTTACTGCGATATTTTACGATGAAACTTTACCCATACCTATAACTAACTAGGCGTATTTTATAAACAAAGTTTGGGAGTTAATCGAGATCGTATGTAAGTTTCACATTTTTATATTAAAATAATGGATTTAAATTTTTTAAATTAGATCGGAAATTCAGGGTCGTTACATCAACATTCTATCTTTTGTGGTATTCGAGAGTCAAACGTTGTCATTCAAAATTGGTTTTCGGGTTTTATGAAGGGCGGTTTGTTACAGAAACTCTTTGCTACAGGACAGCAACAGACTTTTTTATAAAAATGCATTTAGTCATCCTTAACATGTAAAGGAGATCTAATAAGTTGCACTTAAGTGAACATATCAAAACTGACAATTCAATGATTGAATTAGATCTGTTTGTAGCCCTCGATCTAGTGTTTTTTCCAACACAACAAGATCCTCGTCGTATTTAATCGTATTAAACACAATATCTCAGACTACGGTTTACTTGCTCATTTCAAATGAAATAATTTCATCAAAATTCGATATATTACACGTGTAACTGTTCACCATACAACTCTGGTATGTGATCAAATATGGGTCGAATATCCATACTCCTGCATTGGTTCAAATCTCATATAAGACAATACATAACCTTGAAAAAATTCACATTTAAGTAACTAAGACATGAAAATTTTAATGGTTGTATTATTCAGCTCTTGCATAGGTATTGAAATGACAACATGCCGAAGGATTAATTTATAGATAAGTAGGTTTTTACATTCATTGTCAATTTTAAATTTAGTACGTGTACTAAATTTTAACCGATAAACAATGTCGTCAATTACATTAGTTCTGCAAATTTATTACAGTTGATTATTGTATTATTACATATGTTCTTATATATTTTAGAATGGTTTGTTAAATTTTTGTGGTAAGGCTCCCACTAGATTTCCATCTCTTAAAAACACAAAACAAGACGTGGTAATTTATTAAATTCCTTTAGTGAGTGTTAGGTTCCATTTATCATGTTACTACAACCTTGAGGATGCTTAGTAAATTATAAATTATATGAGTTTTCTTAATAATCTTTATGATCTTGAATATGCTCAACAAACTGTACATTATAACTCCAAGTTGTACATTCTTTTCTTCTAAGTATCTTTATAATCTTGAGTATGCCCTGCAAATTATAAATTAGATTAGATACTCATGACCCATAGTTTCGTGATTGTTCGAGGAAAATTTTATAATCCTTGAAGTTGCTAAACAAATTTACAAAATGTTCTTATAAATATAAAGACAATAAAAACGTCACTATAAATATTTTGTGGCTTAAGGTGTTCAACAACCATAAATATATATAGTACTCTATTTATATTGTAAATGATGGAGAACAACATTATTTTAACATCATAATCACAAAATAATAAAAATGAGTATTATAGCCTTAGCCTATAAGGAATAATGAATATTCAGAATAGTTAGTGACATAATTTATCATTTTATGTATGTATATATACAACTATATATATATATATATTCCTTATAACTATTATGGGTTTTAGTTTGATTTTAACTTTCCAAATCATAATTTTTATTTTATTTCATATACACTATATAAGATTCTCTTATTTAATTACAACAATTGCAATTTTCATCAAAAATTATTATTATAATAATAATGTAATATTAAATCTTATATTTATGTATATATTATTGTTAATAACTGTTTAATATTACAACCTTTTATGAACTATACCATTCATAATTTATACTTAATTTAAAATTATTTTGAATTTAGTTATTTATAACTCTTACAATATTAAATTCAAAACAGTTTCAAAGTTATTAATTTATAAATTTTATATATTCAACTTTAAATAATTTTAATTTATTATTTATAATCTTTATGGATAAAAATTAAAAACAATTTGACATTTTATTTGTAACCTTTATAATTTTAAATTTTAGTTTAAAACAATTTTAATTTTATTTATTTACAACTTTCATAAATACAAAATTAAAAAAAAATTATTCAAAACCATTATATATCTAAATTTAAATTTAAACCAACTTTAAATTCAAATTATATATTTTATTCATAATAACATAATACGGGCTTTGATATTTTTGTTAGATCCAGTGCATCGGGCAACAGGTTAAAGAGGCAAATTTTAAAGAAATTCATTTTTATTCATTATGCACTAGATCTTATATTGTGTTACCATGAATTATATTTATAACATTAAATCATATATAACTTCGTTTATGTATGAAAAGGATTTTTTGATTAATGTTTAATTTAATGTAGCTCTACTTTGATTATTTTTAATTTAAGTTTAAATATTAATTTTACACTATTAAATCGAAATTTTATTTTATGTTTACATAATTTTTTATGTATTAATATTAGTTTGAATTTAATTATAATGATGTTATCATTATATCAATATTATTGATTCTATTTACAATGTAACTATTTATTCAAAACTTATGTGATAATTTTCTATTAATTTAAATAACGTTTATTCAATTGTAATATAAATGTTTTAGGAAATATAGCTATTTTATATATGCCTTAATATATCATAAATTGATATTATACGTAGTAGAATGTTTATAACTCGTTTCAGTTCAAACATCAAAAATTCAAACTAAATGAATAATGTCTTCACATATTAATTTTGATTAGTTGTGTTGATATGTAAATATTTAAAGGCAGTATAATTAGAAAATTTTATAACTTTTAGTACTGTAGACAAGCAAACAATTTACTGCCAAATAATATTACTGTATTTAGAATATACATATGAACTCACCACCATAAGTCACGTGTGACAAGGAGCTCGTATGTGAGAGTTATACTACTTTGAACATTCAAGGATCAATTTGTGATTAATGAAAATTCAGGGTCTAATATGAAAAATTACCTACCTTGCCGAAAATCCTTGCCACCATTCCTAGAATCTTCTGTCAATTATCAGTGCCGCAACAGGCCACGGGAGGATTCACCACCACTTCCATTGTGTTCCTCGCATCGATTTGAGCAAAACCATACCCTCCATATCGACATCCCCTTAAACCCTAATTCAAATCTTCCTCTATTGTCCAGAAGTAGTGGCGCAGTGGTTGAGACACTTGCCTCCTATTAATGAGGTCGGGAGTTTGATACCCGTCTGCCCTACTCCCCTCAAGGCGCGGAGGTGGATTCCCGTAAACCCTAAATCAAACTAGTTAGGAACAACAAACCACTGTGCTGGGGCTAGCAAAAACTTCCTAGGGTTGGCGGACTCTCTAGGCAGGAGCTCTTCCCTCTAGGGTGGAGTTTTAAAAAAAATCTTCCTCTGTTAAGGCCATCGTCGAACTCGCCTAAGATGACGCCACCATTTGATTGTCTAACCCATGACGATGAGTTGTTAGTGAATTCATCGACTACAGTGTGTAGGTACCAATGTCGTGCACAACAGGTCGTGCATGTATGTGCATGTATAGTAACTATTTTCTTAACATAAAATTTATAGATTTAAAAAAATTATTAAAAAATAATAAATCAATTTAGAGTAATAATTTAAAGTATCTTTCTCTTATAATCCTACCAGTCGCATACACCTTGAACCATCAGCTTCACCTTTGAGAGATCCTATCTCTAACTCAATGGTGGAGTTGCAAATTCCACCATTAAGACATAATTTATTTTATGGATAGAGAATGAAACTCTATGTTTAATTAATGAGGCATATGGTATAATTGTAGTACACAATGGGCTATGTAAAATATCTTATCTAGATCCATAATTCATGGTACGACTCGTTATAAGTGAGATCTTATCTAACTTAATTAATTAAACCTATTCACTTAATTCATACCCAAATATATTTTGTCCCGCCTTATTTAAAAACAATTTTAAAAATTTCGACTACCAATATATATATATATATAATTTATTATGTTCAAATTATTATATTAACCCAAAAGATATAAATTAATATATAATAATTATATATTTATTATCGAATTTTAGGCCCTTTAATAATAATTAAAAAATAGTAACTAAATAATATAACCATGATATTAATTTCTCCATAAAAATAATTTATAACTTTTATAAATTATTTTTAGTTAAAAACCGAGAGTTGCGGTTGTATGATTCAAGTTATTCCTTGGTAATATTTAAAAAAATTAAATATTAAACCTTCTATAGACTTTGCTGAAATACAGTATTGGACACAAGTTCGTTTGGTTACAGATTATCTAAGTGAAATCCAAGTTTTTCTTTTCAAGCTGAAAGAGTTAAAGATATGCCCAATGGGCAATTATTTAATTTGTTATGTAATCTTAACTATGTAGCGAAGTTTAAAATAAATGTATGCTTTTTGGTTTTGTTTTTGTTATGCTTGTTTGTTATATATGATATAAATAACGATTACAAGCGCTATATGTGTATAAATAGAAAATCCCTTAGTAGAATATTATATCGAATGTAGTTGGTAATCATTCATAACCATGATATAAATGATGATCTAGTAATTCTACTGCCATTGTTGAGTCGTCGTCATTGGAACACCTCTAGACAACCCTCATAAGTCATAGAGCATTCATGTTAACGTTCCAAAGTCGTCACTTCGAAGCATCACGTGATCACTTCATTGGTTGCTACAAAATCTCCAAAGTTGCCTTGAGTTGTCTCGGAGTCATACACCCTTGCTCCAGGCTATTGTTCAAAAACCCCAAAGTGATCCCTGGGCTGCCCTGAAGCAAACCCATGCCATGCACAAAGCCAACAACTAAGAATTCATTCCCAAGCTGTGCTATGACCCACCTCGAAGTGGAACACGAACCAATTACCGAACCAATTTTCTTGTCTGGTACCCCATCCCCCGAACATGGATTTCGATCCATTAGTGAACTAAAGCATACTCAAACCTGTATTCTTATTCGAGCCTTCCACCACTGAACACCCCATAGCACCGACCCGAAGCATCCACGGTGAAACACCACCCCTGACCTGAAGTCCACTGCTGAACCAAGCTCCACTGAACATAAAGCCTGTAGCATTTCTAGTGCTTCAACACTCGATCGATTCGATTGCCACACTTACCACTTCGACCGACATGCATCCTATAATGACCAGTATTTTACATATTGGATGATCATAAAATATTTTTATTTTATTCATATAATGTCGTATGATTCTATATTTTTAGGATACGACTCTTAGGGAAATTTTACACACTTATATTTTTCCTGAATTTCTATGCGACCATTTTGATCTTATAAATCTTGTTCAGGCTATAAATTTCGGTAGGAGTCGAATTAGGGTCTCAAATTAGTTTCATCGCTTCAGGATGACGGTTTCCCATTCCGTAGAGTGGTCATAGTATAAAAATAGACTTTTGGTTAGGAAGTTATGCCTATTTTAAGTTTAGACAATTGATGACCAGAATTAGTGTGTAATTAATTAAATCCATGATTAGGCCCATTAGTCTAATTAGAGATTACTATAAATAGGGGCTGTAGGAGTCAAATTAAAAGTTTTCCCCTCTCTCCCAAATCAGATATAAATCCTCGTTGACCTTAGATTCATCCAGATCGCCCAAATTACTCTCTAAATCAAACCATATTTTAGATTAGCGAATAAATCATTAATTAGAAGATAGAGATCATCATTTTGGTTGATTTGAATTGCTTCTCATTGCTGTCCACTTTGGATCAAGGCTTAAATCGATTGAATTTGGTAATTAGTGAGTGGTTTATGCATTCTCACTATCCTATGCATGTTTATATGGTAGAATTATAGGTTTTAACATGATTTTGACCCTAAAAATCCTTTTCTAACCTTAATTATATGTTAACATGTGTTTATAACCTATATTAATGAATCTGCTTTATAATTCACCGTAACATGTATATATGATCATTAATTGCTTAGATTTGGATTAGAATTTGTTTGATTGCTATAATTCTATGTATTGCTTATTTGAATGGATGTAATCACATGTTATGTCATGTTTATATGTTGTGCTTTGATGTTATTTGCTAGTATTTTGGATGTCTAGGAAGATAGGTTGGAGAATTTTCCAATCGAAGGCAAAGATGATAGGAATTGGACGAAACTAGGAGAGGAGGCTCTGAAGTATGGGAAGATCTTGGGGTTCAAGTCACATGTCCAAAGTTGTTAAGTAGACAAGTCGATATCGATTTGTTCATGTCGGTACCGAGTTGTTCCTATTGGTCAGATAGCTCGGTGGTTATGGGGGAACTCAAGAGCAAGGTTAGTAAAGGTGGACTAAGGCAAGATATAGGAGATTGGCTAAGTGTTGGAGGTCATACCGACTTGTTTTCTAGAACTTGAAGATGAAGGTTTTACCATAGGACCGAGATGTTTTGATGAATAGGTCGGGGTTTAAAGCACTTGAAAATGGAGTAATATAAGCAAGGAAGAATATTTAGCCAATAATTGGCTAAGAAAACAAGTCGGTGCCAACTTGTTTTGGTGGGTCCAGTGGTGATCGAACTTCTAGGGAATGAAGTAGAGGTTCTTTAAATCGTGCTGGAGGTGTTGGCTCGTTCGCACCAAGTTGGATGGCGATGTAACAGCATGATGAAAGCTATGTATCTTCGATTTGTGACTCGTGGAGGGAGTAGGCACCAAAGATAGTGACTCGATAAAGGAGAGAGCCATAGAAGGGGGAATGTGGGGGTTTCTTAGATATGGAAACTAGATTGAGCAAGAGAAGGTGTAACATCCCCCATTTTGAGGCCCGAAACTTAGTGCTACTGATGTTGTAGTCATCCACAGTATTAATTTCCGGTGACAAAATATGGTCATGTTAATTGTATCGATAACATCAGAAGCACAAGAATATATAAAATTTCAAACAGATTTCAATAGTAAACTATCTCATTTCATTTCATAAATAAAATTTCGTATTCATTACATAATCCCATTCGATCCCGTGTTCAGAGAAAATATAATAATTGCATAATACACCAAGAGCAACATATGAAGATGTCTCCTTGATTGATCAGTTTCTAATACTTAATAGTTATAACTTCTGTCACTACATCCATTTAGACATAAAACAACACAGCAGAAAATAAAAGCTCCTACTAATAACTAGCTTGCTTCCTGCACGTCTCCGGAAGCTTATTCGTCTAACCTGGAAAACCTGAAAATCCTTACTCACGACCTACTCAAATGAGCACCCGAGTGTTTGAGGGGAAAAATAAAAACTTCAGATCAGACAAAAAGTTTGGTGTAAATAATAACTACCATCTCAAACCAATATGGATATCTAGTGAGACCACGCCGCAGAGCAGAATGGTTTTCCCCTCTCTAATTTCTTAACCAATTAAGTCGATCAAGATTCATGCACCTGCAACCACAATGGTTAGAATATAGTAAAATAATCATCTGCAGGCATGCAACATGGGTAAGTCTGACTAAATTGTCTTCAAAGTGTTATACACTCCCTTACCCCACCCAAAATCATATAATGGATTATCCATCCCAATTTAATAGATGATCCGACTAAATTTAAATGACTGTCCATCAAAATTTAATCTAACTATCCATCTTATACTTACGTGGACTACCCATCTCACATATAATCATTATGTGGATTATCTATCCTAGGCCATATGGACTACCCATCATACATGGTTTATCTAATTAAAATTCATGTGGATTATCTACCACACGTGTCTCATTTGTCAAAAATTATGTGGACTATCCATTGCACATATCATAGTTTTCCTAGGATGGCTATGAACTCATCATGAACCATATAGAGACTATCCATCTCCAGCATTATGTGGACTATCCATCACACATCTCATGGTTTTCCTAGGATGACTATGAACTCATAAATTGTCAACATAAAATTTGAATGTAACGTTATTCACCTAAGTGCCCAACCTATGTCTATTGGTATCCCCAATTAGTTTATCGAACCCTTTAAACTTATGGCATATCAAAAATAATATAAATTGGTATCCCCAATGAAGTTGTCAAACACATAAAACATAGCTTGTCAAGCCATCAATATAACAATTTGAAATAGAAAGTTTATGACATTCATTCTGTAAAAAATGATATCGAACCTCTATTTAAGATTCGAAAACAAAACTCTATTCTATAAAGTATAAGGCTATACTGTCAAAATCATAAGGTTATTGATTTTCTTAAAACATAGGCTATCTCGCCTTTAAAACATAACTTTTAGTTGGCATGAAAACAAGGCTTCTTGGCCTACAAAGCAGTAGTTTTGAAATGAAAGAATTATGACCTAAAAACCACATAATCGGTTTACTGAAAATAGTGAAAACATGTGATGTCAGAGCTGATAAGTTGCGGCATCAATTACTCAAGTCGAAATCAATTTCTTATGGCATCAATACTTTAAAAAAATTGTGATGTCGAAATATGGTACTTTAGCTATTATGCTGCAAAACAGTTGATATCGAAAATGATGACTTGCGGCATCAAAACCTTAAATCATTTAATATCGGCTTCATAAAACTACGGTAACAACGTTGCTACTTAAAGGTCGTTGGATATAAAGACATATGGCATCAAATCCTTTAAAGCATAGGTTTCAAGGTTAAAGACTTACGACATCAATGTCGTGTGATATGGGTTTCAAAACCATAAGGACAAGGGATGTTGGAATGGTTCTGGTGAGTTATGAAATCAGTGATGTCGAAATGATGGTATGCCAAAGTCTATATATATACATCTATATATATCTTCAACCTGAATAGATTCATTCCATACCAACATAAGTTGATATCGTATGCATCTATTCAAGTTGATGTCAAATTTTATAATGCCATGGACATCGGCCATCATCAGGCATTCGACATTCTAACCTACGACATGGCAGTATCGTAATTAATATGAAAACTGTTTTATTTCTATATAAAGAAATTTCTTTTTTACTAACTCTAATCCCTTGTCAATTTTCTATTGGTTAAAAACAAACTTTATCAGTTTCTTTTTAGAAAAACTGTCGCAAGTCAGTTTTATCTTTCCAAATCCATTTCACAACTCATCAATTAATATTATTACTTAATATTAATTATAAACTTTTCTAGCTTATTTAATTCGTAGAAAATCATAAACTTTTGGAAAAAATCCTCTAAAATCACTGAAAATCCGAATTTATATTTCTTTCTCCCATAAATATTTTAGGACCAAAATAATTAATTAATTATTTTAATAATTAAAACCCGAAACACTATTTCCTCCTTAGGAAATCTATAAAATATTCATATTAACTTGGAAAATTATGAAATTAAAAACTCATCTCTAGAATAATATTTTACACAACATACCAGAAAATCAAATCAATTGGAGATCAAAAACTTAGGTTTTACTTTTAAAATTTATCATAATAATTCTATAAAATTTCCATAAATCATTATTCTATCCAAACAATGATCAAACATCCATAATATGGTAAAACAATCAAGATCAGTTTGAAAATTAGCCATAACCAAATTCAAACACAAATAATAGAGATGGTTAATTATTATTCACCTTAGATTGGATGATGAGATTGGGATTTGATGGAGTTTAGCTTCCCTAAGCTTTGCCCTTTGAATCCCCTTTTGATTTCCTTCTCTCCTACCCTTTAGGAATGGCTGACCTCTAAGTGTTTGCTTTTGATTGTTTGTAAATGTAAAATGAGAATGAATGAGAGAGGGAGGGCTTAAGGGATGAAATAAGGCTCTATCCCTAATTTGCCCCTCTCATTTATTCCCTTTTATATTAAGTTTTAAAACAATCTTATTAGTTGATTAGTTAAGATCTGACCCAATTAATTATCTAATCTCATCCTCCTTATCTCATTACATTATTCTATTTAATCTATCCAATTAAATCTTCTGAACAATGTTAAACTAAAATTAGGGTTGTTACAGGTATCCATCCTTAAAGAATTTTGTCCATAAGATTCTTTAAGGACCATACAATAAGCATATTAAACATGTAAACAACTGTAACAAACATTGCCAATATATCCTACCAGCTAGAAAGTCTATATAACAAGTATTGAACATACCCTCATAACAACTCAGGATAAGTATCCCTAATCCTTTCCTCTTTTTTCCAAGTACAGTCTTCCTCGTTGTTACTCCACTGGACTTTCACTAGCCTGACTGTCTTGTTCCTTAGCCTCTTCTCATCTATGGCCATAACACGAACTGGTTGTCTCACAAAATTTAAATCTGATTCCATTACTAAATCTTTCAATGCAGTCGGGGCAATAGTAATATTTAGATCATGCACACACTTCCTAAGATGAGAAACATGAAAAACATTATGGACTACTGCCAAACTACTCGGTAACTCTACCTGATACGTGAGCTTTTCTGATCCTCTCTATAATAAGGAATGGTCTAACATATCTAGGTGGTAGTTTCCTTGACTTTCCAAACTGTACCATACCCTTCATCGGTGATACCTTAATAAAAACAGGATCTCCAATTGAGAACTCTAAATCCTTACGCCTCTTATTAGCATAAATTTTCTGCCTAGACTGAGCTTACCTCATCCTAGCTCGAATTAACTCGATCTTCTCAGTGGCTTCTCTCACTATATCTAGACCAAGAACCAATCATTCTCTGGTCTCCAACCAACATGCTGGTGATTTGCATGGCCTTCCATGTAAAGCTTCGAAAGGCGTCATTCCTATACGAGTCTGATAACTATTATTATAGGATAATTCAACTAAGTGCAAATGGTCTTCCCATGACCTACCAAAATCTAGTACGCAAGCTCTTAGCAAATCTCCAACTATATTGATTCTCTCTGTCTACCCATCCGTCTGTGGGTGTTAAGCGGTACTCATCTTAAGCTTGGTATCTAACACTTCATGTAGACTCTTCCAGAACTCACTAGTACTAAGAACAGGTAACCAGATTCACTGGGTAGATTTACCCTACAGAATTGGGAATAACCATGTGTTTATTGGGGTAATTTATTATAGGCGATGTCCCACATCAGTCTGGAAAGCGACACCGTTGGTAGCCAGATTTAACTGGGCAGACTTTCATGTAACTTTGGACTGACGTTGCATCGCTATAACTTAGTCATACCTTATATGTATGCCAATTATATACATATACTATACTACACGATTAGTAGTTGAGGCTATATAAGGTAACCCCTTATTACACCTCTAATTAGGGATTAACTCCCTAATTTACACTAACTATCATCCTAAGAAATTAATGCTATTTACTACCCTATTAATTCTAATCAGCACATTCAATACGCTATAATTATTACGTTATTATTACTTTAATAATCAATACGTTAATATTATATATATATATACACACACACACATGCACGAGATTCGAATAAAATATTTCCAGTCACACGCAAAGAAAACACTTATTAATTAAATGTCAAACTTTACAAGTCCCAAACTCCAAACAAAGAAATAGCTAATAACCTTAGCCAACAACTTGACTAGTATACAAAAAGGAATAATATCAAACTCATTTCACATTAGTATAATAGAATTAACTCCTGTATTCAAGGAATAAACTTTACAATTTAAACCTTTTATATTCTATCCCACTTTTGCAATTACCACCTTGGACTGAAAAAGGGATTCATACTTATTTTAATTTACAGAAATATGCAGTGCAAATTACAAATAATCAAAAATCATATTTTGCACACCATTTCTAACTTTATTTATTTTTAGAATCTTTTAACACTATAAGAGAAATCAAAACAGATGAAGTAGAATAGATTATAAATTGCTTAAACCTCAACACAGATCTGATTCTATTGTATTAATACAAAACTATTGAAATTCCAACATATTCAAAGATGAACATTTATTTAAGGAAATTCTGAGGGTTTTAGATGTTACGTTTTCATTTACTAAAATTTTCTGAGGCAAACATCGAATCTAAATAAATAATATTCAATTACAAAAATGTGAAAAACTTGATATTTTCACTCACAGAGAATTATTTGCTTCCTAACTGGATTTGATTCCACCACGCCTAAAATCCTTTCAGATCTCACTCTTTTGGAATATACAACAAAGTGAATTATATACATAAATTAAATCTAGAATCGAAAATTAGAGAGGAATATAGTCAAAAATCAAAAAAATTAAACGTCTAAACCTTTTACCTAAAAATCCTAACTGATTTTGGAATCAAGAAGAAGAAGAAGAAGAAGGGACCTGATTTATACTGCTCCTAATTCTCTATTAGATCTTCCCTTTTTTCAATATGCAACAAATAGATTGTATATATGATTAGATTTCAGAAATCAGAAGATAGAGAGAAGTAGGATTGAGAATTTAATTTAAATTGGAGATTAGAAATTAGAATTACTTACCAAAAAGTTTACTGTTTCTAATACTCTACGGGAAAGAATTTGATGGAGCTTAGCCATTGCTATAAAATTTTATGAAGGAAAAGTGGGGGCCTAGGGGTCTATTTATAGAGGTGAGAAAGAACGAGAACCATTAGATTTGAAATAAATAAATATGAAATGTTCAAAATACCAAAACTCTTGCCGCCAGTGTCAATAAGCGATCGACCGTTACCCTACACCAGTTGACCGTTAGCGGCTGACCGGTCGAGGTCCAGAGGTTGATTGCTGCCCATTATTTTAGAGCATTTCCATTGTTTCCAGTTTCTTATTATTTATTACTTAATTAATTTTATACATTAAACATTATATTTAACGTTTACTTACACGTTAAGTAACCCTTAACGTTAATTATTTAAATTAAAATTTTAAACATTTAATTTCAAATTTGAAAACTTTAAACGTCCATAACTTCTCCGTTTGGACTCCAATTTCAACATATTATATATCGAAAATGATCGAAAAATCGCCATGAACGTAATGGTGCAACTTTCATTATAAAATTCCAACATTTACAAAATTACCATTTTTAACCTTATTCGAATTATTTAATTTCTTATTAAATTTTACGGGGTGTTAAACTCTTCGTCAATCTATCGATAATGACCCAAATGCTATCATACTCCCCTCTCGTCCTCGGTAGTCCATCGATGAAATCCATCAACACCTGTTTCCACTTCCATTCGGGAACCTCAAGCGGTTGCAGCAAACCACTAGGTTTCTTATGCTCGGTCTTCACTAGTTAACAGTTCTTGCACATCGAGATGGATGCCCTAACATCCTTCTTCATCCCCTCTCAATAAAATGTTTGTCTCATATCACTGTATATTTTATAGACTTCGGGATGTATAGTCAATCTTGAATGATGGCACTTTCATAGTACATCATCCCTCAAACCATCGACATCAGACCCAAATAATCTCTCGTCCTTATGGAGCGATCCATTATGGTCAAGTCTGTACTACCTCATATCCTCAGACTTACTCCTTCTTCTATCTTAGCCATGATATCTGCTAGTCTAGCATCTCGTCTTTGACTAGTACCGATCCACTCAATCAAAGTAAGTCTGACAGTGAAACTAGCTAACACATCCAGCTCTAGCTCACATCCAGGTCTGAAGTCGTAACTAGAAGCTGCTTCCACTCTAGGAACATCATACCCAAACTGGCATGTCTTTAACTTAAAGGATCAGCGGTTGCATTCCCCTTACTAGGTGTACAGGAAATGTCAAATTCATAGGAGGCCAAGAACTCTAACCCTCATTGTTGATGAATGTTAAGATCCTTCTATGAGAAGAGGTAATTCAATGATTTGAGGTCTGTGAATAACTCAAACCTCTCTCGAAGCAAATAATGCCTCAATATCTTTAAAGCGGACACTACCACCACCAACTCCAAATCATGAGGAGATACTTCCTCTCATGCGATTTTGACTATCGACTAGCATACGCGACAACCTTGCCCTTCTACATTAATACCGCGCCTAGTCCAGTACCATAATATATATATATATACCGTTAACTCCTCATTCACACTAGGAATGACTAATACTGTTGCACTTATTAACTACTCTTTCAGACTAACAAACACGTGATTGCACCTTGCATCCCAAGTAAAAGTTTGGTTCTTCTTTGTCAAATGGTTTAATGGTGCAGCTACCTTAGCGAAGTCCTTGACGAAATGTCTATAATATCCCATCAGTCCAAGGAAACTCCTTACATCTGTTGCATTCTTAGGCTATTCCAATCTTGAATTGCTATAAGTTTTGTAGGATCTATAGAAATGCCCTCCCTAGAAACATACCCAAGATTTGCACTTCTCTCCTCCAAAAGTGATATTAGAAAACTTTGCATTCAGTCAGTGCTTTCTCAACACCTCCAGCACAATCTTGAAATGTACCTTGTGTATTTTTTCCATCCTCGAATAGATAAGGATATCGTCCATGAACATAAGCCCAAATTTATTTAGTTGATCCCTAAAGACACTGTTCATGAGATCAACAAACTATGCTAGTGTGTGGATCAGCCCGAATAGCATAACCTGCCACCCATAAATTCCAAACGACATTCGAAATGGTGTAATTGGCATATTCTCCTTCGTCGCTCTCTGTTGATGAAAACCTCTTATAAGGTCCAACCAAGAGAACACTTTCGCACCATGGAGCTGATCGAACAAATCATCGATATGTGGGAGTGGATTCTTTTCCTTTTTGATCACCTTAATCAACTTATGCTAATCTACAAACAACCTCAAAGATTCATCCCCCTTCATAGCGAATACTACAGGTTCTCCCTATTCAGATATACTATGTCAAATAAATCCCATCTCAAAGGTCATTCACTTGCAGCTCCAGTTCCCTCTACTCTTTGGGCACCACACGCCTCAATGGCATAAGCCTGGCTTTCTTCACTAAATCAATACGGAAATCAATCTATTTATAAGTTTGTATACTCCCTAACCATAGGCAAGATTTACATGCAAAATGAGGAAAATTCAAGAATAGACAGCAAAGCCCCAAATTTTCCTCTTCAAAAATATTGGTTTGGAAGTCTTTAGCTGACCCCCTTGCTAATCTACCCTTAATATATAGATTTAGCAGAGATTAGAGATGATTTTGGATAAGAAGAAGGTTAAGGGAGGTTTAGATCTATTCTGGGATGATGGGAGAATGATTTGGGGAGGCTATGGCAGCCGATATAACCATAAAACCAGAAATGGGTTATTGGGCCTCATCCAAACATCATTAATTATCCATTAGGCTATCCCAAAAATTATCTAACTTCAAATAGCCATATCTTCTAAACTGTAAGTCCAAAAAGCTATTATGACCGCTCTTAGAAAAAAGAAAACATCGTATTTTCCAATAAAAGTGGTTTTGGGCCCTACTTTGACTACTATAAAAAGCTATAACTGTTACAATTTTTCAGGAGTAAAATCATCCATTAAAATTATGAGGGTCAAAAATGTCGATACTCAACATTTCCCAAAGTTATAGCGTCATATAATCCAATATGACTTTAAAAATAATATTTTACGATGCTTTGATATGTAAAATATGGGTTGTTACAACTTTTAAGTTGGACTTCACAATTAATTACATATATTATTAAAATGTTGGACAATTGACTATGCTCTAGATATCTAAGTGATATAGTGACAACAAAATGAAAGTACACATAGACATCATCGCTTAAGGGTGTATGCTTAATTAGATAAAAATATGATTTTCCTAGACTATCTATAAGCCACAGAGATTGTGTTATAATGCCACACCAATGAAGCCAAAACTAGTGTGGACTTTGATATCAAATTGTTTGATATTTTTGCTAACCGAGTTCTCACATATGAGTCACTCAATTAAGGCTCATTGTGTGAATTTTGAAAGTGACCAGCTATAAATGTTATAAATTAAATAGAGTAATTAATAAAATGTTATATAACTTATTTGAGAGAACTAATATTATTGTAGGGCTATAGATTAAGTAAATAATATATGTGTGTGTATACATACATACATATATATATATATTTATTTATTTACACATATACATATACATATATACATATATAAGTAATAGATATTAATTGATTAAAATATCTCGATAATATTTAATAAATAGAATGAGTATTTAAATTGTTTAAAAATGATTTTAAATTACGGCCAAAAATTAATTTTTTATTAATATAGGTCGGTCCTATTTTTTAAAATACATGTCGGTGTTTCTTCTATTTATTTAAGGCTTGGTTTTATATAGAGAGATGGATTAGATCTCTGCCCATTTAGATAGGCTCTCCACTATTATATACAATAAGGTCTTCATGAAGGCATAACTACCACATTCATTTCTCTCTTTCTCTTTTGTCGAAACTATGATCTCCATTAGGGTTTGCTAGCCAAGAAGAAAACCTTGAAACTTTACTTCAGGGAAGTAGAAGATCTCCAAAAGGAACCACAATCAATTTCGAGGTGTTAACGAAGGGCAAGAATCCAGGTTATTCATGTCTAATCTAATAACATATTCCCTTTAATATTAATTTATATAAATATTGCAGAAAGGTTTACTGCAAGGTTACTTTTCATTCATGTTAAGACTTCTATTTATACAGAGAGTTTACTAACTAATAACTCTACGTAATTACAGATCCTGTAGACTAGGTTGGAGAATATTTTGTTACAACAGAAAAGGAAGAAGTCAGCAATAGAAAAGGTAAACTATAAAATTAGTAAAGACTAATTTTACTGTCCAATACCCTCCCGAAAGCTCATGTTCGGGTTCGAACAAGAAGCTTGGAACGCAAGTCTTTGAACCTGGAAGTCCCAACCGCTTTCGTAAAGATGTCGGCGACCTGATTTTCTGAGTTCACGTGCCGGACAACCAGAGTACCATCTTGAACTTGTTCCCGAACGAAGTGAAAGTTGAGCTTGATGTGCTTGGAGTGATGATGAAGAACTGGGTTGGCTGTGAGATAGGTTGCACTTAAGTTATCACAGAAGATGGTCGGCTGCCCGTGATGAGAGAAACCCATCTCGGTTAACAGCTGCTGTAACCACATTATTTCAGCAACAGCAAACGCAATAGCGCGATACTCGGCCTCTGTGCTTGATCGAGCTACTGCACTTTGCTTCTTGGAAGCCCAACTAATCAGGTTGCTGCCGAAATAAAGAGAGAAGCCGTGCTGCGATCTGCAATCGTCTGGATCAGAAATCCATCTCGCGTCGGTGTAACACAACAAACGGGAGTCGCTGGATGGCCGGAAATAGAGACCAGCTCCGATAGTGCCCTTCAAGTATCGAAGGATCCTTTTGACCGCCGACCAGTGGGCTTCAGTGGGATTGTGCATAAACTGGCAAACGCGGTTCACGGCGTAAGTAATCTCCGGCCGAGTGATCGTCGCATACTGGAGGGCTCCGACGACGCTTCGATAGAGGTGCTGGTCATGGAAAGGATCACCCCCAGCAAGGAGACGGGAGCCAGGGAGATCCGGAGAAGAAATCGGTTTCGCTTCAGCCATGCCACTACGGTCAAGGAGTTCTAGTATGTACTTTTTCTGGGATAGAAGCAAACCTCCAGGAAGATGATGAACCTCAAAACCAAGAAAGAAATTAAGCCGGCCCAAGTCTTTGAGCGAGAACACCGAGTTTAAGTACGTAACAAAGGCATCAATAAACTTGGTGTTAGAACTCGTGATAATGAGATCATCAACATAGACGAGGACATAAATGACATCACGTCCATGGCACTTGATGTAAAGGGAAGTATCCAAGATGCACTGTTTGAAGCCATGGCGAAGAAGTGCTTGATTGAGTTTCTGAAACCAAGCTCGGGGGGCTTGTTTCAGGCCATAGATCGCTTTCTTCAACTTGCACACATACGAGGGATGAGAAGAGGAGACAAAACCAGGCGGTTGTTGCATATACACAGTCTCAGCCAAATCACCATTGGGGAATGCGTTGTTAATATCAACTTGCCAAAGAGACCATTTTTGAGTGATGGCAATGCTGAGTACAAGGCGAATAGTGGTTGGTTTGATAACTGGACTGAATGTGTCAAAATAGTCCACACCCTCCTCTTGGTTGAATCCTTTTGCCACCAAACGAGCTTTGTAACGCTCAACAGTGCCATCCGCCTTCTTCTTGACCCTGAAAATCCACTTGCAACCAACAACATTAGCAGTATAGGGCTTTGGAACTAAATCCCAAGTCCCATTATTCAATAAAGCATCATACTCGAGCCGCATCGCTTGTTGCCAAAGAACGTTTTTGTTATCCTGGGCAAAGGTCTTTGGTTCTGGATGTGAAGAGTCGCAAAGGACGGGATATTTAGTGGCAAGAAGAACCTTTGGTTTGAGAGAGTTTGTAGCAGCACGAGTGACCATGGGATGGTGAGAAGTTTCGGAAGGTCGAAAATATGAAGGTGCTGGACGGTAAGGAATTATGGCCATGGAAGAGGATGTGGAGGCGGACGAAGACGACAAAGGCTCAGGTGAGGAAGGTACAGGTGGAGCCGAGCTGCTGGGACCAGACCTAGAAGACATGGACTGAGACGGAGAGAGCAAGGAAGGGACAGGCTGGGACTAAGCAGACCGAGGGGAAGATAAATGAGACTGAGCCGAGTCTAACAAGGACAGATCATAAACCGGGGAATCAGTGGATGGAGATTGAGCAATATGGTCAGGATACAGAAACTGAGACTCGTCAAACACTACATGTCGAGCAATGTAAGTACGAGAAGACGGAGCATGAAAACAAAGATAGCCTTTGTGTTTTGCACTGTAACCTAGAAAGATGCAAGCAATGGACCTAAACTCAAGTTTTTGATTGTTGTAAGGTCGTAAATAAGGATAACACAAGCACCCGAATGATTTTAAAAATTGATAATCAGGGTCTCGATGGTATAGACAAGAGTAGGGTGATTTGTGATGAAGAATGGGAGTAATGGTTCTGTTATGTAGATAGACGACTGTGTGAAAATCTTATTCCCAAAATTCTATAGGAAGATGGGAATGAGCTAACAGAGCCAAGCCTTTTTCAACAACAATTCGATTGCGTCTTTCAACAGCACTGTTTTGTTCGGGTGTATAAGGGCAAGAAACACGATGTAGGATTCCATGAGTTTGAAGAAAAGTGGAGATGTTTCTATATTCACCACCCCAATCAGATTGAAAAGCTTTAATTTTTGTTGAAAATTGAGTTTCGACCATAGCTTTAAAAAGTGTAAAAGCATTGAAAACTTGATCTTTGGTTGGTAAAAAATAGATCCAGGTAAACTTGGTGCAATCATCAATAAACAAAACAAAATAGCGATTTCCATTCAAAGAAGGAACATAAGATGGTCCCCAAACATCTGAATAAATTAAATCAAAAGGTCTAATAGATGAAACATGTGAAGATGACAAATGCAAACGATGACTTTTGCCTAATTAACAAGCACTACAGATAGACAAAGTTTTATTTTCAGAAATTGGAAGCTTGAAATCAGCCAGTTGACGACGAAGAACAGACTCATGAGGGTGTGCGAATCGATGGTGCCAGCAAGCCACAGATGCACGTTCACTGACGAAGACTCTAGAAGTGGAAGACGATGAGGGAGCTGGCAGACGGTACAGACCGTTTTCAACTATTCCTTTGAGGAGTTTCTGACCCTGGAGACTTTTAACAAAACAATGATCAGCATGCAATTCAACATAAACATTGTTATCTTTGCACAACTTTGAGATACTAATGAGGTTCTTTGAAACTTTAGGAACAACAAGAACTTCTTTTAAAGAAAGGTTATTTGCAACATGCGATGTAGGTAAAGTATGAATACCAACATGAGTAATGGGCAGGGACTCACCATTGCCAACAACTAAGTTGTCATTGCCAGTGTATGGAGTCTGAAGGTTGAGAGCACCGAGATCAGCAGTAACATGATGCGATGCGCCAAAGTCCACGATCCAGGGGTCGGTTAGTGCTGAGGGATTGGTGTAAGCCACATGAGCCGAGGGACCCTTGCCATGATTCTGATGTTGACGCTGACGCTCCGCTGCCCGTGGGTTCGTAGCCGGAAAATCAACAATGTTGAAATGTTGATGACAGTTTCGGGCACTGTGATACAGCTTCTCACAAATCTGACACGGAGGCCGAGACCGGTCATCAGCACTAGTGGTCGAGAAGTTGCTGCCACCAGTACGGGAGAAACCACCTTTCCGGTGTGCCAGGTGAGCCGACGGAAAAGCGGTGGCAGCATAGGAGTCAAGGATACGTTGTTCTTCCTGAAGCAAAAGACCTAGCAGTTCATGAGATGATAAAGAATCCGAACACATACTTAGGGCTGTTTTGAATGCACTGTATTCATTCCCAAGGCCAAACAGAATGAATTCAACAAAGCTTTCATCGGACACAGGCATGAGGCATTCAGCCAGAGCATCGAAAATCGAGCATTTCTTCTCGACATACTCCAAGATGGTCATGGAGCCTTTGCTGAGAGTTTGAAGCTGCTGTCGAAGATGCATCTGCCTAGCTCGAGTTTGAGACTGAAACATCTGTTCAAACATGAGCCAAACCTCAGACGTGGAGACTGCCCGAGCAACGTGGCCTAACATTGGAGCCGTGAGAGTTGAACGGATCCGTAGCAGCACTAGTCGATCCTTGCGTTTCCAGGCGGTGAACGCTGGATTCGGAGCACGAACGTCGGAGCCTTCAGCAAGTGCTAGGGTTTCTTCAGGAACATTGTCGGCGGTGAGGTAGCTCTCGAGCTCATAGGCTTCAAGGGCTGATCGGACGATGCCACGCCAAAGTGAATAATTGGTGCTATCAAGACGGACAGACAGCGCTGGGAATTGAAGGTTGGCCGCCGCGCCACCAGAAGCCGTAAAGAGAATCTGATTTGCGGAAGAGTTAATTTGGTTATTTTCGGAGGCCATGATATTGAACCGAAAAGCTCTGATACCATATAAATATTGCAGAAAGGTTTACTGCAAGGTTACTTTTCATTCATGTTAAGACTTCTATTTATACAGGGAGTTTACTAACTAATTCCCTATTCTAACTCTACGTAATTACAGATCCTGTAGACTAGGTTGGAGAATATTTTGTTACAACAGAAAAGGAAGAAGTCAGCAACAGAAAAGGTAAACTCTAAAATTAGTAAAGACTAATTTTACTGTCCAATAATTTATGAGTTTGGCATTATAATTGATTTTAAAACAATGAATTCAAATCTATAGTTTGTGTAAGCTTGATTGGAAAACAAGGAATTCAAATCTATAGTTCATGCAAATTTGATTGTAAGACAATGAATCAAAATCTATAGTTTGTATAAACATACATACATACATATGTACTAATAAAAAACTAATTTTTATTTGATTCATGATATAATATTACAAAACTAATTTTTAGATCACAATATATTTCAAAACTAGATGTATTTATGTATAGTTTTAGAAGGTAATAAGTTTTCAATTAGTTAAATTATTATTTTAAAATTCAAAGCTGAATAAAATACTTACATTTATGTACGTGTATTAAGTACATATTTATATGTATGTCTATGTGTTTTATTTTTTGAAAATGGGTTCTTTATTAATGATGAAAAGAACATTAAAGATCCCGCCTTCTTAAAATACTTTGCCGAGTTGCAAGGAAAAAGAGAATGACAATCTTTAAACATTTTCATGAATAATTACAACCAAAAAAATAAAAACAATCACACCTCCTCCTACTTACAAAAGCAAACTGGCCTAGCCCAAAAAACACATTACACAACTCTAAATACACACCGCCGCTTCTATCCTGGATCGTAATTCAAGTTCCAGCTCCTTATCAAAGAAATGTCTTCTTCCTTCACTTCTTCAAATCTTCTATGAAATTGTGCGCGTATCTCCAAATCGAACAGCTTTAATCTCTAATCCATGGAGTACCCCCTCCTTTCAAACACTCTGTGATTTCACTCTAGCCATATATGGCGAATAATAATAGAAGTAGCTATTAAAGCTATGTCTTGAGTAAGGCATTTTCTGCAAAAACGTTTGTTGATAAATTCATGTTCTTCGACCAAAAGCGGTTTAGTTGCTGGTGAAAGCGATGGCCATCTTCGAAGTTAGTTCCAAAGATAAGTACTATACTTGCATGTGAAAAATAAATGCGTATGAAATTCATCTGCTTAATTACATAAAACGCATTCAGCTGTTTTCATTAAACCCCATGAGCATAATCTGCTTTGTAGCTAATCTACCCAAACATGCCTTATAAGCTGTAAAACTGAATTTCTTTATTGCAGTTCGATGCCATATGACTTTTCCCCAACCAACTATAGGTGAGACTTGTCTGATATTATGCCGGACCAAAGAAAATTAAAAAAAGTATCACGTGCAATTTTCTAGTAGTCACTATTCTAATCATTAGCTATCTGAATTTGTCGTGCTAAAGATTGGATTTCTCTAGTGGATGATAAAGTTTCTGGATGTAAAGATCCTATCCCTTTACCCCGATGTAATGCAATTTACGTCTAAATTAGAATGTGGGTATAGACAAAGTCTACTCCATCCTAGTAAATTGACTATAATTTTAGGATTTAACCATGGATTGAACCACAAAAAGGTAGTAGTATCACCATTCACTATAACCTTATGCATTAAAGTTACTGCTGAATCTCTAGCTCTTAATATGTACTTTATTATACAGGAAAAATTGTTGTTTACTTCCATAACCTAGAATTTTTGGTTGTGTAGATATTTATTTCTCATCCATAAACTTCAAATGCAGTCTTTTGTATGAAGTGTCCATAAAAGTTTTAGTAATGTTGTTTGTTGTCGATCCTTTAATAATCTAAGCCCAATACCTCCTTCTACCTTTGGTCTACACAAAAATTCCCATGCAATTTTATGAATTCTGCCCCCCCCCCCCCACCCCCCCCCCCCAAAAAAAAGAATACAATTGATAGCAGAGCACTATCCCATCCCTCAAATTTGGTAAATACTTGTTCAACAAGGATGTACAGTCTGAAGCATGTACGTAATCAGTAGACAAAGGTACACCTAAATATTTAACTGGCAATGTGTCTTTAGCCATTCCCAAAATAGATAAAATTTGATCCTTAGTAATGAATTCCCACTGAAATACACCTTCGATTTAAGCTGATTAATATGTAGTCCCACTATGCATGCAAGTTGGTTGAAAATATTATTTATTGTAACTGCATTAGCTGTAGTAGCATTAAAAATATAATAACATCGTCGGCATGTAATTAATGCGAGATAATTGGCTGAATAAGTAAAATAGGCTGAAGTGGTTGAAATATAATAACATCTTCAATCAAGAGGGAAAAAATTTCATTGCCACACAAAATAAATAGGGAGATAATGGATAACCTTGATATAGGCCTCTATTTGATGTAATAAATTTGTGGGGTGTGCCATCTACCATTATCGAAAACGTAGGAGTGTTAATGCATTCATAAATCAGATTACTAGTGAAACTGAAAACCCCATTGTGAGTAGCATGTAGCACACAAACTCTATACTCATCATATCATAAGCCTTTTGCAGGTTATTTTAATACACATTTTTTCCTTGCCTTTTTTCTTGAAATACAAAACAATTCATGAGAAAGTAATATATTTTCCCTAATTTCTCTCAGGAACAAAAGCTAATTGATTTTTTGCAATTAGATAAGGCAAAAAGTGTTTTCTGAAGCAAATAATTTTAGATATTATTTTGTATAAAACATTTGCACAAGAAATTGGATGATGATCAGAAATGCTTTGTAGCTTATCTTTCATAAGTATCAATGAAATAAAATTGTGGTTCAATCCTCGAGCTATCTTTCCTGCTTGGAAGGTTACTGAAGCAAATAAATCATCTTGCAAAACATCCCAGTGCAATTTAAATTTTTTTGAAGAAAATCCATCCGGGCCTGGTTTTTTGGAATCCTCAATTGAAGATACAGCATTCTTTATCTCAAATATGGTAACAACATCAGATAAGCAATTTCCTACCTTCTGAATTAATAATTTGTCTAAGTTGAACAGGGGGAAAACCCTTCCTATTTGACCATTGAACAAGTTAGAGTAGAAATTTATAGATCGAGCAATAATTTGCTGTTGATCATATATGAAATTTCCTTCAATATCCATCAATGCATGAATCTTGTTTTTATGCTTCCTCATTGCCATCTTAGCATAAAAGGATTTAGAGTTAGTGTCCCACTTTGCAGCCATGTGATTTTTCTCCGTTGCTTATTAAATTCATGTTGCAGTTTATGCTTTCCTTTGAGCTCTAGATGCGAAAGTAGTATTTTATTGTACTGCTCTACATTTTCTGGATTTGCATCAAGATCAAGAAAAGCCTTATTATATTATTCATCTTCCAATCGTTGTAAAGAATTGGTTTTAGCTCTTATCCTCTTCCGGTTTATGAGATTCTTCTTGATGGTTTGCAAAACATTTATGAATTTGTGCATATGTGTACCCCATGTGTCTGATTTAAGTCCATCGTAAATACAGTCTATATAAACTTCAAGTTGATTCCACATATTGACATATTTGAAAGGTTTCCCTTTTGGTTGTCGCTGATGCAGTGTAATTTGTAATAGCAATGGGGTGTGATCACTAAGTTGATCTGGTAAAGTTATTGTAAATAAATCTGGAAATTTAGTTAATAATTCATAGTTGACAAGAATTTTGTCAATACTTGTTGCCACACCTCTCCTTCTCCATGTAAATTTGCAACCTTCCAAAACAGTTTCAACCAATCCACATTTTAACATGCAATTTTTGAAGTTATTACTATAGGAAAAAGGTGTAACAACTCACTCCGAAACATACCTAAATTCCGATCTAGAAAAGGTCCACCAAAACTTAGACCCATTCCAAAGCTAGTTGTTTGTTGGTAAAAAGAAAAACAATACATAGGTATTAATCTATTCTTTCAAAACTCACATCAGAAGGAATAAACTATAATAACAATAATAGTATCTATTTATTTCAAATCATTTCAAATGTCACATAACAACAACCGTTACAACATTATGTTCAAAAATACATTTTATGGGTACAATAGAAAATAACTTGAAAAGATAGATAACAATTGCCACAAGCTTCACTCTCGCTATCTTCAAGCATCATCAACTCCTTCTCTAACCTATGTTGTAATAAGAAGGGAGTCAGAACAACAAGTGTCTGGTGAACAAAAACCTCGAGCCTTATTATTTCAGTACTTGGGTAGTATATTTCAAAACAAGAATATGTCTTACGTATTTAAAACTATTTAATACTTCGTATAAGGAAAGGAGGCGGGCCCTCAATCAACCACGTAATACCTTCCATTACTGAAGTAGGTTTCACAATCCCATAATCCATAACCAATGGCATAAATGTATACCAATGCGAGAGATAGAAACTAAGTCACTTAATACCTTTTAATAGAAAGTAGACAGACTTTGACCATTTAAGACCTTAATTGAGGTAGGCCTCCATCATTTAATATTTATTCCCAAGGCGAACTTCACATAGGTATCTATGTAGCTGACATTGCATGGAAATCTCTTCGGACATTTAATACTTCCTATTGAAGCGGATTTTTTCGAGATATTCTTAACCGTACCTAAACCCAATCCCGACCATTTAATACTTTGCTTAGGGAAAGAGGCGGGCCCTCAAACAACCACTTAATACCTCAAAACCTCATAGCAGATTTTCAAATTATAACCCGTACCCATGGAGACGTCTCACATTAGTCTGACTATTCGTAGAAACGGGTAGTCATATTAGCTAGGTAGATTTACCCTATGGAATTAGGACCAACCTCGCGTCTTCCATAGTTACTTACCATAGGCGATGTCCCTATGACTTAGTCATATTTACAACACTCTTAATACATAATACACACCTCACAGTGTCCATTAATTAGGCTATATAAGAATTCCATTTTATTTTGCCTTAACAAATCAATTACTTTCCTAAGAGGGATTTAATGACACATATTACCTAATTAGCTGCACAATTAACACTTATAATTGTATGCAGTTTGCGGTAATTAATGTATAAATAAATATACGCTTATTATTTTCTATGCGTGCGGAGATTACACCCTAACTAACGCTAAATGTCAATTCCTTTTTAACAACAGTAATTCAAGTCCTTTTTTCATATTATCAATGATGTCATATTTCCAATATCCATAACAAGGGATTTCAATATCCTTAACAAAGAATTCAATATTCATATCCAAAAATTGTAATAAACAGACTTGTACATGATAAAAATTTCAACTCAATCTATCACATCAAATCATGGGGAATAATCTCAAAAATAGAAATCGCAATTCTAGTTTCAACTTTTAATCAACCCCTCTTTTACAAAAAATTAAACAATGGAATTTCTCTTTTATTTTCCTATAGAATAAATGGTATAAACTACAAATAAATCGTACTTTACACCCTATTCCTTAATAGAGGTTTCATAATTAAATTAGGAGTGGAATAGAAATCACCAAAAACTACAAAAACTATACAATTCCAACAATTCAATGTAAACAACTGAGAATTCCAACAAGAATTGACATTTCGAATTAAAGGAGTTTTGAGGGGTTTTATTCTGTTTTATTTTCATAAGCCCAAAATCCCTAAGGCATATTCAAATCCATAATATACTAATCAATTACTGAAATAAAAATGCTAAGATTTCCACTTACAGTTGGTCCTTAGCTTTGCTTCTCTTTGGATTTGAAACGCCCACTATAATCTCCTTTGGATCCCTTCTTATTGATATATACAACAAGGATTTGTATATATTAGATTCGGAAAGATTGGAGGAGAAGAGGATTAGAAATTAAATAATAAACAAAGATAGGTATACAAGATTTCTTACCTGAAATTCTAATGGAGTTTTCTGAATCTAAGAAGAAATGAACTGACAGAGCTTCACTGATGTTTCCAAAATATTTGTGAATAAAAGTGAGGGGTCTAGGGTCTTATTTATAGAGGTTGAAACGCACCAGAACCGTAAGATGAAACTAGGCTAAAAATAATAAAATCTGGTACGCTCAAATCAAAAAAACCATGGCCGCCATCTGTTCACGACCGGTCGACCACTACCTTCAACCAGTCGACCGCTACAGGTCGACGGTCCCAATGAAGGGGTCGACCGGTATGTGTTTATTTGGCAATAAATATTGTCGTTTTATTTATGTATTATATTTCTTAATTGTTATTAAAGTTAATTGTTAACATTAACAATTTCTTAACCCCCAAGTCTAATCTTGGTTAATTTTCAAATTTCAAATTTTTGAATTTAATTATTTATTTGAATTTGAATTATATTTAAATTATTTTTAACCCGGAAACTTTAAACGCTCATAACAACTTCGTTCGAGCTTCTTTTTCAGCATATTATATATGGAAATTGATCAGAGCTTCGCCACGAACGCAATGTCATAAATTTCATGGTCCATTCCAAATTTACAAAATTTCCACTTTTACGCTTATCTTATTTTATTTTATTTATTTACCTTTAGTTGATTTTACGAGGTATTACATTCTCCCTTCTTAAAAAGAATTTCGTCCCCGAAATCTTTTCAAGGGAAAAATAGCGTAACGCGCAATAACATCCATGTTATACAACCAAGTTATCTACACAACCATCTACTCAACCAAAGTGCAATGTGATTATGCACTACATACATGCTATATATAAGCTCAACCCTAGCACCCTAGCATGAGTGTGTGATCATGTCATGCAAGTATGTATGCAAATACCGTAACCATGCATAAAACTTCTACATGTGTGTAAAGTGATTGTGAAAAAGTGCAGCAATCATCTCCTACCATTTAATCTAGCAACCACAATGCAACCAAAGCCTAATTTTGGAGAAAAAGTTTATCAGAAAAAAGCTTAAGACAAGATTTCCTCATGCCTTCTATCGGACTTTCTCCCCATTGTGACCAATCTAATTTCTTTATTGCGAAGCTTCCTAGTTCCGTGCTTCACAATGCATGCAGTGGCACGAGACACTATTAGCTTCGTCTCAGTATCCCCCAATTGATTAGGCTCTACCACAATTTCTATGCTATGAGGGTATTTTCTCAAATGCAAAACTTAAAAAACATCATAAGCTCCTGTAAACTTACAGGTTTCTTATTTCCCCTAATATTGGGAAAGGTCCAATAAATCTTAATGCCAACTTTTACAACTTTACAAACCTTACAACCTTCACACCCCGCCTAACCAACTCTAACTTTCCAAAGTCTTTAAATTCAAATCTGGTCCAAGTAGAATTTTGTCAGTGTTTTTCCACTCATAATTTGGCGATTTGTATGGCCTCCCATAAAGTGCTACAAGGATGCCACACCAATCGTCTATTGGTGACTACTATTATATGCGAATTCTACTAAGGGTAAGTGTTGCTCCTGATGTCCTCCAAAGTCCATGATGCAAGCTCTCAACAAATCCTCCAAATTCCAATTCCCTCCTTCAGTTTATTCGTCGGTCTTTGGTTGGTAAGCGGTGCTAAGATTTAACGAAGTTCCTAAAACTGCCAGCAAACTCCTCCAAAATTTGCTAGCAATTTGGGGTCCCTATTACTAATGATGCTAATCGAAATTCCAAAAAGTCGAACCTCCTTGATATGAATTTGTGTTAGAGACGCTGCGGTCCTATTGCCCAAATGAGAATAAAAGGGTCTCTCCCTCCTAGTGACAATTTTTTTCTACCTTTTTTTCATCCTTGTCCAATAGAAAATTCTCTCCACATGTCCATAAATTTGATCTCTTTATTGAATGGTGACATTTTGTGAGCTCAATTTTATTTTTCAACAATTCCAAAGTTTTGGAATTGAAACAATTATTTACTTTAGGTTGCTAATCTAATTCCTCATTAACTTCCAGTCTCACTTATGGTTAATCACTAGTTAAGTGTCCTCATAGAATTTCTTTACTTACATTGCTTCTCAGTATGTATATATTTATCAAGTGTTTTGATCCCATTCATAAAATCAACATAAGAATCAAATAGGGTTACATCTTACACCATATCATTCACTTTTCCAATAATCAATTGAGATAGCTAGCGATTACAACCCAAAAACTCTGATTGAAAATTTTGCTGGAAGCTACCATTTATTATCAAGTGGTATAAATGGTGTTAAGGTCCTAACACTTCGTACAAAATAAAGATGGGTATTTCTTAATATGTCATTCAATTTTTACCCATTTTACTTAATTTTCCTTTTTGGTCTCTAATAAATGTGGTACATCCATTGCTTCAATTAATATATCCATAACAGTTGAATTGGACTATCCCCAATTAATCCTTATTTAATCCCTTTAACCTTCTTTAGGTTTCAAAATCCATCTACTACTTAGATCCAATTTCTGTAAATGCCACATTAAGTTTCCCTAATCAGTCCCACTTAATTCCTCTTTCCTCTCATTAATTACAAATTTATTGTCCGTTAAATTTATAATTATTGTCTATAAATCCTGATCAATTAATTACTAATTAATACGCATATAATTGTAATTTATGCTATTTACATACTCTTATTTCTAGTCATTAAGCGAGATACGTGTACACTAATTTCTAAACTAGAATGCTTATCTTCACATTTTTAATTTATTAGAGCTATCTTTAAAAAGGACTATCATTACAATCTTCCATAAATTAACCACATATGAGATTTTTGCTTTGTTACAAATAATTATTTCTTTTCTTCTATTAAAGGAGATAGTGTAAATAAATGGAAAGGATATCCATATCCTACACATCTCTTTCCCTTTTTGGTGCATCCTTTGTTAATTCAAACAACGCACTTTTATACATATTTTGGAATATGGTAATTTATGGAGATTACATGGAAACCGCTCCAAATAAATTAAAATATGGAAAGTTACATTCTAACCTATCTAGGGAAACCTAATTTACAACCCAATTATAGATTTGAAATACCTTTGCAGTTTACCAACTTCTTCAAATAGAGGTTTAGGACTGATTTCAAATTTTCAGATCAGGTTGTACACTCTATTCCTATTTTATTCATATCATAAAAACCTTAATTTGTCCTACCTAGGTAGTGATCCCTATCTACTCCATAAAAATTTGATTTTCACTCTTCATTATGAAACCTAAATTTTAGCTACATACAAAATAATTTTAATAAATTATTTTTATACAAATAAACTTATTTCATTTAATACAAAATCAGCATTTATTGCCCCATTTCTTGTAAAACATACAATTTCACAAACATAAAGTACCAAATTCAAAATCTCTCTCTTTGAAAATATAAACTTAGAAATCTTCATCAAGAGTTCAGAAATTGCTTAATTCCAAGAAGGAAAAAATAATTTTTCTTCTTAAAACGTTCTTCATCAAATACTTATTCCTTTAAAAGTTGGACTTTTAATTCATAGTATTCAAAAATTGCTTTGTTTTCAAAGAGGAACTATGAAAAACTTCCATTTTCAATGACTTACAATAACAAAGACTTACTCCTTTTGAAAATTGGATGTTTAACACAAAACATTCAAAAACAATTATCATTCCAGAATAATAGACTAGACATTTATTATTTCAAAGATTTTTCTGCTTACAAGACAGTTATATTATTTTAAAATATACATCAACATCTATTGCTTTATTACTCAAAATATACTGTCATTTAACCAAATATTTTTTATAACTTTGTTGAAAACTCTTAAAATCTTTCGCAATCCTTTTCTTGTCAATTCCAATAATATTCTTATTCAAAAATTTGTAAATTCAAATAGGAAAAACGTGTGTATAAAATTCTCATCTTTACATAGATGTTTTTTCTTATATATAAAAATACCCAACTCATTTATTAATTACCATCTAAATCCTTTCGATTGTCAAAGATCCTTTTTAAAACCTTAAATGATAGGAAAATGGAGTGGACAAAGATAACTTCTATCCTATTCCTATTACTCCTCTCATATATAGTTTATCATTGGATTGAAATTTCCAATTCTATTACTACCTAAATTTCTCCGTATTTACTTATACGGGAATGTCCCACCTACCCATCTAATCAAAAATTCTTATTCTTTTTATTTTATGTTTCCCTATTCCAATCAGGTGTCATTTCCGTTTATACGCCCTTTTACTAAGAATTTTAAGGAAAAGAACATCCAAATTTATAAAGTCGAAGAAAATATAAATAGAAGAACCCAAAAATGAAGAATCCAAAAGTTGTAAACTTTTAATTCAACAAATTTTAAATTGAAATGTTAAAACCTTCTTTTTTTCAACTTTTCAAGTCATTAAATTTACAACTAAAAATCATCCACCACTTTGTTTTTAAAAATGTTTCACCACTTTTAAAATTACATTCTCTTTCCAAACTTTTCAAAAAAAATGGTACTATATTCCCAAATTCGTCTAAAACCACTGGCTAAGAAAAAAAATTTAACTTATAATACATAAGATCTTCCTTTAATAATCTTTAAAAAATCTCTTTCAAAACATTCAAGGAGTTTCAAAAAACATTTTTATCAAATTCTTTCTCATGGGGTAGGATTAAAAATTGGCTTTAATTGTTCTTTCCTTTGAACTCTCCTACCCAATCATCTTAAAATCTGGTTATCTTCTTGTGGTGATTAATGTACAGCTTCTTATGGAAGCTTATTCCATTCCTCCTTTACATCTAACTTTCGGATGTTTATAAATATTCACCCTTTAATTAATACCTAACATTTTTATTCATTACCTCCATAACGTCACTTTGTCCGCGTTAAATGGTTGTTATCTTAACAGACGTTTACTTGCTTATTCAAATTTACCCATTAAACTTCTTCCTTATCTTCCCATAATTACCTTAATGGTCTCATTAATCTATTTAGTTTCTTGTAACTATCTATCGCACATTCATTGCCTATTAAATTTTCTGGAGTTACAACATTTCTTCTACATTTTCTATACCTATTATTTATTATGCTTGTAGGGTCGATAATTATAAGGAAATCTAGGTCTAATAAAGGAGTCAAATACGATTTAGCCTCTGGGGTGCTTCCCTATGTTGTGGTCATGCTCTTCTTAGTCCACTCCTTACGGTACGATCTCCACTTCGTATGTAATTGGAGTAAGAGTATAAATTTAACTCTATTTATTTTTTAATCCATAGTCACTTCACCTATTCTTTCGAAATATGGTCGTAACTACTTTTATAGTCGGAATTTATAAAGTTAAGCGTATATTCAAAATAAGTATACATATTTATAGTAAAACCTTTTGGAAAACCTTTCCAAAAATAATAAGTACGCCACTCATACATACATTTTTCTTTTGATCGGTTAACCTAAGCTCTGATACCAAATGTAATGTTCACTGCCCTCAAACAATGGTGGCTGGAAATTGTAATTCCATACACCCTAGTTTTACGGCCAGCCTCTTGACTGCTTAGGCCATAACGTCGCCAACCCACATTGTTGGGACGTGTAGGGGTAAGAGACAAAGCGTCGCTATAGTTCACAGTGTGAGAACCCCCTATCATGCAAGTATCAACATGCAACCAGGTCCAGTGAATAAAAACCTCGAGCCTTACAATTTGAGTACTTAGGGCAGTATATTTGAAAATAAGAATATGTCTTACGTATTTAAAACAATTTAATACTTCATATAAAGAAAGGAGACATGCCTTCAATCAACCACTTAATACATTCCATTCCCAAAGTAGGTTTTCCAATCCCATAATTCATAACCAATGTCATAAATGTCTAACAATGCAAGAGATGGAATGCAAGTCACTTAATACCTTTTAATGGAAAATAGGCAGAATTTGACCATCTAAGACTTCAATTGAGGTAGGCCCCTATTATTTAATACATATTCCTAAGGCGGACTCCATATAGGTATCAATCTAGCTGACATTGCACGGAAATCTCTTTGGATACTTAATACTTCCTGTTGAAGTGGACCTTTCTGAGATATCCTTAATCATGCATAAACCCAATTCCAACCATTTAATACTTCATTTAGAGACAAGAGGCGGGCCCTCAAACAACCACTTAATATCTCAAAACCCCAGAGTAGGTCTTTGTATTATGAGCCATACCCATGAAGATGTCTCACATTAGTCCGACCATTCATAGAAATTAATGGCCAAATTAGCTGGGCAGATTTACCCTATAGAATTGGGATTAACATCGCGTCTTCTGTAGTTACTTATCATAGACGATGTCCCTATGACTTAGCCATATTTGCGACACTCTTAATAAATAGTACACACCTCACAGTGTCCATTAATTAGGCTACAAACGAATTCCTTCTTATTTTGCCTTAACAAATTAATTACTTTCTTAAGGGGGATTTAAATTGCCTAATCAACTGCATAATTAATACATTATAATTGTACGCGATTTACAGTAATTAATATATAAATACGTGCTTATTATTTTCTATGCGCATGGAAATTACGCCCTAATTAAAGCTATATGTCAATTCCTTTTTAACAACACTAATACAAGTCTTTTTTCCAATATCCATAACAAGGGATTTCAATATCCTTAACAAAGGATTCAACATTCATATTCAAAAATTGTAATAAACAGACTTGTACATAATAAAAATTTCAACTCAATCTATCACATCAAGTCATGGAATGATCTCAAAAATAGATATTGCAATTCTGGTTTCAGATTCTATTCAACCCCTCTTTTATAAAGAATTTAACAATGGAATTTCTCTTTTATTTTCATATGTAATAAATGGTATAAACTACAAATAAATTCATACTTTACATCCTATTCCTTAATAGTGGTTTCATAATCAAATTAGAGGAGTGGAATATAATTTAAAATGGGTACTTTTGGCACAGGTCATTATTAAGGTTCAAAATACACGAAAAGTCCTTCACTAAATTTCAGTGTAAATTAGGTCCCTATTTTTTTTCACGATTATTGCAGAGCATGATGCAATTTTTCATAAAAATTGCTGACATTTCCGCAACTTTTCTATACACTATGAACATAGTGTATGAAAGTTGCTGAAATATCAGCACTTATTTATGAAAGTTGCTGAAATATCAGCACTTATTTATAAAAGTTGCTGACATTTCAGCAACATTTATGTACACTGTGAACACAGTGTATGAAAGTTGCTGAAATATCAGCACTTATTTATCAAAGTTGCTGACATTTCAGCAATAATTTTTCTTTGTTTCTAGAAAATAGGGACCGGATTTACAATGAAACTTTGACAGGGAAAGTTGCTGAAATATCAGCACTTATTTATAAAAGTTGCTAACATTTCAGCAATAATTTTTCTTTATTTCTAGAAAATAGGGACCGGATTTACAATGAAACTTTGACAGGGATCTGCTTTACAATATGAAAGTATGATAGGGATGTCTCCCTAATTTCCACATTTAAAATCACCAAAAACTACAAAAACTATACAATTCCAACAATTCAATGTAAACCATTGAGAATTTCAACAAAAATTGGCATTCCAAATTAAAGGAGTTTTAAGGGGTTTTATTTTGTTTTAGTTTCGTAACCGAAACCCTTAAGGCATATTCAAATCTATAATATACTAATCAATTACTGAAATAAAAATGCTAACATTTCCACTCACGGTTGGTCCTTAGCTTTGCTTCTCTTAGGATTTAAAAGCCCATTATAATCTCCTTCAGATCTATTCATATTAATATATACAATAAGAGATTTGTATATATATTAGATTCATAAAGGTTAGAGGAGAAGATGATTAGAAATTAAATAGTAGACAAAGATGGGTATATACGATTTCAAACCTGAAAGCCTACTGGAGACTGGAGTTCTCTTAATCTAAGAAGAGATGAACCGACAGAGCTTCGCTGATGTTACCAAAATATTTGTAAATAAAAGTGAGGGGTCTAGAGTCTTATTTATAGAGGTTGAAACGCACCACAACCACAGGATGAAACTAAGTTAAAAATAATAAAATCTGGTATGTTTGAATCAACAAAACCCTAGCTGCCACATATTCATGACCAGTCGATCGCCATTTTCAACCGGTCGACCGTTACAGGTCGACCGGTCCTAATAAAGGGGCCGAACGGTGTGTGTTTATTTGGGAATAAATTTTGCCATTGTTTATTAATTTATTATATTCCTTAATTATTATTAAGCTAATTGTTAACATTGACGGTTTCTTAACCCCCAAGTCTATGTTAATTTTCAAATTTCAAATTTTTGAATTTAATATTTATTTGAATTTGAATTCTATTTAAATGATTTTAAATCCAAAACTTCAAACGCTCATAACATCTTCGTTCGAGCACTGTTTTCAGCATATTATATGTGGAAATTGATCAGAATTTCGCCACGAATGCAAGACATAAATTTCATGGTCAAATTCCAAATTTTGGAGAATTTCCATTTTATTCTTATCTTATATAATTTAATTTATTTACCTTTGATTGATCTTACAGGGTGTTACAAAAGGGATTGGTAACCCCTCTCTTTTTATCCTTTGGGCTTGAAGCATTATTAAAATCTCCCATCACCACCCAAGGTAATTCTATAGTAGAAGCATTCACGCATAAGTGATCCCAAATTACATCTCTCTCCCCATATAGGTTGCTAGCATATATAATAGAGAAAACACACCGAAATCCTCCTTTATTTATCGTATGAGCAGTTATATGTTGTTCACTCTTGTGAAAAATTTCATAATACCAAATTGTTGTGTTAATTAGGTAACTTACACCCCAAATCATTGTTACGAGTAACTTCCCACTGTCTTGGAAAAAGTGTTTGAAGTCTAAAAATATTTCTTGTACCTAGTTTATTTTCCAACAAACCTAGTATTGTGAGTTTGTGGTAATTCAAAAGTTTGAATACATGATGAAACTTAACATCTGTATTCATCCCTATGATATTCCAAGACATTATGTTCATTTTTTAGTAGTCGAGATCCTTTTCATCTTTTAGGAGGAGCTGTACCTTAGGTGGTACATTTCTGATGCTTTGAAGTACATATAGGATTTGCGGTGACCATATGGGAAACATTCTTTTTCACTTCTACTTTTAGATTTTCTTGAATATGTGCTGCAATATTGTCAACAAACTGTTGATTTGAATTTTCAGAAAAGTCTTCTACTTGACAATAATTTTCAGATTTTGAATCTTTTCTATTACAATCCTCCACTATAACTTCATCATAATCCGAAGACTGCTTTTGTTCTGGTGAAGGTGATGATGCAAGACCTTGCTCTGGTGGTGTACTCATAGACGGTGCAGAGGGACCATCATCCAAGTATCGACAATCAAATCGGTTAGAGGTTGTAATTTATGGAGCTGCCTGATCAATTTCATGAATTTGTTGTTTCCCTTTCTGTTGTACCTTAATTGATGTTGTTATATCAGATGTATCACATTTCGAGTTGCACTATGTATTTGGAACTGTATATTTTGGTTGCTAAGTATGTTTCAGACTAATAGAATGGTGTTCAACATGTGACCATATGGCTTTCATGATGTACATGATTTTGGTTTGTATTCGTACGCCAACTGTATACTCTTTCTGCTTTTCTGATTTGAGGAATTTTACTTTATCTGGATAATTAAACTCTGCTTCTACCTAAGTACTCTTCTGTAATTTAATCTTGTCCCGGTAGTAGTATTATCCATTCAAATAGGTCTACCGAAAGCATTTGCTACTCTAGTTATAACTTCTTTGCTCCAATAGGCCAAATTCAAATCTACAATTCTAACCCACATTGGAATCGTAGTAAAATCATCTTGAGTCAACTTTAAATATGGTGTCCATTTCTTGAGAATGATAATCCTCGAATTAAACATATAAGGGTGGTTCTTGATAATGTTGTCAAAATCAACTTGTGAAGACAGTTTAATGATTATGACACCATTTGGCTTGTAGTAAATTGCAAATTCAGAAATAGTAGGTTTCATAACCTCGGACACAAACTATTTAAACTGATAATAAGTAGGTCTATGTCCCATAATATAAGCAAATATTATATTAATCCATTTACCAATGTTTGTAGTGATAACCGGATCAGGCATATAAATAGCAGGCTCGTCATCTTCAGTAATGGAGGGGAAACTGCAAATCTGTGTCCAATTCTTGTATAGATGACAAGCCAAACTGTTTAACTGCTTATGCCCATGTTCGTGATCTGTAGGTTGATGAAGTAGTAGTCACCGGTGGTGGTACGTAGGGATTCAGATCTGGTGGTTTAGGGGGTGGATCGCCATCAGTAACTATCTCGGATAATGGAGTCGTTTCCGCCATGTTAGAACCGTTTATATATATGTGGTTGTGTTTTTGTGTTTTTTGTGTGTGTTATTAATACACACACAGCCAAAAATCATAAAGATATTAAGCTATATATAATGTAAAACTACATGTGTGTGCTTGCGTATGTGTATACATTCATATAGTCCATGATATAGCAGATATATATTATATATATAGTACTAGTATGTAGTCCGTGCCGATGGCACGGGTTCAAGTTTTGATTGACATAATCTACAGTATAAAGTGAACTTTTGAGTAAAGAACAATGTACGTTTTTAGTCTGACCTTTCATGGAGAATCACAATAAAACCTCTGGGTAAACGATATTTGTAGTGGTTATTGCTTCAGGTGATGGTAGTAAGATAGAAATGCTACTAAATTATTGCGCTCACATCTTCATTACGTGTTGAGAGAATAGTTCTCTCCTTTAAAAAAAGTTGGAGATCCTTGTTCGACATTAAGTTGTGGGTAAATAATTGTTTGTTCCATAATATTAGGTCTGCATTAATTGAGTGGAAATGAATTTAAACAATATGTAATGAAAAGCACTGAGAAATTTGCAAAGATGAGATTGCGGACATATCAAAATTGATATTATATTCAAAATGCTAATTTAGTAACTGCTATAAACTTTAAGGATAACGTAGCTAAATCAAAAAATGGAAATTCAATGCAGTGTTACTAATAACTTATAATTTTAGAAAAACGGTAAGAAAATTTTAGTTTATGTCATTAACAAACCAATCTACCAAAACCATTTTCATTCAAATTTCATGGTATTCTTTCTTCTTTGTGACGATGTTTTCAACTTTTTTTCACCATTATGCCTCATTTTCACTTCGCTTCAACCCTGTCCATTGAAGAGCAGCAAGTAAAATACATGTTCTTCTTAATTATAGAGTAAATTACATATTAAAGAAGGAAATTACTCTATTCATTAAAAAATTCTTTGTTTTATAAGTATACTTGCACCTTGTAGATAATTCAAGGAAGGTTGGACCATCATGTCACTTGTTATCCTGATTATCTAAAATAAAGATGATCCAATGACCACAAATACAAAGAAGCCTAGCACAATGGGTCCTACGGGGTAGTCTTTTCGTTTCTTGATGTATGGACACCCATAACTATACTTGCTCAAGCATTTAATATTTACTGTTATTGTTTTTTTTCAATAAAGAATCAGTTAACTATTAACAGATAGTGGATGCATGGTGTTGCATGATTTCTCTAAAACTTTTCATGTATACAGATAGCGAACTTAATTCGAGAACTTACATATTTTGAGCAAAAATACTACATCATGACAAATACATAACACATGCAAATGCAGTAAAGAGGGAACAGAATAGAAAAGCACGCAAATATTGAGATATGATAGATTTCGAACAGAAATACTACATTAAGACAAATACATATAATGAACATAAATACTGCATAAAAAAGAATACATGAAACCAAAGGTTGCAGCAGGTAAAAAGAAAATAAATGAAACATAGCACAACAGAGACTAATTTGAAAAAAAAAGATAAAACATAATGTTCTGAAGACTAACACATGAAGATCAACATTATCAGTCTCCGTTTTGTTCCACTCATTCGATGTGCAAATCCAAACAATTGAAACCCATTAGAACTGTTTTTCAATAACATCGTTAAGTTAGGAAAAGAAATACATATTAGCACTGCCATAATGAACTCATCATCTGAATCAGTCCAACCAGAATCTGCTGCTCTTATGGATCGATCACTTCAGAAGCAGTCGACTGAGAAAATATAGGATTCTGCTGCTCTTGTGCAACAATGTCAACTGAGGCATTCATGTCAGCTGTTTCATTCCAGCTAGAAAAAGTGGTAGTTTGTTGATCTTATGGAGCACTCTCATTTAAATCAACTTTAATCCCAGATAATGGCAAAGAGTTAATGGCAGTTTTGATCAGATCTCCAGATGGCATAGAGTAAGTTGTTGGAACCTGAACAATGTCCATGATTTCAGTGGTAAGTGGTGATACTACAGCTTTTGATTCCATATTAGCCACCTTATTTTTTTCATTTGCATAATTTTAATATCTTTATTTGATTCCTTCCTGACTACAGTTGATGATTCAGTAGTTTTTGACATGGTGGATTCTTCCCCTTTAGCAACTACTCATTTCTATAAATAACATAAAAAATTACATTGAAAATAATGCATGATATTAAGTCAAAGGTAACACGAAGGTTTAGAGATAAGGGTACTCATTTCATAATGGCTGCTCTATAACCCTTAAAGCCAAGTTGTAAGCTGAAAATATAACATTAAAATGTTAGTTTCATACAATAGATATACTGATATGCAAGACATATACGTATTGGGTATACGTATCAAGTATGCAAGAAAAAATGTAAATTATATCAGTACGTAGGTGAAAAGCAGAACGTGGAGAATGAAAGGAAAAGAAAGCATGAAAGAAGTATAAGATTTATGTCCTGAGGTAACATTTTGAGAAACAATCCATATGCAAGACAGTGAAAAGAAAAGAAAAATTAAATGGGATAAAATCGTATGAGCATGCAGTAAGAAAAGCAAAACGCAGAGGAAGTAGGGAAAAGAAAGCAGAAAGGAGAAAAATATATACAAATAAGTAGAAAAATGAGTGTCTGCGAATTGAGAAGATGCAGAAAGGATAAATAGAAGATGACAAAATGGGTAAACGTGTGCTGGAACGTGATGTGTGAAAGGAGTGGTAACCGCAAAAATCATGACAAAATGGGTAGAGGTGTGCTGGAACGTTCACACCTATTTGATGATTAAACACCTACGTTGATGATAAACAAATATGTGGAACCATTGGAAAGCTAGTAGAATCCTCTGCAGTTGCATATATATAATATCACCAAATTCAACGCATTGATTAAGAAATTGCATGTAAATGCATCACAAACAGTCGCACATAGAATATGTTAAAATTACAAAACCGGAATCACAAATAATTTCGGTTTTAACTTGAAAAAACTAATTTGATTTAAGTCATTCAAGCAGTCAGACCATTAACCCTACAGAAATATGTAATTTTTTTTAAATAAGTAACTTTCTTCAAATCGATCCGTCTTCCACAAAAGTCTGTCGTCGCTTCCGTCTTTAGTGACAAATAATTGAATCTCAAAACCAACCTAGAACTATGCATTTTCTGTTGGATTCAAAAAGATAGTAATTAAAATCAATGATTTTAAATAGTCTACTTGTAGTTCTAAATATCCAATTCGAAGTCGGTGCCCGTTGGAAGACGAATGTGATTTTGTGACTGGAAAAAACATAAAGCAGAAAGATGAAATAAATAGCATAACGATCTTACCCGATTTTTTGAAACCCACAGTAGATTTAGATTCTGATTTATGTAGAAAAAAGTTTTGCAGGGAGTAGAAAATTATGGAGTGGAAGGCTTCCGATTTGTAAAAACCCACGGTAGATTTTGATTTATGTAGAAAACAATTTTGCAGAGAGAAGAAAAATCATGGAGTGAAAGGCTTGCGTTGTGCGGATGAAGAAATCAAGAGAGATAAGGGTAAAAAGTGGAGGAAATAGAACGTGGAGGAAATAAAATGTGGGGATCTCTCAGTAAAATGTAACGAAAAAATTAGTCTAGTTCCATTAAGATCGAGGTGTTAAAATTTGTACCGTCTGATGACTATTGCAGAATTGAATCATAGCCACTCTTTATCTTTTGTTTGTCTTTTCCGTTAAGTCCCAGCAATTTTATTATATAGATTAGTTATAAATCCCAATAACAATATTTGCATATATTTATGCATATTTTATGTTTACAAATATACATTTTTTTTCTTGCATAAGTTATCTGTAACGACCCGCTATTTTGGACTATTCGCATCCGCACATGTCGGACTTGAATAATTCAAAATACCAAATTGTTAATTTAAATTTGGAAAAACTGAATATATATAGTAAATAAATAATCACAGATCACAGATACAGAGTAATAATTGCAGCGAAACAAAAGATAGTAGTTCATGAAGCTACTATATACATATCAGAATTAAATAAGGTACAACAGATGTCTCAAATACAATAGTCAAATACAATATCAGAATACATCACTGGAATCAACTGGATATCTGAAACTGGATAGATAGCTGGATCTCCAAGCGAAGCTCCAACTCCAAAGGCGAGTCTCGAATACTGGTACACTCAGTCTGACCCGAGCGTAAAGCAAAACACAAAACACTCGAGTCAGGATTAACATTCTTATATCAATAAATCCAACTCAAGTGAAATAGCAATTGAAATACAAGTAACTCAAAGGATGTTTGGAATAACCATCCTTTAAGGATCCGTTAAACTATATACTATGTAGTAGTGTACGATAAGTAGATAATGCCTATCAGTAATATAAGATATCAAAATAGTGTTAAGGCGTTACCATTATCCCTCTTAACACATTTTATATAAGCGTTATAGTCTATACAGCACTGTAAACTCCACCGTAAACTAGTGGGATATCAGGGAGTACTCCATAGGTATAACACAAAACGAATCGTAGTGGTCGCGCATAGGGATACAAGTATGACAAGGCACATGAGGCAATACCCAAGGTAGTGAAACTACCGTTTGCCTGATCCGGACTGGTGAGAACGCATCGCCGCAGCGATCGCAACACCGCGAAACAACACTCCCAAATCAAGGGTGCACCAATCGACAACAAGTAATGAGTAGTTTTCGAAGAAGTGTGTTCGCTCGAGGTAGCTGACCCCATTTGGCCCGGCACGACTCCTGTTTTAGTCATTTCCAATTTTGACACAAGTGTCAAGGCTATCCATTATCATTCTCTTACTTCAGTCATCACGTACATCATTCCAACCACTTCATTCTGGATCATACTCCGCGTATAGTTATTCGATTTAGACAGAGAGTATGTCCCTAACCGATTCCGGTCTCTTTAATAACTTTCGTAATTATTACACCGATTGGTCGTTTAATAACTTTCAAAATAGTTCATATTTCAAAATCGAAATATCATTGCCATTTCAAAACCATATCCATACGATATCAATTTCACTTCAAATAAATCCATTTCCAAAATCATATCACTTTCCAAAGTTATATCGCTTTCGAAATCGTAAGTCTTTTAAAATCAAAACACTTTGGAAACCAGAACCTTGAAATTCATAACACTTTGAAACTATAGTTTGAAATCATAACATTTTGGAATTCATAACACTTTCCTCTTAAACAGTTTAGATATTAAAATTAATGTATATAATAAAATAGTTTATAAATAAAAATAGTTTATATATAAAAATAGTTTATATAAATAGTTATAAGTTAAAATAGTTTATAAAATAATTTATATTAAAAATGATTTATATTAAAATAGTTTATATTAAAATAAATTTATAAAGTAAAATATCAATAGTTTTAAATATAATTTTAAATTACTTTATAAAATAAAATAGTTTCCTCGACCTTCACAAATCGATTCAAATCAATTCGAGTTTCAAATTCAAATTTAATCAAATCTAAATCATCAACTTCAATTCCAATTCAATTAAACATTTCCAAGTTATATTGATTTCAAATACCGATTTGAACCACAAATAAGGTTGAATTATTTAATAATCAAATTAAATTGAATTCTTTATTAAGTGAAATTGAACTTCTTGAATAAGTGAAACTAAGTTTCTTTATTAATTAAGTTTTAAAATTGTAACTAAGTAAATAAATAAGTGAAATTGAATTTTTCTAACAAGAAATAGAAATGCGATTTATTGAAATTAATGTAAGACTTGTAATTTAAAGAATTGATTTGACGAATTTAATTTAATTCAATTTGAAGTTCTGATATAATGAAGTTGAACTTAAGTAATTGATTAAATGAATTGGAAATTAAATAGAAATTGTTTGAATGACAAATTTATTTAACGAATGTTGAATGAAATCGATAAATGAACCTAAATTGATTTGAATGTAGATTAAATCATTTTAAATGATTTCGGAATGAAACTTATGTACGAATTTAAATGAATATTGAAATGGTCTATTTAATTATTAAATAATTCCAAAACTTAATTATTAACTAATTTCGAAACTTAATTATTAACTAATTTCAAAACTTAATTATTAATAATTCCAAATTTGATTATTAAATAATTAATTTTAAACAACGTTCATTCATCATCTACTATGTTAGTATTTTGATTCAGATTATTAAATATTAACATTTCCTTTCCTAAAATTCAAATTCCAACTTCGTTTCAAAACCATATTATTTATTCAAATAAAATCTTTATTTTATTTTTAAATCAAATTTTGACCAATCGGGTTTTATTTTAATTCTCTATCCTAAGTCAAAGTTTATTTGGGTATTTATCATTTCAACCCAATTCCATTTCAATTCAAGAATCAAAGCATAGCAAAGGGAACTTGCAGTGTGATAACTGGGATGGTGTCAAAGTAAATAAACAAGCAATAACCACAATCAATAACAATCCAATAATCAATTCAAATAATCCCGAAATAACCGTATTAATTCACATTGTTGTTTGTGCGAATTAATATAATTATTTCTAGAATCTACACTATCATTTCATGTAGATTAAAGATTATTATACTAATTATTCTATGCAATTCTACACTTGACATCAATTATTCAATTTCATACTTCATCGATTAATACAACATAAATTCAAATGGTTCAAGGGTAATTAACTATTTTTCTACGTGTCAAATAATTAAACATTCAAGGGGTCGTATTATACAAATTTAACAAATCAAATTCAACACATATGTCGATTCAAATTTTTAACTATCCTTTGTCAAATTCAATTGCATACTATTTATCACTTTATACATTACAATTTAACATCCAATATAAACAACAAACAATCAATCACTTATCAACCAAACGGGATTATCATAGTATAATTAATAGATAATGGTGTCAGATGTCACAGGTGAACTGGTACAGTTAATAACATAAATAACAGTGTAAATAACTAACAGTATCATATTTCAATTATCGTTTCAATTGAAATCAGATTTAATAAATAAAAGAACATTAATCGTGAGTGATTGCTCACCTTTAGAGGCTAGAGATATGAACGGAAATGGAAGCGAATTGTGGATCCAAACACGAATTCCAAAACAACGCTAGATGGATACGGATTTGACTGACAATCTGATAGATAAGGAATTGACAAAATCCAATCCGAACTGAATCGACAGAGAAAAGGTATAAGTGAACATATATCCATAACAATGTACATATATAAAACCATATTTTATATTCAAACCCACATTTAAATATTAAATATATATATATTTTAAATCAATCATACTTTAAGTCTGTATTATACCAAATATAACAACTACTATATCATAATAACAGGTTTGAATATATATATATATATAGCTAGTATTGTAAATATTAAGCTAGTTGATGTATACCATATATGTACAATTATACACAGTCAGACGACATATAAGCATGAAAAACAACACGTGTACAAACACGTTACATCTTAGACAAGTTATACAAAAGACAAGCCATATCTTTAAATACAAAAGTTAATATATTAATATATAATAACCAAAGCACAACCCCCAAAACTTAAAAAAAAACTAATATATATATATATATATATAATGATACATGTTCGAACTGGCTACCTATAACTACATACTACCTATAGCCTATACAACAAAACACTAAATATATATACTGACCCAACTGTAACCAAAATATATTCCGATAAAAAAATAACCTTTCATACGTAATAACGTAGATAATAGCTTTGTATGAATAACTGTATACACTCTCATGCCTTACAAACTTTATGCACAGCGCAACATACTTTATAACCAACCCATACACACCTACTTTATTATAAAGTATACACAATATATTACAAAATCTGTATAACTATTATTAGGTATAATACTAACAGTGACAAGATTTATAAATTGTTATATATACTAAAGTATATATAAAACAAAAAATAATAATAGTATATTTATATATACCTAAGAAGCAAAGACGACCGAGCTCGGCAAGAGAAAAGAAGGCGAGGTGCGGTGCAGATCTGAGGTACGGAGGTGGGTAGTTCGGGTAGGCTAGCTTGTGTGGTGGGTTTCGGCCAGTGACAGTTCGGTTGTGGCTTGCTGGCGGAAGCAGGAAGCGAGGAGAGGAGGAGCGGAGATGGCGGACTTGGCTGCGGTCGAATTTTAAAGCGGAGGTGAGCGTAGCCTCGCCTAAGGCGGATAGAGGAGGAGGAGAGGGCGAGTGGTGGTTGTCGTTCATGCGGAGATGAGATGAGTGGAGACGTGTGTGCTGTAGCGGGAAGAGGAAGAAAGGTAGATGCATGCTTTTGGTCATGAAACAGCTATAAAAAAAATAGGAATAAAAATGACAGAGCAACAAGAATGACACAAGGGAAAACAAGTTTGGTTTCCTATTTATTATTTTTTCAAGTTTCAAAATGACAGAGAAAAAGTATGAGGTGAATGGGTAGGAGGTGAATGGTTTTTTTTTCTCTATGCAAAGTTGTAAAAAAAAAATTCAGACGTAAAGAAAGAGAAAATATATCTAATTTGAACGGACACAGAAGTCAAAGTTAAACGGTACCGGTATGGCTATTTGTTTTACGGATATCATCGCGTGCCAGATATCAAAACATAGAAATGAATATATCGTCGAGATCACCACGACGAGACGATCAAAACGATATACAGATATCAGTGGTACGATTGAATTATAAAAATTCGAATTTTCTACTAGCGGAAAATGCAGTAAAAACGTAGAAAAATAAGATCGACGGAGTTAAAGAAGTCCGAATTTGGAAAAACGAAAAATGACGTCTTGCTTAGAAGATGGTTTAGAATTTTTTTATATAAAAATATTTAGGTTTCGAAAATATTTTATTTTCATCAATCCCTAACTGATTAAATTGAAACAAAATTACACTCGAAATAAACTTTCATATTTTCGGATGAAATTTTACCAGTTGCTATGTTTAACTAGACGCATTTCAAATATCAAATTTTTATTTTAAAAATTCCACGAATTTCCAATTAATAACGTTATTAAAACCAGTTAAATTTACGGGTCGTTACATTATCCTATACATATACCCTTACCTACATATTATAGCTCATATTTACATGTACACACCACATTTAGATTTAGACATATATATTATATATTTAAGTATATTTAATATATATATATATATCAAAATCATACAATATTAAATATTTTTTAATAGCTAATAAGAAAACTAAACTGATATAACCCTAACTATAACTTTTCAAATCCCTTTTAATGCATTAAATATGATTTAATGCATCAATTTATTAACATTAAGACACACAATGAAACCTTTTAAATTCCTTTCAATACATTAAATATCATTTAGTGCATCAATTTATTAACATTAACACACCTAATGTTACCTTTCAAATACATTTCAATGCATTAAATATGATTTAATGCACCAATTTATTTGCACTAACACACCATAAGATCTTGTGCTCTGAATTGTTCGGAGAAATATTTTGAAATTTTGACCAAATTATATGTTACCCAATGCATTCGATCCAGTAATGGTATCAGAGCAAAGTTTGGTTGTGATAAACGTGATAGGGGGTTCCCACATTATGATCTATGAATCTTTAGCTCTTACCCATACACATCCCAAGAATGGTTGTGTGAATCGAGAGGCTACACATGAAAATTGCTCATGAGGGATCTTGTTGTGCTACCCATAATGAGTTTGGGCCCGAGCAACAATGTTATCATAGCATGCATGTGTTAATGTAAATAACTAACCTACATTAGGACCCACTTAAAGAAATGATCAAAGACATGGGTGTATAGAGAGGGTGTCTAACTAAGATAAAACGGAAAACGTCTTTTATCTGGCTTGGACTGGCTCATTGAATGATTTGAGTATTGAAGTGTGTGCACGACATGTAAGGCCCAAAAATATTTTGGGCCTTGGTGTAATTCAAATATGTGTATTTGAAAATGAAAAAAAATGTTAGATTTAAATAGATTTGAATTTAAAAATTAAAACTCAAACTTTGAAAGAGGTTTTAAATTTTGAAATTAATAAATTTAAATTTAAATTAAATTTTGAATTCGAAATCATAATATGAATTAATTTTTTTTCAAACTTTTGAATTAAATATTTATAAAGTTTATGAATAATATTAATATAAAAGTGTTTAAATTATATTCAATGGCTATAAAAGTTATAATTATATATTGGTTCACAAAAGTTGGATTAAAAAAGATTCTTTTAATTATTAATATATTAAATCATTAAAAGGTTAAAATTATTAATGAATAATAGTTCACTAATTAAAGAAATACATAAACACTTACATATACATATACATACATATATGATTAATTAAAATTATAAAAGTTATAAATAAAATTAGATCTCGTATAAATAATATATGTATTTAAAGTTGAGACCCACTAACAATTTATAAATATATATATATATATAATATACATACATACATATACATATGTGTGCGTGTGTGATATTGGATATCAAATAAGTATTTAACATAATATATGAATTATATTTGCTATTATTCAAATATTAAAAATTAATTGATTTTAAATCAATATCACTCTTAAATATATTTTGAAATTATGAATTTGGAAATATACTATAACAACTCGCCTTTATGATCCTCTGAAGTCAACACTAATACATCCACGGTATTCACATATCAAACATCTAAGTACCGGAAAGACAGATTATTGGGGTGAAAGAAAGAAAAGACAGAATATAATCTCACAACATGACGAGTGATATATTATATATAATAGGTCTTTACAAAAAGAAAAGAACTTTACTGTACATACTATCATCAGATCAGCAAAACTAACCTACCTTCGGCTTGGATAGTTATAACTACATGTCCTTACAAATGCTAATAAATACAATAACAAAAAAATAGTGGAAGATAAAATACGTGAATACACCTTGAAGGCATCCAGCTTGTCTCCTGAAGCTCCAAAGTGTCCAGCTAAATCTGAAAAATATGCTTGGGCTAATCCGAGCAGCATAAGAAAATAACGTCCGGATCGGTCTGGTAAACTAGCATGAAAACACAGATCAAATGGATTTTTAATGTTATAAAAACCTTTCAAAATAAAGGTATCCCATAAAACCATATCGCACATAAACATGAACGGGTTTTTGTGTAACACCCCACACCCCTTAGTATATCCAAAAGGACAAAATAAAAGATGTGGTGCATTGTAGGTATAACTAAAGCTAGCAGAGACTAAGATTTACAAGACAAAATAGATAGATAATAACATAGCGGAAGTAATTAAAAACAATAAGTGATTTTAAAAATTAATACTTCATAAATACTTCAGACAAACCACATATGTTCCAAATACCAAATACAATTGTCTTATTAAAATAAAATCTCAGTCTCATTAGAAAAATCAGAGTACAAACACAAACTTTCCCTCAATACAGTGCTAGTACAATAAAAGAACAAAACGCTAGAAATAAAAAGAAGGAATACATGATAGAGTCTCCAAGTCTCCAAGAAGCTGCGGTCTATCTTTCTTGCCCCTGATTGCCTATGGGGGGAAAAGGGGGAAAATAGAGGAGTGGGTCAGATTAAAAGTATGGTGAATGATAGTAATTACTAGAATCTTTAAACAAAGTAAAAGTAATAGACCTTACAACAGTTCTAGTATATATAAAGGAAACAAAGGGAATAGAAAGAAAAAGGAATAAGCTGGAAATAAATATGAATTAACTAGATCAACATAATTGATTAACTTTGATTGTTTGCACTTGTCTTTGATAGCTGCTTAGATTAGGCTGAATTCCTAATACTACCCTTTGATCGGCCTACTACTCCATAGAATCTACTGTGGACCAGACGTAAAAACTCCCTACGGAGTAGACATTGGTGCCTACGAATGGCACACACTAAGCGCTTAGAACTCATAACGATTACCGAGCATCCGAATGGAAGTCGCACGCGTAACCGCCACCATGCTCATGTTACCTGTTGTTCCACCTATTGGGTCTTCTTATTACCTCAAGCTCCAACATAAGCGTGCCCCTCGTCTCACTTTAGGATTATGTGAGACACCTCGTCTCACTTCAGGGTTATGTGAGACCTCATTTCACTTCAGGGTTATGTGAAACACTGCGTCCATAGAAATAATAGGGGAAATGCTGTTGGTACTGGACCGTCATCCAAACAATATCTAGTTGCGCCCCTTGCCCAAATCCCTATGATTTGGACTTCTACTTATTGACCATTTACTACCGTTATTAACATAAGCGTGCCCCTCGTCTCACTTCAGGATTATGTGAGACACCTCGTCTCACTTCAGGGTTATGTGAGACACCTCATTTCACTTTAGGGTTATGTGAAACAACATATCCATATAAATAGGGGAATGTTATTTGGTACAGGTCCTACTTTAATTCTTTGCTTATTAACTTAGATAAATTATTTAAATAAGCCTTTACTTTTGTTTTTACTATCTGTGCTTATTAATTTATCCCAAATCTTAAAATAAGCGTCACTCTGTTCTATTTCTTATTATAATCATGCTTATTACTTAACCCAAGGTCTAAGTGTAAAAATAAGCTTCTTTCATCTTATACTCTTTTTAGTTATAATTCTAAGTTATAACTAGGCCAATTATCTTTCATTAGTCCAATTCTAACATCAATATCATAATTAGGCTCAATTTCAGTTTTAATTCCATTTTTATTATAGTCTTTACAATTTACATCCACCACAAGAAAAATTTCCTTTTATAACGCCAAGTAATAACGTGTTGTTTCATTGTGTTATTGTTTATTCTAATTTCTTTTATTTACAGCCTGCCTTTGTTGGGTAACGCTTTCTATCCCCAAATCACTATACCACAAAGGCTAATTAGGCAGTGCTTAGGGCCGTATCAAAAACCATTAGGCACGACCATAAGCCGTATCAAAATCAAGCGTGTTTAATCATTAGATACGGCCCTAGACCGTATCTATTTCTCCAATTAGATACGGCCACGGACCGTATCTACTTGTCGAATTAGATACGGTCATGGGCCGTATCTAACCGTTGAATTAGATACGGACTTGGGTCGTATCTATTTTTCCAGTTAGATACGGCCATGGACCGTATCTAATTCGACAAGTAGATACGGTCCTTGGCCGTATCTAACTGGAGAAATAGATACGGCCCAAGTCCGTATCTAATTCGATAGTTAGATACGGCCATGGACCGTATCTATTTCTCCAGTTAGATACGGCCCATGGACCGTATCTATTTCTCCCGTTAGATACGATGTGAATAGAGCATAGGGAATAAGATAATGGCAAGAGCACCTATAACATGACAAGGAAACCAGAAACATAAAAACTCACCAAAAGAAACCTAATGACAAATAAATGGACATTTTTTCAATTAAAAAAAAAATTAATACTGTAAGAAACATGAAAGAGGAAATTTCTTTTTCAAGTTTCTTTGGCTTGCTACTTTGTTCATCGCTGAGGTAAATAATATCACAGATATTCGACTTGGATGAAAGGACTAATTAACTCAAATCAGCAAATAAATTGCTACTGTCATTCCAGCCTTCAATAAAAATAAAAAAATTAAGAAATTAAACCGATCAGATTATCCAAAAAAGCAACTTAATATTACAGAAAAATGAGTAACAATTCACTGAACCATATATATAAACAACAGTTTTTTCCAACATAAACGATAAAAATTTCTGAAATATTATCAACTTACCCACATTACATCCATTTGAAAGACATATATAGACGGTCAATATTAATATTGTTTCACAAACTTTATTAGTTAACACTCAAGCCAGATCAATGCAACTGAACCAGTGGATCCGCCTCACCACCAACACAGGATGCTTCCATGACTCCATTTCGTATCTGATCGCCAATGTCCCTGAAATTCATTATAAATTTAAAGCTGTTAAAGAATTCCAGCATTTTATCATTGCTGAAGTTAGCAGCTGAAGAGTTCGGCTATGAACAAAGAGGAATACTCCAATAGCATTTTGACTATAATGTGATGGTATCAGGTAGGTATTAATCTACTTTTGTTTGATGTTGTAATCTCGTACCTTAAGAGCTTAGCACAGTGCAAATATAAGTACAAGCAGTATTAGTTCAAATTATTTATACATAGAGAAAAGGTTATCCTTGTTATCGCATAATGAATTAGCATGGCTTCCGTTTAAGTAGCATGTAGGTTATTATAAAACATTTTTGCCCACCACTTTCACAGTCTAATTATATATACACCACAGCTAAATAAGATTATAATCAAACTAAAATTAAAATTTGGCAAAAGATGATGAAATATACAATTCTAAATGCTGATATGGTAAATGAGAGCACACCAAACTCCCATGTGACGTCAAACGTTTTAGATGCATAGTTCATGAGCTTCAGAAGGTTAAAAAGGTCCAAGAAATTATGTATGAACTGGAATTTATATGGGATGAAAAAAGCATGATATTCTTCATTGTTTGGAAGTACAGGGTTTAATTTGTGTTATAAAAGTTTGTGATATATAATGGAGATCGTGTAAGAATGTTCTGTCATGATATTAGTCTCCCATGACATGGTATATTTATTGACTTCCAAATTAGTTGGTGTGGATAATGCATTAAGTGATCAAAATTTTGAAACATAAACCAGCCTCAAAGGTGCAATTGAAATAAAAATAATAATGTAGACGTAAAATTTTAATAGTGTTAACCATGTTTGAATAACAAATTTAATAGCTGAAAAACCCTTTTAAAAAACAAATTTTAGAATACACTTATTATTGTTTTCAACGAAAATGTACATTTTAAATTGTACACGTCTCCAGTTAGAATTGTAAATATTTACAGTTTAGAATACAAATACAAATATGTGAACATGAACATATTTATAAAATAAATATTTACAGTATAGATTGCAAATATTTAAAATGTAAAATATGCATTTCTATGTTGTAGGCTGCAAATTTTAATTTTACAAACATGTGCAGTTAAAAATTGCAAATATCTACTGTATAATGCAAACATTTACAGTTTAACCACAACTACAAGCAATTTAAAACACACATTTACCTTGGAAACATTAACAGAATGTATAGTTTTAAGCAACTCCAACATTTGAACAATAGATAAGTAAGTTCCTGCCCAAATACACACTCTAGCAGCACTCACTAATCTGTGACGTGTGCAAAATTATTGATATTTGATTCAATGAATATTGTAACCTGTAGCTTACTAATATTAACTTACGTATCAGCCTAATTCGGAAGCCCAATTTGAAAGGAACTTGAATAATTCAAATGTCCAGCTTGAATGCTTAATGAAAGGTTGCATTTTCCAGTAATTTGATATACAAATTAAAATAAGGGAATACGACTGACACTTAAAGGCATAAATGATTTAAAGTGTGAAGAAAAAATCATTAAAGCTCAATGATATTTTGTTGAATAAACAATTTATTGAGTTCCAGATGTTTTCGCAGTTGCTTGGTATAACATATTTCTTGACTTAATTTGCCTCAAGTACAGCATAACTTTAGCCCTTAACAGAATTTAGAGTCAAAATAAAAATAAATTACTAACTGAAAATGTCTTAAATGCGTATCTCAGCTCTTTGCAAGTTCCTATAGACGCTGATGTATTTCATGTAATTACTTCTGTTTGTGAAAGTACCTCCTAATTCTCAAGTGGTCAAAGAAACGAAAGAAGCAAACATGACGTCTGGGAGGATTTCGAACCAACACACGTGCTTCTGACATATTTTGTAAACAATGTTAATCCTATTTTGCATTATCTTACCTTGATATTAATATATGAAATAACATTTGAAAAATGTTCTTAAGTTGAGATTTATGTATCCTTGCACCATACTTGTAAGAAAGATATACTGGATATGGACATACACTTTGCTACTAAGGAATGGCATGTTAAAGATAAATAATTTTTGGATGAGCTCACATACCTGCTAAAGATATCGAATCATAATCTTCGGATGGCACACATACCCATCCACTCCAACATCAACAAAGGTCTCTGCAAATTGATGATTTATTTTGTTGGTTCTCTCATCTAGTAGCAGTATATTGTCCAAAACCAATTTTTCATGTGTGGATGGTACAGATTTCCCATGGATTTTGGACGATGTAGAATCTCGACATACAGTACCTATTGTAATAAAATTTATTGTCTAGATATATCCAACAAAATAACTGCATCGAAAACAAGTAAGAATAAAAAGCAACTAATAAATACCTGTTGCTATTATGTCTAGATCAGAGTTGAGGATTTCACATTTTTGATTGTTCACCACATTGGTCGTATCCTGGGATTGAGAAACAACGAATTAAGAAGCATTGGGTTGTGTGTTGCGTTCTCCTTGTTCTATGTTTCCCACCATGTTGATCAGAAGCTCTATTTGCCCAGACAAATTTCCTACTGTACTCTCCAAATTTCCCACCGTACCCTCCAAACTTCCCATCCTCATTTTCAACTCAGCATTGTCTCCACAAACATGTTTCAATCGTTTATGTGCAATAGCAGAAGCCTTAATATTAGTCTTTGGTATGACGGTCCCAACACCGCGGCTCCTACCCCTTGTATCCTTTCCCATCACTTGTGATACGATATCTTCATCCACTGTCAATTTCTCTTCATCGTTATCGGTGATCTTTTCCTTCAATTTCGCAATTTGATCCTGAGATTGCATAATACTTATATGGACACATAGTGCATAAAAGAAAGAAAATTGCTCATGTTTAACTTTAGGAGCAAAAATAACTTATGAAGTACGAAGAATTGGCATCTGATATGCTACCATCTTTTTTCGTGTGTGTCTTCTCCCATACATGACGACGGTTGATATTTGCAGATGGATTTGCAACGATCTGCAATATATAAAATATGTTAGTTGTGATTTTTACCATTTTGGAAAAAAAATGAATATAACTTACCATTTCGTGTTCTATTCTAGCATGACTTTTACGGCCTGCATGGTGAGCATAACTGAGCAATGATCTATTTTTTTTGGCTAACTCCCTTCTTCCGCTCGCTTTAGGCGTTGCTTCATTTTTTATGAACTCGTTCCAATCTTCTTGAGCAATTTTAGGTGGACAATTTTTCATTCGTTCTTCGTCATTGTCGAAAGTGTCATAAAAACTTGCTCTCAAGTTTTTTTTGTGTCTCCTAAAAGCCTCGGACATTCTTTTTTAAAAAAATTCCTTTGAAAGCGGGTCGAGCGCATACATTTTCTGCAAAAAGTAAAATACATAAACAAGTTAATCAATTCTATCAGACTTAAAACGGGTTTCAGAAACCGACTGTAACAGGTAGTGCATATACATTGCAAATAGAGTGACTGACCATAAATATTTTTTAAATATCGTCAGAAATGAATCAAAGTAAAAACTTACCACCAATTGGTTCCAAACATCATCCTTATATGTACCGGGTACTTTGTTCAAACTTATGTATGATATCGGCACATGAGCTCTTACTAGTTTACCTAGCATAGTGGCGATTTTTCCAGCGTTTTCTGAGACTGGAATACCAAATAAGTTTTGATCAACTTTTTCTTCTTCTGAACATGATGAATGTGATGATGCTGGATTTTGTGACATAACTGTAAAATGCTGGATTTTCTGAATACCAAATAAGTTTTGATCAACTCAGCTGTCCTGAAATAAAAATGAAATCAACATCACTGTAAAATTTGTTGTTTAGCCAATAAAAGCATTTAACAATTCATCAGTTAACAAATGGTTTTGGTAAGGTCTTCTAATTTTTCATTATCTTCAAAAGCCGATTGATAGATGGTAGGAAACTCAATGTCATCCACATTTGTAGTCAACCGTTTTGGTGTATGCAAAACCATAGACCAACCGTTATTTTTTTAAATCTGTTGAGTAGAACACTTGACTCGCTTCTGATGCAAGAATAAATGGCTCATCATTCACGCTATCTTTGCTCTTCAATTTTCCTAAATTAACCATGATCAAGTTTGAAACAGGATCTATTTTGCAACCATTGATCTTATCCTCGACCTTTACCCAATCACAATAAAAAACTGTTTGTTTGAAGTCAGTGTAATCCAACTCAAGTATCTGCTGAATGACTCTGTAATACGTTGTTTCTGCTTCCTTATATTTTTTATCTTTACCACTCGCTCTAAATTTTGTAATTGCTTTCATGCATACACCGCTATCTTGTGTTACAAGACGATTTTCGTACATTTTCGTGGAAAATAAAAAACCATTCACTTGGTACTTAGTATAACTAAGCGCCGTGAACTTCGGCCCATGCACTAGCCGCCAGAGAGTTGGATCAACATCGATGCACTTCAACAACTACATAAAATACAATAAATAAAACAAAACATGGTCACGAAGGTGTATTGCCAACTTATAAACACGTGAACTACTTAAGATGCTGTAATACCTCGTTGCGTAACCATAGAGTAAAACTTTGAACGACTTCGACAGTTGTACCTCTGCCTCGTGATTGAAATCTAGTACTTTTCGCATAGGAGTTATACCTCCTACGGAAAACACATATCAAACCGAATACATAAATTGAATTAAAAAATGGAAATTCAAAACAAAGGTGTGAACTTACTTCTTCCATTCATCCAATCCATCATACTTATTAAGGACCCATCTACGTACTTGTTCAAACTGCACTTGGGTTAACGTTATATCTTTACCATTATCTAAAGGTATCTCACCAGCAAACTCATCGTCCTCGTCTAAAAACGCTTCGCGGGTATGTTTATGATTGCCATCACCTCCGTTTGGCATATATTCCATGCAGTAAAGGCTAGCTTCTTGTACGATATATCCTTCTGCAATACAACCTTCAATGTATCTTTTGTTGCGCACATATCCTTTATATGTTTTCATCAACCTATGAATGTGATCAATTATATATTGTACATAATAGCTATTTCTATCGAATAATAATGCACATAACTGAAATTAGTTATTTACCGTTCAAAGGGATACATCCATCTATATCTGACAGGACCACAAATTAATGCTTCATCGGCTAAATGAACCATAAGATGGATACTGATATCAAAAAATGCAGGTGGAAAATGTTTTTCAAAAACACACATTGCTTCTACCAAACTAGCCTTTGCTTTTATAAGGTGTTCCCTATTGATCACCTTTGAGCATAAAATGTTAAAGAGTAGACTAATACGATGAATAGCATTTCGCAGATCCTTATGTTGTGGATAAGAATGTTGAAGCAATACCGGAAGCAAATGTTGCATTATGACGTGGTAATCATGTGACTTCATATTTCTTAGTTCGTGAGGATTGATGCTCACATTGTTGTGGAAGTTTGAAGAGAATTTGTTGGGCACTTTCAGGTTTTTCAAAACGGTGCAAAACCGTATCTTTTCTTCTTTGCTCAAAGTGAAAGTTGCCTTTGGTATGATTATTTTATTTGTTTCAGGATCTTCCATCACCCACAACTTTTGTTTTATACCCATGATTTTCAAATCCTTGCGTGCATTGATGCCATCTTTTGACTTATCTTTATGATCCATAATGGTGCTGATGAGATGCTTTGTGACATTTTTCTCCGTATGCATAACATCGATATTATGGCGAATCATATTTGCTTTCCAATATGGTAAATCAAAAAAGATAGACCTCCTGTACCATGCAGAAACATTGTCAACTTCTTCATAAATTGACTTTTTCCGTTTTCGACTAATTTCTTCTTTGTGTTTACCAACTTTCATTTTGATATTCGCTACTTTCTTTTCAACTTCAAAACCAGTCAATGTCCGTTTAGGACGTTGAAATTCTTGTTCGTTGTTGAAATGTTTCTTGTCGTATCGAAACTTGTGTTCTTTAGGAAGAAACATTCGATGTCCCATGTAACACACCTTCTTACTTTCAGGAAGATGATAAGAACAAGTGTTTTCCCCACAAACCGGACATGCAAAATAACCGTGAGTTGTACATCCCGATAAAGTCCCAAGAGCAGGGTGATCATGGATTGCCCACAACACCCTAGCTCTCATTGTGAATTCGGATTTATTTAATGAATCATATGTAACGACTCCTTCCCATAACTACTTTAACTCGTCTATCAACGGCTGTAAATAAACATCAATATCCTTCCCTGGTTGTTTTGGCCCAGAAATCAACAGTGTTAACATTGAAAACTCTCGTTTCATGCACATAGACGGAGGAAGATTATATGGTACTACAATTACTGGCCAACAACTGTAAGGGTTAGATAGAGAAGCATGTGGACAGAAACCATCTGTTGCTATTCCAAGTGTGACATTTCGTGGCTCGACAGCAAACGTTTGGTCAAAATAATCCGCGGCTTTCCATTGAGAAGTGTCACATGGATGACGCATTACGGTTGGATCAGACTTGGCATGACCATGCCAGGTCATTGCATCTGCTATCCATGGTACACTATACAATCTCTTCAATCTAGAAATTAAAGGAAAATGTCTTAATGTCTTTCGAGGTACTTTGATGCCTTTTCTTTCTTCGTTGAATGATGTCATATATCTTGGTTCGTTGCAATTTGTACACGAAACTCTATTCGCATCATCTTTCCAGTATAATATGCAATCATTGATGCATGCATCATAAGTTTTGTAATTCATCCCAACTTGCTTAATTAACTTCTTCACGTCGGAGTACTTTGTCGGCAGCGTGTTACCTTCGGGGAGTAACTCCTTTATTAGTTTGAGGAGTGCAGTCACACCATTATTTGAAAAGCCGTATTGGGTCTTCAAGCTATTCAGTTTCACAATGGCATACAGCTTCGTCAACCCTTTTGAACATGAAGGATACAGTGGCTCTTTTGCGCTACCAAAAAGTGATTTATACTTCTTACTTTCATTGGCCTGCCAACTGCCATCAACCGTAGATGGCTCTCCAACATTAGCATGATCAGACAACGGATTTTCAGGTTGAAAATGATGAAATCTATCTGCATCATTGACTAGATCTTCCATCATAATAGGTTCAGACTCGTCGGTACTTGTGGCATGACTAACTAGTTGTTTTTTTCCTTCTCTACCCTTTTTTCCCCATGAAAATACCATACGGTATATGATTGGATAAAACCCTGTCTAAGCAAATGAAAATGAATGTCATCTAATTTGATCGTCTTTATATTTTTGCACCGAGTGCAAGGGCATAAATACACTCCTTTCTTACCACCATTTTCATCAACAAAACTAATAAACTTCTTCACCCCGTCTATATAGTATGTAGATCTTTGATCAGATTCATTTATCCACCTTTTGTCTATACTGAAAGACATATTGCCCTCCTATATCATATATATTAGAACATTAGACGTAAATAATATATATATATATGAGTGTATATATAGGACGTACTCTAAAAGTCCCAAGTTTGATTTCATTGGCCTTAATTTTTAAGTGCGTTTATCTGTGTCCATTGGCCTTAATTTTTGATTATTTTCTTTGCCAAGTAATATTATGAATTTATAAGTTAATTTTATGGGAGCGTCTCCTTTATTTACTTGAATCATTTTTCGATTTTCTTATTTTTGTTCATTTTAATTTCCATGGTGCTATATATGGGCAAGCAGTAGTTGAACCAACTGGTCGCTAGTTTTGTGTATCAAATATTAAGTAAACGGTAGATGTTCATTTGCATTGCTAAAAAATATTATACAATTTCATTTCAAAAAGATTTTTTTAATTATATTCCTTTTCATTTTGCATTACATTTACAACTTTCTTTTTTTTACAAAACTGTTGCATTAGTCTGCCATCAAAACTATGCATTGCCTTCCACTATGCACTGCTACATCCATAGTGCATACATACAAATTCACATCCATTTGCCTGAACAACCATCCATTTGCATTCACCAACTTCACAAACTCCAACACCATCACAAACTACTTCACATCTTCCTTCCACTGCCTCTGTGCACATCTTTCTCATCAACACTGCCTACTCAACCAAGTGCTGCATATCCACCTGCACACTCATCTCCATCATCAAAGCAATACTTCATCACCCATACATACATCACCCATACATATTTCATCATCAAACAATTCCCTTACTGCCATTTCAACAGCAGAAAACCAGCCATCTCCTTCAACTAAAATAGTTCTTTCCTTCCATCACCTCTGTCAACAACAGCAACACTTCCATCCTTGCTTCCCATAACCACTACTACCACAAACTCAAAAACCTCTTCCACTACTTAACTCCAGCAAACTCTACCATCACCCCGCTCATAATCAACTCTAACATCTACATCACCTTTAACATCCTCCTTCTCTGACATACACCCCTTTATCACATCACTCAACCACGTTCTCATTTCAAAATACCCACTGAAAAGTATTTATGTACAAATACTTTTTGGTTGTTTCTCCTATTAAATCGGTTGCCCTGTGGACAGACTCATCGGACTCCCCCTTGGGCTGGGCATGGTAGAGAGACTAGATCAACTAATAATTGTTCATAGCATTGAACTCATTGCCTATACCATCGACCAATCAAAGTGAGCAAAACCACACTCTGCCTAAAGGGAAGCAACCAGAAATAGAGGAGAACTAAATTGATGAAGTGCAGTGTGGAACTGCCGTTGCTCGCCTAAAATGTCCTTAACAGCCTATTTTGCAAGTATCAATAGGTTACTGACCCAAAAAAAAAGAAGAAGAAGAACAAGAACAAGATGATAAACCAGTGGTAAGAAGAAAATGATAAACGAGTGGTTCACAGTACATGATCCATCGTACGAGCTATGTAACTTGGAAAACGAGTCAAACAACCACCAGTTCCTCAACTATAGTTACTAAAATATAGGTTTACCTAGTCTTGAAGCAATAAAAATTCGATTCCAAATGGCAAACACCAAACTGTTTCCAAAAAATTTGCCATTACAACGGCGCTATTTTGTAGCACCGGAGTAATGTCTATGCATTACCCCTCTCCTGATACTTGGCTTGCGCCATTAACAATAATTTTATCCACTTATATAACAATATCAAAACCATATACAATGTCAGAACCATATACAATATTAGCACCAAGCTGTAAATTATGCAAGGATAAAAAATCCAATCATATTGAACCTCTACCAAGTTACATGGTTAATCATCAAATACTTCATATATAATATCATGGTGCAAAATCATCAAAATTTGATGTCTTTTGAATTTGGTCTGCATACAAAGCATCAAATGCATTTATATAGAAGAAAACAAATATTCCGTTTTTGCTTTTGGTAAAAGTATTAAAACTGCGTGTATTTAAAAATAATATACAAGGACAGCGGGGGCACATGAACACCCACCAACCAGATCAAAACTTCAACTGGACAAGAACTAATTAATTATGGTAAGGCCCAACACAAAAGATTGGTTTAATGATTGTTTGGTAAGAGAGAGAAAGTAAACAAATAGAAAAAGTTGCTATTCATTTTATTTATCATTCTCATTCATTCTGCTTGTGCAATTCCAGCTTCCACCACTGTGGTGCGAATTGCAGTTGTTGAAGATAATGTCGCGATGAATGTTCATCAAATGTGTAAACAAATGGGAATTAATTCAACAAAAGTGTGTTAATTAGAATCCTTTTCCTTGCATATAGGCATTGTGAAATATGTAATATGCCTAATTAAGCATGTTAGGTATATTTCCCCAATATTTCTCAAAGAAAGAGTGCAAGAAGTATATAACAAATGAGAATTCTGTAATGAAAGAATGATGATGACAAAATACAAAAAATACAATGATGAAAACAAACATAAACAAAGTTAAGAAGATCTATTCAATGTCAAAAAGTGTTTTTGTATCATCAAAGTTCAACACTTCAAATTGATATTGATGCACTCCGAATTAAGTTCTTCAATTTTCACGTTAACAAATTCCCACCAAAATCATGTGTTTCCCACTACGAACACAGAAGATGAATATTGCCAATCGATAATCACAAATTGCATTACCAAAATCACAGTATAAACTGAAAGACATTGATGTTTACCTCGACACCCTTGAACCGCGAACCAGTTCACGCGAACCCACCCAAATCCAAATTGAACAGCCACGCCCAAAATTCGTTTCCTCCAATCCTCTGAACCAACCGCAGACAAAGCTTAAATCCCCTAAATATATTCACGAATTCTTGTTGTGGAGGTTGCGTACAGTGGAATTCATTTGGAGGGTGAAACAAAACGGTGGTCTCGAGAAGGAACGGTGAAAACGAAAGCGCTGGAAATAAAAAAAAGGGAGGGAGAGTGTGCGTTTTGGGGAAAATTTTCCCACGAAAAGAGGCACGAAATTTAATATGGCTACAAGCCGTATCAAATATTAATACGGCTTAAAGTCGTATTAAATAATTTAGATACGGCTATAAGCCGTATTAATATTTGATACGGCTTGTAGCCGTATCAAATGCGCCGCCTACGGCAGCGCCAAAACCCTATCTATGGTGTAGTGAATGTTTCTTTTGCCACCTCCTTGTCCAATTATTTTGCTCTTTCCTCCTCAGTTTTTCCCCCTCTTCTATTCTTCCCTCTTCCCTCTTTCTCAAACTATTTCTTCTCCTCAAACACAAAATCGGCAGATCCCAATCGTCGTCCATATTTTCACGCTTTGAAATGGTAGCCTCCGAGGACGCTTAGACCTAACATTTCATTCTCGTATTTAAACGTATCGTTCTCATTTTAGGGTTCTTGGCCGCATCCAAGGTTATTTTCACTTTCTTCTATATTTCAGGTATGCTTTGCTTAGTTTAACAATAATTCAATCATCGTCGTTAACAATATTATTAGGATTATACTTTATAGATCTTTCCTCGCGAATATGTTTGCTTTTGTTTTGACCCATTTTCACACTTGTTTTATTTAGCATTCAAGTATCTTTTAAATGAACAGTTTGCTTTCAATTTTTTGCTTGTAATTTTTCATCTGTTGTATTAATCTGAAAACAGGTGACTATGCATCTATTATAAGCTTACATTCAACACATAAGCTTCAAGTTGTTTAGTTCTTTTGATTTTTTTTCATTGTTAATTAATTCTTACCATTATCGATGTGAAATGTTGATAAGGTAAGCAATGGCGCCGCCATTGCCAAACACGGGATTATTTGTTGGTTTGAATGAAGGGCACATCATTACTAAGAGAGAGCTGCTTCTTAAGCCTTCTAGCTGAAAAGGGGTAGGATATTTTATCTCTGTTTTATCATCATTTTTTGTTAATGGTTTGCTTTTGTTGTTTGACATTTATTTCTCTACCCAGAAAATTATAAATAAAAAAACTCTGATGTGTTTTTAAGCTGGTTGACAGTATTTGTCATTGCTAAATGAAGAATCTTATTTTGTCCAACACAAAAGGCTAATGGTTCATGCTATAGCTTAATGCACATAGCTATATAACAATTTGAATACAGTTTACCTACTGAGTCGATTTCTATAAATAGGCTGTAGTTTCAGCCTGAAATAGCCATTTGTAACTTTGAGACTGCAAACTAAAAAGTAGGAGTAAAGCAGTCCACTCTACATATCCATAAGGTCGATAATAATCTTTTGCAAATAAGTACCCATATTTAAGCATCGTCATTTGCAAATAAAAATTAATCGATTAAAGTTGACGTAATTGAGAGAAAAGACAAGAAATATGTTTTAATAACTTACACTATATGAACACTTGTTTTGATGATCTCGTCTCTTTTGCACTTGTTTTGATGAACTGTTAATTGGCTAGTAAGATGATGTTGTCTCTTTTGCACTTATTTTAAAATTTAACAATTATTTATTGTGAATTCAACAAAGACAAAGACCTAAGATCTGTTCCACCTATTTTCTAGTACCTTAAAGATCAAAACTTACATCCCTATATTCTAGTAAAATATGTGTAACAGAATCATTTTTTTCTTGCAACCGACTATTTTAGCACACTGTTCAATGTAGAAATTTTAAGGAATGAAGTGGGCTGGTTTGACGAAGAGGAGAACAATTCAAGTCTCATGGCTGCTCGATTATCCATGGATGTAGCTGATGTGAAATCTGTAGTAGTTGAAAGAATTTCAATTATACTTCTGAACACAGCTTCATTGCTCACATCTTTTATAGTTGGATTCATCATGGAGTGGAGGGTTGCATTACTCATATTGGGCACTTTCCCTCTTTTAGTTCTAGCCAAATTTGCACAGGTATCTATCTTCCTCGTGTCTTCTACGTTATCCTCCTACATGCTGTAGATGCTTCTTAGTTGTTATGTCAAATAGAGTTTATCCCACATACTCAATCTTCTACTGTGCCTATAGTTTTGAACAAAAAATTCAATGTTTGCAATAGTGCTTTTTTGCTAAATGTTTTGTCCAAGTATGCACATAAATTAACAGCGAACTCCAGATTTGATTTACTCTTTCAGTTCAGTCCAAAAGAAGTATTGAAGAAGGTTATATTTTGTATCACATTTGATTGTTAAATGATTTTTCCAGTATAATCACATCGTGGAATCAAAATTAAATCATTTTGATTGCTAACCGTTTTCTATTTATTTTGTTACTTGACAGTAAATACAAAATCTTCAATTCTAGAACAAGTTTATGTGGTAAAACCTAAATTCACATTTAGTGTCATCTGATTGTGGACAATAAGCCGATAGTCGATTATGCTGTAAGTAGTGCATTTTAGATTTAAATATTGGTTTGAAATTGTACACTGTGAAAATAAGCTTGCAATGAATATTGGTTTCCCTTACAACCGTGCAAGTTATCTTGCTTTGTACTTTGAAAATTTGATTTGCATTCTACTTGAAAAAAAAGAAGAAAAAAGAGAATACTTTGTGTTTCTGTTTTATTTTTGTTTTCTTTTATTATTCTGTTCTATTGTATCCTTGTCTCATTTTATCTAACTTTGAAAAATGTGGGTCTGACTTATGTCATTTATGTGTTTTATTTCTCTCGATCAATACTGCATAACAAAAAAACAAGAACTCTTAGTTAATATTTAACCAAGTATTTGCTTATAACTCTATAAAAAAGCATGCATGTTACATGAATAGTGTAGTTAGAGAACCAAGATTTTTGCGGTGTTGATACAAAATCAAATATCTGATAAAGTATATTTGATTAAGCCTATTTTTAGTTCAGGTTCATCTACTGTACGCTTTTGATACGATGAAATACCGAAAGTGAGCAATTTGAAAGCGCCATAGCATATGATATCAATAAGTAGGCCTAACGCTAACCGTTTGATTGTTTACAACCGTGTATTTATGAATGTCTGTATATCTTCCAGGTATATTGGTATCAGTCAACTTAGTTAGCAGTTCTCAAGACTGAAGTATTGTATATGAGTAGTAAAATAACATGAATTAAATGTGTGCCTACCAACCATACAATATGCGGTCAGTCAGTTTAGTGTGATAAGGTTTGTTTTTTAAGAAAAAGGGTTTTGCATTGTTTCAGTAGTCAAATAACAATAGCATAATGGAGTTACAGTGAGTCTGGTAGTGGACTTTAGTCGAGATATTCAATACTAAATTTATAATCTCTATAAAAAGTAGCAATCGAGGTAGCACCAATCTAACGCTTATATCCTGTCAATATCAACTTATGTCAGAGACGTTTAATTACGAAGCTGACTTGAATTATTCGGTCATTTTTTGTAAAGGACGAGTCAGTATAGAAGGGGTCAATGAGGTTGGTTGTACTAGGTTATCAAACTAAAAAAACTAAAATGGTCAAATCCATACCTGATGAGGTTTGTAATGTCTTAAATTAAATATATGGAGATATCTGTATATTTAAACATCATAATGGCAACCAATCTTCATTCATCGTTCTACACATATATCCAGCGCATAGGAGCTTGTGAAATTATACGCATCCTCAAAGTTCACAAAGGTACGTTCTCATGATCTCATGACCCAATTTTGTTCTCAAGTGGATTAATTTTCAACTTGAACACTGCACGATTCTTCTAAAAGATAGAATATGCTTGATTTTGAGTAGCTTTTGGTAACGGGAATGCATGCTGACTTTCTATCAAGTTTATTTTGATAATAAATAGAAAATTGATCTAGAAATCCTAAAAGATGGAATCGACTAATAAAGTAGCTCAAAAATCAAACAGAAAATGGTTTTCACACTTAGATGAAATCGTAGCTTAGAATTCCAAACTGGCTAAAAGCCTAAGAGTGTATAATGCTTATATTCTGAACTTTATATAATTTGCAACTATAGGTTTGCAAAAAATTATGGTAGTTCATAATTTGAAATTAAGCGGCTTAGTCGCTAATTCATTCAGATTGTGTTTCACTTTTAATATTATGGTCAGTGATATAGTTTGACCATGGTAAAAAGGTTGTATTTCTATAAAATATTTTTTCTAGTTCAAAATACCTGTAATTCTTTCTTATATCTACGTCTAGTTTATTATTTCGTTTATTGCCAGCCATTATTTTCATGGTTATTCCTAATTACTCAGTTCAATGGTAGGTACACGGTACTGTACGTGGTTTTATTTGTCCTTTAGCTCAATATTTGATTGCATCAGGTTCATCTCCAAGGTAAGATCACCTTTCTTAACTTTCTAAATATATAAGCATTATCTTGATAATGAAATATAAAAACAATATCTTGTATTATCAATTATGTGATTGATGCTATGAGGGGTCAGAGTGGAATGCATTGTACTATTATAAATGTTAATAAAGCTTCAATGTAAGCCTGTTCCTTTTACAAAACATCTTCCCAACCTTGCCTTGGATTCATTTTTTGTGAATTTATATACATGGAGATATTGACCCACCTAACTTGTTTATTTTCTTAATGATCAAGCAAAGACAATCTACCACAAGAAATGAAAGATCAAACCCTACTACCAACAATAACCTTTTAGGAAGAAATAAATCGTACAAATTCATCATCGTGGCTAAAGCTGGCGATGGAACTGATCCTCCTGGATCCACAAGCAGGTATTTGCTCCTAACCTTTACATTTGAAAAGACTGCAATTTCCAATAACTAGTTTATGATCAATTTGTTTATTTTACAATCAAGTGACCCTTGAATATTATAATTGTTGGAATCAGTTGGCTAGTTAGTTTGTTTTCAAATGTCAATCATACTAGTGGATACAAAATCACCTGTGAATTATGATGCAGTAGAGAATTGATCATTTATACCCCGATGATAAAAAATTCCATGTTTTTTTTGTTAGGTCAGACAAGAAGTATTAAACTGGATTTTATCATCTCAAGCTGCATGATAAAAGAAATCATAATTTTGGTGATTGCAATAAATTCTCAACCGCCTATTTTTCTTAATGAGATCTAGAGTTCTCTGAAAATGTTTTTCCCCCTCTCTGCTGCGATGCTGTTCTAACACCAGCTCTTTCATAGATGCTTGCAATGAATATTCCTTAAACAATTAGGATACTTATACAATTCATTGGTAAATAGAAACATATTTCTCAACTCGTTTATTCCATATAAAATTGGACAGAATTTTGTCTCAGGTGAGCAATAAATAAGATGGTCGCCAACGTCTGTGGACAGTTTTGTCATGATATGTTCTGTTGTCAAGTGATATGTATTCGATAAAATAATCACTATAACCAGGTCTTTTCAGTGTTAACTTATTTCTCGTTTTCATTTTTTTCACAGGAACAGGACCTGCACATATTGTAATATAATCCAGGTAAAATTCCTCGCTCATGCTTGTCTGTCATATTACCTGAAATAGATGGGCAGGAGAATTTGAGAGTTACTACTAACACACACACATGTATGCATGCATGTGCACGCTCACATACACAGCTGAATTAGAATGATAATAATTGACTAAGTTTAGAATGATAATAATAAAACATGGTTCAGTTTGCTTGAGTAGCAGTTTTGATAAAGTGGATCCAATGAGGTTAAACTGAGTGGTATGGAGTTGAGCAGTTTTGGGGTAGTTAAAGACTGATTTGGTCTGATAACGAAAAAATAGGTTCCATGACTGTTTTGCGGTAGTTAAAGACTGATTTGGTACGGAGGGAAGTTTCTGTAAAAAGATGTTTGAAATTATGAAAGAACCATCGTTGGAACTTTCCCTTTATTAACTTTACAACTAGATGAAAAGTAAAGAGAATAATTTAGTCAAAATGGTTACAACATTAAATTATTTTTGACTTTCTGCTTTTGCGCATAATGGCAGAGATTAAAGGACGAGCTCCCAGATTCAGTTTTATGTCAGATACCAGACTGCGGCCATCTTCCCCATGTTGAGAGGCCAAAGTTGGTTGCTGATCTCGTAAGCTAGTTTCTTAAAGAAGGTTGTGTTCCTATTTTAGACAATACGCCTTTATGTTCACAAACTGTTGCCTCAAAATAAGTCCTCATATATATTTATTGCCAAGATACTTAAGGTATATGTCATATTTTGTGGATTTTTGTTCATGACTTAGGAGACTGGTGGTTATTTGTAAACTAAAGAATTCGATCTCTTATTTGCAAGTGATGTATGGTTGTTTATTATACAATGTACTGTTGATCATCTGTAAAACGTTTTGTTGATGTATGGTTGTTTATTTGCAAGAGATTAAGGATGTTATGATTAGGAGGTAGAATATCTTCTTTCCCATCCATTGTCTGGACCTAGAAATCAGTAGAAAAATTAATCATGACAAGCACTATAGCTTATAGTCGGCAGGGGAAAGTTGACAACTTTCCCTTTATTCCGTTGAGATTTAGCTGTATTATAGTGGCTATAATGAGCTATTGAATAAATATTTTATAGCGGCAAAATGGTGTTATAAAGATTTCCAGTTCCGTTGAGATTTAGCTATATTATAGCGGCTATAATGAGCTATTGAATTAACGTACCATAGCGGCGAATTTGCATTATAAAACTAAGCTCAACCATAGCGGCATATTTTGTGTTATAAATATTCAACAGTTTTTTATAACATGTCGATATACAACGCTTATCAAACCGCTATGGTTGTGATTAATAGCGGCTATATGCCGCTATAAAAGACACTTTTTGTTGTAGTGATCTTATCTTCCATTATTTCAGTATTCTTATAATTTAAATCCATATTCGCGTTTAATCTATTCTAATCCATACGCGAAGAAGAAGGAGAAATAAAAGAAAATTGAAAATAGAAGAAAATCCAAAGCGTAGGAAAATGATGTAAATAACGCATAAATAACAATAAATAAATTAAAATACTGTAAATAAACTATAAATAAATGGAAAAGCTATAATTAACAGAAATAAACTAAAATTAACTGAAAAGAATAGCTAAAAAAATATACTGAAAATAATTCTAAAAACTATAAATAAACTACTAAAAAGGTTATTCCAAAAATCGTAGTAAAACTGCAACTATTGGAAACCCTATTATTTTAAATTACTTAAAGAAATCTAAAGTAATTACAATCACTCACCTATGGTCCTAAGCTCTTCCCTTTAGGCCTTCCCAGATCCACTTGGGGTTGTTAAATATTTTAATTTAAAATTATTTTCTCCTTGGAAAATTATTCCGCTTAGGGTCCTTCCTGACAAGGTGAACCCAATTGGAGAAAATCTTAGAATGAGAAAAAGTGTTAGGCCTAGGGTCTTATTTAAAGAGGTAGAAGTGGATCTTAGACCGATAGATTTGGAAATTGAATATGGTGCGACCACGTCATAGGCTGAATAGGAGCCGTTGGATGGAAGCACGGCAGATTGAGTAAAAGAATGAAATTGACGTGCACAAGGCTTGCTGGAACGAACACGAATGAAAATTTCGTTTGTTCGCTCACTACGTAGGGCGGGTCGACCGCACGGTTGACCTTTCCCCTTCCTAGGTCAACCGGCCGGTCGACCTATGGGTTAGTTAGGTCGACCCCCTGGTCGACCTAGCCCTATATATTATTATTTGTTTTTTTCTTGTTTCCTTGTTTATTTCGTTTCTCCTCCATACTAGCTCGGATTCTGACGTTCTATATATGAAAATTGACCAGAAAATTACCACGGACACAATGGTGCAACCCCCGTGGCTCAATTCTGGTAATTTCACCAAGTTATTTTATCATTTAATTAATTCGTTAATTAATTATTATAGCTTAAATCTCGGGATGTGGTTACATTAATTACATTCAAGGATAATAGGTATACAACTAAGTCTGTAAAGAAACGTATTGAGGATTGGATTCCAACATGGCAAGGTAAAGGACTACCTTCCGTACAGTACACCTCTAGATCAAATGTACCAAGGGGACACACATGGACTCCCTGCCAAAACAGAGCCGTCCTGCCCCTTTAAAATGACAAACCAGATTACATCATCCCTCGAGCAAGGGCTACAAACATTTCCCCACGGTTTCCCCATGCGCACACTAAAATCCATAAAATCGAACCTAGATCGAGGAATGACTACACCTAATGGTAGCTAACCACATAGCTCTACAAGCATCCTCTGTTTTAGCCATTACAGGGTTGTGAGGATTGTGAGGTTACGTTTTTACCTTTTCCCTCATAGCAATTCCCACTTAGAATGCTAACACTACCCTTCAGGCAATAATACAATGCTAGCATTCATTCATACAGGTTCTTCATGATATGAACAAAACCAAAGGCACTACTTCTACTACACACATTTTGGAATCACCCTCAGGATTAGTAGCAAGTAACCCTTGCACTTCAAAGAATCCCATCTTCGATTTCATCATCTCGAACTAGTCTCAGACCACTTCCAAAGCGTAGAACGTGCATATGGTTTTGGAGTAGTTACAGTTTCGAGTCGTCTCATATAAGTACACTCCCCCGCTTACCGGTCGCTCTAAAACCAAATCGATAGTTACGGTAAACTCAACTCCGGTTCTCTAGAAATAATTAGACAATACATAAGAGCATAGATCGCCTCCTAACCATTCAAGCGGATGGATTTCCTTATCATTTGTCCTAGGAGAATAGAACGAAATTTATACGCACAGTACAGCATCATCGAAGATGACTGTGCCATATAACGTTCGTGTTTCTTTTAAATATTTCCAGAGTTATATTTTGGCAAGATTTGATAGTCAGTTATTTAACTATCAAATAAACAAACAATCAAACAGAGATTAAATTCCATGTGGGATCCATTAAGCCTCTATTAACCTTTCATTAATTAATTAATCTCTTTTCAATTATTTGATTCAAAATACCTTAACAAAAGATATTTTCACAAACTCATTATATTCCTTTCAATACTTGGAAAAATATTCATATACTTATCTCATCAGTATAAGTATGTTAACAAAAAATTATACTTTTAATACTTTGAAAATATATCCATATATTTATCTCAATGGTATATTAAAAAAAATTAGGAAGATTCCTTCTTTTCCAAATTCATATTTAAATGGGCCAAATATCATTTAAAACATTACTTACTCTAAACCTAAAACCCCTTTTCCCTCGTATTAAGTATGAAAAGAATACTTCCATACCACCATAATTAAAAAGGATTATTTATCAAAATCAAATCTCATTCCTTTTATAAAATTCCCTTTTTATAAACCCAATCCATATTTTCAAGTTACTTTTATAAATCTCAAATTTAATTTATAAAACTTCATTTATAAATCTCTTAAATTATTTATAAAATTCCTCTATTTATAAAACTCTTTTATAAATCTCCTTTTATAAACTCCTTTTTAAAATCCTTTATAATAATCCTTTTATAAATCCAAATCCATCTTTATAAATCTTATATATTTAACATAAATCTTCATTATTTTTAAAATAGCACATATAAATCCATTCTTTTATTTAAAAATTACCATTTATAAATCTCTCTTACAAAATATCATTTATAAAACTTCTTTATAAAATATCGTTTATAAATCGTCTTTACAAAATATCATTTGTAAATCTCCTTTTATAAAACAATTTATTATCTAAAAGCACCTTTATTAAATTAATTAATTACCTTTAAACATCATAAATAAATAATTAATTAACTTAAACATCATTAATAAAATAATAGATTAACTTAAACAATAATTGAACCAATTAATTAACTTAAAACAACATTTATAATATAATTAAATATCTTTAAAAGACATTAATAATATAATTAAATATCTATAAACAACATTATTAATATAATTAAATATCTTAAAACAACATTAATAGTATAATTAAATATCCTATAATATCATTAATAATATAATTAAATATCTTATATTTAAATAAACACTCAACCTCAAATTTGTTATAAAATGGAAGTTAATTTTAGCTTTTCAAATTTGGAAAAAGGCTCGGCAACCACGATGGTACTTATTCGAGCTACCATTATTTAAATTTAACTTTCCAAGTCATATCATTGGTATTTACATAAGCAAGCATATATGTAAATAAAATCAACAGTTTAGCAATCAATAGCTAGTCCATCACTTATCCAATATTAATTAATCCACATATTAATTAACTAGCGTATGAATAAATGTTCAAACTAATATAATAGCAGAATGGTGATTTATTCTGCTAAACATATGTCATCAATAATCTATTCAGTTTAATTATAATAGAACAGTGTTTCATTCTGTTAAATAAATGTTCAAAATAATCTATTCCATTTTTATTTGCAGAACAGTGTTTTATTTGGCCAAATAAATGACACCAATGAGGTATAATTAATTTAACTTTGTTGTTATTTAAACCAACGTAATTAGATTCAATCGTTATTATTATATCATAAAATTATACTACATCCAAACTATCAACAAGTTAAACCAGTGTAACGACGCGTATTTTACGTATCGTAGGATCGTAAAATATTTTTATTTTATTCGTATGAGCTCGTATGATTATATAATTTTGGGATATGACTCTTAGGGACATTTTACACACATATGATTTTTCCCAAATTTCTATGTGACAATTTTGACCCTGAAAACCTTATTTGACCTATAACTTTTGATTGGAGCTGAATTAGGTTCTCAAACCAGTTCCATTACTTTAGGATGATGGTTATCCATTCCATAAAGTGGTAATAATATAAAAACGGACTTATGTTAGAAAATTATGATTATTTTAAGTTTTTAAAGCTGCCGGTCAGGATTAGTGCGTAATTAATTAAGCCCATTAGCAAGCCCATTAGTCTAATTAGAGAATACTATAAAGAGAGGGCTAAAGCATCAAGTTAAAACTTTTCTCTCTCATTCTAAATCTACTCTAAACCCAGATCCATCCTAATTTCATCCAAAATTACCCAAATTGCTCTCTAAATTAAACTAGATTGTGAACTAAAGATTAAATCTTCAACTAGAAGATAGAGATCATCGATTTTCTTGATTTGAAGTGCATTCCATTGATGTTCGGATTGGATTTACATTTATATTGGTTGAATTTAGTAATTGATGAGTGGTTTATTCCTTCTCACTATACTATGCATGTTTATATGGTAGAATCATAGGATTTAACATGTTTTAAATCGATTTTTGGTCATAAAACCTTATCTAACTTTAATTACATGTATATGATCCAGATTGATTAGAAATCACTCTCGCTTATGCTCATATATTCATGATATATGGAGATTCTATGTTAGAAATTGACTTGTTTATCTTATTTTGATGGATTGCATGTTTGATTGGATGAAATTGCTTTTAATTCTACATTGGATGATATGGTTTGATGTTGTTTGCTAGTGTTGTGATTGCATAGAAAGTTAGGTTGAAGAATTGAGCAGATCGGAGACAAATTTGGTCGGAATTGGACGAAACTTGGAGGGGAAGCTATGGAGTATGGAAGGAGCTTGGGGTTCAGGTCGCAGGTCCAAATTCTCTAAGTACAGAAGTAGGTACCGACAAGAGAGATCGATGTCGTGTTTTGTGGGTTAGTCTAACAAGTCGGTGGTTTTGGGGAGAGCAAGGGTCTTGCTAGTAGAGGTTGCCTAAAGTGATGGATAGGTGATTGGCTATGTGTTGGAGACTATGATTCCTTGTTGCTAGAATATAAAGTTAGATGCTTTGAAGAGAGAACTTATTCTATGACGGCTTGATTTGTGTGGAGAAGTCGGGGTCAAAGCATCTAGGTATGGAGTACTAGAAGCAATGAAAGAGTGGAGGAAAACTTAGCCATAGGTTGGTTAAGTATAGAGCTCGGGGCCGAGTTGATAGGTCAGCGCTGACTTCTAGGGTTAGGGTCAAATGTGATGAAACTTCTAGAAGGTGAAGTAGAGGTCCTGTGGATCATGCTGGAGGTATTGACTCGTTCGTATCAGGTTGGATGGGATATAACAACATAATAAAAAACTATTGTCTTCGGATGTTGGGTCATGTTGGGAGTAGGTTCCGAAGGTAGCGACTCATAAAGGGGATGTATCGTATGATTGGAGAATGTGGAAGGGTTCCTCGTAAATACTGGAAACTGGATTAAGCAAGAATGTCTTAGTATCCAAATGGAGCAAAGATGGGCTTGGGTGTATGCGATAAGGAATCGTTGATGACTCGAAGAGTTTTCAGTTGTACTCGAAGCAGGGTACTGTAAGTGGGGACGTCCATAGGTTAATAAAGAGACCGGTATACCCTGGACTTGTAGCTTTGGGTCTAGTGTCCAGCTTTGGGCTGCGAGACATGTATCCAACTTTGGGCTGCGAGATACAAGAGCACAACAGAGAACCGAGATTTCCATTAGCCCCTAGCTTGGGGTCATAAGAGTTATCATATATTCAGAGCACATGGAGTGATAGTTAGGATTGTTTGGTGGATACTATGGTTGCTTTGGTTGCTCTGTTTAGTAAGCTATCACTCGAAAGTATTGGAGATAGGAATACCTGGAAGACTGATATCCTTCATTTGGTTTGTGGTATATCTTTATGATATTGTAGAGTATCATATTATAGTGTTGTATGCTAACTCTTTGGTTGTAGGGACATGTCAGGTATGGTTCATGTACTCTTTTTCCTTACCATGTTCACACGTTTAGTATTTTGAGACTCATTGACCACTCACACCAGACTGTTATCTAACCCAATGTTTTATGCTTTGCCTCTTGTTATCTTGGGTACTCTTAAATGAGTAGACTAGATAACAGGTCTAGGTGACGTAGTAACTATTCGGAGGACAAACTGGATGGAGTTATCTTGTATCATATACATATATGGAGTCTGCGCTTATTCCATTGAGAAATGTTGTCGAGCCTGTGACAGTGCTTGCTTATTACTATTTGTTGAGACAGTTTTTTGAGTTTACTTCTATTGTATAAACTCTACTAAATTTGATATATAACTTTGTGGATCTATTGCTCTAATAATGATTTCTTTACAGAGTTATTACTTTCTTTTCTGTTATATCTATGTATTATATTTTATCCATGTGTTATGAGATATGATAGGTTATATACTATATTGGTTTATTTCAACCTTGACGATCGTCCTATATCGGCCGTGCACGGACTGTGCACTACTTATATACTATTGGTGCCGGTGGTATAAGGCGGTCGCCACATTTGGTATAAGAGCTTTGGTTACGTGATTAACCGGAGTTGATACAATGATCCAGTATAGATAGGGAACGTGTTATCACCTTAGACTGGATCGAGAGTATCATATAAGAGAAAGTGTATACTTGTTATAAGTTTGGTCTTTAAAACTATATAGCAATATATTATATAGTATAATTCACATGCATATGAGCATTACGAACATAATTTTCTATATGAGAGACCAATTATTCTTGTTACAGATAAGGATGAGCCGAGATATAAGGAATGGCATGAGGAATTCTACTTTAAGAGTAGAGGAAAGAGCGAGATTAGGAGCTACTACGCTTGATGTCCGAGCCATGTTCAATGCTATGATGGCTAATATGATAAGGAATGCTCCTAGAGTGGTGATAGGTAGAGGTGCTCCCGTGCAAGCGTTTAGGGAGATTTCCCTAAGTTAAGCAAACATTATTCTACTCTTGGAGGGAAGCCCTTTTATGGGAGAGAGTCAGCCATAAAAGTGCAAGATTGGTTAGATACTTGTGAGCACATCTTCGATGATATAGAGGTGGAAGATGCTATGAAGAGAAAGTTGGGTTCAAGATAGGTACAGGACCGAGCCATGAATTTATGGAATGTTGTTACTATTGCTACTCCAAAGGATTAGTTCAGCTTGGATCAGTTCAAAGCAAGGTTCAAGGAGAATTTTATTTCGGCTGCTCAGAAGTCGGTTCTATTCACAAAATTTGCTAATTCATGCAGGGAGAGATGACAATTTTTGAATATGCAGCAGAATTCGATGCTTTATCTAAGTATGGGATGTTGCTCATCGACACTTCTTTGAGGAAGAATGAGAAGTTAATCATAGGATTGGATGACTATCTTGGAGAGAAGTTAGTGGATCATATTAATGAGCCTTTTGAAAAGCTATTAGAGAAGGCACTTCGCCATGAGAGCGTTTACCCTAAGGCTAAGACTGTTATTATTGTTTCTACTAAGAAAGAAGAGCCAAAGCTACAGCAAGGTGGTGAAGGCAAGAAGAAGTGAAATGGAAAAAGAAAGCAGTCCCAAGGAATGGGTAGCAAGAAGAAGGGTAAATGGAAACCTACTTGCTTTGGATGCAACAAAAAGGGTTATTTGATTAAATATTGCAAGGCGAGCGAGAAGAGAAAATGTTACAATTGTGATAAGCCTGGGCATTTGAAAAAGAATTGTCTAGAATTGGTGAAGGATAAGCAGGTAGTGAAGGCATATGCTTTAGACATAGTCCCGACTCCATTTAGTGCTCCATCGGCCAAGGAGAAGGGGAAAAGAGTCATCATTCAAGGTATGCTTTCTATTGGTGATGTTCCTGTTCGAGTTTTGTTTGATACACGTGCTTCTCATTCATTCATTTATAGTGACCTAGTAGTTAGATTGGGATTGGAACCTGAGATAGTAGACTGACCCCTAATCATGAGAAACCGTATTGGAGGCTCTACCAGTCTTTGTGTGGTTTATCGTGACCTAGTTTAATCGAGTCATGGATGTTCTTTGGTTTATGATTGCTTTGGTTTGAACTTTGTTGGGTTTGGGATTATCTTGGGTGTGGACTGGCTTAGGAAGTATGTGGCCATAGTGGATTGCGAGAAGCTGTTGGTGACAGTCGAGGATGTAGATGGGCAAACGATAGTGATTAGCTGCTACTAAAGGATGGGGTGATAGTTAGCTTTCTATATTTTCTTGAGGTTCCATATGAGGGATTGTCATCTGTGCCTATCGCTTGAGAGTATCTGGACATCTTTGAGGAAGCGATTGAAATTCCACCGCATAAAGAGATCGAGTTTCAGATAGACTTAGTAAAGGAAGCCAGACCAATACTTATGCCTTTGAGCCATATGACACTGAGAGAGTAGAAGGAATTAGAGGTGCAAGTGAATGACCTATTAAGGAAAGGGTTCGTTTGAAGGACCATATCTGAGTGGAGCGCACCTGTAGTATTCGCAACGAAGGCGGATGGCTCTTTGAGGTTGTGTGTGGATTATCTTGAGCTGAATAAAGTGATGCAGAAGAAAAAGTATCCACTCACACACATTGATGAATTGTTTGATCAGCTGCACGGTGCGAAGGTGTTCTCCCAAATGGATTTGGCGACGGGATTTCACCAGTTGAAAGTAGCGAAGGAGAGTGTGCTTATTACTGCATTTCATATGCCATCGGGTTTCTATGAGTGGTTGGTGATGCCTTTTGGATTGACCAATCCTCCAGCATACTTTGTGGATCTCATGAATCGGGTTTTCAGGGGCCAGTTGAATAAGTTCACCCTTGTGTTCGTGGATGATATTCTGATCTACTCCAGAACTGAAGAGGAGCACAAGATACATTTAAGGATTGTGCTAGAGATATTAAGGAAGCATAAGTTGAGAGTGAAGTTCACTAAGTGTCACTTCTGGAGAGAAGAAGTGAGATTTTTGGGTTACGTCATTTCAGGACAGGGTATAGCAGTGGATCCTATGAGGGTGGCAGCGGTCCAAGATAGAGTCAGCCTAAGAATGATACGGATGTGAGAAGATTCCTAGGATCGATGGGATATTATAGACGCTTAATAAAGGACTTCTTGAAGGAAACAGCACCATTGACCAATTTGACGAAGAAGAATTTGACTTTTGTATGGGATGCGAAGTGTGAGCATGCATTTGTGAGTCTAAAGGAGAGGTTGATGAGTGCACCAGTGTTGACCATTCCAAGTGAAAATGAAGAGTTGACAGTATATAATGATGCTTGTGGTACTGGATTGGGTGTTGTATTAATACAGAAGGGAAGGGTTGTCGATTATGCCAGTCGACAGCTAAAGCCACACGAAAGGAATTACCCAACCTATGATTTGGAATTGGCGGCAATTCTTTTTGCTTTGAAGATGTGGAGGCACTATTTGTTAGGATAAAGGTTTGGGCTGTTTATGGACCATAAATCTTTGAAGTACCTTTTCTCTCTGAAGGATCTCAATCTTTGAAAGCAACGGTGGTTGGAGTTACTGGCCTCTTATGATTTTGGTATTTTCTATACTCCAAGAAAAGGGAATGCAGTCGCCGATGCATTGTGCTAAAGACATGCTGGGTTGGGAGCAATGTTCTTGGAATGGAAGCAGATGGAGTATATTGTTGGATCTGATTTCAGGCCTCACTGCGAGATAGAACTTGAAATGTTGGCAAGTTTGTCGATTATACCTACTCTAGTTGAAACGATCGGTACTAGTTATAACCGGGATGCTAGGCTAGCAAAGACTATAGTAAAGGTTGAAGGAGTAGAGTCTGAAGATGTGAAGCAATACAAACTCGACCGAGAAGGTTAGCTTCGTAAGGACGGAAGATTGCTTGTTCTCAATGTTGATGAATTCCAAGATGAAGTGCTAAGAGAGTGTCATCACTCCATATTGACTATTCATCCTGGTGGTAACAAGATGTACAGTGATATGAAGTGAACTTACTACTGGAAAGGCATGAAGAGGGATGTTGGGGCATTCGACTCCAAGTGCATGAACTGTCAGTTGGTGAAGGCAGAGTAGAAGAAACCTAGTGGATTGTTGCAACCATAAGAGTTTCCTAAATGGAAATGGGAACAAGTATCGATGGATTTTATTGATGGATTGCCGAGGACTCGAGCAGGGCACGATGGCATATAGGTCATAGTAGTTTGGTTGACCAAGAGTGCATGGTTTATTCCTGTCAAGTCAAGTAGAACGACATCCAAGCTAGCATAGTTGTATGTAAAATGGACTGTACGATTTTACGGTGTGCTAAAGGGCATTGTGAGCGACCAAGACCAGTTGTTCACTAGTGGATTTTGGAAGAGCTTACAACTGGAGTTAGGGATGTAGCTGCATCTTAGTACAGCTTATCACCAGCAAATGGATGGGCATACCGAAAGAGTAAATTGTATATTGAAAGATCTCTTACGAGCATGCATTATAGACTTTGGTGGATCATGGGATGATCATTTGCATTTGGTGGAGTTTGCATACAACAACAGTTATCGGTCAAGTATTGGTATGGCTTCATATGAAGCATTGTATGGCCGACCATGTGACGATCCTTAGTGTTGGTGGAAAAGCGGGCGAGAAACTGATACTTGGGCCAAATATGATTAGAGAAACTATGGAAAAGATTGAGATTATTCAACAATGAATGAAAGCAGCTCAGGATAGACAGAAAAGCTATGCTGCTAAGAGATGAAGGGATTTAGAGTTTTCTATCAGAAATTTGGTATTTGTGAAGGTTTATCCTCTAAAGAATGTAGTTTGATTTGGTAAAAAGGGGAAGTTGGCATCAAGATTCATAGGCCCTTTTTCGATAGTCGAGAAAATCAGGAAGCTAGCATATAGGGTCGACTTACCTCAGAAGATGGCGGGCGTGCACAATGTTTTTCATGTCTCTTATCTATGGAAGTTTGTGCATGACTCGGGCATGAATATTACACCAAATCAGCTACAAGATGTTGAGGTAGAACCAAAAGTTTCTATATCTCATAGGCGGGTTCATGTTGTTGGGAACTACACGAAATAGCTTAGGAAAAAAATGGTGAAGCTAGTTAAGGTTCAATGGAGCAAAAGTAAGGACGATTGTATATGGGAGATGGAAAAGAGCATGAGGACTTCTTATCCAGAGCTCTTTGAATGGTAAGGCCCATCGTTTATCGTGTTTACTTTCACCATTGTATACTATATTTAATAGGTTAGTATTTCACATGCTAGGATAGGTTAACTATACTGTTGGTTGCATGGTTGCTTGTTTGAGATGTTTGATGGTTGCTTATGATTGATAGGCATGCGGGATGAGCATGGTTGCTTATGCTTTGACTTGTTTGGGGATTTCGAAGGCAAAATTCCTAAAGCGGGGGAGAATGTAACAACCCATATTTTATGTATCGGAGGATCGTAAAACTTTTTTATTTTATTTGTATAAGTTCGTATGATTCTATAATTTTAGGATATGACTTTTAAAGACATTTTACACACCTATTATTTTTCTCGAATTTCTATGTGACCATGTTGATAAGAGTTGAATTAGGGTCTCAAACAGTTCCATTACTTCTGTATGATGGTTTCTCATTCCGTAGAGTGGTCATAATAGTAAAATGAGCTTACGGTTAGAAAGTTATGCCTATTTTAAGTTTTTAAAGCTGCTGGATAGGATTTGTATATAATTAATTAAGTCCACTAGTGAGCCCATTGGACTAATTTGAGAATACTATAAATCAAGGGATGAAGAGTCGGGTTAAAACCTTTCCCTCTCATTATAAATCAGGTCTAGATCCTAATTAGCCCTAGATCCATCCTAATTTCATTCAAAATCACCAAAATTGCTCTCTAAATCAAACTTGATTGCGCTTAGAGATTAGATGATCAATTAGAAGACAGAGATCATCGATTTGCCTAATTTGAAGTGCATTCCATTGCTGTCAGGATTAGATTTACATTCGTATTGATTGAATTTGATAATTGGTGAGTGGTTTACGCCTTCACTATACTATGCATGTTTATATGGTAGAATCATTGGACTTAACATGTTTTAAATCGATTATAAAACCTTTTATAACTTTAATTATATGTTAAAATATGTATATGATCTGGAGTGACTAGAAACCGCCGTCGCTTATGCTCATATATTCATGCTATATGTAGATCTACGTTAGAAATTGACTTACTTGTCTTATTTTGATGGATTGCATGTTTGACTGATGAAATTGCTTGTTATTCTATGTTGGATGATATAATTTGATGTTGTTTGCTAGTGTTGTGATTGCATAGAAAGTTAGGTCGGAGAATTGAGAAAATCGAAGGCAAATTTGGTCGACACTGGACGAAAGTTGGAGGGAAAGCTCTGGGGTACGGTAGGAGCTTGGGGTTTAAGTCGCATGTCCAGATTCTCTAAGTACAGAAGTTGGTACCGACATGAGAGGTCGGTGCCGAGTTTTGTGGGTTGGTCCAATAAGTCGGCGGTTTTGGGGAGAGCAAGGGTCTTGCTAATAGAGGTTGCCTAAGGTGATGGATAAGTGATTGGCTATGTGTTAGAGGCTAAAATGACAATTTTCTAGAAATGAAGTAAGGTGCTTTGAAGAGAGAACTTGTTCTATGATGACTTGATTTGTGTAGAGAAGTCAGGGTCAAAGAATATGGGCATAGAGTACTAGAAGTAAGGAAGGTGTAGAAGAAAACTTAGCCATATATTGGTTAAGTATAGAGCTCGGGGTCAAGTTGAGTGGCCAGTGCCGACTTCTAGGATTAGATCCAAATAGGATGAAACTTTTGGAAGGTGAAGTAGAGGTCCTGTAGATCGTGCTGGAGGTGATGGCTCATTCGTATCAGGTTGGATGATGATATGCAACATGATGAAAAGCTATGGTCTTCGAATGTTGGCTCATGTTGAGAGTAAGTTCCAAAGATGGAGGCTTATAAAGGGGATGGGCCATATGATCGGGTTCCTCATGAATAATGGAAACTAGATTGAGCAAGAAGGGATTTCTATCCAATGGAGCAAAGATGGGCTCGAGTGTATGCGCTAAGGAATTGTTGATGACTTGGAAAGTTTTATGTTGTACTCGAAGCAGAGGTATTATAAGTGGGGATGCCCATGGGTCAATGAAGGGACCTGTATACCCTGGACCTGTAGCTTTAGGTCTAGTGTCCATCTTTTGGCTGCGAGATACGAGAGTACAACAGAGAACCGGGATTTCCATTAGTCCCTGGTTTGGGGGTCATACGAGTTATCATATATTCAAAGCACATGGAGTGATAGTTAGGATTGTTTGATGGATGCTAGGTTGCTTTGGTTGCTCTCTTTAGTTGTCTATCACTTGTAGATACCAAGGGAAGTAGGTATTGGAGATAGGAATACTTGGAAGACCGATATCCTTTATTTGGTTTGTGGTATATCTTTATGATATTATAAAGTAGAATATTATAGTGTTGTATGCTAACTCTTTGGTTGTAGGGACAGGTCATGCATGGTTCATGTACTCTTGTTCCTTACCATATTTACATGTTTAGTATTTTGAGACTCATTTTCTACTCACACCAGACTGTTCTCTGACCCAAGGTTTTATGCTTTGCCTCTTGTTATCTTGGGTACTCTTAAATGTGTAGACTAGATAACAAGTCTAGGTGACGCAGTAGTTGTTCAGAGGATAAGCTGGATGGAACTATCTCGTATTATATACATATATGGAGTCTATGCTTATTCCACTGAGCAATGTTGTGGAGCCTGTGATAGTGCTGCTTGTTATTATTTCTCGATACGGTTATTTGAGTTTACTGCTGCTGTATAAACTCTATTGCATTTGATGTATAACTTTGTGGATCTATTGCTCTGATGATAGTTTGTTCATATAGTTATTATTGTATCTTCTATTATATCTGTGATGTTATATTTTATCCATGCGCTTTGAGATATGATAGGTTATATGCTATATTGGTTTATTTCAACCTTGATGATCATCCAATATCGGTTGGGCACGAACAGCGCACTACTTATATACTATTGGTGCAGATTATAAAGGGCGGTCACCATAACCACAGTGTTGTGCTTGTCAATATGAGTCTAACGCAATAATCCATGGGTTAATCGCATCTAATATGAATGGGTTATGGTATTTCAAAGTTAAAAGTTTACTTAATAAATAAAACCAAACAAATCATTTTCTCACCTAATAAAATCAATGCCTAAGGCCCAAACCCGCAAATGCACAGTGTTCCCTCCCTCTCTTTTTCAATTCGCAAATCCCCAATTCTCCAAATTCCCCAAATTCGAACATCTGCCTATACACAACGTGTATGTGTGCACGTGACAAGGAGCTCTGACCACCCATCGCCGAATCCAAGCCCATCCACAAATTTACCTCATCGTTCTCGACTCACTGCACCCATCCACGTCGCCTTCCATCATCCATAGCAAACTTCGACTACTTTATCCTAAAAGAAAACACGTCTAAGAAGCGTTCACGCAACCAAAAATCAAGCTCCTCCATCCGCCTGGACCATCGATACCCGCCCTTACCACCACTATTAGAACCCCGCTTCACTTTTCCACCAAAGTCGGCCACTCGACACCTTCCACCTACAGTACGTCAAAAGATGCAACCCAAAACCCAACACGCCGAAACCCTAACTTGCGCTATCCCCATCAACTTCGACCACCATACTTTATGCGACCACCACTAGCGTCTTTGTCATCACCCAAGGCTACCTCCAGCACCTGTAATGTCCTAGGCTTTTCAACCTTCAGCAACGGCTCACGACCGGTAGGCTTTTCAACCATCCCAGCCCCGCTGTGGCTTACAGTGATACCTCGGGTTTGCTTTTACGGCCACCCTCTCGAGTCGCAACCAACCCCAAAAGGCCTTATACTACCCCCGGGGACATGTAGGGGTAAGAGTCTCCCGTTCGCCACCTAACGCAAAGCGAGAACCCCCTATCACGCTGTAATGTAGCAAACCCGATCCCAGTCTCATCGAAATCCAAAACGTATCTTTTAAGGCCAAGTTGTTTTAAAGGTTTAAACAATTTAACTTATCTATACAGATAGATAATTCACAAGTTACAATTGATAATCACATTATCATTTAAACAGATGATTCATAACCAAATAGGTAATCCATATCAACATCACAATAGTTAATCTATATTACCATTATAATGCAACCAAGTATTCATATCACCCAACATCTTATCTCATTTCTGAGATTACATCCATTCAATTCAAATCAATGCCATTCATTCTTATATAAGCAATGATTTACTTAATCACAACATAATTAATTTAAAATGAATTAAATTAACTATCTCTATCTTTAATTAATTTAAAGTGAATTAAATTAATTACTTCATCTCTTAATTAATTTAAAATAAATTAAATTAATTACTTCATTATAAATCAGCACTCCACCTCCAATCCCCTTAGGTCACCAGAATTTCAATTTTTGAATGGAAATAGTTCATCTCGCAACCATGACCATTCTCGAGCACCTAAAATCATGGGACTTGCCTTAAAAATCATGATTCGCTAAGGCGAACACGTACATTTCATTCGTCGATTCGTGCTTGATGGAAAACTGACGTTATTTCAACCACTTGCTATAATCATCCAATATCTCACACTACTCGATGAAACAAATCTCGACTATTTTTAGAAAAAAGCTAGAGACTAAACCTAACAACTTTACAGTTGAAAACTTTGGCTAAATTTGAACGGAGAAGGAGATGTTGATTTTTGAAAGTAAGATGGTGTTTATTCTATTTTCAAAGAACAAGAAAGGAGGAAGAGATTGGAATGGTGCATGTATCTTATCTTATATCTCTCTGTGTATGTTTATTTACAGTAGCCTAACATCCATTTCACAAACATTTTATGATTTTTAAATGATTATCTAAACATGGTTATCAAATAAAACTTACAACCAAGCTACTAATGAATTTACACAACATTCATTTCACAACAATAATAAACAAGATTTGAATATCTCACCTTCCATAATTATTGGGAATGCAAAAATCAAAGCTTTTTCCTAGCAATCAAGCTCAATCCCACTACAACTAAATTTCAAACTTTTAAACTAGAAAGAGGATTTTTTCCTTAAAACTAAGAAAGGTAGAGAGGGTGAAAACAAAGTTAGGAAATGAAAGGTAAAAATGAAATATACAGAAGGAAGTGCATATATAATATGAAGTACAAAAAAAAGTAAAGAAGGCTAAAACCCCAAAATGCCCTTAAATCCATTTTCAACTCTTCCATCATGTCTCAAGCCACCAAGTACTAACCCTTTGATAATATGATGGACTTTAGAGTGATCTATGCACTTTTTGTTCACTTGTTTACTTAAGGAATCTTACAATTTCAGATTCATCATTTTATAATTTAAATTTAATTTATTTTAATTCTTATTATGTTACTTTATTCATTCTTACATTTCAAAATATTTTCTCTAAACATTTTAGATGTGGTCTTAAAGTATATGCAAAGGTATTACAACTTTCGACAACTTATCATTCGTTAAAAAGCTGAAAATCTAAAAAGCGGGTTTCAGTCACATTTTCAGTTTTTCGTCGAACTACCTATCTATGTAAAAAAATTCAAAAATGAATTTTCTATCATTAATTATAAATTAAAAGAGGCTTATTTAATTATTAAAACCATCAGTTGCATATTTAAGATAAAATAAATATTCGCAAATCAAAGCGATAAAATTCCGGGTCATTACATATAAGTAATTTTCCATTACTTAAATTAAGTAAAGTACTTGCATATGTATATTTTTTTGTATTCCTTAAGCTATATAATATGTGTAGTAATGTATTAAATGTTTCTAGATTAGTAAGTATGTTATATGCCCTTGTTTGCACTCCCCAAGATGTATATAATTCATACTTAGACCGTCATGAAATAATAAATTAGAGTGAACGATGTATTATATGGCATATTGGTACTCCTCAAGGTGATGTGTGGATCAAGGTCAAAGATAAGGTTATGAGTTATGTATGATATAAATTGTAACATGTTACCTACCATTTATGGAGACTATGATTTGTTGGTACTCCCCAAGGTTCGTATATAACATAATAAATAGATCCTAACACCCATTAGAGGAATTATTAGATTTATGTATCACTTTTAGGGTTTGAAGAGATATATAAAATCAAATGGGAGCCTTATTAGATGAATGAATGAATTACATTTGACTATTCTAATAAGTATAAGCACATATGTAGTCTTATAATTATATACTTTAATAAATTTTGCATCATTATTGTATTTTATAAGTTTATCTACTGAAATATACTAAACGAAATTAATTAAAGTTTGACATAGAAACAAAAGGATTTACTTACCAGTAAAATTAACCATTTGGCTTGTTGTCGCTTCGACACCCATGCAAGAGTCGAATAATACAATCATTAAAACATCAAGCCTTTGTAACTTAAGTATCATGTTTCTCGATATTGTATATTACCTTCCATGAGTTTTTAACTCAAAAGTAATAAAATAGTATGGACATTTAATCCATATTCTATCACATACAAATGTTGTACCATGAAAACTAGTGTTCCACAAGATATGGATTTCCGATGAGATCTTTTTGTATCATTGGAAAAGGACTACAAACAGACCTACAAATTGTATCACTGAAATGTCGGTTTTGATCTGTTTACTTAAATGCCACTTTTACGATCTTCTTAATATGTTAAGGATAAATGAATGCATTTTTGTAAAGTAATTTGATGTAGTCTTGTAGTAATAAGATTTCTTTTTGAAGAGTATGGCCTTATGCAGGTAAAGCATTAGCGGTTCTATAGCGGTGGAGATGCAAAAAGTTACAACGAGAATAAAGCGTGGATATAATGGAAAATAGCGGAGGTGCAAAAAGCTTCATTAAATATAAAACCAAATATTTAAAGTTAATTTATAGCCATTCTCACATCATTTGGGTAGGAAAAGAAATATTGTGTAATCTTACATAACAAAACTAAAGAATATCATTGTTTATGTAGTCTAGATTTGGTGATGTTATCCGGCATTCTAGCCCGACTATATTGAACTGGTTGCACGAGTTAGATTCGACTGCCATCAAGGCCTATGATTCTAGAGTGATGATTGTAGGGCCCAGAATTCAAGTATAGATAGTAATATGAAGTTAGGATTGAATGGAATTGATAGATGTGCAACGTAGAATGTTTAAATTATGGAATATTGTTTAATGCATAAGAGGGATCGACATAGATTGGCTCCAACAAGAGGGATCGACATGTTTCAAAGTACAAGAGTGTTCTTGTGGAAAACAATCAATATCTCAAGATTTACAAGTCCAATGCTTATGAAATTTGAAGAGCAAGATATAAGGACCCTAGGAAACCACCCTAGGGATCGCACATCAAAAGGACAAGTTTGGAGGGATCGACATACATCCCTTAGAAGGGATAAGCAGAAAGCAGCATGTAAGCCATCTAGAAGCAAATATCAACCAATAACTCGAGCTCACTAATCCAAATGACATGAAATTTGGACGTTAAGCATATTCTTGCATCAGGAAGCCACCATAGAGATTGGTCCCTAAAATTCGACCAAAGAAGGGATCGGTCCCCAAAATTTGACCAAAGAAGGGATCAGTACCGATCCCTCCTCTTTGGGAATTGGGCCTAGAGATCCCTCTAGTGGGCCCATATAGTTTAGAAGGTCCTTCAACCGAGATTTCAGAGAGATATTTGGTCGTCTTCATCTATATATACTGGCCTGATAGGTCATTCTGGGGATCTTTACGCTGCTTGTTACTCTAGACTCCATTGTAATCAAGTACTTGCTATTTTCTACTTCTGTAATCCGATTAATAAGTGATTAATAAAGGATAATCTTCAAAGTGGACGTAGGCATACAACGCCGAACCACTACAAATTTTTGTGTCTCTGTTTATAGTTGATTCTCTGTTGCTTACTAATTCATTTACTCGGTTTAATTTTGTTTTTCTTCACTTACTTCTCTACAAAAACTATTCTTGGGTGTTTGTGACCAATTTAGTTGCAAACATTTTGGTACTTTCACTGAGAACCTTGATTCTCAGTTTATTAGGTTCCCTTTATTGCTACTGGATTGGATAAATCCCCCAAAGGAGATCTCCTATTATCTTCAAGAAGTTGCTCATACTACTTAGATTTGCAGAAATCTAAGCAGAGCTACAATAATGGTGAGGAATACTAGGTCTACTTCTCAGAACATAGAAGAAAATGAGAACACTAGCATCCAGCAAGGAGACCCAAGCAATCAACCAATGGATGTTAATGCTGTACCAGTTGAAGTTTATAATCCCACTGATTCTATTACAATAGCTGAATTTCATAATTTAACGAGAGAGCTGATGTAGAGCCGTCGATAATTAAATCAACAGATTCAGACCAATATCAACTTGATGAACCAACTCAATCAACAGCGGCGAGGAAAAGCTAGGAGGGACCCCACTCCTTGCTCAACCTCGGAGAGTTATAGCTCATAAGACAAGTATCACAGGCATAGGCGTCGCAGAATAGACAAATATTGCGTAGAAACTTCGAGGCGTCAAATGGAAGACCATCGTGGTCTGCCAGGATCGATCGGTGCTGATCCCTCCACCAGAAGAGGGAATCCACCTATGCATCATAGCAATCAAGTTGGAGCTGCCTCAGTTGGTTTGGATGATGGAGTTCAATTAAATGTTGACCAATTCATTCCCCAGAATCATGATGAGGTGAATTTACAAGATACACATTGGGAAGATGGTGAAACAAGAAGACGTGGAACGACCTGCAGACATCGACCAGACCATTCACGTAAGGTGGAACATGACCACCGCTTGACACCAACTATCCAAACGTCGGACTTATCGACAATGGTCAGACAGCTAGTGAGAGAGACCCAGGGCTTGACTAGTGATGACTGGGGAATCTTGAGAAGCCATACCATGTTCACTGATAATATTCTACATGCGGAGTATCCAAGGAGGTTCAACATGCCATCAACGCCCATGTAAGAGGGAAAAACCGACCCCAAGCAGCATATCATGAGATATGAATGGCTGATGGATTCTGCACGAGCGGATGATGCAACCAAGTGTAGATGCTTTCCCATAACTCTCTCTGGAATAGCAACGATGTGGTTCACAAGATTACCCCCACGGTCATTTTCTAGATTCGATGATTTGGTAACAAGTTTGTGTAGCAGTTCCAAATGCATGCAACTCGTCCCAAGGACGTAATGTCCCTGTCCAGTGTGATTCAAGCTCCAGGAGAATAATTATTTGGAGAGATTTCATATAGCTATTATAGAAATCAATAATCCAAATGACCATGCGATATTGATGGCTACGACGAGAGTGATAGATCTAGAATCTAATTTTGGCGATTGGTTAGCTGGCAAGTCACCCGCGACGTTGGAGCGCTTTACGCAAAGGCGGCTCAGTATTTGAGAAAGGAGGAAGCCGGGTCCTTTAGGGAAAATAATGTTGTGGGACCGAGTGGAGAGGGAGTACAAAGTAAAATCACAGTAAGATGATAGCTCTGGAAAATTTCAAGTGAATGTCTAAAACAAGCCGAATCAGCAAAATAAAGGCGGAGATAGGGGCCGAGAATGAAAGAGGGATTCTGGAAGAAGGAAGCGTAGGATCCCGATGTACGATACTTACACACTATTGAATACATCCTTGGAGAATATCTATTTGTCTACCTGCAATACCATGCAATACAGGAAGCCGCCTTAAAAAGAATCAACTGAGAAGCAGAAACAAACCGAAAAATATTATCGGTTCCACAAATGCTATACATATGGCAGGAAGGAATGCATGTATCTCCAGGAAATTATCGAAAAGCTAATTCGAGAAAGGGAGTTGCAGCAATGTGTAAAAACCCCATAGGATGGTGGGCAAGGGACATCCGACCCCAACCGAGACAAGCACTACGTAGGACTGAGGAGCCTACACGAACAGGTGGAAGATTGGTAATAAATATAATAGTCGAAGGACTGTACCCAGCTTATAAGAGTTGGCATAAGATGGAGCACTATGCTAGTGCGATTAAGCATGTGGATTTTGAATATTGTTCGAATACAGAAGATGGAGCTCGGGTAAAATAGCAACGTACCATGACAGATGATATCGTATTTAGAAACAGATATGCGAATAAGGTGGAGGCTCCGACGATTGACCTGATGGTCATTACGGCCATGATCGGCCCCGCTTCGGTAAGAAGGATATTGATTGATTATGGAAGTTTAGTACAAAAAATTTCATAAAAGCTTATGATCAAATGAAAATGGAAGCCAAGGACTTAAAGCCGTCTAAAGCTCGCATACACGGTTTTATCGGTGTTGCAACTGAAGCCGTTGGTTATGTTGAATTACCTGTAAAGTTGGAAGAAGGTGACCGTAGGAGAGTGACGGATCTTACCGTTCATTGTTTTGGATGTTGACTCTCCTTACAACGTTTTTCTGGGCCGATCGGCCCCAGCCGAATTTCGGGCAGCCCTTGCCCTATTGTGTTTGACTTTGAAGTTTCTGACAGATAATGGTGTTGGAGTTATTCACGACGATCAGGCGAATGGACGCGCCTGCTATGTAGCCGAGTTGAGGGATGCTCAACGCAAAGAGAAAGGTAAGGGTGTGGACAAGACTATCTGCATCCAAGCTACCAAAGATTGACAACTAGCGCCTAAGCCTTGGCTTGGGCGCCACAGTCGGTTCTATAGAGATATAGATCTGAGAGATGACGAGGAGAAGCCCAAAGAGACCAAGGCTGCAACGGCTGAGCCGACGATTGACATCACAGTTAGCCACGATGACTCGTTACGGGTCATAAAGATCGGATCACAACTCAGCCTCCTGATGATGAAAGAACTTGCTGGATTTCTTCAAGCAAATCTAGACATATTCACTTGGACTCACTCTGACGTGTGGAATCTCACCTTCCATTGCGATCCATGCATTGAATATCGACCCGAGGCATGTCCTGGTGAAGCAAAAAAGACGCGGCATGGATCTGGAGAGATCTACTGCTCTCCAAGAGGAGGTGGATAGACTCAAAGACAATGGGTTTATCCGCGACGCCCTCTACCCTAAGTGAGTATATAATCCTGAGCTTGTGAAAAAGGCAAACGGAAAATGGAGAACATGCATTGATTACTCAGACTTGAACAAAGCACGTCCAAAAGATAGTTTTCTCCTTCCGAGGATCGACCAGCTGGTGGACTCAACCGCAAGATACGAATTGCTATCTTTCATGGATGCATACTCGGGATAGAACCAAATCTCAATGCACATTCCCAATCAAAGGCACACCAGTTTCATTACCGATGTGGGGTTATACTGCTATGTGGTGATGCCGTTTGGACTAAAAAATGCAGGAGCGACTTACCAGGGCTTAGTCAACAGGATGTTTAAAGATTAGATTGGAAAACCGATGGAAGTATATGTAGATGATATGCTCGTGAAGTCACGACGATCAAGCGACCACATTAGAGACTTGGTAGAAATGTTCGGCGACATTACAAGATGAAAATTAATCCTTTGAAGTGTTCTTTTGGCGTAGCATCAGGGAAGTTATTGGGTCTTATTGTTAACGCTCGTGGAATCGTAGCTGATCCCGAGAAGATTCAAGCTATCCGCGATATCCAAACGCCAAAGACTATCAAACAAGTACAGAGTCTGAATAGGAAAGTTGTTGCCTTAAGCCAATTCATTTCTAGAGCTACCAACAAATGCATTCATTTCTTTGACTTGATTAGGAAAAGGAAAAGAAACTTCGAATGGATACAGGATTGTAAAGACACATTTCAGGCTTTGGTGAATCATTTGAAGAGATCCCCTATGTCTTGTCAAAGCTGGTGGATCATGAAGATTTATACATCTATTTGGCCATGTCGGTATATGCTATAAGTGCCGCATTACTTCGTAAGGAGAATCGAATTCAGACACTGGTTTATTACGTCAGCAAGCGATTTACAATAGCTGAAAGGAACTATCCGAAAATAGAAAAATTGGCATACTATTTGCTGATCGCATCATGAAAGCTCCATCCATATTTCTAGGCTCACCCGATCAATGTTTACAGCGACCAGCCGTTACAACAGATCCTACAGCGACTTGAGACATCTGGAAGATAGCTTAAGTGGAATATCGGCACTGGCAGATTTTATAGTAGAATTCACTACACAGGATAATTCCCCGAAGAGCAGTAAAATCCCTACCATACGGTAGAAACTGTATACTAATGGAGCATCCAATGATCATTATTCTGGAGCTGGAATTTTTCTTGTAACTCTCGAAAATCGATCGATCTGTTATGCTTTAAAGCTTGATTTCCCAACGACAAACAACGAAGCTTAGTACGAGGCTCTGATTGCTGGACTTAAAATCACTAGAGAACTGGGAATAAAGTCTCTTGAAATCTTTTGCGATTAACAGTTGGTAGTATACCAAGTCAGGGGAGATTATCAAGCTAAAGGACAACGACTTGCTCTATATCTTGCCCAAGTCCAAGAGCTGTTGACTGAATTTGAGTACTATGACATTTTGCATATTCCACAAGATCAAAACAAAGAGGCTGATTCATTGGCAAAGTTTTCTAGCACCGGCAACGCACAGCAGATGGGCTTGGTTTTGATTGAAGTATTAAATGGCCCGAATATAAACCTAATAGAAATTGACTGGGTACTAGTGGCAGAGCCTGAGAGGGAATCATGGATGACTCCGATTAAAAACTATTTACTATAGGGAGTCCTACCTGAACAAAGGAATGAAAAGCGATGAGTCCTTCGTAAAGCTTCGCGACATATCAAGCAAGAAGGAATTATGTACATAAAGGGGAATGTGGTGATCACACTGGGGGGAAACTCTAGCAAAGAAAATACTCCGTTATAGGTATTATTGGCCAACCGTCAACCGAGGTGCCGCTGACTATGTAAGACGATGTGAAAAATGCCAAATATATGCAAAAGTTCCAAGAGCTTCGCCGATGGAAATCACGCAAATGGTCAGCCCATGGCCTTTTGCCATGTGGGGTATAGATATTATCGATTCCTTACTGACCTCTAAAGGTGGTGCAAAGTACGCTATCGTCACAATTGATTACTTCACCAAATGGGCCGAAGCAGAACCTTTAGCCACGATCACAACAAAGAAAGTAATCAACTACATTGTCCGAAACATCATCAATCATTTCGGTCTTCCACGAACTATTGTAACGAATAATGGGACTCAATTCGACAGTGCTGAATTCAAAGACTTTTGTCGGAGGTATCATATTGAAAAGAGGTTTACAGAAATCGCTCACCCTCAAGCAAATGGGTAGGTTGAAACTGTGAACAAAATTATAAAGTCCATTTTGAAGAAGCGTTTGGAAAAGGCTAGAGGTAAATGGGTGGATGAACTCCCGACAGCGCTGTGGGCTTATAGGACCACCCACAAGTCCGCGACTGGAAATACTCCATTCGCCCTTGCTTACGGTTCTGAAGACGTCACTCCTGTTGAGCTCGAAGTTCCTTCTCATCGAGTGACTTACTACGATCCCAAAATGAATAAAGATCTCCTTTTGGAATCTCTCAACTTTATAGATGAGAAACGTGGGGAAGCCGATTTGAGGGCAGCTGTGCACCGATACCGAGTCGCCCGATACTGCAACATTAAAGTTCGATCTAGAACCTTTGAAATTAGTGATCTTGTCTTAAAACAGGTTTTTCCTACCCCGTCGCACATGAATCCAATCTGGGAAGGACCGTATGTCATTGAACAGTGGCTTGGAGAGGGAACTTTCAAGCTAGCGATGGTTGATGGCATCACACTCCTAAGGGCATGGAATAGCGAGCATTTACGATGATATTTCACTTGGTTTATTTCTTTTTCATTCAGTTGTATTTGCTTTCAGAATTTGTTTTAGCATTTGACTTTCCAGATATGTAAGAAGACAGATTATGTCATCCCTTTCCTTTTAGCAAATAAAGTTTTGAACTTCCTTTATATCTATGTTTACTGTAGCATTATGTATTAGTTACATGACGAAACTGATTGATGTCGATATGTCCGAATAGGTTCCCAGATTTTGAATTAATCAATCATGCTAGTTCCCAATGGGAAAAAACAAGACCATCATGGTCTGGTTATCCATTAGATAACCCTCGTTCATAATCCAATGGACGGGAAACATAATGAGAAATGGATATGACTTGACCATCTGATGATCGAATAAATCCTGCTGAACAATGGGACTGAAATAAAATAAGAGCGATCATGACACGACTAATCGCTCGCTAAATCAAACCCCGGACCTTAGGGGGCAAACAAATCAATTAAGGAAAGTATGATCCGACTGCTCTCCAGAATAACTCTAAGTCCCCAGTGTGAGGACTAGAGCATAAACATGAATCGGGTGTGAATCGACCGCCCACAAAATAACTCTAAATCCCAATAGTGCGAACTAGAGTATAAACATAAATTGGGTGCGATTTGACCACCCATCAACTAACTCTTATCCCTAGAGTATAGGTATGAGAATAAATAGATAGATGAGTGTGGTCGACCATTCACTATTCCATGAACTCTTTCCTGAAACTGACAGGAGGAGTTAAACTCGCTAAAGATGGAATTCGACCATCCAACGTCTAACCCCACTAACCCAAGACTGAGGACAGGAGTATAATTACTCAAACCGCTGAATTCGACAACATAACACTAAGGGTCGAGCCTAGCGTCTGATGCGACTCAAGGCTACGACCGCATGGAGGCCTTAGGATAGAGCTAGTGGATTGTTTTCAGAATTAACGAACAACAAATTACAATTACATTGAATGGAAAGTAATAGTTCAAATACTTAAATAACAGTTCACATGAGAGCTCAACATAAAATAAAATAAATTATTCACATGATAAGTTTCTAAATTGTGGTACAAGTTTATTCAAAAAAAATGGGGGTCATACCCATACAACCATGACTAATAAAAAACACAAAATGAACAAACACCTATGCAAAATATGTACACACCGAGCCGAAGCGACGACTACTTCTTTGATCTTCTCTCCTTTTTTAATTTTTTGGGAGTGGTGCTATTTGAACTTCCACTTGTTCTCTACCTTGATCCTTTACCACCTTTGGCGAGAGAGCGTTAGAAGCTTGGAGGGAGTTCTCTAGTAATCGACCCACCGGGCAGAATGACTTGTAGTGGGACAAGGTGTGGATCATCAATATCCACCTCGGTGGGCTCAACTTTGGCCTTTCTCTTCAGCAACTCCTCCTTCTCAATGCGCTCCTTCAGGCTGATCTCATTAGTGCATTCGGAGGTACCGGTAATCACAACGTCATTAGATTCATCCACCGACAGCGGATCTTCAACCTTATCATCGTCAAGTGCTCTGGTAACTTGAGCATTGGGCCTCGGAACATCGGTGGCCGTCAGAATCTCTATTGATTTCTCTTGTTGCTCTACGGAAGTGTCACTTTTAAAAGTTTGGCTGGGGCCCGGAAGACCTGCAAATTTGTCAAAACAAGGAACCATTGGGCATGAATAACAAAATCTCTCGAAGAGTGAAGAGTAAAGTGGAATACCGCATCCGGTTGGCTCTTGGTTGTCGCCAGAGTGCCTCTTCCAGAATAGGGGTCAGCACTTTAGATTGGTAATCGGGTTTATCCGGATCGTATCTCAAGTCTTCCCTGAGCCAAAATAAACCGATGCTCCAGCCGCTTGGAACGAAGTGGGGACCTTAGGATCAGATTTAGAGGATTCAACAATATTTTTCCCTTTACCGGAAGGTGCTAAATGTCAAAATATCATATTCTTGCGGCGGCAAGGTTTAGGGGTTCATTTCCACGAAGGATCTCTCGTACCAATTTCTCTTCATCTAACTCGGCTTTGCCTAGCTCCCTCTTTTTCATCTCGATGATATACTCTCAGGCTTCGGTGAGTAACTCAAGATAACCTTCGCCAAGAAAACTCAAGTCGCGGTAGATAAGACTTTAGCATTGTATTGGATGATCAGTGGATCAAACATGTCCTTAATTTCATTCTGACCGGACTCCTTAGCATCATCCACCTGGGCTTCAATTCATTCCATCATCTCCTTGCAGCCTTCCTCTCTTGCCTCTTCTTTACGGGCTTCTATTTGGAAAATTGCTCGTCAAAAGTTTGATTTTCAGACTCTTGGCTTCAACAGTCTCTTCGCATTACCTCTATGATTCTTCTGAGCCTCAATCTTCTCTTCCCTTTCTTTCCTAAGAAGCTCCTCAATGCGGTGGGCCAAGATATCTTTCTCCTTTTGCAAGGAATCCTTTTCCAAAGTGAGTGCACCACTGCGATTGAGGGTAGCATCGAGTTCTTTCTTATGGGCAGCTTTTAAATGATTCGCTGCCTCTGACGTTTCCTTGGCACTCTTTTCTACCTCAGCAAGTTTTGTTGTCAACTTTGATATCTCACTATCTTGATCCTTGATTATATCTTTGTCGTGGATGCCTCTAGCTTAAGACGATCTATTTCATATTGTCGCTCCATTGATACCTCGGAGATTTTTTCTGCTAAGTGCTGGAACGACTCATGCTGCACGAAAACGTCGCTAACACATTCAAGAGAGCTTGCTTTGGCATGCCCTAGGATCATATGAATCGTGGAAAGAAATTTAAGCCCATCAAAATAGATTTTTGGGAAAGTGGCCTTATGTTCGGCCAATTTCTCCACTGTTGAAGTATCAAGAGTAGCGGCCAGCAAGGATGGATCGAAAGTGACGATTGGATGTTTGCTCGATCTGCGATCGTGAGATTTCCTAGAGCTAGAAGAACCACAGTGCTGCTCGTGTGATATGGCAGTTTGAGGTCCACGGAAGGAAGTCTGATCTCCATTATAAATAGGAAGATTGGGCTGGTCCCCCTAGTGGGATGATTGAGACAAGGACTTACGCTTAGAGAAGAACATTCCATTGAACTATAGCTTTTTTCCCGTCCGTCGTCTCTTTTCCTATGCCTGCCAGATTCTGAACCGCGGGTGGATCCATAATGCATCAAAGAGCACCTTAGGCGATCAAAAGCTTTTGACTGAGTCATTGCACCTGCAAAGACCAAATGAGAACATGTAAATAACCATTATCCAAAAGATTGATGAAGAACGTGTAGTGGAGTGCACGTATTGTGAGTGTCCTGGTGTTCCCCCCGATAGAGTAGTAGTTGTAGCCTTGCTTGTAGATGTTTTTTCTCCTCTGTCGGTAGGAAGAATACCTTCACCACTCCTAGCAGGAGAATTGAGCCCCTCGATATTGATGTTTGGAAAGTCATAGGTCATAATGTCATAGGGAATATGGAGATTTGAAAATACTTTCATTGAACTTTCTCAATGTTGAGAAGATGACACTTCATCAATAGAAGTGATAAATCCTGGATCTTTAGCAGTTTTTCTTCTACAAAGTTTATATGCCAGTTTCTTCCTTCTCTTAGTTGGTGTTTGGGATTGTGCGCCTTGTGACGATTCGACAACAAACGCATTGCCTAGGCCTATATCAGCATCGACGGACTCATTGGTCTGGGCATCCCTAATTTCGCCTTCTTCAATGTCATCTCGAGTCTCCTCAACTTGGGGCACGATAGGATTGTTGACGTCCCTTTCTTGCTTTACAAAATTTCTAGGTAATGCTGCACTTCTGGGGAGATCAATGTTATGACCATCTTACAGAAACCCGAATAGAGATAATAACTCATCGGTTACGAGAAGTCTAATGTCCCTGTTTTCGGCAGGAGTAACACAAATAGCGAAGATCACTCCTAAAAACTAATGCCCTCAGGAGGTGCGCAGACACCTGTAGATATTCAGGACGTTAGTTGATTCAAAAATATGACTTGGATTTAAGGATTTAAGGATTTAAGGATTTAAGAATGAAGTGAAGACAACACTTACGTCCTTCCAGCCATCGCTTTGTGAAGCCAGGAGGACACCGAACATAGAACCACTCGTGTTTGAAAAGTTTGTTCCAAGCACCCATTAAGAGTTGGCAATTGGGTGAAGGCTTAAGGAAAACATAGGAAGGACTTCCTGACCATCGTTTAAAGTTATAAATGAACCTTATCTCCTCAGGAGTTGGCGGGCGAAACAGAAAACTCATGAATAGTAGAAAGTTCCATGGAGGAAGGCGTAGCTGTTCGGGTGAAGTTGAGTGGGAGCTATTCCAAGATATCTTAACATTTCTTGAATAAACGAATTGATGGGCGACATGCATCCATCCCAGCACATGAATTTGTTGAATGTTGTGTACCCATCCAGGGGGAAATGCGGCCTGTTGTTTATTGAAGGAACCAAGACGTCTTCGAATTAATTCCGTGTATGGAACATAGCCTTCGAACGGCAGCCTCACCAATCCAGAAGGCTTGAGAATCTATTGGGTTATCTAAGAGAATGGCACCTCCTACTGCATCGGGCGTAGGACTTACATCTTCCACCGGGAGGATGGGAACATTAGAAAGAAGATTGACTGACGGGCCAGAAACTTCCATTTGTTTGGCCTGATGACCAGGAGAAAGCCTGCCAGATATAATTGTGGATCTCGATTTTGGTTTAGGATCGCTGTGCTGCAGGGCTGATCCAGAAGACATTGCAGATAAACGCTCTGAGCGTCTAAATTCCATATTAACTATACTCGGTAGACAGACGAGATTAAGAAAAATTACGTGCTCCCCCCATGCAAAGTATGAGCTAGTGCAGTGTATAACAGAAATAAACAGCTTTTAAATAAGAAAGCGAAGTTAAATGACGAGACTTTGGATTTTGACCAGAGTGACCGTCATCGCTGACCGTCTCAACTAGCGAAGAGATTGATCGGTTGTGCAAGCTTTGGGATCGACTATCGGCATATCGAAGTGCGAAACCTGTCATTCAAGTCCATTTTCTAAGTTTTAGTTCATGTTGAAAGTTCTAAGGATTTGATTGTCCAATCTTAAGTTCAATAGTGAATATGTTAGTTCTATTGTTCATCGTCATCATACGTTCGAGTTCGTTGAACAGTGTTGGTTGTAATTGCTCAAACGAGTGATTATGGATTAGGTTCAATTCAAACTGCATATATGCCGATCCCTAAATTCCAACCCATACTTTATGATCCATATCTCAAAGCCGCATGACTGATCCCCCTCTCTTAACAAAGCCCGCTGATCCGTTTCCTTTGACAAAATTTGTCGATCCCACCAGGCCGACCCTATACATCGATCCCTAACCTAATGTTACACGACCGATCTCTCTACTTCACACTCCACTCATCAAGCCTCTACACCGAGGGATCGGTATAGATCCAAACCTCTAGCATCGATCCCTCCTCTGCTCTATCTTCTTCTTCCATCCTCATCCTTTGCTCTGTCGAGCCCTTCCATATCCGATGTTTCATCTCTTCCAAACAAATTCGACCATTGTTCCATCATTGCATCAAACTCCGGAATCCCTTATCTCATCATGAAACCAAAAGATAAAGGCAAGAAAGCTCACCTACGCATATACATGTTAAAGGAATTAGCGAATAACTTAAAGGTGATTGAGATGAAAGGTATAGGGAAGATAGTTTGAAAGAGTATTGAAGCACAAGAATATTTTTTTTGAAATTAAGGGAAAAAGAAGGGAAGGAAGATTTGGTCTGAATAAAGGAACACGAGGGTTCGGTGCTTTGGAGGATAGTTGGGAAAATAATGCAAGTAAGGGTGGAAAGAAAGAAGTGTTGGCTTATATATGGGAACTAGGGGTCGGCACGTGTCTTCAACGTCATATGAAATAGGGAGGGATTGGTTAAGAAATATGCTGACCATTGTAAACCTTAAAAGAAAGAGGAAGGATCGGTTAAACCTATACCGGTCCCTACAAATGTTCAAAAAAAAGAGAAGAAGAAAGAAAGAAGGGGGGATCCGCCACGAATGTCGATCCTTATGAGCAGGTGTATATGCATATAAAGAGAGAGGGATCGGCTAGGGGTATGCCAATCCCTATTAATATGAGAAATGGAAAGGAGGGATCAGCTCAACATATGTCGATCCCTGCAAACACTTTAAAAAAATGAAATGAATGATATGGATCGGCTATAAGTATGTACGCAAATAAATATAGGCATAGAAATTATTGAAAACGTGTACATACAAAATGCCATGAAAATTGCCGGAATATAGCCCTGGATTTATACTAAGGGAAATCGACCAAGGGTCATGACAATCAATGAGAGATTCAGCACCTTGGAAAAATGATTTGACAAAGGAATAGCAACCATTCAGGAAGCTAGATGGATCTCTTCTCGACGATTCTAACTTGCTTCGATTCAAAGCACGTCATGTTCATCACAAGACATACTTTGAGGGGCAAGTGTTATCCGGCATTCTAGCCCGGCTATATTGAACTGGTTGCATAAGTTAGATTCGACTGCCATCAAGGCCGATGATTCCATAGTGATAATTGTGGAGCCCAGAAGTTAAGTGCAGATGGTAATATGAAGTCAGGATTGAATGAAATTGATATATGTGCAACGTAGAATGTTCGAAGTATGGAATATGGTTTAATGCATATGAGGGATCGGCATAGATTGGCTCCAACAAGAGGAATTGGCATGTTTCAAAGTACAAGAGTATTCTTGTTGAAAACAATCAATATCTCAAGATTTACAAGTCCAATGCTTATGAAATTTGAAGAGAAAGATATAACGACCCTAGGAAACCTACCCTAGGAATTGACATCAAAAGGACAAGTTTGGAGGGAGCGTGTAACATCCTGAAATTTCCAACTATTTTCATCCATACATGTCGGAATTGAATTGCTCAAAATATCATATTGTTATTTAAAATTTGGCAAAACTCAGCATATACAGTAAACAATAATCACAAAATCACAGACACAGAGTAATATAACAATAATGCAGCGGAAACAAAAGGATAGTAGTTCATGAAGCTACTATATATATAATAGAGTTAAACAAGATACAATAGAAGTCTCGAATACATAGATGTCTCAATACAATAGTCAAATACAAGATCTGAACACATCACTGGAATCAACTGAATAACTGCAAGCTGAATAGATATAGCTGGATCTCCAAGTGAAACTCCAACTCCAAAGGTGAGTCTCGAACACTGGTACACTCAATCCGACCCGAGCGTAAAGCAAAACACAAAACACTCGAGTCAGGATTAACATTCTTATATCAATAAATCCAACTCAAGTGAAATATCAACTGAAATGCAAGTAACTTAAAGGATGTTTGGGATAACCATCCTTTAAGGATCCGTTAAACTATTTACTATGTAGTAATATTCGCTATTATAATAATGTCTAATAATAAAATAAACTTACTTTTAAATAGCGTTAAGGCTTTACATTTTCCACCTTAACACATAATAGTCCCAGTAGTTTATCCAGTATTAGCATACCCCCAGATCGGGAGCTACCCTCAATACTCCACAGGCTACGGCACAAATCCAAACTCGTAGTAAAGCTCGATATGGTAGGTGACATGACACAACTAGGCAATGTCAGGGTAGATATACCAATTACGCATCTGGGCTGGTGGAAACGCATAGCAGCCACTACCGCCCACCTCGAAACACACTGCCAATCAAAATCGAAGGGTGGCCACCAAATCAATCACAAAGTAATAGAATGGTATCGAAGAAATGCGTCCGATCAGAGCTGCTACCTCATTGGCCCGTCGATCGCTCCTCTTTTAGCCACCTTATGCCAACTCATGGGAGTCGGGTCCACGTATATACCTCAATAGGAATCGTCGCCACCATCCTACTTCATTCTGGAATCTCCACTGCGTACACAGTTGTTAAAGTGGTTTTCGGTATCGACAGAGAATATGCCCATATCCGATCCTAGTCTCTTTAACAACCAAACGTTATTATAACACCGCGGTCATTTCAAAATAGTTTATACTTCAAAACCAAAATATCATTTCCATTTCAAAAACCAAATCAATACGATCTCATTTTCACTTCAAATATATATCCATTTCCAAAAATCATATCACTTTCAAAGTTATAATGCTTTCGAAATCATAGTCTTTTAAAATCAAAACACTTTGGAAATCAAAACTTTGAAATTCATAACACTTTGAAATCATTGCATTTTGGAAATCATAACACTTTTGAAATCATAGCATTTTGGAAATCATAACGCTTTGAAATTATAGCATTTTGGAAATCATAACACTTTGAAATTATAGCATTCTGGAAATCATAACACTTTGAAATTATAGCATTTTCCTTTAAATGTTTAGATATCAATAACAGTATGTATAATAAAATAGTTTATAAAATAACATAATTTATATAAAATAGTTATAAGTTAAAACAATATATATTAAAATAATTAAAATAGTTTATAAGATAATATAAAATAGTTTTAAATATAATTTAAAATACTTTATATAATAAAATAGTTTCCTCAAATTTAACAAATCGATTCAACTCAACTCAAATTCCAAAATTCAAATTTAATCAAATCTCAAATCATCAATTTCAACTCGATTCTGTTTCTCAATAAATCATTTCAAATTATCGATTTTCAAATACATATTTGAACCATAAAATAATCCATTCAAATTTCAATATATATCAAAGTCAATATATTCAACATTTCAAAACTAAATTCGATAATTTTATATATATATATATCAAATTCACTTTACTATTATTAGTTTTGAAATATTTACTTAATCATTTCAATAATATCTAAATACAGCTTCAATTTACAAATTTAAATAAACAAAATATCCCATTTAAATTTATATAAATGTGAAATATTCATTTAAGTCACTTTTAATCAAATTCAAGTTATAAAATCATAGCTTTAAAATTTCAAATTTAATAAATTTCAAATCAAACTTATTTAAGTAAAATTCTTAGATAAATATAATTTCAAATCAATTTCAAATCATTATAAACTCTATATTTGAAAATATAGATATTAAATAAATACTTAAACATATTATTTATCAACTTTATTAAATCAACTTTAATAAATCTTTAAAAATCAATATTTATTAAAACTGTATATTTCTTTTCAAAACCACATAAATCATTTTTCAAAATATTTATATATAGACCAACGGTCTGTATAGAATTTTCTACCCAATGGTCAAGTGATACGGATATTTATCATTTCAATCCGCAATTTAAATATATACAGGTATATATCTTTTCAACCCGCAATCCCAAATTCAATTCAATGAAAATCGCTTGGGTTTATCATTTCAACCCATAACGATTTTCTCCTATTCTATAGATCGTTTGGGTATGTATCATTTCAACCCATAGTGAATTCTATACTAACAGGAAACTTGCAGAGTGATAACAGATATGATAATAACATAACAGGCATATATCATCAACATCAATATAAATAAAAAATAATGGTGTCAGATATCATAGGTGAAAAGATACAGATAATAGCATATATATAACAATGTAACTAACTAACAGCAGCATATTTCATATGTCGTTTCAATTGAAATCAAATTTAATAAATACAAGAACGTTAATCGTGAGTGGTTGCTCACCTTCCGAGGCTAGCGAGGATAGATAATGAAATTGAGTTATGAATTCAGGCACGAATTCCCCAAAGCAAAGTGAGATGGCCCAAATATGACAATCAAAGCTGATAACATGAATCGATGAAATAAACCAAATCAGTTTTGATAGGAACATAAATTTTATATATGTATATATACTTCAAAACATTATTCTTAAAATATAAGTATTTTAAAATCAAAGATAAATAATTTATATTTATAAATCAACACTTTAAACAAATCAACATAAATCTTGTTTAGCTATACTATTCTTTGCCTATTATATATAGATATAATCAAATAAAACGATATATTATTACTATATACATTAAATAATCAATATAATAGTACATCAACAATATATATAAGGACCAAATTGTATACTATAAATAATATATATATATATATATATATATATATGTATATATATATAAACCTTTGATAAAAGACGCAAAATATATATATGCAGTATATATATAATATGCATAACTTACGTATTTATTTGTATATTTTAACCAAGTACATGCTAACCTTCATATAACCCTTACTGACCAAAATAAACTAATATATTTATGTTTTGAAATGGATAGGCTCTGTGTTGTACTGCAAAATAAACTGCCCTTAAAAAATATATATAACTAAAGTATGCAGACAAACATCATAGGAAAAATACCAATATATATACATCTAAACATTTGCTAACAGGTAATATACTTTTATATAAATACTGTGTATACAAACCATCTCCCATATATGTATATATAAACTTTACTCTATATATAGAAATAATGTAACATGTATATATTTCGACTAAAATAATATAAATATATAAACTGATAGATTTATAAACTTATATGAACTAATACATATAACTACTTTATTAAAATATCTATTATATCACTTTATACATATATAAACAAACTTTGCAAGATTAAAACTAAAATACAAAACTGTGATATATAAACAAATTTATGAACATATTTTTGAACCAACAGACTAAACTTAAAATATATATATAACTTCACTATAAATTCTTATATAACCAACTAATATCAATTATACATTAAACAACTATATATATTCTTATATATACAACAACACGAAACGCATATATATAGATTAATATATACAAAAAGATTTAAAACAACTTAAAAAAACTAAACAATATATATATGACTAACAGACTCTAATATAACATATTATATAAAATCTATACCTCTAACAGATTAATGTAAAACTAATATACGTATACTTCAATATATAAGAACTAATATATACTCACCTATCTCAAAGCAATAAAGGAGGAGAGAGGGAGGCTGACGGACGTGAGGTTGGAGGTGAGTTCCCTAGTGGTGGATCGGCCGAGAGATCGGAGGCGGGTGGTGAGAAGTAGCATGGTAGAGGCTGCCGGCGGTTGCTGTGAAGACGAAGGTTTGGAGAGTAGTGGACGCACGTGGGATGGAGCTTCGGGAGGCGGTGACGAAGAGGCACGCGCATGCGGTTTGGATTGTGGTGGGGAAATGAAGAAAGGTGAGGAGAGAAGGCACAAAGGAGACGTGTAGGCTTTGCCAAAGAACAACAATTTGAGAAAGAAAATAAGTAGGCAACACGTTTTATTTTTCGAACTGAACCAAATAAATGAAATGAACGAACAGGCAGAAGTTAAATTCAGAAGATATAAATGAAATAGTAACGAATAGTCACATGGAAAACAAAAATGCTTAAAACGAATACCGATATGGAAAATCGTTTTACCAATTTCGCAACGTACCGGACTCCGACACGCAAATATGAATATACTGCTGAGATTAGCATGACGAGACGATTAAAATGGTATACAGATATTAGCAGTACGATCATCCGGACAAAAGTCGATAATCGGTACCGAAAATGGTGCAAATTTGCCAGAAATAAGATAAACGGAGCAATAGGAGTCCAAATTTGAAGAAACGAAATATGACGTCTCACTCAGAAGATGATTTACAAATTTTCTATAGAAAAATATTCAGGTTTGGAAAGCATTTTATTATCATCAAATATTAACTGATTTAAAGTGAAATAGAATTACACAATAAAATAAACTTCAATATTATCTGATGAAAATTTACCAATTGCTATGTTTAAATAGACGTATTCCAATTTTTAAATTTTTATCTCTAAATTTTATTATTTAAAATTTCACAAAAAAATTCAATTAATTAAATTAATTAACCACTAACTTTATTCCACTTAATATATCTTACCACATATATCTAAACCATATAAATTAATTTAAACCATATAAATTTCAATTTAAATTAATTTATTTTCAAAAATTGATTTTAAATTCAAGGTATTTCCATAAGTTGATCTAATTCCAATTTATTAATTCCTTCAAACAAAATTTATTTTATTTATCTCATCTATTATTCAATTAACTTATTATTCAATTTAGCTTTATCAACATTTTACAATCAAAATTTAAGTGTATAACATTTATTATGATCACTCAAATTTTATTTATAAAATCATGTTTATATTGTATATTATCCAATTACATATTCAACTTCTGAATAATTTAGGTAAGTTATATTAGGATGTAATTGAGTAGTATACAAGTAAAATTTTCCTAATTCAATTTATTTCAAGTTTAAATATTTATTCCAAATTTTGGTTTCATCTTAAATCATAATTTTAAGAATTTTAAATTTCCGATTAACTTCAAATAATTTAGAGATAAATAAATATATATATATATATGCTATATATATCAAATCAGATTTACAACCATATACCTATATATTATAAACCAAGCCATACTTAAAATTTTTTGAATCAAATTCAATTTCCAAAACAAAAGTGTAGCAAAGCTACTGAATGTCCTCTCCACTTCGAAACTCAAAAATGAATGTCGATGATGCGGCCGTCGTCATCGAAATTATTTTCCAGCGACAAAGAGAAGAGTACTGATTTAAACTTCTTTTAAAATCCTTTGGAAACGATTTATACTCAGAAATACTTTATATAATATACATTTAAAACTTTAAAACCAAAGTTTGAAATCACCGGAAATTAAATTCTCAAATTCTTTATTTAAATTCATTAAACTCTAAATCAATTTATAAACCATATTATAAATTCATTTAGAACAAAAAATGATAATCAAATATTATCATTTCAAACAACCATTTTAATTAACTTATTAAATTCCAGAAAATTAAAATTATACTTATATATATGATATAATCATACCAATTTATTTCAATTACCAAATTTGAAAATAATATTGTGTTAGTTTGCTCTGTTCAAGTGTTTTGGAAATCCTATCGATAGCGTTGATCAGACGAATCGATCGAAAACCCAAATCAACATCAACAACTCAAACAACACAATATATAAAACATTTTAATATTAATTACAAATACACTCCCTCACTCGATAATTCAAGAATGGATTTCAAAGCAAAGATGGGATTCAAAGTAGAGGAACTCTAACCAAATAGAATTAACCTAAAAGATAGACTCGATAAGGAGATAAGATGATTGAATTTCAAATTGGAAGATGGATAAATTTATATAAATCGCGGGTAACCTTAACCAGGTCAACCGTGACTTCAAGAATACGATCGATACGGAATTCTGAATCAAATCAACATCAGATCACAAGAGATAGAATTCGGGTAAAACAAAAGATAGCAGCATCTAAACCGAGGATATAGAAATCTCCGGTGAATCAATGCCTATTGTAAAGGAGTTTCACCCCTTTACAAATCATTCAAAGATTGGCGAGACCGCCGATTTATTGTAGAGATTATTCGAAGTGGAGTTACGGGATTCTCCAGAATCAAGAAGACACGAATAAGGGAGACAAGATTGGACTTTGGAACCGAAGTGAACGTTCCAAAATTCAAAGGAAACCGAGTCAAGGGAGAAGGAATTCAAGCTCGAACGAAAGTGATTCTGTAATTGAATTTTACTCTATATGCTAAGTTTTTCCTAAAACCAGAGCTCTGATACCACATGTAACATCCTGAAATTTTCAACCATTTGCATCCATACATGTCGGAATTGAATTGCTCAAAATATCAGATTGTTATTTAAAATTTGGCAAAACTCAGCATATACAGTAAACAATAATCACAGAATCACAGACACAGAGAAATATAAAAATAATGCAGCGGAAACAAAAGGATAGTAGTTCATGAAGCTACTATATATATAACAGAGTTAAAAAAGATACAACAGAAGTCTCGAATACATAGATGTCTCAATACAATAGTCAAATACAAGATCTGAACACATCACTGGAATCAACTGAATAACTGCAAGCTGAATAGATATAGCTGGATCTCCAAGCGAAGCTCCAACTCCAAAGGTGAGTCTCAAACACTGGTACACTCAGTCTGACCCGAGCGTAAAGCAAAACACAAAACACTCGAGTCAGGATTAACATTCTTATATCAATAAATACAACTCAAGTGAAATATCAACTGAAATGCAAGTAACTTAAAGGATGTTTGGGATAACCATCCTTTAAGGATCCGTTAAACTATTTACTATGTAGTAATATTCGCTATTATAATAATGTCTAATAATAAAATAAACTTACTTTTAAATAGCGTTAAGGCTTTACATTTTCCACCTTAACACATAATAGTCCCAGTAGTTTATCCAGTATTAGCATACCCCCAGATCGGGAGCTATCCTCAATACTCCATAGGCTACGGCACAAATCCAAACTCGTAGTAAAGCTCGATATGGTAGGTGACACGGCACAACTAGGCAATGTCAGGATAGATATACCAATTACGCATCCGGGCTGGTGGAAATGCATAGCAGCCACTACCACCCACCTCGGAACACACTGCCAATCAAAATCGAAGGGTGGCCACCAAATAAATCACAAAGTAATAGAATGGTATCGAAGAAATGCATCCGATCAGAGGTGCTACCTCATTGGCCCGTCGATCGCTCCTGTTTTAGCCACCTTATGCCAACTCACGGGAGTCGGGTCCACGTATATACCTCAATAGGAATCGTCGCCACCATCCTACTTCATTCTGGAATCTCCACCGTGTACCCAGTTGTTAAAGTGATTTTCGGTATCGACAGAGAGTATGCCCATATCCGATCCCGGTCTCTTTAACAACCAAACGTTATTATAACACCGCGGTCATTTCAAAATAGTTTATACTTCAAAACCAAAATATCATTTCCATTTCAAAAACCAAATCAATAAGATATCATTTTCACTTCAAATATATATCCATTTCCAAAAATCATATCACTTTCAAAGTTATAATGCTTTCGAAATCATAGTCTTTTAAAATCAAAACACTTTGGAAATCAAAACTTTGAAATTCATAACACTTTGAAATCATAGCATTTTGGAAATCATAACACTTTTGATATCATAGCATTTTGAAAATCATAAAGCTTTGAAATTATAGCATTTCGGGAATCATAACACTTTGAAATTATAGCATTTTGGAAATCATAACACTTTGAAATTATAGCATTTTCCTTTAAACCGTTTAGATATTAATAACAGTACGTATAATAAAATAGTTTATAAAATAAAATAATTTATATAAAATAGTTATAATTTAAAACAATATATATTAAAATAATTAAAATAGTTTATAAGATAATATAAAATAGTTTTAAATATAATTTAAAATACTTTATATAAGAAAATAGTTTCCTCAAATTTCACAAATCGATTCAACTCAACTCAAATTCCAAAATTAAAATTTAATCAAATCTCAAATTATCAATTTCAACTCGATTCTGTTTCTCAATAAATCATTTCAAATTATCGATTTTCAAATACATATTTGAACCATAAAATAATCTATTCAAATTTCAATATATATCAAAGTCAATATATTCAACATTTCAAAACTAAATTCGATAATTTTGTATATATATATATATCAAATTCACTTTACTATTATTAGTTTTGAAATATTTACTTAATCATTTCAATAATATCTAAATACAGCTTCAATTTACAAATTTAAATAAACAAAATATCCCATTTAAATTTATATAAATTTGAAATATTCATTTAAGTCACTTTTAATAAAATTCAAGTTATAAAATCATAGCTTTAAAATTTCAAATTTAATAAATTTCAAATCAAACTTATTTAAGTAAAATTCTTAGATAAATATAATTTCAAATCAATTTCAAATCATTATAAACTCTATATTTGAAAATATAGATATTAAATAAATACTTAAACATATTATTTATCAACTTTAATAAATCTTTAAAAATCAATATTTATTAAAACCATATATTTCTTTTCAAAACCACAGAAATCATTTTTCAAAATATTTATATATAGACCAACGGTGTTTGTATAGAATTTTCTACCCAATGGTCAAGTGATACAGATATTTATCATTTCAATCCGCAATTTAAATATATACAGGTATATATCTTTTCAACCCGCAATCCCAAATTCAATTCAATGAAAATCGCTTGGGTTTATCATTTCAACCCATAACGATTTTCTCCTATTCTATAGATCGTTTGGGTATGTATCATTTCAACCCATAGTGAATTCTATACTAACAGGGAACTTGCAGAGTGATAACAGGTATGATAATAACATAACAGGCATATATCATCAACATCAATATAAATAAAAAATAATGGTGTCAGATGTCATAGGTGAACAGATACAGATAATAGCATATATATAACAATGTAACTAACTAACAGCAGCATATTTCATATGTCGTTTCAATTGAAATCAAATTTAATAAATACAAGAACGTTAATCGTGAGTGGTTGCTCACCTTCCGAGGCTAGCGAGGATAGATAATGAAATTGAGTTATGAATTCAGGCACGAATTCCCCAAAGCAAAGTGAGATGGCCCAAATATGACAATCAAAGCTGATAACATGAATCGATGAAATAAACCAAATCAGTTTTGATAGGAACAGAAATTTTATATATGTATATATACTTCAAAACATTATTCTTAAAATATAAGTATTTTAAAATCAAAGATAAATAATTTATATTTATAAATCAACACTTTAAACAAATCAACATAAATCTTGTTTAGCTATACTATTCTTTGCCTATTATATATAGATATAATCAAATAAAACGATATATTATTACTATATACATTAAATAATCAATATAATAGTACATCAACAATATATATAAGGACCAAATTGTATACTATAAATAATATATATATATATGTATATATATAAAAACCTTTGATAAAAGACGCAAAATATATATATGCAGTATATATATAATATGCATAACTTACGTATTTATTTGTATATTTTAACCAAGTACATGCTAACCTTCATATAACCCTTACTGACCAAAATAAACTAATATATTTATGTTTTGAAATGGATAGGCTCTGTGTTGTACTGCAAAATAAACTGCCCTTAAAAAATATATATAACTAAAGTATGCAGACAAACATCATAGGAAAAATACCAATATATATACATCTAAACATTTGCTAATAGGTAATATACTTTTATATAAATACTGTGTATACAAACTATCTCCCATATATGTATATATAAACTTTACTCTATATATAGAAATACTGTAGCATGTATATATTTCGACTAAAATAATATAAATATATAAATTGATAGATTTATAAACTTATATGAGCTAATACATATTACTACTTTATTAAAATATCTATTATATCACTTTATACATATATAAACAAACTTTGCAAGATTAAAACTAAAATACAAAACTGTGACATATAAACAAATTCATGAACATATTTTTGAACCAACAGACTAAACTTAAAATATATATAACTTTACTATAAATTCTTATATAACCAACTAATATCAATTATACATTAAACAACTATATATATTCTTATATATACAACAGCACGAAACGCATATATATAGATTAATATATACAAAAAGATTTAAAACAACTTAAAAAAACTAAACAATATATATATATATATGACTAACAGACTCTAATATAACATATTATATAAATTCTATACCTCTAACAGATTATTGTAAAACTAACATATGTATACTTCAATATATAAGAACTATTATATACTCACCTATCTCAAAGCAACAATGGAGGAGAGAGGGAGGCTGATGGACATGAGGTTGGAGGCGAGTTCCCTGGTGGTGGATCGGCCGAGAGATCGGAGGCGGGTGGTGAGAAGTAGCATGGCAGAGGCTGCCGGTGGTTGCTGTGATGACGAAGGTTTGGACAATAGAGGACGCGCGTGGGATGGAGCTTCGGGAGGCGGTGACGAAGAGGCACGCGCGCGCGGTTTGGGTTGTGGTGGGGAAATGAAGAAAGGTGAGGAGAGAAGGCACAAAGGAGACGTGCAGGCTTTGCCAAAGAACAACAATTTGAGAAAGAAAATGAATAGGCAACACGTTTTTTTTCGAACTGAACCAAATAAATGAAATGAACGAACAGGTAGAAGTTAATTCAGAAGATATAAATCCAATAGTAACGAATAGTCACACGAAAAACGAAAAGGCTTAAAATGAATACCGATATGGAAAATCGTTTGTTTTCCCGCATTTTGGCAAGGCGTGACACCAAGAAATTGACTAGAGACCAAAGACAGTTCATCCCGAAGATCGGTTATACTCAGGTTTTGTTATCCCGCCTTTTGGCAAGGCCGTGATACCAATAAATTGATTGGAGACCAAAGACAGTTCATCCCGAAGATCGGTTATACTCAGGTTTGATATGGATATCGATGAATTTTGTCCGAGTCCGGATAGAGCTACAATTGAGACGACATGACGGGCAAGGCTATGGGAGCCAACGTTCCAAATTTCAAGCCAATCCGAGTTCGTATGCTCAAGTTATGATCGATGCAAACCAAGGAGTTCAATCCATTCATATCCATCATTTCGAATCGGTCGAAGTCACAACCCATCATTTCGCATCCCACAGTTTGCATCCATCAAGTCTCAGCACCGTCTGTTGTTCGCACCGATCCAGAGCACCCCATTTCGTATCCATCAACTGAAGAGCCTTGTTCGAATCCATCGAGTTCCAGTGGTTCGTATCCATCGGGAGAGTATGTTTCGTTCGTATCGATCAGCAACCCTATGTTCGTATCCATCAAACGATCGCTATTTCGTATCCATCGTGGGACCTCTGTTCGTATCCATCGAGCATTTCACTATTCGTATCCATCCTATAGCTTCGACTTCCAGTCGATCCACTGTAGTTTATTCCGATCGATGTGAACAAGACTGTCTATCGATTCGAACAGAACCATACTATCGATACGTGTCGTGCATTGTGAATCAATACGAGCGAAGTCATTTCCTTCGATACGAACAGAATCAATTTAGTCGATGCGAATTAAGTCATCTCCATCAATTCAAACTATGCAGCACCCATCGATACGAACGAGGCGAAGTTCAAGGGACGACTCGGTCAACTCGGCGTAGAAGGTGGATCGATCCAAAGAGTGCTCGCCACGTCACCACTTGATCACGTACAACCATCGATTCGAAGGGATCGATTCAAATTGATCGATTCGAACTATACAGCCTATCGAAAAGCTACATCTCGTATCGATCATAACTCGAGATCCACAAGTCCAAATGCTATGAAATTTTCACAGAAGCTTACGTACATGCTAAAGAATGTCCACACCAAGTTTCGACTCCATTGGGCGAAATCTTGATCGATACGAAATTCGTTCGTATCAATCACGGATCGAGCCGAAACTTCACGGGCTCGGTCACGTCGGCCCACTCACGTGCCAGAAAAAGTCTCCCAAGATCTGAGCGAAATATCAGCCTCATACGCTTATAAATAGAGCCTCAGGGCCTAAAGAGAAAGGATCTTTTTTGGACGCTCCAACGCCCAGACCCTACCGGATTCAATTCCATACTTCATTACTGCCGTTGTACTCGAATTAGCATTAATTCGCTGTAACCCATTGAAATCAGTTGTAATCAGCAAGTGAATATCAATAAGTCATCAAACTTCAAAGTGGACGTAGGCTGGATCGCCGAACCACTATAGATTCTGTGTTCTTTACTACTTTCCTTTTGATTTTCTGAGTGTTCCTCATTTTCAATTTTCTACATACTCGTTATTTGTGATCTGTGATTGTGAATTGGTGCTTTCATTGACGATTGGGTGTTTGTACCTAATTTTGGCGCAAACATTTTGGTGCTTTCACTGCGAAGGCTGAACTCAGGATTCTACCGCTTGGAAGTTGAATTTGAAGGCTTAAGAATTCAGATCTGAAAAGCTATGACATGGCAATCAAGTAGAAGACAAAGAGCAGAGAGAAGTCAACATGAAGGAAGTCAGGAGGCTTCCTCTGGAGCGAATCAGACGTCAATCTTCATCACCAGGGACGAGATGGAAACGATGTTCAAGAGACAAGAGGAGATGATGTAGAACCTACTTCGACAAGTTGGACAAGTTGGAGTACAGAATCAGTGGAACGCAGCCGCAGGAGATGCTGGAGATAGGGATCGGGAGCACGAAGCAACCAAAATTCAGAATGGCAGGACCATCTGGCACAGCCCCAGAACTAGGGGGCACTTATCCAGAGCATGTTGACCCAATCCCGGGCGCAGTACCAGGTGGAGCTGCGCAGCGAGGCATTGACAGAGAAACGAATGCTCGTTCTGGAGTGCAGATTCCAGGAATCCCTCGTGAACTCGGGGGGAAAATCAGAAGCAACAGACAATGACTACAACTTGGAGATAGCGACAGATTGGCGGAGATGGTCAGACGAGCCATGAGAGGCGGACTAGTGAATAGAGATCTAGAAGATATTACTAGGACTCTCTTTGCTCCTACAATCAGGCAAGCCAGGAATCCACCAGAATTCAAGCTACCAACATTAGAGACGTACGATGGAAGGACAGATCCTGCAGTTCATCTGACACAATACATGAGGCATATGGAGGTGTTGGGGCATCGGAGGAGGTCATGACCCGGTGTTTCCCATTGTATTTGACGGACATTGCAGCGCTATGGTTTAGACAACTGGAGAGTGGCTCCATTGGAACATGGACCGATTTGACTGAAAGGTTCATGAGGCAGTTCAGGGTTCACATTTCTAGACCCAAGAATGTGATGAGTTTGGCAGCACTGAAGCAAAGAACCAGGGAGTCTCTGAGGAACTTTCTGACGCGATTCAATGCAGCGGCAGGATCGGTGGATCGACCCGATCCATCCATGGTTTTGATGGCAGCCGTATCTGGCATAGCTGATGGCACAGAGTTCAAGAATTCGTTAACAAGGGATCCACCTATGGATCTAGGGGAATTCTATCATGAGACTGAGGGATTTTTACGATTAGAGGATGCAAATGCTGAAAGAGAGGAAGGAGAAGGGGTCGATGTCTATGCGGTCAAGGGCAAAAATCCTCCTGAAAAAGGTGCAGGAACTGGTAAAGGAAACGAAAGGCTGAGGATAATGGTGATGGACTGACACGACCACGAAAGAAACCAAGATTCACCTCTTATACGGAGTTAAACGAGACTTTGGAGCGAATCTACCAGGATACTAGGGGGCAGATTCCCTATCGAAGGCTAATGAGAAGGGATCCGACCAACAATGAAAGAAGGTCAGACAAGTACTGCTTATTCCACGAGCTGAATGGTCATAGCACGAATGATTGCAGACACTTGAAGGATGAGGTTGAGGGACATATCCGGAATGGACTACTATCGCAGTATGTAAGAAGGGTAACAACAACGGTGGAACGGGAGCGACCACCACCTGCACCTACTGGGGATGGCTCAAGATCGAGGCGTCAACTTGTCATCAATTGATTGGGATAATGACGAATAAGTAGGAAACTCCACACCAATGCGATTAAGTCATTTACACATGTACAGGATCACGAACGGTCCTCAGGCATGCTCTGATACGACTACCAATCACATCCGTGTAGGTGTTTGCACTTTGACGTCTCTGTTTTGCTTTTGTTTCCTATTTTGCAAGTTTGAACTTGATTTTGTTGAACATTTCGGTTGAAATGATTATTTTGAATGAAACACTGTTTGTGACTCCATAACGGCTAAGCTACTTACACATGTACGGGATCGCGAACGGTCCTCAGACATGCTCTGAGATGGCGATAGACCACCACCACAAACAACTCAGAAACTCACTCGAACGTGAAATCTGACATTAATGATACTAAGTCTCTCACCGGGCACACATATTTCGCCGCGAATGGCACCCGACCGCGAACGGTCACAATTCGCCTCGAACGACACCCGACTGTGAACGGTCACAATTCGCCTCGAACGGCACCCGACCGCGAACGGTCACAATTCGCCTCGAAAGGCACCCGACCGCGAACGGTCACCATTCGCCGCGAACGGCATCCGACCCCGAACGGTCACGTACTACCTCGAATGACATGCGATCCCGAACGATCGTCATTCACGGTCAGAAAAGACTATCAATTTCTTTGTAGGTCATCAACAAGATATGAACATCCATCTTATCGAACTACAAAACACACCTTCCTATCGCAAGGCGTGTTTTGCGGGCAAGTGTTATCCCACCTTTGGGCAAGGCTGTGACACCAAGAAATTGACTAGAGACCAAAGACAGTTCATCCTGAAGATCGGTTATACTCAGGTTTTGTTATCCCGCCTTTTGGCAAGGCCGTGACACCAAGAAATTGACTAGAGACCAAAGACAGTTCATCCCGAAGATCGGTTATACTCAGGTTTGCTATGGATATCGATGAATTTTGTCCAAGTCCGGATCGAGCTACAATTGATACGACATGACGGGCAAGGCTATGGGAGCCAACGTTCCAAATTTCAAGTTAATCCGAGTTCGTATGCTCAAGTTATGATCGATGCAAACCAAGGAGTTCAATCAATTCGTATCCATCATTTCGAATCGATCGAAGTCACAACCCATCATTTCGCATCCCACAGTTCGCATCCATCAAGTCTCGGCGTCGTCTGTTGTTCGCATCGATCCATAGCACCCCATTTCGTATCCATCGACTGAAGAGCCTTGTTCGAATCCATCGAGTTCCAGTGGTTCGTATCCATCGGGGGAGCATGTTTCGTTCGCATCGATCAGCAACCCTCTGTTCATATCCATCAAACGACCGCTATTTCGTATCCATCGTAGGACCTCTATTCGTATCCATCGAGCATTGCACTATTCGTATCCATCCTGTAGCTTCGACTTCACATCGATCCACTGTAGTTAATTCCGATCGATGCGAACAAGACTAAGTCTATCGATATGAATAGAACCATACTATCGATACGCGCCGTGCATTGTGAATCAATACGAGCGAAGTCATTTCCTTCTATACGAACAGAATCAATTTAGTCGATACGAATTAAGTCATCTCCATTGATTCAAACTATGCAGCAGCTATCGATACGAACGAGGCGAAGTTCAAAGGACGACTCGGTCAACTCGGCGTGGAAGGTGGATCGATCCGAAGAGTGCTCGCCACGTCACACCTGATCACGTGCCACCATCGATTCGAAGGGATCGATTCGAATTGATCGATTCGAACTATACAGCCTATCGAAAAGCTACATCTCGTATCGATCATAACTCGAGATCCACAAGTCCAAATGCTTTGAAATTTTCACAGAAGCTTACGTACATGCTAAAGAATCTCCACACCAAGTTTCGACTCCATTGGGCGAAATCTTGATCGATACAAAATTCATTCGTATCGATCACGGATCGAGCCGAAACTTCACGGGCTCGGTCACGTCGGCCCACTCACGTGCCAGAAAAAGTCTCCCAAGATCTGAGCGAAATATCAGCCTCATACGCTTATAAATAGAGCCTCAGGGCCTAAAGAGAAAGGATCTTTTTTGGACGCTCCAACGCCCAGACCCTACCGGATTCAATTCCATACTTCATTACTGCTGTTGTACTCGAATTAGCATTAATTCGCTGTAACCCATTGAAATCGGTTGTAATCAGCAAGTGAATATCAATAAAGTCATCAAACTTCAAAGTGGACGTAGGCTGGATCGTTGAACCACTATAGATTCTGTGTTCTTTACTGCTTTCCTTTTGATTTTCTAAGTGTTCCTCATTTTCAATTTTCTACATACTCGTTATTTGTGATCTGTGATTATGAATTGGTGCTTTCATTGACGATTGGGTGTTTGTGACTAATTTTGGCGCAAACATCGTTTTACCAATTTCGCAGCGTATCGGACTCTGACACGCAAAGATGAATATACTGCTGAGATCAGCACGACGAGATGATCAAAACGGTATACAAATATTAGTAGTACGATCATCCGGACAAAAGTCGATAATCGGTACCGAAAATGCTGCAAATTTGCCAGAAATAAGATAAACGGAGCAATAGGAGTCCAAATTTGAAGAAACGAAATATGACGTCTCACTCAGAAGATGATTTACAAATTTTCTATAGAAAAATATTCAGGTTTGGAAAGCATTTTATTATCATCAAATATTAACAGATTTAAAGTGAAATAGAATTACGCAATAAAATAAACTTCAATATTATCTGATGAAAATTTACCAGTTGCTATGTTTAAATAGACGTATTCCAATTTTTAAATTTTTATCTCAAAATTTTATTATTTAAAATTTCACAAAAAAATTCAATTAATTAAATTAATTAACCACTAAAATTTACGGGTCGTTACACTCTCCCCCACTCAAAACTTTTCGTCCCTGAAAAGGAACGAGCTAGGAGAATAGAAACAACCAGAAAGAAAAAGGATTGGAAAAACAAAATAAAACAATTTATTTAAAACCATATTAAATTTCAATTTAAATTAATTAATATTCAATAATTGAATTTAATCCATTTGAGTTTACTTAAGTTAAATCAATCTATCTATTTCTAAATTCATTATCCTTTTTATCTAGTCATCCTAAATTATCAATTTCTAAATCATCAATTTGTATAATCATTTATTATACTCATATTTTTTTCAACAAAATTAATTCTTTTATTCCAAATTATTTTTTAACTTTATTCCACTTAATATATCTTACCACATATATCTAAACCATATAAATTTCAATTTAAATTAATTTATTTTCAAAAATTGATTTTAAATTCAAGGTATTTCCATAAGTTGATCTAATTCCAATTTATTAATTCCTTCAAACAAAATTTATTTTATTTATCTCATCTATTATTCAATTAACTTATTATTCAATTTAGATTTATCAACATTTTACAAAAAAAATTTAAGTGTATAACATTTATTATGATCACTCAAATTTTATTTATAAAATCATTTTTATATTGTATATTATCCAATTACATATTCAGCTTCTGAATAATTTAGGTAAGTTATATTAGGATGTAATTGAGTAGTATACAAGTAAAATTTTCCTAATTCAATTTATTTCAAGTTTAAATATTTATTCCAAATTTTGGTTTCATCTTAAATCATAATTTTAAGAATTTTAAATTTCCGATTAACTTCAAATAATTTAGAGATAAATATATATATATATGCTATATATATCAAATCAGATTTACAACCATATACCTATATATTATAAACCAAGACATACTTTAAAAGTTTTGAATCAAATTCAATTTCCAAAACAAAAGTGTAGCAAAGCTACTGAATGGCCTCTCCACTTCGAAACTCGAAAATGAATGTCGATGATGCGGCCGTCGTCACCGAAATTATTTTCCAGCGACAAAGAGAAGAGTACTGATTTAAACTTCTTTTAAAATCCTTTGGAAACGATTTATACTTAGAAATACTTTATATAATATACATTTAAAACTTTAAAACCAAAGTTTGAAATCACCGGAAATTAAATTCTCAAATTCTTTATTTAAATTCATTTAAACTCAAAATCGATTTATAAACCATATTATAAATTCATTTAGAACAATAAATGATAATCAAATATTATCATTTCAAACAACCATTTTAATTAACTTATTAAATTCCAGAAAATTATACTTATATATATGATATAATCATACCAATTTATTTCATTTACCAAATTTGAAAATAATATTATGTCAGTTTGCTCTATTCAAGTGTTTTGAAAATCCTATCGATAGCGTTGATCAGACGAATCGACCGAAAACCCAAATCAACATCAACAACTCAAACAACACAATATATAAAACATTTTAATATTAATTACAAATACACTCCCTCACTCGATAATTCAAGAATGGATTTCAAAGCGAAGATGGGATTCAAAGTAGAGGAACTTTAATCAAATAAAATTCAACTAAAAGATAGACTCGATAGGGAGATAAGATGATTGAATTTCAAATTGGAAGATGGATAAATTTATATAAATCGCGGGTAACCTTAACTGGGTCAACCGTGAGGATACGATCGATGCGGAATTCTGAATCAAATCGACATTAGATCACAAGAGATAGAATTCGGGTAAAACAAAAGATAGCAGCATCTAAACCGAGGATACAGAAATCTCCGGTGAATCAATGCCTGTTGTAAAGGAGTTTCACCCCTTTACAAATCATTCAAAGATTGGCGAGACCGCCGATTTATTATAGAGATTATTTAAAGTGGAGTTATGGGATTCTCCAGAATATAGAAGACACGAATTGGGGAGACAAGAGTGGACTTTGGAATCGAAGTGAACGTTCCAAAATTCAAAGGAAACCGAGTCAAAGGAGAAGGAATTCAAGCTCGAATGAAAGTGATTATGTAATTGAATTTTACTCTATATGCTGAGTTTTGCCTAAAACCAGAGCTCTGATAACACATGTAACATCCTGAAATTTTCAACCATTTGCATCCATACATGTCGGAATTGAATTGCTCAAAATATCAGATTGTTATTTAAAATTTGGCAAAACTCAGCATATACAGTAAACAATAATCACAGAATCACAGACACAGAGTAATATAAAAATAACGCAGCGGAAACAAAAGGATAGTAGTACATGAAGCTACTATATATATATAACAGTGTTAAACAAGATACAACAGAAGTCTCGAATACATAGATGTATCCATACAATAGTCAAATACAAGATCTGAACACATCACTAGAATCAACTGAATAACTACAAGCTGAATAGATATAGCTGGATCTCCAAGCGAAGCTCCAACTCCAAAGGTGAGTCTCGAACACTGGTACACTCAGTCTGACCCGAGCGTAAAGCAAAACACAAAACACTCGAGTCAGGATTAACATTCTTATATCAATAAATCCAACTCAAGTGAAATATCAACTGAAATGCAAGTAACTTAAAGGATGTTTGGGATAACCATCCTTTAAGGATCCGTTAAACTATTTACTATGTAGTAATATTCGCTATTATAATAATGTCTAATAATAAAATAAACTTACTTTTAAATAGCGTTAAGGCTATACATTTTCCACCTTAACACATAATAGTCCCAGTAGTTTATCCAGTATTAGCATACCCCCAGATGGGAGCTACCCTCAATACTCCACAGGCTACGGCACATATCCAAACTTGTAGTAAAGCTCGATATGGTAGGTGACACGGCACAACTAGGCAATGTCAGGGTGGATATACCAATTACGCATTCGGGCTGGTGGAAATGCATAGCAGCCACTACCGCCCACCTCGGAACACACTACCAATCAAAATCGAAGGGTGGCCACCAAATCAATCACAAAGTAATAGAATGGTATCTAAGAAATGCCTCCGATCAGAGGTGCTACCTCATTGGCCCGTCGATCGCTCCTGTTTTAGCCACCTTATGCCAACTCACGGGAGTCGGGTCCACGTATATACCTCAATAGGAATCGTCGCCACCATCCTACTTCATTCTGGAATCTCCACCGCGTACACAGTTGTTAAAGTGGTTTTCGGTATCGACAGAGAATATGCCCATATCCGATCCCGGTCTCTTTAACAACCAAACATTATTATAACACCGCGGTCATTTCAAAATAGTTTATACTTCAAAACCAAAATATCATTTCCATTTCAAAAACCAAATCAATACGATCTCATTTTCACTTCAAATATATATCCATTTCCAAAAATCATCACTTTCAAAGTTATAATGCTTTTGAAATCATTGTCTTTTAAAATCAAAACACTTTGGAAATCAAAACTTTGAAATTCATAACACTTTGAAATCATAGCATTTTGGAAATCATAACACTTTTGAAATCATAGCATTTTGGAAATCATAACGCTTTGAAATTATAGCATTTTGGAAATCATAACACTTTGAAATTATAGCATTTTCCTTTAAACCGTTTTGATATCAATAACAGTATGTATAATAAAATAGTTTATAAAATAAAATAATTTATATAAAATAGTTATAAGTTAAAACAATATATATTAAAATAATTAAAATAGTTTATAAGATAATATAAAATAGTTTTAAATATAATTTAAAATACTTTATATAATAAAATAGTTTCCTCAAATTTCACAAATCGATTCAACTCAACTCAAATTCCAAAATTAAAATTTAATCAAATCTCAAATCATCAATTTCAACTCGATTCTGTTTCTCAATAAATCATTTCAAATTATCGATTTTCAAATACATATTTGAACCATAAAATAATCCATTCAAATTTCAATATATATCAAAGTCAATATATTTAACATTTCAAAACTAAATTCGATAATTTTATATATATATATCAAATTCACTTTACTATTATTAGTTTTGAAATATTTACTTAATCATTTCAATAATATCTAAATACAGCTTCAATTTACAAATTTAAATAAACAAAATATCCCATTTAAATTTATATAAATGTGAAATATTCATTTAAGTCACTTTTAATCAAATTCAAGTTATAAAATCGTAGCTTTAAAATTTCAAATTTAATAAATTTCAAATCAAACTTATTTAAGTAAAATTCTTAGATAAATATAATTTCAAATCAATTTCAAATCATTATAAACTCTATATTTGAAAATATAGATATTAAATAAATACTTAAACATATTATTTATCAACTTTATTAAATCTTTAAAAATCAATATTTATTAAAACCATATATTTCTTTTCAAAACCACAGAAATCATGTTTCAAAATATTTATATATAGACCAACGGTGTCTGTATAGAATTTTCTACCCTATGGTCAAGTGATACGGATATTTATCATTTCAATCCGCAATTTAAATATATACAGGTATATATCTTTTCAACCTGCAATCCCAAATTCAATTCAATGAAAATCGCTTGGGTTTATCATTTCAACCCATAACGATTTTCTCTTATTCTACAGATCGTTCGGGTATGTATCATTTCAACCCATAGTGAATTCTATACTAACAGGGAACTTGCAGAGTGATAACATATATGATAATAACATAACAGGCATATATCATCAACATCAATATAAATAACAAATAATGGTGTCAGATGTCATAGATGAACAGATACAGATAATAGCATATATATAACAATGTAACTAACTAACAGCAGCATATTTCAATTGTCGTTTCAATTGAAATCAAATTTAATAAATACAAGAACGTTAATCGTGAGTGGTTACTCACCTTCCGAGGCTAGCGAGGATAGATAATGAAATTGAGTTATGACTTCAGGCATGAATTCCCCAAAGCAAAGTGAGATGGCCCAAATATGACAATCAAAGCTGATAACATGAATCGATGAAATAAACCAAATCGGTTTTGATAGGAACAGAAATTTTATATATGTATATATACTTCAAAACATTATTCTTAAAATATAAGTATTTTAAAATCAAAGATAAATAATTTATATTTATAAATCAACACTTTAAACAAATCAACATAAATCTTGTTCAGACATACTATTCTTTGCCTATTATATATAGATATAATCAAATAAAATGTTATATTATTACTATATACATTATATAATCAATAGTACATCAGCAATATATATATAGACCAAATTGTATACTATAAACAATATATATATATATACATAAACCTTTGATAAAAGACGCAAAATATACATATGCAGTATATATATAATATGCATAACTTACATATTTATTTGTATATTTTAACCTAGTACATGCTAACCTTCATATAACCCTTACTGACCAAAATAAACTAATATATATATGTTTTGAAATGGATAGGCTCTGTGTTGTACTGCAAAATAAACTGCCCTTAAACAAATATATATAACTAAAGTATGCAGACAAACATCATAGGAAAAATACCAATATATATACATCTAAAAATTTGCTAACAGGTAATATACTTTTATATAAATACTGTGTATACAAACCATCTCCCATATATGTATATATAAACTTTACTCTATATATAGAAATACTGTAGCATGTATATATTTCGACTAAAATAATATAAATATATAAATTGATAGATTTATAAACTTATATGAACTAATACATATAACTACTTTATTAAAATATCTATTATATCACTTTATACATATATAAACAAACTTTGCAAGATTAAAACTAAAATACAAAACTGTGACATATAAACAAATTTATGAACATATTTTTGAACCAACAGACTAAACTTAAAATATATATAACTTTACTATAAATTCTTATATAACCAACTAATTTCAATTATACATTAAACAACTATATATATTCTTATATATACAACAGCATGAAACGCATATATATAGATTAATATATACAAAAAGATTTAAAATAACTTAAAAAAAACTAAACAATATATATATGACTAACAGACTCTAATATAACATATTATATAAAATCTATACCTCTAACAGATTAATGTAAAACTAATATACATATACTTCAATATATAAGAACTAATATATACTCACCTATCTCAAAGCAACAAAGGAGGAGAGAGGGAGGCTGATGGACGTGAGGTTGGAGGCGAGTTCCCTGGTGGTGGATCGACCGAGAGATCGGAGGCGGGTGGTGAGAAGTAGCATGGCAGAGGCTGCCGGCGGTTGCTGTGAAGACGAAGGTTTGGAGAGTAGAGGACGCGCGTGGGATGGAGCTTCGGGAGGCGGTGACGAAGAGGCACGCACGCGCAGTTTGGGTTGTGGTGGGGAAATGAAGAAAGGTGAGGAGAGAAGGCACAAAGGAGACGTGCAGGCTTTGCCAAAGAACAACAATTTGAGAAAGAAAATGAATAGGCAACACGTTTTTTTTCGAACTGAACCAAATAAATGAAATGAACGAACAGGCAGAAGTTAAATTCAGAAGATATAAATGCAATAGTAACGAATAGTCACATGGAAACGAAAAGGCTTAAAATGAATACCGACATGGAAAATCATTTTACCAATTTCGCAGCGTACCGAACTCTGACACGCAAAGATGAATATACTGCTGAGATCAGCATGACGAGATGATCAAAACGGTATACAGATATTAGTAGTACGATCATCCGGACAAAAGTCGATAATCGGTACCGAAAATGCTACAAATTTGCCAGAAATAAGATAAACGGAGCAATAGGAGTCCAAATTTGAAGAAACGAAATATGACGTCTCACTCAGAAGATGGTTTACAAATTTTCTATAGAAAAATATTCAGGTTTGGAAAGCATTTTATTATCATCAAATATTAACTGGTTTAAAGTGAAATAGAATTACACAATAAAATAAACTTCAATATTATCTGATGAAAATTTTCCAGTTGCTATGTTTAAATAGACGTATTCCAATTTTTAATTTTTTATCTCAAAATTTTATTATTTAAAATTTCACAAAAAAATTCAATCAGTTAAATTAATTAACTACTAAAATTTACGGGTTGTTACAGATCGGCATACATCCCTTGGAAGGGATCGGCAGAAAAAGCATGTAAGCCATGTAGAAGCAAAGATCAAGCAATAACTCGAGCTCCACTGATCCAAATGACATGAAATTTGGAGGTTAAGCATATTCCTACATAAGGAAGCCACCATAGGAATCGCTCCTCAAAATTCGACCAAAGAAGGGATCGGTACCGATCCCTCCACTTTGGGAATTGGGCCTAGCGGTCCCTCTAGTGGGCCCATATGAAGGTCCTTCAACCGAGATTTCAGAGAGATATTTGGTCGACTTCATCTATAAATACTAGCCTGATAGGTCATTTTGGGGATCTTTACACTGCTTGTTACTCTAGACCATTGTAATCAAGTACTTGCTATTTTCTACTGCTGTAATCAGATTAATAAAGGATAATCTTCATAGTAGACGTAGGCATAAAACGTCGAACCACTACAAATTTATTTGCCTCTCTTATAGTTGATTCTCTATTGCTAACTAATTCATTTACGCAGTTTAATTTTGTTTTTCTTCACTTACTTCTCTACAAAAACTATTCTTGGTTTTTGTGACCAATTTAATTGCAAACAGGTGACTAAATAGATTTATAACTTATATTGAGCATTTATACCTTAAAATCATGTCTTTTCCCTAATTTAGTTGATTTGGTTTAAAATAGAACTAGTCAAATCAACCTTTCTATATTAATGTTGTTAAAGAAAGTGCTAAAAAGCCTAGATTTATAGGGTCTAGTTGAAAATAGCAGGGCTTAAAGAGGATCTACCATTTAATAGCGCTAAATTGAAATAGCGTAGCGGTCGAAGAGCGTTATACGGTACAATGGGGATTTTGCGGGGGTTTAGTGAGGCTTAAACTGCCCAGGTACAACCATTTAAAGGTGAAAGAGAAAGTCCGAGAATGGATGTAATATTGGCACGGTTGGGATGAAAATAGGGCGAATGGTCGCCTTTCCATCATGAAGAGAAAGGAAATAAATCCTATAAAATATTTGTAGACACTTAATAAAGTACAAGAAACATGATTTCTATTCAAATGTATTCTTGTAGAAAGTCGTTCTCTATAAGATCTATTTTTCAAGTTCGGGATACTTGATTTGAAACTCTTAACTATAAATTAGTTATAGTGGAAGAAATAGATGGCCCATGTTAAGTGATTGAATGCAGATTTATATTTTGAATGTTACTATTGTAGCAATAGAATAATGGGAGCATACCATGTGACACTCGCTAATGGAAGCATCTATGTATTGAAAATTGCTTTCGTATATACCAAATACTATTTATGAAATAATTATCGATTCTGGTTTTAACTGAAAATAAATGCACCTTTGTTTTAATATTAATATTATAAATATCCATTATATCTGCTTTTGGTATGTTTATATTTTCATAATAATAGTGTTGCATTAGCTATAGGAAATATAAAAATGTCTAAAATAGTTAACAATTGTTTTTGGAATCATGTATTATGTAGTGTCTTGAGAAAAAATTCTATTATCATTGTTAGTGCTAAACTTGGGTCAAACCAATGTACTTAACTTAAAGAAAATGATAGCACTTGAGTAAGAAAGAATTCTTAGTCAAGTGGTGCTAGAAATGAGTTCAATAGAAGCCACTATGCAAATTGTCATTTTTTAGGGTCAGTTTTTATAAAGTCACAAAATCAGGATTGGCTAAATGGCAATTAATGACCTTTGTCCAAGCTTTTTATTTATTCCAAAGAAAAATGAAAATGAGGAAGAAGATACATTCCCAAAATTGCCCCTCTCTAGGGGTTATATGTCTATTTATAGAATACTCAAACTTTTGTGTTTGTGCCATGTGTCACTTGGTATGGATGAGCGGTGGAGATTTAGCTTCGTCCATGGAGCCTTGTGTTCATATCATGATGGCATGCATTAACTTACTTCATGAGAAACTGGTTATTCTGCCTTTTAGCCCACGATGGCCATGAGGAACACTCCACGATGGCTTCAAGATTTGTTTCATGGTGGCTCTAAGGAACATTTCATAATGGATTCAAGAGACTCTTTATAATAGGATTGGTGGATTTAAGGAACACTCTATAAGGGTTTTAAGGAATTTATCATGATGGCTATGAGAAAGCTTCTACGATGGCTTTAACAGATTCTTCATGAGGGTTGTTTTAATAACTTGTTTTATGACGACTTCCATGTCTCTTTTCATGATGACTCTAAGAAATACTTCACGATGACTATAGGAAATACTTCATGATGGCTTTAGTATCTCATTTTTTAATTACTTCAAGAGATACTTCACGATGGCTCAGGCATCTTACTTCACGATGGCTATAAGAAGTATATCATGATGGCTTTAATAACTCATTCCTCAATGACTTCAAAACTGTGCGGTTAAAGCGTTTAGCAGTTCTATAGCAGTAGATGTGCAACAAGTTATTGTGCGGATAAAGCAGGATAAATGGAAAATAGCGGAGGTGCAAAAAGCTTCATTAGATATAAAACTAAGTATTTAAAGTAGACTTTTTCACATTCTCACATCATTTTTGTAGGAAAAAGAAATATTGTTTAATCTTATAAGAATATCAAGATTTATGTAGTTTAAATTCGGTTATTATAATAGATCTATTACTTATATTGAGCATTTGTTCTTTAAAATTAGGTATTTACCCTAACTTTGTTGATTTAGTTTAAAAGATAAATAGTCAAATCAACCTTTTTATATTAATGTTGCTAAAGCGGGTGCTAAAAAGCCTTGAATTGGCGGGTGTAGTGGAAAATAACGGGGTTTAAAGCGGATCTACTATTTAATAACACTAAATTGAAAAGATGTAGTTGTCGGAGAGCGCTACATGCTATAGCGGGGATATTGCGGGGCTTTAACTGCACAGCTTCGAGGGATACTTCACGATGGCTCTAGCATCTTACTTCACATTGGCTATAATAAGTATACCACGATGGCTTCAATATCTTATTTCAACGACTTCAAGGAACACTTCACTATGGCTTTGACATCTTACTTCACGATGGCGATAAGAAATATATCATGGTGGCTTCAGTATCTCATTTCTCAATGACTTCAAGGAATACTTCATGATGGCTTTGACATATTACTTCATGATGGCTATAAGAAGTATATCATGATGGCTTTAATATATCATTTCTTTTTATCTTTAGGGAACACTTCACGATGGCTTTATCCTCTTGTAGCCTTCTTGGATCTATACACGAAAGCTTCATCGAGCCAACACATGATAGCTTAATTTTTGCTTTTGATAGCTTTTTTATATCATCCCACGATGACTATGAGGGTTCTTACATAATAGTTTTCCCCTATCATCTCACAATGACCCCAGAATTTGTCCTACTTGGACCTTAAAATTATCATATGATAGCCTTGATATTCCATCTTCTAACAATTCCTTTACTAATCTATCTTCCTTTCTTTTGAAAATTCTTGGGGATAACATTTGCCCCCTATCAAGAGTTCACATATGCTTTAGCTTAAGTAATCTTTATTTGCCTCGTTGAATGTGCTTTAGGAGTCACAATTCTATTGATGTTTATTCTGACTTTTTTGATTTCCAGATAGTCTATTTTGCGAAAAGAACCTTTAGTGGCTTTGTTTGATACACAACTTATGGTTGGTTTTTGGGAAGACATTTGCATTCTTCTTCTTTATTGGTGGGTTCTTTTGTTCACCTTCCTTAGATGGGTGCTTTGATAAGGCCCAACAGTGGGATCAAGGGCTTAATTGAGCACCACTCTTTAGATGTTTGCTCTAGCCAAGCCTTGCGGTGGGACCAAAGGCCTTTTCGTTCGTCTCCTTTGAATGGGTACTTTGACCAGACACGTGGTAGGATCAAAGGCTTAATTGACCACTACTTTTTGGATGATTGTTTTGGCAAGGCCTTGCGATAGGACAAAAGGCTTTTCATCCATCTCACTTAGATAGGTGCTTAGGCCAAGCCTTGCGACAGGACCAAAGGATTTTTTGTCCATCTCACTTAGATAGGTGCTTTGACCAGGCCCAACGGCGGGATCAAAGGCTTAATTGACCATCACTCTTTAGATTGTTGCTCTGGCCGGGCCTTAAGGCGGGACCAGAGGCTTTTTCATCCATTTTCCCTTAGATAGGTGCTTTAACCAGCCCCGACGGTGAGCTCAAAGGCTTAATTTACCACCACTCTTTGGATAGTTGCTTTGGCCAGGCCTTACGGCGGGACCAAAGGCTTTTTCATCCATTTGCTTTGGATAGGTGCTTTGACCAGGCTTAGTGGCTGGATCAAAGGCTTAATTTACCACCATTCCCTGTATGGTTTCTCTGGCTAGGCCTTGCGGTGGACCAAAGGCTTTTTCGTCCATCTCCTTTGGATGGGTGCTTTGACCAGGCCCGACGTTAGGACCAAAGGCTTAATTGACTACCACTCTTTGGATGGTTGCTTTGGCCAGGATTTGCGGTGGGACCAAAGACTTTTTCATTCATCTCCTATATATGAGTGTTGGTCCTAGGCTTGTCTAAAGGATCAAAGGCTTAATTGACCACCACTCTGTGGATGTTTGCTTTAGCCAGGCCTTGAGACAGGACCAAAGGTTTTTTTCCCCTTCCAACATGAGGGGTGCTTCTGTTCGATAAATTTTACCAACCCTGTCGGGTTAGAAACTAAGTTGAACATAAGGCATCTCAGTTCAGGGGTTATTATTTAGGCACAATTTCTTTAGCAATCCACTTTATTCATCTAATGTTGTAAGGAATAGTCTTAAATGCTCGACATTCCATGTTCTAGGTATTGCATTTCCATCGGGTTTGCTTAGGCTATAGGTTCTTGGAGGAATAACTTCGTGATTGACTAGTGGTCCTTCCCATTTAGGTCCTAACGGACCGTATATGGGGTTGTTTGTATTTTCCATCACTCTTCTTAATACTAAGTTCTCCCCTTTTGAATAATCTTTCTTTCACCTTAGAATTATAATACTGGGAGATTCTTCATTGGTACTGAATTATACGTATAACAGCTTGACCTACTTAGTTTATTAAGTAGGTCAAGCGATTCTTTCTTCATTTCATCCTTCGTTTCATAAGTGTAAGCAATTCTTCGACATGATGGGACCTCAATTTTGACTAGTGACATTTCTTCAAATCCATATGTCAAGGAGTATGGGGTATGCGCTGTAGTTATTCTTGTAGATATTTAGTACGACCATAGGATGAGGGCGAGCTGGTCTACCCAATTTCTCTTGGATTTTCCTAATCACTTTTTCAAAATGTTTTTGATGGTTTTATTTGTTATTTCTACTGCTCAATTAGCTTTCGAGTGCACTACTAATGAAAAACTCTTTATTATTCCATTCTTTTCAAAGAAATGAGTAAATTCCTCACTTTTGAATTAGGTCCCATTATCAGAGATGATCTTATTCGGAAGTCCAAATCTGGTGATTATATTTTTGATGACGAATTTCAAAACCTTTCTTGTAGTATATTTGGTAATGGTTCGGTCTCTATCCACTTGGTAAAGTACTTGATGGTTACCACTATGAATTTCGCTCCTCCTTTAGAGATAGAGAGAGGTCCAATAAAGTCAATTCCCTACACATCAAAAGGCCAAGGACTAGCAATTATAGATAAGTTGCTTGGAGGAAGTCGCGATACTCTGAAAAATTAATTGACAGCCACTCTTTGGATGGTCGCTTTGGCCAAACTTTGTGGTAGGACCCAATACTTTTTCATTCATCTCCCTTAGATAGGTGCTTTGACTAGGCCCGGTAGGGGACTCAAAGGCTTAATTGACCACCACTCTGCGGATGGTTGCTTTAGATTGCCTTGCAACATGACCAAAGGCTTTTTTCCTTTTCTAACATAAGGGGTGCTTCTGCTCAACAAAATTTACCAACGTCGTCAAGTTAGAAACTAAGTTGAACATAAGGCAACTCATTCCAGGGCTGTTATTTAGGCCTATTTTCTTTTGCAATCCACTTTATTTATCTAATATTGTAAAGTATGGTCTTAAATACTCGGCATTCCATGTTCTAGGTATTGCATTTCCATCGGGTTTGGCTAGGCGATAGGTTCTTGGAGGAATAACTTAGTGAATGACTAGTGGTCCATCCCAATTAGGTCCTAACGGACTTTCTATGGGGTCTTTTGTATTCGCCATCACCCTTCTTAATACTAAATTCCCCTTTTGAATAATCTTTCTTTCACCTTAGAATTATAATATTTGGGGATTCTTCGTTGGTACTTAACTATCTATATAGCAGCTTGATCTCTTAATTCATTAAGCAGGTCAAGCGATTCTTTCTTCATTTCATGATTCGTTTCATAAGCATGCACAATTCTTTAAAATGATTGGACCTTAATTTCAACTAGTATCATATCTTCGAATCGTTATGTCAAGGAGTATGGGGTATGCCCTGTAGCTGTTATTGCGGAATTTTGGTAGGACTATAGGATGAGGAGGAGCTCGTCTACCCAAATTCCCTTGGCTTTACCTTATCACTTTTTCAAAATGTTTTTGATGGTCTTATTTGTTGCTTCTGATGCTCCATTAGCTTTTGGGTGCACTACTAATGAAAAACTCTTTATTATTACATTCTTTTCAAAGAAACGAGTAAATTCCTTGCTTTAGAATTAAGTCCAATTATCGAAGATGATCTTAGTGAAAAGACCAAATTTGATGATTATATTTTTACGACAAATTTCAAAACATTTCCTGCAGTTAATTTGGTAAAGATTTGGCCTCTACCCACTTAGTAAAGTAATCGATGGCTACCACTGCGAATTTCACTACTCCTTTTGAGACAGGAGAGGTTCAATTAAGTCAATTCCCCACATATCTAAAGGCCAAGGACTAGCAATTATTGTTAAATTGCTTGGAGGAAGTCGCGGTACTCCAGAAAATTTCTAACACTTATCGCACCTTTTCACATAATTCAGAGCTTCTTCTGTCATTCATGGCTGATAGTATCCCTACCTTTTGACCTTCTTTGCTAGCTTTATCCCATAGAATGATCTCTACAAAATCTGTCATGTGCTTCTCTTAAAATTTTTACTCCTATTTCTAGTGTGATACACCGTAAATAAGGCATTGAATACCCCTTCCTATATAATCGTCCATCAATTATGGTATATAAAGGAGCCTGATACCTTAATTTCCGTGATTCTCTCTTCCCTTTTGAAAACAACCCCTTTTTGAGGTATTCAATCAAGCTGTCATCCAATTATCCATGTATTAGTTTCCGAGGGCATTTGTTTTTTCGGTGGCTACATTGTCATTACTTTTTTCTTAAAAACTTCCTTTGTTGTTTGATGGTTGCCGAAGTTGTGATCTAGTCAAAACCAAAACTCCATTGCTTAACTCTTCTTTACCTTCTTTAATGGTGGGGTTTTACTTGAACCCAACTGGAATGATTTTAATCTTAGGTGCTCCCTATAAGCTTGCTAATTTTGCAAAAGAGTATGCTTGGTCATTTCTTTCTCTCGGTATTTGATGTATGGAAAAATCTTCAAATTGGATCAACATCTCATGGTTTCTTTTTATGTATCGGGCCAAGCAAGCATCTTTTGTTTGGAACATCTTATTTAGATGATTTACCATTAACCATAAATCGCTAAATTTCTCAACCCTTGGGATTTTAAGCTATTGTGCTAGAGTTAATACTGCAATCATGGATTCATATTCGACCACGTTGTTGGTTGCTGAGAATCCTAGCTTCATGGCGTGATGTAGTTCATGCCCATTGGAGGTTATCACAATGTAGACCGCTCGCCACCTTGTTCATTTGATGCTCCGTCCACATAGAGCTGACATTTTGGTTCGAGTTTCTTTTCTTTTTCCGGTTGCTCCCCGTGCATTCCGTAATTAAGTATGCTAAGGCTTGTCCCTTAATCGATGTCCTAAGTAAATACTCAATGTCATACTGACTATAGGAAGTACTTCATGATGGCCTCAATATCTCATTTCTCAATGACCTCAAGGGATACTTCACGATAGCTCAGACATCTTACTTCATGATGGCTATAAGAAGCATATCACGATGGCTTCAATATCTCATTTCTCAATGACTTTAAGGAATACTTCACGATGGGTCTGACATCTTACTTCATGATGCCTATAAGAAGTATAACATAATGGCTTCAATACCTCATTTCTCAATGACTGCAAGGAATACTTCACAATGGCTCTGAAATCTTACTTCAGATGGCTATAAGAAGTATATCACAATGGCTTTAATATCTCATTTCTTATTGCTTTGGGGAATACTTCACGATGATTTTATCCTCTTAGTAGCCTTATTGGATCAATACATAAAAGCTTTATCGGGCCAATACATGATAACTTAATTTTGTCTTTCAGCGGCTTCCTTATATCATCCCATGATGTCTATGATGGGTTTTACACAATAATTTTCCTATATAATCTCATGATGACCCCGGAATTTGTTCCACAAGGACCTTGAAGATTATCACACGATAGCCTTGATATTCCATCTTTTAATGATTCCTTTGCTAATCTAGCTTCTTTTCTTTTGAAAACTCTTAGGGATAACAATCATATGATTGTGAATCATATGATGTTTGTGAATATTATCTCAAAGTATTAACGAAAAATTACACATTCAATGGGAGCGACAAAAGAATCAATGAACTCTTCGAACGATACATATAGATTTATGTGGTACAAGGTCTAGTCATGTCGAAAGTCGACACACTTCGTTGAATTCACCGATGAATTTTCTTAAATATGAACACGTGTACTTTATACACAACTTAGATATCTATGATAAGTTCATAGAATATAAAATGGAAGAAGAAAAATATAAAATGCAAAATAATTAAAATAATTTGATTTAATAGAATAGGTAAGTATCTTGGATAAGCGTTCCAAGAGCACATAAAACAAAATACGATTTACACTAAAAGTTACTCCTTCCCTATGCTACATAATGATGTATCGATAAGGAGTAATCAGAATATTTTAGACAAAGTGCAAGTAATAATGAGTGAAGTTGAGTTACCCCTTTCCTTAAGGCTTCTACTTAAAAGTATGCACACATGTTGAATTTGGTTTCATCTAAAGCTGAGATTATGATTCTAGATAAGATATGAATTCACTATAAAAAAAGGTTGCTTTTTATAATGCAATAGATACTCTATTCCATAATGTAATTGTTTCTTTTACTTTCTTTTATTTACAATTGGATGGACTAGCTAACGCTTTGAAAGCGAGCTCCCCCTATTTCTTTTCATTGCCGCCTTTTTCTCATAATTATTTTACCCTTTCTTGTTCCTCAAATTATTTTCCAAATCCTCAAACACAAATTTCCTCCTTTATCATCACTTTTATCCATAACTCCTCCTCCCGCCGCATACCGTCGTCCTAAGCCTAACTCAAGCCTATCAACCTCCTACTAGTCGTCGCCGACCTCTTTGCCTCCACTCCTAAATAATTAAGGCACTAAAAAATTGATTATTCTAAGATGAAGGTCATCAACAAATCTGTAAAAGTTGGACTTCAGTTCCCGGCCATCAGTCGTATCGGTAGATACTTGAAGAATGGTCGTTATTCCTAGCGCGTTTGTACCAAGCCCCTATTTACCTTGCTACTGTTATGGAATACCTTGCTGCTAAGGTTTGTTCTCATTTCAAGCTAGCTTATTTTGCTGCTTTTGAAGAACTTATTCACATCGCTATTAATTTATTTATCTTTGCTACACAATTCCTCCATATATGGATACATCTGAAAATTCAATGAAGACATTTTAATATGTTTAAAAATTAAATTGAGAACTTAAATAAATTTTGATCTGAAAGTTGCATACAACTTGCATTTTGTCTTTCTATTATGCCTTTCTCCTTCATTGTTTTATTGTCTTATCCTTGTAGCTGTGTTTTAGCATTACTATTAATGTTTATTCATGATATATCTTCATGACATTTAATTCTTTGATAGCCCTTTTCCTTTTATGAATTTGTGGTGTAGTTTGATGCAAACAGTAACTATCCCTTTATATCTGGTTTGTATTGTTGATCAAAGCAGTTAACAATTCATATGATATCATTATGCATATGCAAAAGGTGTGAAAGACTCCTAACAAAAAGTTACGTTTGATCAAAAAATATGTTTTTTAGTTTTATATAATTATCCTTATTGGTGCAGCTCAACTATGGATTTTATATCAAGTTTCCCTATACTGAATAAACTTACCATTATCAATATGATGACTTTATATTTAATAATTATTACTATTATGCTGTTATAGTGGAAGACTCACGTAGGAGCAGGTTTCGAGGTACGCTAAGCTCCAAAAGGGGTATTTGGCCCTTTATAGTTCTCTCATTGAAATCGGATGGGAGTCGGTCAACCATGGAAGTCAACAAAGAAATCAAAAAAATAGGCCGGTAGCTTGATATTGAAGTTATTATTGTAGCAATGTTATTTTATTTTCGTGAAGGGAATTGGTTACTTTGCATTAATAACAGTGGTTATGTTCCATGAAATGTAGCTGTAGTCTTATTTTTAAACGAATACCATTTGGCTAAATGTTTTCACTAAATTCTAGTATCTTAACAATAAATACAGCATACTTCTATTTAATGGTGAATGTCGTGAAATATATTACCATTTGGAGTGAGCCTGGTATCATTAATTTGTGGGCACTTAGCTATCTCATTATTGACTAGTTTTCTATTTTTGCTATACAGGATGTTGGCACACAAGTTTACGAAGCAGTCAATAGATTTTGATGCTTATTGGAATAAACAGAAGGCTAAGCAATCCTGGTGGTCATTCGAATAATCGGTTATTGTCTCAAATTGTACAGTGATCATGCAAATTTGTACGGAGAGATATTCCTTACCCACTTCTTGATCTTAACTCCAACATACACTTAGCTATGTGGAACTTATATTGATATATTACATACCTCAAATTAATTTCTTATAAGAAAATTTCATTATGTGTATGAAGAGGTGCCATGTAGTTGAGTATCGGTGTAGAGAGGGTGCATAAAGCATATGTATTTCTATATACAGTAATTGCAATTTCTCTTATGAGAAAGGTTGATTTTTCAAAGATGGGTCCAATGATAGTGGAAATAAAGCCAAAGGATTTTCTAATGAAGACGTGGAGCGTTTAATAAAATCACCGGTTATAAGGAGGATTTTGATGATTTGCTTATGCTTTCCTATTTTGTATATAGAATAAAATCATCGGTTATACGTATCACTATATCTATTGCAATTTGCTTATGTTTTCCTATTTTGTTGATTATGCGCTAATACCATATACATATGTATGAATTTTGATTAAAATTTTAATAAAATTATAAGTGCTCTCCTCTTCGAAGGATTAACCAGTCATCAAAAAAATAGCGATATAACACATTTAGCTGTTTTTCTCTATAAAATGCAATTCTACTGGCAAAACCATAGTTTATTTATTGTTCACTTATTGCAGATCTATGTTATTGATTCTTTGGACATATGTGTCTTACTGGTTTGGTAACAAATTTAATTGAGCTTATTTTTAGTATGAAATCGTTACAGGTTTGGTAACTAAGTCTCCTCATTTATAGTTTTATTCGGTGTAGATACTTCATTTTCCAATTTTAATCATATTTATATTTATATTCATTTCTAATGTAGATATTCATTTCATTTACAGGTGGGAAAATAAAAGATTTGGGGTATTTTTTTTTTTTAATGCAAACAACTTGCTACTTATTTTTGGTGAAACATTGGCTACTACTTTTGGTTTATGCTTAAAACATATACAATGGAATATTATGTGGTTAATACTGCAGGATATTATGTGTATGAATATTTGCTTATCTTTAATACAATGGGTTACATTTTAATGTTTATTATTTTCTATGATTATTGCATTATTTGAATGGTACTATGTTTTAGAAATGTTCTGAACATACCATTTTTATATGGTATTGACTATCATAATTTTTGCGAATATAGAAGATTTTAAATATGCAAAAAATTTAACCATATCGTTAATAAAACGTTATAGGAAGATTACAATAACGCATAAAAAGCATTATCAAAATAAAACTTTTTATAGTGCTCATTTTGTGTTATAAATAGTCGAATATCCATGTCGATATACAATGTTTATTAATAGCACTATTATAGGATTTTATAGCAGTTTTCCTACGCTATATGTGACGACCGCCCATGACCCCTGCACCGAATCTAGAGATAGTGCGCTGTAAAGTGTGCCAGGCGATCATGGACGATTGTCAGGGTAGATCAAAACAACAGAATCTATCGTATTACTCACAGCGCATGGACAAAATACAATAGAACATATATATAGTGAAGCTTCACAGAATAGAATCTCATCAATAAAACTTCATAATAGTTGAATACAAACATCTGAATAGTCAATACAACAAGCCTCACTACATATCACTCAGAGAATACAAAGCAGCGGAACATCTAGTACATATAATAAGAAGATAATATGCAACCCTCCAGCTCGTCTTCGATATCAGCACCGTGGAAAGCATGATCAGCGCCTGTCACCTGCTACCTAGTCTGCCCGTCCCAAAATGGACGAACAGCCCAAGGCAATAAGAGTTAAAACATAAAGCCTTGAGTCAGACAACAGTCTTAGTGAGCAGTAAATTAACTAACAACATACCAAAAGAGCATAAAGGAAAAGGAATAGAAATACAACCCTCCCACTCCAACCTCTTTCTACAGTGATAGCCCCCAGACACACACTAAGCAGAAGCAAACATAGCAGAGCATATAATGTAAAGTAAAGAAATTATCACTCGAGTCAAGGGCGATGTTTTCCGAGCACAAACCCCCAAGGCCTAAACCAAGATCAGATAAGCACCCAGAAAATACTGCTCTTGAGACCGAATGACGATACAACCAAACATCCATGACTCTGGCTATCACTGTTATCATTGCTTCGATATCACCGTTAATTGAATGACCGGCACATTCTTTCAGCCGTCCGTCAAGGGATAATGGAAACCCCGGTTCTAGACATAACTCCCGTACGTCATCGTGACCCGTGCCTAGGACTATCGAATCTGCCCAGAGTACTTGACTACCAATCCGTAGCCTTCAGGGACTATCGAATCTGCCCAACGTACTCTTGCTTTGAGCATGCTAGAACCTTCAACAACGATGAGATCTCAGCCTTCTAGTCATCCTCCTCGACGACTATTTCCATACTAGCTCAAGCGCCTCCCGAGCATCCATTATCCTCAAACTCGAACCATATCACCGAGTTATCAACCTGCTTGGAATGATCCCGTCTGGATTAGACCAAGACTATCCCATATCATATCATGCCTCGCTTCATCACATCCTCGCAAAGCTTCATCTCAACATCATCATCATCGAATCTATGCATAAGAGCTACACCATCCGCTACATATGCCACAAGCAGCTTTCCCAATTCAAGAGCCTTTCTCTTAGCTTTTGAATCATCTTCGGTCTAAATTAAATCATCAATCATCTAATTCATAGCAATCAATCAAGTCAAACATTAATCCAAGCAATCAAGCATTCAAATATGATCTAAGTAGACAATTATCACAACAATGGCAATTTCGTAATTAAAGAGTTGAAAGTCTAATAAGCATGAAAACATGAACAATATCTCTATAATCTTGATGAATGAACTTGCATAGGTTAACACTTAGTAAAATGGTTGTCAAATCATCGTGAACAATGGATATATATGGATCTACACTTAGGATGAAGAAAATGTATAGAAATCACTATTTTAACACCAAATCGAGCCAACAATCCGATATACTCCTTTGGATCCGTGTGAGAGATAATCACCACTCACCAAATCACCTAAACAACCCCAAACCAATACGCTTCAGATCTGGACAACGAAGAATCAATCTCGATCTATCACCAATTCGCTTCAAATGATGAAATCTCACTTCAAAGGATGAAGATCTTCAATCTAAGTTCTTGAATCTTCAATTTGATCTTCAACTTGGATGGATGGAATCACTAGATTAGAGTGGAGAAAAGAAGTGAAGAAGTGTAGAAGTCGAGCTCTTAAAATGGCAGCACTTCGTCGCTTCGAAATCCAGATCCCAAAAAGTGAGAAATGGACGAGTATTTATAGTTGAAATCTTAGGTCGTCTGCCTCTATAAGTCGTCTCCGACTTAACTTCCTCTCCGACTTAACACCCCAGACGACCTACGACTTAACTGCTATACCAACCTACGACTTATCAAAACCCACTAGTCTACGACTTACGACTTAGCAGGGCCTCCGACTTAACAGATAACTCGGTTACGACTTAACCGGGTTATGACTCAACTCCTAAGTCGGTAACGACCTAACACATGCGCCTATACGACCTAACGAAGATACGGTTTAACATACGTGCGCATTCTCACGTCCTACGACTCAACGACCTACGACTTAAGAATGCACGACTTAACTGGGTAACTGACCTACGACTTAACACTTAGCAGATCAGCGCCTTCTACGACTTAACAGCTTTGGGGCCTAATAGGGGATACGACTTAACCCCTAACGACCTAACTCCTAAGTCGTCTACGACTTAGTACAGACGACCTAAACTTCAACAACTTATGCCATAACCCTTAAATCGTTAACTCTGCTAGGTTGGTAACTCTTAGGTCGGTCAATTCCTTAAGTCGTCTAACCGACCTAACTTCTATACGATCTAACATCTGCACGCGACTTACGACTTAAGCCTTTGCGCGACTTATCTAAACACATTGCTTAGGTTGCTTACGACCTAACTTCACCCAGACATAAGTCACTTACAACTTAACACCTTAACTCGCTGACTCGTTAAGTCCTTAGGTCGTAGACTTTTCTTAAGCCGCTCACGACTTATCACATAAGTCGTTAACAACCTAACCACGCTAACTACTGGTTCTTCTTAGGTCGCTGCCAACCTATCCCTTAAGTCGTACACTTCCTAAGTCGGTCACTCGACCTAAGCCACCCCCTATGACCTAATTTCCCCATGACTTAACTCTTAGGTCGCCACTCACCAATTCCTTAGGTCGTTGCCGACCTAACCCTTAACATACGACCTAGGAATTAAACTCTAAACGACTTATCAACAGTGTGACTAAATGTCAACTGTTTTTACGATGTTTCGATCCGTAAAATACGAGTCGTTACATTCTCTCCCCCTTAGGAATTTCGCCCCCAAAATTCCAAACAAACAAGGAAATCAAAGACTATTCTGTACGCCTACCAACCATAGCAACCAACAAACCATGCATCCAATTCTAGCTTAGCGTACAGAATTCTAACACTAGAAAAGGTTACAATATCGTGAGATGACACGACACCTTAGGGCCATACCTTGAAGAGTTCATGATGAGCTGCCTTCATCTTCTCTTCCACCTCCCACGTACAGTCGTTATCATCATCACTCCATTGTATCTTGAGCAACTTAACTACCTTCCTCCTAAGCTGTTTCATGTCGGTTTCCACAACACGAAGCGGCTTACGAGGTCTCCTATCGACTGGATCAACTTCGAAATCTTCACAGCTATCTGCAGAAACCACTGTATTCGAGTCGTGCACATACTTCCGTAGATACGATACATGAAAAACATTGTGCACACTCGACATCTTCTCCGGTAACTCCAATCTATAAGTCAATTTTACTTTCTTCCCGAATCGAATAACATTCTTCAGTGGAGAAATCTTCACAAAAACCATATCACCTACGTCGAACTCCAAATCCTTACGACGCTTATCGGCATAACTCTTCTGACGGTCTTGGGCTGCCTTCATTCGTTGCTGAATGATCTCTATATAATCCGAAGTCTGTCGAATCATCTCTGGCCCAAGTATCAACTTTTCTCCTGTTTCTAGCCAACATGTCGGAGAGTTACACGGTCTTCCATACAATGCCTCATATGGTGCCATACCAATGCTTGACTGGTAACTGTTGTTGTATGCAAATTCCATCAAATGAAGGTGATCTTCCCATGATACTCCGAAATCCAAAACACAAGCTCTGAGGAGATCTTCCAAAACACGGTTGACTCGCTCGGTCTAACCATCTGTTTGAGGGTGATAAGCTGTACTCAAACACAACTCGGTTCCCAAAACATCCTGGAAGCTCTTCCAAAATCCACTAGTGAACAATGGGTCTCGATCGCTCACTATACTCTTCGGAATACCATGGAATCGAACTATCCATTTAACATACAACTCAGCCAACTTTGATGCAGTCATAGTCGATCGAACAGGAATGAATCTGGCACTCTTAGTCAAACGATCTACGATGACCCAAATCCCTTCATTTCCCGTTCTGGTTCTAGGTAGTCCATCAATAAAATCCATCGATACTTGCTCCCACTTCCACGTAGGAACTTCTAAAGGCTGAAGCAATCCGCTTGGCTTCTTCTGTTCAGCTTTTACCAACTGGCAGTTCATGCACTTGGAAATAAAATTTCTAACATCCTTCTTCATACCTTCCCAGTAGTAGGTTCTCTTCATATCCCGATACATCTTATTTCCACCTGGATGAATTGTCAGCTTTGAGTGATGACTTTCCTTCAGAATTTCACTCCTCAATTCATCTATATCGGGAACAACTAATCGTCCTTGCTTCCGAAGCCAACCTTCTCGATCGACCTCGAATCCCTTATCCTTTTCTGGTTCCAATCCAGATTCCAAATCATGGGTAATCTTGACAAGCTTATCATCTCGCCTTTGGCTCTTGCCAATCCTTTCCACAAGGGTGGGTCTTAACGATAAGTTTGCCAACATCTCAGGTTCCAATTCGCATCTGGGCCTGAAGTCAAATCCAGCTAAATACTCGAGATTCTTCCATTCTGAAAACATGGCTCCTAATCCTGCATGTCTTCGACTTAACGCATCTGCCACCGCGTTACCCTTTCCCGGAGTATAAGCTATACCAAAATCATATGATGCTAAAAACTCTAGCCAACGTTGCTGCCGAAGATTCAAATCCTTTTGGGAGAAAAGATACTTCAGCGACTTATGATCTGTAAACAACTCAAATCGAACTCCCAATAGATAATGTCTCCACATCTTCAGAGCAAAAACGATTGCCGCTAACTCCAAATCATGAGTCGGGTAATTCCTCTCAAGTGGCTTCAGTTGTCGACTTGCATACGCAACAACCTTATCCTTCTGCATTAGCACTGCTCCAAGTCCAGTACCACATGCGTCGGTGTAAGCCACCATCTCATCATTCCCACTTGGAATGGTCAAAACAGGAGCACTCGTCAATCGCTCTTTCAAGATTCCGAAAGCTTGCTCACACTTAGCATCCCAACTGAACACTTGGTTCTTCTTCGTCAATCCTGTTAACGGTGCAGCTACCTTGGAGAAGTCTTTGATAAACCGTCGGTAATATCCTGCTAATCCAAGAAAACTTCTCACATCCAATGCATTCTTAGGTCTAATCCAATCTTGGATTGCTGACACCTTAGTGGGATCAACCGCTATTCCATTTCCAGAAATAGCATGGCCTAAGAACCTCACTTCACTCTTCCAGAAGTGACACTTCGAAAACTTAGCCTTCAGCTGATGTTTCCGTAAGATTTCCAAAACAATACGCAAGTGTGTCTTGTGCTCTTCTTCAGTTCTGGAATAAATCAGAATATCATCCACGAACACAAGTACGGACTTGTTCAACTGATCCCTGAACACTCTATTCATAAGATCCACAAAATATGCTGGCGCGTTAGTCAATCCAAACGGCATTACCAGCCACTCAAAGAAACCAGATGGTGTCCGAAAAGCAGTCTTCGGCACACTATCCTTAGCCACTCTCAACTGGTGAAATCCCATTGCCAAATCCATCTGAGAAAACACCTTAGCTTCGTGAAGCTGATCAAACAAGTCATCTATTCTCGGCAATGGATACTTGTTTTTCTTAGTCACCTTATTCAGCTCACGATAATCGACGCACAACCTCAGCGATCCATCTACTTTGGTTGCGAATACAACTGGTGCACCCCATTCGGACACACTACGCCGAATGAATCCTTTCTGCAAAACATCATCAACTTGCACCCTCAACTCTTGCTGTTCCCTAAGCGCCATCCGCCTAAGAGGCATCACAACAGGTCTGGCTCCTTCAACTAGATCTATACGAAACTCGATCTCTCTATGCGGCGGTAACCCTTTGACTTCGTCAAAGACATCCTCGAATCCATTCGCGATTGGCACTAATGACAGTCCATCCCGTGGAACAACCAGCGAATACATGAAGCTCATGAAGACACCTTCTTCATGCTTACATCGTATCACAATCTTTCGCTCCTCCACATTCTCGACTGTCACTTCCAACCTTTCGCAATCAACCTTTGCCGCATACTTCCTAAGCCAGTCCATACCCAAAATAATTCCGAACCCCGCAAAGTTCAGAACAAAACAATCACAAACAAAAGAGCAACCATGACTCGACACAATCAGACCATGGCATAACATACACAAACAAGACGAACCCCCAACTGGATTAGTCACAACCAATGGCCTATCAACGATATCTGGTTCTAAACCTAACCGGCCTACGAGTTCACTATAAACAAATGAATGCGACGCTCCAGTATCAAACAGAACTCTAACTAGAACACCACATAGGAAAAGAGTACCTTGAACCACCACACTCTTTCCCTTCTCTTCAGCGGTAGGAGCTTTTGAAGACGACGGAACAGCTCCCAAAGCATAAGCTTGCACAATCTGCTTGTCCCTCCTCGGTTCTGGACAATTCTTCCTGAAATGCCCCGGCTTGTCACAGTTGTGACACTTCATCGGTGCCTTCGGATTCTTACAATCCTTCGAGAAATGGCCCTTCTGCTGACAATTGTAGCAAGTCACCTCGCCCTTCAGCTTCTTCTGACCATCCTTACCCTTCTGTTGTTGCTGCTTCCTCTTCTTGTTTCCACTCTGCTGTGGTTTAGACTCTCCCCTGGTCACAGCAACAACAGATCCCTCCTTAGGAAACAGACTCTCACTACACCAAATACTGAGATTTGCAACTAACCATCTGCACATTTGGAAACGGTTAATAACCGTTGCCATTTAGCAATGGTTAATAACCGTCTTAGTTCAGTTAGCAACGGGTTTTTCTTGTTGCTAATTGGGAACGGTTATTAACCGTAGCTGCTTTGGAGACAAATGATGGCGGTGAATTTCATCCTTTCGCGCCATAATTTTTGGCGCGCTTCGTTCCAATTAGCAACGGTTTTCAACCGTGGCTAATTAGCAACGGTTATTAACCGTCCCAATCTTTTAGCCAGCCCAGTGGCAAGCCCACCAAGCCCCTGGGATGGGGCAACCAACTGAGCCGGGCAACACCCAAAATCTGTTTTACTTCACAGTTACAGCTCAATAGCAATCTCCATGTTGGCGATCTGCTCGAACCCAAAAAAAACTAGGGTTTCAAAAATCAACGCTTTCTAAATAATCATCGCTGCATACTCGGCTATTCCATCAGCCATCGTCGGCTCAAGCTTGCCTCCTACGCGATATTTTCTACTGCTGATTTGAAGTCTTGCTACAGTCTCTATACTGCCACTGCTAATTAAGTATGCGAATTTCTTGTTTTGAGTTGTCTAATTTTCTAAAATTAAGTCGCCCTTATCTGTTTTACTTCACAGTTACAGCTCAATAGCAATCTGGCGATCTGCTCGAACCCAAAAAAACTAGGGTTTCAAAAATCAACGCTTTCTAAATAATCATCGCTGCATACTCGGCTATTCCATCAGCCATCGTCGGCTCAAGCTTGCCTCCTACGCGATATTTTCTACTGCTGATTTAAAGTCCTGCTACAGTCTCTATACTGCCACTGCTAATTAAGTATGCGAATTTCTTGTTTTGAGTTGTCTAATTTTCTAAAATTGAGTCGCCCTTTTACTGCTTTAGATTTCATTAACCTTGAAAACGCCTGAAGCTAATAACTTATTAGTATTTAGTTATAAACAAGTAGTTTTCTGTAAATAATCGTTTAGGAATTGAAATTTGAAAGCTGAAGCTAAAAAACTAATAATTATTTAGGAACTGATACTTACATTGATGTACTATTTTTCCTACAGTGTGTGTATGTCTACCCGCAAACATTTAGTTCATTTTTTCTGCAACTTGAAAAGATCCCCTTCTGCCTTTTTTACTATTTCCACTGAACCATGTGTAAACCAGACCATCAACTGCACAACCAAAATGGTCGTGAAGGTCATTTCTACTTACCATGTCTTCATATGTCACTCCTCAGAATTGAAGTGAACTCAAAATATATCAACTGCAGATGTTATACCGTTAAAAAAAAAGGGTCTACCATATATAGGTCGAAAATTAGAAAAATAGGGTGAACACGGAACCAATAAAGCTAGCCGCTTTTTTCCTACCTCTATCTCGACTCATATAATGGTTTCTCATATCATAGACAACTTAGAATAATAGCCATACATGTAATAGGTTCACCATATGTAATGATTTCTCATGATTTATACCGTGCTTAAATTATGTTTAACCTTGCTTGCGCACAACACAAAAATTCAAGCTTCACATATAATAAACTTCAACTAGTCAAATTAATAGCACCACATTGATTTGTTTTACAAATTGTAATGTATTGTACTGTACTGCATGCTAGTTAGACATAGTTGCTTATAGTGACTGCTAGGGTATAAGTTGATGCAATGAATTTTGTTTTACTAAATATGAGACCATATTTAGTAAGTGGATAAAATTGTTGTTAATGGCGCAAACCAAGTATCAGGAGAGGGGTAATGCATAGACATTACTCTGGTGCTACAAAATGGCGCCGTTGTAATGGCAAATTTTTTGGAAACAGTTTGATGCTAATGTTAAATTTCAAGTGAAATCAAAAGAATATTCATCTGTTTAGTTAATATCAGAGTTGAACTTGGTGGAAAGCCATAAGATATTGTTACCCATGATTTATTATTAGCTCTTGTTATTTTCTTTTAGTATGTCTTTTAGTATAGACAAACAATGGATGAATCAATCTAATCGAAGAAATACAGAATATGTGGAAGGTGTGAGAAATTTCGTTAAATTTGTTGCTGAAAACGGTGGCAATAAGGAAAAGTATTCGTGCCCTTGCACGCGGTGCAAAAATGAAGATACATTCAAATTAAATGACATTCATTTTCATTTGCTTAGATATGGTATTGTACAATCATATACCGTGTGGTGTTTTCACGGGGAAAGAATACCGGAGAAGCCAAAACAACAACCGGTTAGTCATGCCACAAATACTGATGAGTCCGAACATATTAGGATGGAGGATTTGATCAATGATGCAGATAGATTCCATCATTTTCAACCTACAAGTCAGTTTCATGATAATGCTAATATTGGTGAGCAGTTTACAGATAAATCATTTTTTGATAGTGCAACTGCAACAGAGCCATTGTATCCTTCTTGTCCAAAAGAGATTACAAAGTTGTATGCCATTGTGAAACTGAATAGCTTGAAGACCCAATATGGCTTTTCAGACAATGGTGTGACTGCAGTACTCGAATTCATAAAGGAGTTACTCCCCGAAGGTAACACGCTACCTTCAAAGTACCCCGACGTGAAGAAGATCATTAAGCAAGTTGGGATGAATTACATAACTTATGATGCATGCATTAATGACTGCATCTTGTACTGGAAAGATAATGCGAACAAAGTTTCATGTACAAATTGCAACGCACCAAGATACAAGACATCATTCGACGAAGAGAGAAAAGCTACCACAGTACCTCAAAAGACCTTAAGACATTTTCCTTTAATTTCTAGATTGAGAAGACTGTATACTGTACCATGGATAGCAGAAGCGATGACCTGGCATGGTCGTGCCAAGTCTGGTACAACCGTAATGCGTCATCCGCGTGATACTTCTCAATGGAAAACTACAGATTCTTTTGATTCTTCGTTTGCTGCTGAACCACGAAATATCACGCTTGGAATAGCAACAGATGGTTTCTGTCCGAATGCTTCTTTAACTAACCCTTACAGCTGTTGGCCAGTAATTGTAGTACCATATAACCTTCCTCCGTCTTTGTGCATGAAAAGAGAGTTCTCAATGTTAACATTGTTGATTTCTGGGCCAAAACAACCGGGGAAGGATATTGATGTTTATTTAGAACCTTTGATGGACGAGTTAAAGCAGTTATGGGAAGGAGTCGTTACATTTGATTCATTTATGAAATCTGAGTTCACAATGAGAGCTAGAGTGTTGTGGGCAATCCATGATCATCCCGCTCTTGGGACTTTATCGGGATGTACAACTCACGGCTACTTTGCATGTCCTCTTTGTGGAGAAGAAACTACATCTGTTTATCTCCCTGAAAGTAAGAAGATTTGTTACATGGGACATCGTAGATTTCTTCCGTCTGGACACAAGTTTCGATACGATAAGACAAATTTCAACAACGAGCAAGAACTTAAGCGTCCTCCAAAACCGCTGACTGGTTATCAAGTTGAAAAAAAGGTAGCGAATATAAAAATGAAAGTTGGTAAAAACATACCGGAAATTGGTCGAAAACGGAAAAAGACAATCGATGAAGAAGTTCCTGCATGGTATAGGAGGTCGAAGTTCTTTGATTTGCCATATTGGAAAACAAATTTGACCCGACATAATATTGATGTTATGCATACGGAGATGAATGTCACGAAACATTTGATCAACACAATTATGAACCATAAAGACATGTCAAAAGATGGGATCAATGCACGGAAGGATTTGAAAATCATGGGTATAAAACAAAAGTTGTGGGTGATAGAAGATCCTGAAACAAGTAAAGTAACCATACCAAATGCGACTTTCACTTTGAGCAAAGAAGAAAAGATACGGTTTTGCACCGTTTTGAAAATTTTGAAAGTGCCGAGCAAATTCTCTTCGAACTTCCATAACAATGTGAGCATCAACCCTCCTGAACTAAAAAATATGAAGTCACATGATTACCACGTCATAATGCAACATTTACTTCCGGTATTGCTTCAGCATTGTTTTCCGCAACATAAGGATCTACGGAATGCTATTCACCGCATTAGTCTCTTTTATAACATTTTGTGCTCAAAGGTGATCAACAGGGAACATCTTCAAAAAGCAAAGGCTAGTTTGGTAGAAGCAATGTGTGTTATTGAAAAACATTTTCCGCTTGCATTTTTTGATATCAGCATTCACCTTATGGTTCATTTAGCCGATGAAGCATTGATTTCTGGTCCTGTTAGATATAGGTGGATGTACCCATTTGAACGGTAAATTACTAATTTTAGTTATGTACATAATTATTCGATTTAAATAGCTATTGATGTCTACATTTTACAATTATTCATCTTCATAGGTTGATGAAAACATATAAAGGATATGTGCACAACAAAAGATATATTGAAGGGTGTATTGTAGAAGGATATATTGTACAAGAAGCTAGTCTTTACTGCATGGAGTATATGCCAAAAGGAGGTGCTGGCACTCATAAACATACCCGTGAAGCGTTTTTAGACGAGGATGATGAGTTTGCTGATGAAATAGCACTAGATAATGGTAAAGATATAACGTTAACTCAAGTGCAATTTCAACAAGTGCGTAAATGGGTCCTTGATAAATACGACGGATTGGATGAATGGAAGAAGTAAATTCATGAATTTGTTCTGAATTCTTATTATTGTAAATCAATTCATATATATAGTATTTATTGTGTGTTTTTCGTAGGAGGTATAACTCCTATGTTCAAAGCACCAAATCTCAAACTCGAGGCGGGGGTACATCTGGGGAAGCTATTAAAAATTTCACTTTTTGGTTACGTGAGGAGGTATATGTATTAAATATTTAACGTATTTTCGAGTTGACCATACACCTCCGTGACAATGTTTTTTTACTTATTGTGTTTGTTGTAGTTGTTGAAGACCGTCGATGTTGACTCAACTCTTTGGCGGTTAGTTAACGGGCCGAAGTTTGATGCCCGTAGTTATATGAAGTACCAAGTGAATGGGTTTTTATTTTCTCCGAAGAGTTATGAAGAGCGAAAGCTAACACAGGATAGTGGTGTATGCATGAGAGCAATTACACAATTTAGAGCGAGTGGGAAGGATAAAAATTTTAAGGAAGCAGAAACAACTTATTACGGAGTCATTCAACAGATAATTGAGTTGGATTACATTGACTTCAAACAAACAGTTTTTTATTGTGATTGGGTAAAGGTCGAAGATAAGATCAATGGTTGTAAAATAGATTCTGTTTCAAGCTTGATCACAGTTAACTTGGGAAAATTGAAGAATAAAGATAGCGTGAATGATGAGCCATTTATTCTTGCCTCGGAAGCGAGTCAAGTGTTCTACTCAAAAGATTTAAAAAATAACGGATGGTTTGTGGTTTTGCATACACCAAAATGGTTGACCATAAATGTGGATGACACTGAGTTTCCCACCGTTTATCAATCAGCTTTTGAAGACAATGAAAAATTAGAAGATCTTATCAAATGCATATGTTAACTTTGTATTTCAGAGCAGTTATTGTACCTTAACAAAATATTTATTTAAAATGGTGTAAAATGTAAAATATAGCGTGAATGATAGTAATAGATGCATTATATTTTTTATTAGTGTCATTATAATATTCTGATGGATTCATAAGGATGGATATATTGCAAGAGTTCATTTTGTGTTTGTAGTTGTAGGTACTTACATATGATCACATACATACACACATGTACACATACATACATATGATCAGCTTGACTATTCTTTCTTTCTTTGTGTTTGTAGGTAGACAGACAGTTCAAGATATTGTATTTGCACCCTTTAGTTCAGCAGTGCTAAGGTAATATATTTTTGTATTTGCATCCTTTATTTCAGTCAGTATTTTAGATATTGTTTTGAATCCGCTTAAGTTTAAAATTCTGGTGATGCAGGAAGACTTTATCACTGCCGCATTAAAGTGAATGTTCCCCTTCCCGTCCATCCCTATGATCCCCGATTGATGTTAGCCACATTATTGCATGGACTCCCATCCATAACAAGGTCAAACGCATTATATGACTTAATAAAATTGCTCCAAGCGATTACTGGTAAGCTGTTGTACAGCTGATATAGTAAACAACGTCCCCTTCTGATTTGTCTGATCCCACCATTCTCTCATCACATTACGATTATTGTCAGTCGGACTGACAAAAATCGTAATGTGGTGAGAAGTTGGTGGGATCAGACAAATCAATAAGGGGATGTTGGTTCATATATCAGATGTACAACAGCTTAACTGTGATCGCTTGGAGCAAATTTTATTAAGACATATAAGGCGTTTGATCTTGTTATGGAGGGGACTCCATGCAATAAGGTGGCCAACATAAATCGGGCATCACAGGGATGGGCTGGAAGAGGAAGAACTGTACGTCATAATGTTGTTGGGATTATTTTAGGATTTGAGACTTTGCAGGACATAATGTCACAAGATGCCACACCACCGTCAAATGATACAACTTCCCAATCATCCACTTTAAAACGGGAGAAAATTGATATAGACAACTACGGTTCTCCAGTCGGAAAAAATGGTTCAAAGGTCGCTACGAAGATTGGTAAACTAGTAAGAAATCAAGTGCCAATCTCATATCCAAGTTGGAAAAAAGTTCCGCCAAATTACAAGGAAGACGTGTGGAATCAATTGGAGGTAATAATGAGCTCCGTTCATTTATAATGCTTTCAATACAGAAATAAAAAATGGTTTACATGCATTTTTTGTTATGTAGAAATATTATGAGCTCGATCCTTTATCAAAGGACCTTATTATGAAAAAAATGTCCGAGGCTTTTAGGAGACACAAGAATGATTTGCGCAAGAATCATTATGACCTTTTCATCACTGACGAAGAAAGAATGAGAAATTGTCCACCGAAAATTGCTCAAGATGATTGGGATGAGTTCATAAGAAACGAATCAAAACCCGAGGCGAAAGAAAAAAGGAAGCGAGGCAAACAAAATAGACCAATGCTCGAATATGGTCATCATTCGGGACGTAAGAGTCACGCTATGATTACTCAAGAAATGGTATGTGTCATTGAATTGGTGCATCACATTGCATATACCGTTAGTTCCAAATATAATTTTAGGTCATTGTATGCAGGTCGATTCAAGTAGTCCGGGAACAGAAGTATCACGTCTTCAAGTATGGGAGAAAACGCATAAGAAAAAAGATGGCAGCACGTCAGATGCGACATCTTCCTACTTTGTAAGTTAAACAAATAACAACGCCTCTAAATTAAATTTTCATTATTAATATATATGTATTTACTTTTTAGGACAAAATTGAAAAAGAAAAGGAAACGACGAGTGGTGGTGATGAAGCCGTCTTTATATCAGTGTTTGGTAAAGATGTAAAGGGCAGGAGCCGAAGTATTGGGACCAATATAGCTCCTAGCCAAGTTAAGAGTGCTGCCATTCCATGCAAACGGCTCAAATAGGCCCAAGGAATATATGAGCAGCGACTGCAAAATGTGGAGCAAAAATTGATGAAGCTGGACAATATGGATGATAAACTGGAGCGTCTTCTCAGCATAGCCCAAGATAATCGTCAAGTAGGCAGTGAAATTGCATCTTCTCAGTTTGCCACTCCGAACAATCAGTTAATCGACCAAAGATGTGAAATCCTGAACTTCGAGGACGAAGTAATTGCAACAGGTACTATTTTATTAAAATTTGAAGAAAATAATATGTTGCAAAGTCAGTGAATGCTTAACTTTGTGAACGGGAGAGTGTGCTGCATTTTCTTGCACGTATAAGCAAATTTATAACTTGCTGCCACATGTTTAATACAAAGTGAACCGTCACAATTTTGCTGAGTTATATCTCAACACATTTTTACATTTTTCATTTAACATAGCTGAACAATAGTGAGGCTGTTAGTCAAGAAATAATGGCTGATATTGTTTAAACTTCTGCACCCTTTTAAATTGAGTTGCTAGCTGTTGTAGAGTAAAGACAGGTGAGTTTGAAACTCACGCATTTAATATATATGTTGCTTGGTCGCCAAAAAAATTCTCTGTAATTCACTTCTGGCATTAAACCCAAGTCATTATTAGGCAAATTTGGGTCTAGTTCATATGCTATGAAACTTGGGCCATCGCTGCATGTTTGTGAAATGGTTTTGGGTAGCATGAGTTTTGTTTTTTGTTAGTTCTGTAAATGTGATTCCATATATTCACTCCAAAAATTCTTATATAACAGGTACTATATGTCAAGATTCCATAGCATTAGTAATTCATGGAAAAGCAGTACCACCCACATATGAAAAAGTGTTGTTGGACAAAATTTTATTGCCGAATGAGCTAACCGCCAAAATATGTCGACAATTTACCGAGACCTTTGGGGATGTTGGAGTCGGAGGTTATGTGAGCCATCAAAAGGGTTTGATATGATATCTTTAGTCGGAGGTATTGATATTTCTGACTTGTTCTTTGCATATATTGCTGATTTTCTTTTGTTTGCCTGTACACAATCGTACACACAGTCATGCATACATAAATACAAGCATGCAAGCACCTTTCACAATTTACATTCAAGACTTATCATATGCAAAATAGATATATCAAGTTTTAAGAATTTATAAGGGTGGTTTGCTCACCTGGATAGTATGACAGAGAGGAAAGAGAACCTGAAAAAGATTTCAAAATCTGGAAATTGAGGCTTGATCAAATTTTCTTTATCCTAACCGTTGTTTGCTTTGAATTGCTTTGTACTAGTAGTCTTGGCTTTAGTTAGATGTATATATATATGCCTTGTACTTGTAGTCTTGGCTCTAGTTAGATGTGCAGTTTGCTTTATTACTGCCTGGTCTGTCGTAGATGTATACTTGTAGTTTCTTTTACTGGTCTGCCTTTGATCTTGTTTACAGTCTGGCATAGTATCCATACGCATTTGGTCCAACCAGTTTGTTCTTGTATATCATTAGATGGTTAGTTTGCATCAGTTATTTATGCATTTCAGTATAGTTGCATTCTTGTGCTTTGTCTCTGCATTCACTTCAGATATACTGACTTTTGTTTTCATCCCCTGGTTGCTTGGTACATTTCTGTAGCTCCACTGATGGTCTATATTGTGTTGAGCTTCAAGTCTGCACTGCAAATCATTTTGCCTCGAGTTTGTAACTGCACTGCAAATCATTTCTGTAGCTCCACTGATGGTCTATATTGTGTTGAGCTTCAAGTCTGCACTGCAAACATTGAAGTCTGAAAACTGGAATGCTTTGCCCTGTAATGAACCATGTAGACTTCACTGCTTGCAAAACAATGTAGTGTAATTAATGAAATCTTTGTACTGTAGTGTAATAAACAATGCAGTGTAATAAGTATGATATTCCGGCACGGTAGCATTCTGTTTGCAAAACAATGAGTGTAATTATAAGTTTGATAATAATATTATATGTATGGAATATGTGCGATATGTTTATAGTGCTTGTGTACCAATATTTTGATATTCTGGCATATTTTGATATTTATTGATATTCTGGTATATATACTGAGATATACGCAGTAGTGAGTTACAGATGTGATTTTGTAGGAGCAGGAGCAAACACTATGTGCAACGGTTGTTAACCGTTGCTTTATGTGTGACTGGGCATAAAGCAACGGTTTTAAACCGTTTTTTACTGGACATAAAGCAACGGTTTATACCCATTGCTTATTGTCCATAAAGCAACGGTTTATACCCGTTGCATTTTTCCCAATTTGCAACGGTTAATACCCGTTGCCTTTGATCTAATTTGCAACGGTTTATACCCGTTGCCTTTGACACAATTTGCAACGGTTTATACCCGTTGCCTTTTGGACATAAAGCAACGGTTTTCTCCCGTCGCTAAATTCAACCACTCCTGTAATGAAGACGGTTTTTACCCGTTGCTTTTAGACTTAACAACGGTTTATACCCGTTGTTAATATCTTATTTCCACCCTGCTATGGTTTAGACTCCTCCTTGGTAACAGCAACAACAGATCCTTCCTTAGGAAACAGACTCTCATGCCTGAGAGCTTTCTCCACAAGCTTCTCGAATGAATCGTCCAAATGATCCACCAACTGCCTCCCAAGATAACTGTCCAAGCCTGTCACAAACTTCTCATTATTCTGATAAGCAGATTCAATATATGACCGGGCATATTTGGACAAAGCCTCAAACTCAAAAACATACTCAAGAACAGGTCTCCCACCTTGCTTGAGCTCTACAAACTTCTTGAACAGAACAGACTTCTGAGCTGTAGAAATGAACTTAGCTTCAAATCTAACTTGGAATTGCTCCCAAGTAATCTCTTCCTCTGGAGTATTGATGGTAATAGAGTTCCACCAATCAGAAGCTCTCCCTTGAAGCTGCCTCGATGCCAACTTCCTTTTAGTTGCATCATCAATTCCTAAATCACCAAAAATCCTTCTACAAGCATCCATCCATCTCTGGACTTCAATGGTTGATTCTGTCCCCAAGAAAACCTTCCCTCCAAGAGCGGTATAGTCCTTACACAGCTTAGCAAAATCCACCGGCCTTGGAGCCTGAACTTGAACTCCAACATCAACTGATGGCCCTGGAGCTGGCATTCTTCTCACGATCGAAGTCATCATAGCTTCGAACATGGCTGCATAATCAGCAGTCCCTTCAGCAGCTCGGCCTTCCCTAACAGCTGGTCTCCCTCTTCGACTCATTCTCGGTGTCTATAAAAAGGAATGATTAATATACTTAGAGAAAACAACTGCATAAGGAATTCAAATCCTTCTAAGCTACTATATTATATATAGTAATCATCCATCAAAATACAATTACATCTCTCATACGTAGATACATCAGCGAGCGTTGGGTAAAATCGATTAACCAAAGCTCTGATACCAAATGTGACGACCGCCCATGACCCCTGCACCGAATCTAGAGATAGTGCGCTGTAAAGTGTGCCAGGCGACCATGGACGATTGTCAGGGTAGATCAAAACAACAGAATCTATCGTATTACTCACAGCGCATGGACAAAATACAATAGAACGTATATATAGTGAAGCTTCACAGAATAGAATCTCATCAATAAAACTTCATAATAGTTGAATACAAACATCTGAATAGTCAATACAACAAGCCTCACTACATATCACTCAGAGAATACAAAGCAGCGGAACATCCAGTACATATAATAAGAAGATAATATGCAACCCTCCAGCTCGTCTTCGATATCAGCACCGTGGAAAGCATGATCAGCGCCTGTCACCTGCTACCTAGTCTACCCGTCCCAAAATGGACGAACAGCCCAAGGCAATAAGAGTTAAAACATAAAGCCTTGAGTCAGACAATGGTCTTAGTGAGCAGTAAATTAACTAACAACATACCAAAAGAGCATAAAGGAAAAGGAATAGGAATACAACCCTCCCACTCCAACCTCTTTCTACAGTGATAGCCCCCAGACACACACTAAGCAGAAGCAAACATAGCAGAGCATACAATGTAAAGTAAAGAAATTATCACTCGAGTCAAGGGCGATGTTTTCCAAGCACAAACCCCCAAGGCCTAAACCAAGATCAGATAAGCACCCAGAAAACACTGCTCTTGAGACCGAATGACGATACAACCAAACATCCATGACTCTGGCTATCACTGTTATCATTGCTTCGATATCACCGTTAATTGAATGACCAGCACATTCTTTCAGCCGTCCGTCAAGGGCTAATGGAAACCCCGGTTCTAGACATAACTCCCGCACGTCATCGTGACTCGTGCCTAGGACTATCGAATCTGCCCAGAGTACTTGACTACCAATCCGTAGCCTTCAGGGACTATCGAATCTGCCCAACGTACTCTTGCTTTAAGCATGCTAGAACCTTCAACAACGATGAGATCTCAGCCTTCTAGTCATCCTCCTCGATGACTATTTCCATACTAGCTCAAGCGCCTCCCGAGCATCCATTATCCTCAAACTCGAACCATATCACCAAGTTATCAACCTGCTTGGAATGATCCCGTCTAGAGTAGACCAAGACTATCTCATATCATATCATGTCTCGCTTCATCACATCCTCGCAAAGCTTCATCTCAACATCATCATCATCGAATCTATGCATAAGAGCTACACCATCCGCTACATATGCCACAAGCAGCTTTCCCAATTCAAGAGCCTTTCTCTTAGCTTCTGAATCATCTTCGGTCTAAATCAAATCATCAATCATCTAATTCATAGCAATCAATCAAGTCAAACATTAATCCAAGCAATCAAGCATTCAAATATGATCTAAGTAGACAATTATCACAACAATGGCAATTTCGTAATTAAAGAGTTGAAAGTCTAATAAGCATGAAAACATGAACAATATCTCTATAATCTTGATGAATGAACTTGCATAGGTTAACACTTAGTAAAATGGTTGTCAAATCATCATGAACAGTGTATCTATATGGATCTACACTTAGGATGAAGAAAATGTACGGAAATCACTATTTTAACACCAAATCGAGCCAACAATCCGATATACTCCTTTGGATCCGTGTGAGAGATAATCACCACTCACCAAATCACCTAAACAACCCCAAACCAATACGCTTCAGATCTGGACAGCGAAGGATCAATCTCGATCTATCACCAATTCGCTTCAAATGATGAAATCTCACTTCAAAGGATGAAGATCTTCAATCTAAGCTCTTGAATCTTCAATTTGATCTTCAACTTAGATGGATGGAATCACTAGATTAGAGTGGAGAAAAGAAGTGAAGAAGTGTAGAAGTCGAGCTCTCAAAATGGCAGCACTTCGTCGCTTCGAAATCCGGATCCCAAAAAGTGAGAAATGGACGAGTATTTATAGCTGAAATCTTAGGTCGTCCGCCTCTATAAGTCGTCTCCGACTTAACTTCCTCTCCGACTTAACACCCCAGACGACCTAAGACTTAACTGCTATACCAACCTACGACTTATCAAAACCCACTAGTCTATGACTTACAACTTAGCAGGGCCTCCGACTTAACAGATAACTCGGTTACGACTTAACCGGGTTATGACTCAACTCCTAAGTCGGTAACGACTTAACACATGCGCCTATACGACCTAACGAAGATACGGTTTAACATATGCGCGCATTCTCACGTCCTACGACTCAACGACCTACGACTTAAGAATGCACGACTTAACTGGGTAACTGACCTACGACTTAACACTTAGCATATCAGCGCCTTCTACGACTTAACAGCTTTGGGGCCTAATAGGGGATACGACTTAACCCCTAACGACCTAACTCCTAAGTCGTCTACGACTTAGTACAGACGACCTAAACTTCAACAACTTATGCCATAACCCTTAAATCGTTAACTCTGCTAGGTTGGTAACTCTTAGGTCGGTCAATTCCTTAAGTCGTCTAACCGACCTAACTTCTATACGATCTAACATCTGCACGCGACTTACGACTTAAGCCTTTGCGCGACTTATCTAAACACATTGCTTAGGTTGCTTACGACCTAACTTCACCCAGACATAAGTCGCTTACAACTTAACACCTTAACTCGCTGACTCGTTAATTCCTTAGGTCGCAGACTTTTCTTAAGCTGCTCACGACTTATCACATAAGTCGTTAACAACCTAACCACGCTAACTACTGGTTCTTCTTATGTCGCTGCCAACCTATCCCTTAAGTCGTACACTTCCTAAGTCAGTCACTCGACCTAAGCCACCCCCTACGACCTAATTTCCCCACGACTTAACTCTTAGGTCGCCACTCACCAATTCCTTAGGTCGTTGCCGACCTAACCCTTAACATACGACCTAGGAATTAAACTCTAAACGACTTATCAACAGTGTGACCAAATGTCAACTGTTTTTACGATGTTTCGATCCGTAAAATACGGGTCGTTACACTATATAAGTAAAGATAACACATAATGCACCACTATAAAAAAATTATAATAGCTGTTAAAAAGCGCTATAGAAAGTAAACTTTTTATAGCGCCTTTTTGATGTTATAAATAGTCCAATATCTATTATAACGTGTTGATATAAAGCGTTTACCAAACTGCTATTATAGCTGTTATAGCTTTTTTCCATGCTATCGTAGGCTGTTTTTGTCGTAGCGGTCGGAAAGAAACCTCATCTTAAATAGTTTAAGATATGTGATTTTCCAACCTACATTACGAGAGTAAGTTTCATGAACTCGAGGCTAAATCTGTTTTTATGTAAGTCTATAGAAAGTTCTTAAGATGTTTCGAATGCCTATTCCATCACACTGAGAAAAAAAATTGTCGTTTCAAGACATGCCACCTTCTTACCAAAGGAATTTCTTTCTAGAGAAATTATTGGTAGTCTAATGAATCTGGATGGGATCCAATACTCAAATAGAGAGACTGATTAAGTAGATGATACAAATTTGACCAACCAGGGAAAGGACACAGCTCATTAGAATGTCTAATAGGATATATTGCACATTGAAGAGATGTCATGATTTTCCTATTGATATCAAGAAACTAGATTGTTCATAATAACAATCCCTTAATTGTCAACAAATCGTGGAGCATACAGACTTTTCCATATAGCATGACGTTTTAAAAAAAAATGGATTTCAAGTACATTAACAAAATTTAATTTTGGAGATAGCACCCAAATGGATTTGATTCATTAGTCGCAAGTGAGTTTTCAAGAAGAAGATCATTGCAATTGCATATGTATAAAGCAAGATTGACTGGAAATGACCTTGTCAATTTCAAATGTTGAAATCAATGAACTACTTTGCCAGTCAACATGCTTAAGTCCATTAGGATTCTACTTACAAATTATCACACAATATAAATAGTAGTTTTTCATATAGCAACTGAAACAAAACTTCTACATAAAGATTTAGAGGAGACTATTTTCACATCATACCCAAACTATCCTAAAGTCAATAAGAGGGGTAACAAAGCTTGTGGACCTTTCAAGGTATGATCTTAAATAAACATCCAAAGGTCGAGCATGTATTTTTGCAAAAAATCAAATAATTTGGTTTCAATCAAAATGTAGATAAAGTGTGTGTTTGTAAGAAAGAAAATAAAGGTATGAAGACATTTACAGTACTATAAGTAAAAAAAATACTCCAATTGGTAATGATGTACCCGCGTTAAAATCAGTTAAAGCTTAGTGGTTTAATTCTGAAAGAGATGTCCTTATGCTCGGTATAGGAGGAAATGGGATTGTTCCTATCAATGTACATAGATGCCATATTAAAATGTTGAATATAGAGCATATGAAATTGGTTCCTTATGCATGGGCGATAGGAACCATCATATATGCAATGTTATGTACTAGACCAAAATTCGCTTATGCACTTGGTGTAGTAAGTGAATATCAAATCCAAGTTAAAATCGCTAAATGGTAGTAAGATTATTCTCGAGTATTTTCAAAATATTAGAGAATTGTTTATGGAAACAACGAACTCCTTATAAAGGAGCTTTCAAACTTGAATTCCAGAAGCACATTGAAAATGGTAAGTCAATCTTAAAATCATGTTTACCCTTAACAAATGGGCTGTTGGAAAGGTTCCAAATAACATGTTGTGGCAAATTTAAATATAAAGGCTAAGTACATTGCCTTGAATAGTGTCAGAATGAAAGCAGGATACATGCACAAATTTAGATTGAATAATCAAATGGTTCCCATCATTGAGAATCCATGTGACATACCACTATTCTTAACATATAAAATTAGTGAAAAACTCTGTCAAAATACACTTTCACACTAACATCGGATATCAAAAAATAGTGGGTCGTTCGTTAAATTATACAAAATCTAAAAACATGAAGAAAAAAGGAAAACCTCATGATGGAATTAAACAACAATACACACACGCCCTATCTCAAAAAATGAATATCATACCAGATCTGGTTCATTAAATAAACATCTATGTATTCATATACATAAATCATCATCAAATTTATAAATAATACAACTATAACACAAGAGAAATATACTAGTAAAGTAACCTGTAGATGTAGCATGCACTCAGACCTCTTTATTCTCCTTTTCTTCTACCTGCAATATTTATAAACACATGGTCATATAAAATAGAAAAAGAAAATGTGATTAACTATTTTTGGACTATGTCTAACTCTATGTACCACAGCCTAACCTAAGGGATCTAGTGGCTATTGCATAGAAAAAGATTGCCTATGTACCCTTTTGGGATCAAGTCCGTGTAATTTTGTTTTTCGCTCTCCTCCTGGATCAAATATTAGTTAGCACATAACACTACATAGCACTAGCATCCTTGAAACAATTATAAGCAGAAAAAAATCACATTCTACTATCCAACCACAATCAATCATCCTAAATACTAGGTAAAAATAATAATAGAACCACACAACCATTAAACATCAACAAATTAACAATGCTCCATGTCAACCCAAACATCAAATATATCTGTAGCAATAACAAATACTATCATGTATACTAATCACCTATCATTAGTAACACAACTTCAATAGCATAAATGCAAATATAAATCCACCAAATGTGTATTAACCACTCGATATTTTTGTAAAATAACATCAAACTCATCAAATGTGTGTCAACTACGCTATATTGGTAAAACAAACATCAAACTTGTCAAATATGTACTAACTACTTTATTTAGTAACACAAACATCAATGTCATTAATAAACAAAAACCATAATAAACAACACAATGTCCATGTAGTAATAATAGAAAAGCATCACATAACTCATCCTAATGTGATTCCACATCAACACAATAAACATATATGATAATTCCAATCAACAATTAACACATATGTAACAACAATCCAAAATGGTGCACTTACACCGTTTATTTCTACTTAAATATAAAATCATTTTATTACTGTTTATTATAAAAATATGTTTATTTCTATTATACCTAAATAATAATATTTGTCAAAATGATAATATACTTCAAAAATCCTTCATTATCAAAATATTACTTTATATGTCTCAAAACATCGTTATTAAATCAAAAATAGTAATTTGTGTTAATTACTTCCAAAAAGAATAATATTATTACTTTATGTCAAAATAATAATATTTATTTAAATGGTCTTATTATCTTTCACAACCAGTTTATAAAATTTAACTCAAAAATAATAATATTTTACATTAAATCTCAAAAATCCCTTTATTGTCATATATCTCAAAAATAGTAACAATTTAATCTAAAATATCTCTAAAAATACTATTTTATTATTATTATCATAAAATATCTCTTATTTCTTCTACTTAGATAACAAAAATTAATTTTTCATAAATTCCATAAAAACAATCGTATTATTATTTACTGAAAAATAATATAGTTTTCCCAAAAATCATATTTTATTTATAAAATTCAACTTCCCTTTATATATAATAACAAATTGTCCAAATTCACCTTAAAGTATACTTTTCGTTATTATTAATGAATTTCTTTAGAAATTCATTAATAATAACCGTATTCAAATTCACATTACTTTTAGTACAAACTGTTAAATCACAATTATATACAAATATCACTCAATATTTGAGAATAATCTTATTTACTTCAAGACTGTACATTTTTTCTTATTCTCCATTAGTTAATTATTTTTCTCCAAATCTACAATTAATTACTATAAAATGTCTTCTTCAATCAATGCAATAGTTAAGCAGATAAATAACCAAACAAGAACACATATCATGTAAAAAACATCATAAAAATAATACAACCATTAAAAGAGTATAATAAATCTCGGCAGGTGTATATATAGCGACAAGTACCTTTTAATATTTTAAAATATGAATACTTACGACCATTAAATCCTTTTGACATGCATTCACAAACATCTCTAAAAGTAAGCAAACCATATAGCAAAATATCACCACGAACCAAATGAAACAAACCGCAGGTGAAATGAAGATCGTAGGTAAAAGATACGGTGATAGAAGATAGAGAGTTTAAATTGTAAATAGTAAAAGTTGGAGGGATTATTTGTAAATTTCATTACCCACTATGGTGCATTTGCTTCCCTGATTGTCCAACCTTAACCCAAAATCAACCGTCGTCGCTTCTTGCTCGGGCCACCCCAGACCACCCCGACCCCCTAAAATGACCACCGTTGCTTGCTTTATCGAACCGCCAACACCGACCATAACCATAAACCCCCTCCCCCAGTTGCCACCGCAGCCAACTAAACCTAAACCGATTATTTTGGCCAATCTAAGCCACTCCAACTAGATCAAAATACATGTATGAGCTCCCCTCTTTGTCGCTGATACAGCCATATCCCCCAATTGCCCATAGGCACCGTTTCTGAAATGCAAAAATAGATAGTCATGGCTCCTTCATCAATTTCATAACATCCGAAGAATATTCAGACTATATGTGACTGTGTTACAATAAACAAATACCACCACTATAGTCATGTTATCGGGCCATATAAAATAACATATTATAAAGCCTAGTTTCAGGTTGATTTGCAAATCATTATATTGTTAATTAGCCGAGATAATATTCATTAGTCTAGGAGATTTAGATTTGAAGAGGAGACTAGAGAAATGAAGAACGATGGAGCGGAGGCTGCCCTAGGGTTTTGACAAAATACTTACTTATAAACAAAAGGAGGCAGGCTATGCCGAATTGGTCATAAAGGCCCCATACATCCATTTTTGAAATGTTAATGCGAGTATGTCATGTTATATATCAAAATATTGGTCTTTGATGTTTCTAAACACAATGGAAATATCAAGTTTTCCAAAAAGACAACTCTTCTCAAAATTATCTTTTATTATCAGTTTAATTTAAATGGCTATTCATAATCAACTAATAATTAACATGTCAAATTTGTGGGTCGTAACAATCCAATAATTGACGTGGGCTGCAATTAGAAACAACAACTCAATAATAGGTCCAGATATGTTCTTTGTGATTACCATGCGATATAAGAGTTTATCAAGGATAGAGAAGTATAATCGAAATAATATATACTAAGTAGTAATATTAGAAATTCACCTACTAAGGCTCTTTCTCGGTACATTTTAGGACGACTGGTCGAAGGAATGGGAATGAAGTGCTATAATTGGCCCCAAATGAAAATGAGATATTTAGAGAGTTAAGGGTATGCCATAGGGGTACTTAATTTATTATGTAATCTTTAAACTGTTATGAATCTTGTTCAAAATAAAAGTATGATTTTTGGTTTTGTCTTCTATAATATGTGTCTGTTACATATGATACAAATAATGATTACAAGCATTAGATTTATATATATATATATAATATTATTTAGTATGGTATTTTATAATGATTACAGTTGTGAATCAATTGCAACCATGGTTACTAAATCAATCTTGTAGTGATAGTTAACTTTAAAGGTTCATAGTCAAGATGCATCGAGAAAGGGATATTGATGCATCCATTGAGACTAATGTACGTAACTCTCTCCAAATGTTGCACGGTGAATTACACATGACTGTTGGGTCACCAAGAGGTTACGTACTTGGGATCATTGGATGGTTGTAGAATGACTCAACTGATAGTCCTACATATGTAAAATATATCTAAGTCAAAGCATAGGATTTTACTGTGATGATATGTGGTAGTATTTAGACTCGAGAATATTGTGTAGCTTAAACGAGGAGGCTATGTTCTGTTTTTTGTTAACTTATGACAACACAACCATGCTATAGTCCTTTTGGGTATATACCAAATAATTTAAAGTGATACACTATTAATAGAAGATTCGTTTCCTCTAATATAGGAGGTTAGTATCACTATAATTGGAAGTCAACTCAAAGTCAAAAATCTGTGGTCATGGTACTTTCGGTTATTCAACAATTATTATCGTCTTAACCATTGACTTTGAAGTTGACCTACTAAATTAACTACATATATTATTAGAGTTTTCGACCATAAACCAAACTCCAGATATCTAAGTGAGTGGTCACAATGAAAAGAAAACATTTACAGACTTTGTTACTTAAGAGTGTATGTTTAATTAGATTGAAATATAATTTTCCTAAACTACTATAAGCAACGGAACTTATGCAATAATTCCACAACAACAAAGCCAAAACTCATGTGGACATTGATATTAATTCATTTAATATTATTTGCAAACCGAGTTCTCACTTGTGAGTCATACAATTGAGATTGATTGAGTGAATTCAGAAAACAACCAATTTATAAGTATTATAAATTAAATTGAAAAATTAATATAGATGTTATATTAATTTATTTGAGATAACTATACTGTTGGAAGGATAAAGATTAATTAAATTATATACATATATATTGTATATATTTACTAATTAATTAAAATAGCTGAATAATATTTAATTAATAGAAATGACATTAAATTGTTTGAAAAAGATCTTAAATGATGGTTAAAATTTAACTTTTTTATTAGTATAGGTATGCCCCTCATATTATAGAATATATAGTAATGTATTGTTCTATTTATTTAAGGCTTGGTTTTATATGGAGACATATATTAGATCAAGGACCATTTAGATGGCCTCTCCACTATTATATATGATAGTGCCTTCATGAAACCTAAGACATCAGATTCATTTCGCCCTCTCTCAAAGCTAAGATCTCCATTAAGGTTTACTAGCCTAGAATAAAATCCTGCTACTTTACATCAAGGAAGGAGAAGAACTCCCAAAAGGAAATGCGATCAATTTCATTATGTTAACAAACGGCAAGAGCTAGGTGATTCATCTCTAATCTAATACAGTATTCTCTTTAATATTACTTTATCATTTGGCATTATAATTGATTCTAAAACAATGAATTCAAATTAATAGTTTTTTTAAAACTTGATTGTAAGACAATGAATCCAAATATATAGTTTGTGTAAACTTATATATTGACTAATAAAAAACTAATTTTTATTTGATCCAATTTTTAATATTACAAAACTAATTTTTGTGTCAAAATATTTTACAAAACTAGATTGCAAAATATTACGTGTAAAAATAAGACCTAAGATCCATTTATAAATTTAACAAATATGTGCATACTTTTAAAAGGTAATAAGTTTTCAATCGGTCAAACTATTATTTTAAGATTCAAATTTGTAATTTAAATATACTTAAATTTAATATAATTAGCAATTTACATTAATGTATGTATATATATATATATATATATATTAAAATATATATATTTAAGGCCAAAAATCATAAAGGTATATTAATTATATATTATTTTATATTACAGACACATACATATGCATGTATGTGTGTGTGTTGTTATACGATAAATATGGAAATATACATATGTGCGTGTATGGCTTGCACGCGCGCATGTGTAAAACCACAGGTGTGTGTATTTCATAAAGTGCAAGTTCTAGCAATATATACTATATACTATATATTTATAAATCCCGAATACGATATTTGTATATGATTATGTATATTTTATGTTGACATATATACAATGTCTTATTGCATAGATTACCCCATACATGTACACTTACTTGCACATTATATGCTCACATTTTCATATATATATATATATATACACACACACACACACACTTAGATTTAGGCATATATATACATGTACATATACATATACATATACATACATATATATATACACACATATATATATATGTGTATGTATGTATATGTATATATGAATATTTAATATCCATATGCAAATATCAACATCATACAGTAATATTTTAATAATCAATGAGAAAATTAAAATAACACAACACTAACTGTAACATTTCAAATCACTTTCGATGCATTAAATAAGATTTAATGCACTATTTATTAACATTAACAAACATAATTAAAGCATTCAAACTCCATTCAACACATTAATTAAATTTAAAGTGCCAATTTAATAACATTAACACATATTATATAACCTTTCAAATACCCTTCAATGCATTAAATACATCAATTTATTTGCATTAACATGCCATAAGATCTGGTGCTTAAAATTAATTAAAGAAATATTTTGAAATTTGGAACAAATATCGTTTGCCCGATTCACTTGATCCAATAAAAGTGACACCCTTAAGTAACGATAAATTATGCATATTTTCTCTTCATCATCGTTATATCACTTAGATATCTAAAGCTTGTTCAATGGTCACTACTCTAATTATACCAGTATTTAATTGAGACATCCAACATTAGTTCATGGTTCAATCCGGTAACAATTATGGATTAACTGATGTGTTTTGGCCAAAGACTTTGGCTTTGAGTTAACTACCAGTACGGTGATACCAACCTTCTATACAAATGAAATGGATCGTCTCTTCAATAGTGTTTCACTTCAAGTGGTTCACTTATACCCAACTATGGCATTAATATAATTTGCGTTGTTATATGATTGACCGTAATCAAAGTATAGGTTATATGCTTAAGATTCACAGTATTCTCAAGTCAAAAGACTACAGCAGATTGTCACGTGAGATCTTCTTTATGACTTTTAACCTATAGAAGACTTTCGATGAATCATTATGTAATTTTTCCAAAAAACCTACATGTACGTAACCCTTTGGTGTCCCCACCAATCATGAGTAATTCACCGTCCATTATGTGGATAATGTTACATACACCAGCCTTAATGGATATTTTGATATCTTATTCGTGATACATCTTTAGTAGGAACATCTAAGGACAAGTATTTATTTCATATGATTTAATAATCATGTTTATGGACACCTCCATAACCGTGATCGATTAAATAATTTTCCTAAGGATTCTACTTATATATATTTAATGTATTTAAAACATTAATTATATCTGGTATAAAAATATTTACAATAGAAAATATAACCAAAGTATTATTTTATTTCAAACAAGATTCATAATAAAAATTAAGTTATACATAATTGCCTATAGGGCGCACTCTTAACTCTATCAATACCAGAAATCCTACATATTAACAAATGGTTATTCTAACAACCATATATGCTACCATCGAGTAAATACCCATAAATAATGATTACCAATCCAAATACCAACATATGGTAACCGTTTCTGTAACGACCCAAAAATTTTAACGTTTTGAATGAGAATATTTAATTTATTTAAATATTCAAATTTGATTCAAATTTGATAAATAATAAGAAAATCAATCATTGATAAAATGACTTGATTTTGAATGACATATTTTTATTTTTATTTATATGATTTTTCCATAATTTTTAGTTTGAAAAATATTTAAATCATTTGATGTAATTTTCGATAAACATTGGTATTTTTGAAATTTTATAGAATAAGATAACCACTGTAATTTATTGTAGTTTTGAGATCGTATCGCATTTTTGTGTGTGATTATATTTTTGTTTTGTCATTTGCGGTTCATCTGCGAACGAAATTCTATGCAACGACGTGCTGCAAATTATAAAATAGACATCACTTAACCCTAAGATTATTCCTCACTTTTTCCTTTCCCTCTCTTTCTTTTATTTTCCCTCCTTTCTCATTTTACAGTAAAGACAAAATAAAACTTTCCTCTTTAAAAATCAAAACAAAAATCTATACTCAACAGTAGATTACAAAATTGGTTTCGTTTGGTTTGTTTTGAAGAGATCTTCAAATCTATGTTTGTTTGTTAGTGTGCAGTCGACGTTGGTGATGTTCGATAGTGGATATGTGAACTAGGATTCTGAATAGAAGGGAATCTAGGTGGCATTAGGCAAGGCCGAGGGTGGATTCATGTTTCTCGTGGCAAGACAAAGCAGTGGTGTAATTTTGGTGGGGTTCGGTCATGGATTGATGAACGCGGGGAGAGTGGGGTTGTGATTTGGATGAGGGGATCGGGCTCGATGGTAAGGGGTCAACTTCGAAGCACTTAAGATGAGAAGATCGATGGTAAAGTCGGATTTGGGATTTCGTAGCCTGTAGCTTGACTTAGGGGAGGAGGAGTGCACGATGTGCATGGGTGTTTGTGTATCAGGTGTGCATGAATTTGTGTTTGGGGAAGAAGGAGAGACTAAGGGTGTAATGACCCGTATTGTTAACGCTTTAAAAATATTAAATTAAATAAATTTTTTAAATTAAAATCCGATAGAAATAAAATTTTACGATTTATTAAATGGAAATCTCTTTGTGTATAGTTACAAAACCAATTTCGATAAGACCGATAATGTAATACATATTGAAAATGTAATGTAATAATATGAAATAGTTGTAACCAATAACAGAAACCAAAATAATAATTTCAACGTAAGAAACGTGCGTCTTGCGTTAAATGAAATTTTCGTTAAATAAAAATAAACAATAAAATTTCGCAACGAAAATTCGATATTTAAAATGCGTCTATTTAAACATAGGAAATTGTAAAGTTTCATCAGAAAATATGAAAGTAAATTTCAGTCACGTCATTTCGGTTTAAATCAATTAAAATGTAATGAAAATAAAATGTTTTCGAAACCTAAATATTTTTACATAGAAAAATTCTAAATCATCTTCTGAGGAAGACGTCATTTTTCATTTTTCCAAATTCGGACATCTTTAGCTCCGTCGATCTTATTTTTCTGCGTTTTTGCTGCATTTTCCGCTGGTAGAAAATTCAAATTTTAATAATTCAATTGTACCACTGATATATGTATACCGTTTTGATCGTCTCGTCGTGCTGATCTCCATAGTATACTCATTTGTATATTTCGGAGTTCGATGTGTGGTGCAATCTGCAAAACGCCTAGCGTATCGGTTCACAACCAAGTCTTTTGATTTTCTATCTTTTCATTTTCCAACGTAAACTAATTGCCTCTATCATTTATAATTTCTGAATCGAGCAGTTTGCATTTTCTATTCCCAACATTCAATTTATTGGTTGGTTCCTTTCCCACTTTCTTTCTGCCGTTTCGGTTGTGGAATATATTTGATAGGATAACCTGTTCATTTTTTTTTATTTCTTCTTACGTTACTACTCTTCTCAGAGAAATAATATATGTGCTGCATCTCCATTCCCTTCTTCTTCCTTTACCTTTCCTGTTGAATTCTTCATGGCCTTTTCTCCTCCATTCGCAAACACAACCACCAAAGCACCGCCAACAGCTCCTCCTCCTTCACCCTTCTTCCCTCCTATTGCCGATCTCCTCCCACTACTTCACCCATCTCCAATGTCAATAGCCGAGCTGCCTAACCCCATGCTGAGCCTCCACCCGAGCTCCACATCACCGACGAGACTGGTCAACGTCTTCAACTCGCCTCCACCTCTCCATTCGTCGCCCGGCCATCTTATCACTGCCCGTACTCCTCTCCGCTTGCTTGGCCTTGCAACCGGTCACCCTTCTTTGTCAGTGAGTATAGTATATATATCTGTTTATATATAGGATAGTTTATATAAGTTTTATAACATTTTTTCTTATATATATATTCACACACACGGTTGCTGCAGATTCTGTTTATATATATATTGAGTTATATTTTGTTTGAAGCATTGTTTTCATTTTGTATATATGGTTACATATATCGATTTTTGATGTATGTATTACAAAAGTTATATGCAAGTTTTAATATATATTATATGGTAAGTATATAAAGTGATAAATTGCATTTTCTTTGCCTACTTTTTCCTCTTTCGCCTATATAGATCTGGCATGTATAAGTTAGCACGTACCATATTAATTAGTTATATATGTAGCAGTTGTATGAAAATTTTATAATTAGATATATTGAAAGCTTGCATACATTGGTGGTGCATATGCAAAGTTCGCATATGTGCTGTTGGAAATATTGGCTAAAGGAGGTTTCATATTACATATATATTATCGCAGTATATTTTATTTCATCTTATTTTATTATATTATATTTTAAGATTTGGTCTGTAGTCATCACATATATACTATATATTATACGATAGTTTATATAAGCATATTGAAATTTTAAATTTTGTTTTGAAATTTAAATTTTGAAGGCAAGTATGGGTTTCAAAACAAAAAGAGAATTTAGTTTTAATATATAAATATCTATACATAGAGATCAATTTGGTGATGTAATGCCCGATTGTATGTTGATATGTTTTAAAAGGAAATTTGCATTTTATATTTTATTTTTTATTTTATTTTTTTCTAAACAACAGTTAGACTTCATGTTCACGATATCATATCTCACTCATGTTTTATCGGAATGGGTTGATTCTATTTTTAACAAAAAGTCAAAGTTACCTAGTTTATGCCTGTCAAATTTCAGTAAAATCCGACATCGTTTGATCTGTGGTTGAGGATCTGGAAGTTAGACCCAAGCAGCTGTTCTTTTGTACTTGAAATTATTTTACACTGCTGCAAACACGACCTGAGTTCATGTTTGACGCATCATATCTCTTCCGTCTTACGTCGAAATATAGTGATTCCCTTTTTGTTTAAAAGCTAAAGTTTTCTACTTTCTGTATATAAAATTTTAGCTTCATACGAGTTGGTTCAGTCCTCTGTTTCTTACCTGAAAGTCAGACCCAGAGGGGTTTTCAGACCTGAACATTTGACAGTCGCAACATGGCCTGAGTCTATGTTCGTGACATCGTAACTTTTCTCGTCTCTTGTGCAAATCAAGTGATTCTTTTGCAGTTTGAAATACAAGTTTTGATCTTTATTCATACCAAATTTCAGACCATTTCGATCTCGGTAGCACATAGAATTATATTGTTAAACTTTGACGTAGGACATGTTTTGTAATTGTTGCTATGTTGAATGTTTTGATTTGATTTCGGCAATTCCTATTTAACAGCTTTGCTCGTCGATTCGTGCCAATCTAGTTTATTTCGGAAGTCATGCTTGCAATGCGTAACTCAACTTCGTTGTCTATTCTCGCTCCCTAGCCTCGAAAGGTGAGCAATCACTCACGATTAATGTTCTTTTATTTATTAAATTTGATTTCAATTGAAACGACAATTGAAATATGCTGTTGCTAGTTATTTACATTGTTTTATATGTTATCACCTGTATCAGTTTACTTATGACATCTTACACCATTAACTGTTAATTATGAAATGATAATCTAGTTTGGCTGATAATTGATTGATTGTTCGATGTTTATATTGGACGTTAATTTGTTAATGTTAAGTGATTAATAGTATGCAGAATTGAAATTGATATAGGATAGTTAACAATTTTAAAACTGATTTATATGTTAAATTTGATTAGTTGAATATGACCCCTTTTAATTGTTAAATTAATTGACATGTAGAATAGTGATAATTACACTTTGAACCATCGACGTATATTGGATTAATTGTTGTAGTATAAAATTGTAATTGAATGACAAGTGAAAACTGTATAAATAATTAGTGGAATAATCTTTAATCTGCATGAAATGATAGTGTAGATTCTAGAAATAATTATATTAATTTGCACAAACAACAATGCGAATTTATACGATTATTTCGGGATTATTTGAATTGATTATTGGATTGATATTGGTTGCTGTTATTGTTTGTTTATTTACTTTGACACCATCCCAGTTATCACACTGCAAGTTCCCTTTGTTATGCTTTGATTTTGAATTGAATTGGAATCGGGTTGAAATGATAAATACCCAAATTGAACTTTGACCTAGGATAGAGAATTAAATAAAACCCGATTGGTCAATAATTTGATTTAAAAATAAAATGAAGATTTTATTTGAATAAATAATATGGTTTTGAAACGAAGTTGGAAATTGATTTTTAATGAAATTTAAATGTGAATATTTAATAATCTGAAATGAAATATTAATAAAGAAATTGATGAAAGAATGTTGTTTAATTTAAGAAATGATTAAATAAAGTTTTGAAATTATTTAATAATTTAATGAGATTGAATTATTTAATAATTAAATTAAATTGAATCCTTTGATAATTAAAATTGAACTTTTAATTAGTGAAATTTAGTTCTTATTTAATTGAGCTTTGAAATTGTAACTAAGTAAATGAATATATGAAATTGAATTTCTTTATCAAGAAATGCAAATGTGATTTTTGAAATTAATGTAAGACTTGTAATTTAAAGAGTTGATTTGACGAATCTATAATTCAATGTGAAGTTTTGATATAATGAAGTTGAACTTAATTAATTGATTTAATGAATTGGAAATCAAATAGAAATTGTTTTGGATGATAAATTTAACTTAACGAATATCGAACGAAATCGATCAATGAATTTAAATTGATTTGAATGTTAAATTAAATTAATTTAAATGATTATGGAATGAAATTTATATATGAACTTGAATCAATATTTGAATTGTTTTAAATAAAAATTGAAATTGAATTATGGAGTTTTGAAATGTAAGTTGGAAGTTTTGAAACGTAAATTTTGGAAATTGGTTTAGAAAGACAAATAAAATGTTGATTTACAAATTTAATTGAATTGATTTTCTTTTGAAATATATTAAACGACCAATTGGTGAAATAATTTCGAAGGTTATTAAAGAGACTGGAATCGGTTAGGGACATACTCACTATCTAAATCGAAAACCACTTTAATAAATACACGCGGAGTGTGATCCAGAATGAAGTGGTTGGAATGATGTACGTGATGACTGAAGAAAGAGAACGATAATGGATAGCCTTAACACTTGTGTCAAATTGGAAATGACTAAAACAGGAGCCATGCCGGGCCAAATGGGGGTTAGCTACCTCGAGCGAACACACTTCTTCGAAAACTACTCATTACTTGTTGTCGATTGGTGCACCCTTGATTTTGGGAGTGTTGTTTCGCGGTGTTGCGATCGCTGCGGCGATGCGTTCTCACCAGTCCGGATCAGGCAAACGGTAGTTTCACTACCTTGGGTATTGCCTCATGTGCCTTGTCATACTTGTATCCCTATATACGCGACCACTACGATTTGTTTTGCATTATACCTATGGAGTACTCCCTGATAGCCCACTAGTTTACGGTGGAGTTTACAGTGCTGTATAGACTATAACGCTTATATAAAATGTGTTAAGGGGGATAATGGTAACGCCTTAACACTATTTTGATACTTTATATTACTGATAGGCATTATCTATTTACCGTACACTACTACATAGTAGATAGTTTAACGGATCCTTAAAGGATGGTTATTCCAAACATCCTTTGAGTTACTTGAATTTCAGTTGCTATTTCACTTGAGTTGGATTTATTTATATAAGAATGTTAATCCTGACTCGAGTGTTTTGTGTTTTGCTTTACGCTCGGGTCAGACTGAGTGTACTAGTATTCGAGACTCACCTTTGGAGTTGGAGCTTCGCTTGGAGATCCAGCTATCTATCCAGCTTTCAGATATTCAGTTGATTCCAGTGATTGTATTCTGATATTGTATTTGACTATTGTATTCGAGACTTCTATTGTCCCTTGTATTACTCTGATATGTATATAGTAGCTTCATGAACTACTATCTTTTGTTTCCGCTACATTTATTACTATGTGTCTGTGATCTGTGATTATTTTATTTACTGTATATGTTCAGTTTTGCCAAATTTAAATTAACAATTCGATATTTTGAATTATTCAAGTCCGACATGTGCGGATGCGAATGGTCCAAAATAGCGGGTCGTTACAAAGGGTAATTGTAAGTAAGAAGTGATTAAGTTATTTAATTATTTAATTAATCCTGAAATCTTATAAAATCAATATCTCACTAATATGATATCCAATCGAGACGTGGCCTTTTACATTGCGCTCATTGGAGCGATATCTACACATTGGAATTGATTTCGTCAAGTTTGGAGCAAGTGGAATTTTGAGCTAAAATTGAATGTCGTTCGATTTTAGATCAAACTGGAACGCTTAAGCGTCAATTGAAATTTTGGTGAGTTAACTCACCTTTGATTGAATACTATATGTTATATAGTAGTTAAAAATTATTGTTTTTGTGTTTGAATGATTTATTGATTTAATTTAGTTGAATTTTCACTTTGAAAAGCGAATGACATTTAAAATGAAAGACAAGGAATTTTGTAGAGAAATCTGAATTTCTCGCCGTTGTGATTTTAAATTTCAATTATACGCCAAATTGATATTAATTCCAATTAGATAAATTTTGATAACATTATTCAGGAGATTAATTAGATAAATTAAATAGAATAATGTAAATGTAAGTGATAAGGGGATTGATATTTGAATAAATACTTAAGAGGTCGTGCTCAATTTATTTAAATAAATGGTCTTAAAGTTAATTAATTTACATAAGGGTATATTGGGAATTAGCCGCACATAACCCTTACCCTTATATATATTCTCGTTCCCATTCACGTTTCTTTTTCTCATTCATGATCAAAAACAAAACACAAATGTAAATAGGAGTCGGCCATAGGTAGGAAGAAAAGAGAAGAGAATTCAAATTAAGCTAAAGAATTAAAGCAAGGGGAATAAATCTCAATCTCAATCCAATCTCCTTATCTTAATCAAGGTGAATAATAATTTATATCATCTCTATTTTGTTTTATAATCATATGTTTTTCTGATTTAAGATTAAAATTCGTTTTTATGATGATTTGGATGATGATATGCTTGAATTATAATTTGTTTAGTTTAAACAAGATTGTTTAAATGAGGTTTTATGTGGTTTTAGGGCAAAACCGATTGAAATTGATCCTTGAATGCCATGAAAAAAAATTATGTTATGTAAAACATGATTTTGGAGTTGGGTTTAATTTTGATAATTTTCCAAGTTATGGAAAGATTATTATGAATTTTCAAAGGAAAATATGGTTAATTGGGTTTAGAAATTTATTTCAGAAATTATATTGAGAAATTAGGTCTGAAATTTTGATATGTTAGATAACATGGTTAAAGTGAATTTCTGTAATTTTTGGGGAATTTTCCTAAGTGATTTACTAAGAAAATTAAATTATTTTAGAAGAATGACTTATTTGCAATATTAGTTTGCTTAATGAAGGGGCTTGTTTGCTAAATTAAACTTGATTTAGATTTGAAATTAAGCGGCGGTTATTGGTAAAAAAAATTAAAAGTTAAGGCAACCAACCACATGTTTACACGTGGTAGGTTAGTTAGAAAGAATTTTCTTTAAGTGGCATTAACCAGCTTTTACTCAAAAAAGCAGGTTCCGTCTCTATTAGAAGTGCCTTTCGACTCCAATGCTTCCGCTCCATCTCAGTCGAAAACAATCCAGTTCAAAACCAATACATAAGGTATCACTTAGATGGTACGTAGTGAATTGGAGAAAGGTGGAAGGCATGGTGTCGAAAGCATTGCTTCCGATGGGGTCGATACCTTTGTTTGTTTTAATAAAGTTAAGCGCCTGCCTATGTTTTACTAAAGCTTTTGACATAGTCGAAACAAGTGTTTTCGAAAGATGTTTTCCAAATAGCTTTCGAAAGTGGTTGTCAACCTATGTTTTAAAAGTAGAGCTTTCGATTGAGAACCTTGTTTATAAAAGAATGCTTTCGAAAATTATGGTTCCAACCAAGTCGAAACCCAGCCAATATTCTTTTGTCTTTCGAGTGTATTGAATTCATCAATGCTTTCAAAGGGTAGCCTTTGTTTTAAACTTATATTAAGCCACTTCCTAAATGCTTTCGAAAGGGTTCATGGGTTTCGAAGGCAATGGCTTCGAAAGGGGGTTTCGATGCTATCCTTCAGTGCTTTGGCTTAAATTCTTTGAATCTTATGAAAGGGATGGTGCCGACGCCATCAAGTTTTCCCCAATACATATATATGATAAAGAATGGTTTCGAAAGAGATACTTTCGTTTATATTAACTTTGACCCAAATGATATTTTTAAATATAAACCCAATGTTTTTGAAAGATAGACTTTCAATGGTTTCGGAAGGGATACTTCCAAAAGTTTCGAAAGGGGTACTTTTAATGGTTTTGAAGCTATGCTTCTAAGAGTTAATAGGTAATACTTTATTACATTCGAAAGGTTTTGAAAGAGAGGTTTTAAAGTGTTTCGAAAGGCAGGGGCCTAATGTTTTAAAAAGAGATTTATATGCTTTCGAAGGAGGTTATCCAGTGAGGTCGAAAGCAAGGTTTGGAAGGTTTCGAAATCCTTAGTTTTTCAAAACAAATAACCCAATCTCATTTTAAAAGAAAACCATGGCATAAACAAATAAAGTGTTTGAGAAGGACTTTTTGAAGAAGTTTTCTTTGATCAAAAGGTTAAAGGGATTAACCAAGTTATTGTGATTTCTTCTTCATACATGTATATATTCACATTATAATGGACCCATAACTGTATTTTGGGGGAAGGGCAGAATAACCAGCTAGGTTGACCCAATAGTGAATATAAATTAAGTGAACTCCTGAATGAGTAGAATTGCTTCCAAGAGGTTCGGAAGACCGGAATGTTGGATGCTAAATTATTAAAGGAAGATATTGGCAGGGGCCAATACAGTAAGCCCATGAAAACTGTGTATTGGAAAAGATATTAGCAGGGGCCAATAGGTTCATAGTAATCCCCATGAAAACTATGTATAATGGAAGACGTCCGAAAGATAGGTTCATAGTAAGCCCATGAAAACTATGATTTGATATTGCCAGGGGCCAATAGGTTTGTAGTTAGCCTATGAAAACTATATCTGGATTAAGGTATTGACATATGTCAATAGGTTCCTGGTCAGTCCATGAAAACTAGGATAAGAAGAAAAGATATTAGAGTTACCAATAGGTTCCTATCCAGCCCATGAGAACTAGGATAAGAATAAAGATATTGGAGTTACCAATAAGTTCTTAGCGATCCAATGAAAACTATGTAACTGGACAAGGAGTCTATAATCATTTTACCGATTAATAGTCAGCCGATGAAATCTAGTAGGTTAATCCTAGAAACTATAACTAAGACGGATAGTCAAAATGAATGGGGATGGGTAATCCAGAATTGATTCACTTGTTTTGCATATCATCATATCATATTGTTTTGAATTGTTTTAACCATTGTGGATGCGGGAGCACGGTATATGGTTTTATAAAGGTTTTAGGATACTAGTGAGGGGAAAACCCGTTCCGCAAAGCGGCATGGTCTCACTAGATATCTAAATGGTTTGAGATGGTAGATTATTATTCATACCAGGCTTTATGTCTAACTCAAATTTTATGTTTTCCCCTTAAAGTTTTGAGTACTCAATTGATTTTGAGTAGTTTGAGAGTTGAGGTTTTCAGGTACCTCTTAAGACGAATAAGCTTCCGGAGACGTGCAGGAGGCATGATAGCTATCTAGAGTTCTCTTTTATTTTGATTTCGCTATGTTGTTTGTAATGGCAAACTTGTTAAATTGCATGTATATACTCTGCTCATCCAAGGGGCCGTCTTCATATGTCGCTCTTGGCGTATGTTGTAATAAACATATTTTCTCTGAACATGGTTAACGATTGTGGGATTATGTAATGAATTTGAAATGTTTTGAAATGGAACGTGGAATTTGTTTGATGTTTTAAAAAATTTCCATATTCATGTGTTTCTATGTATCAATGTATCTAACATTGCCATATTTGATCGCCAAGGATTAATACCTATGGATGACTGCAACATCCATAGCCGTTAGTTTTGGGCCTCCAAGTAGGGGGATGTTACAAGTTGGTATCAGAGCATAGGTTTATGAAAACTTAAAAGAAAAGTTAAACCTAATAGCTTTTTCAAACATAATCCAATAAATCAGAAATATGATCGGGGTTGGGATAACGCTATAGTAACGTACTTGTATTTGGTATATATATATATATATATATATATATATATATATGTGTGTATAAGTACGTATTCCCCTCTCTCTTAGACCGTTCTTCTGTATCTTACTAAGGCCCGTATGTAGATTTACGAGAAAGAAGATATGGAAGCAGAAAATGGAAGAGGAAATCTCGGTGGAGGAAGCACCACAACCAATGGAAATGCTCAACCTAATACCAGGAGGAACCAAGGTCGACATGCTAATGCTAACTAAAATGCTAAAGCCAATGTGGATGCTAAAAATCCACCAATAGATATGGGGGCGATGTATCAGTTCTTCGTCAATGTGATGCAAGCAGGAGTTGCTGCTGGGGTTGCTGGAAATATTGGAGGAGCTAATCCTATGGCTCCAGTTGGGAATAACTATGCTAAGTTGAGCAGAGACTACACCAGTCTTGATGGGAAGCCATTTATGGAAACGGAGGATGCCATAGAGGTTGAGAATTGGCTGTTGCATTGTGAGTGTATCTTTGCTGATTAGGGTTTAGATGATGAGCAGAAGAGAAGGTTGGGCTCTAGACAGTTGCAAGGGTCAGCACTTCATTGATGGAATAGTGTTACAACCGGAGTCCCAGAGGAAGAATTGACATGGGCTGAATTCAAAAGGAGATTTGAACAGAAGTTTTAATCTGAGGTCGCTAAGTCAGCGTTGATGAGAAAGTTTATGGATTTAGTTCAGGGAGAGATGTCGGATATCGAGTATGCCACTAAGTTTGATGAGCTGTCTCGATATGGGTATGCTACTATAGACACTGACATCAGGAGAAATGAGAGGTTCATTCGGGGATTGAGATTTGAGCTTGCCAGGGCGACCCTTACACATATCTGAGATCCTTGTAATGTGGTTGTGGAGATGGCAATCTGCCATGAAGAGATGCTTGATGTTTGTGCTAGAGAGAAGCTAGTTGAAACCCAGGGTTCTCAGGAAAAGAAGAGGAAGTTCTTTAAGAAGAAGGGACCCAGAAAGGAGAAGCTGCCAAGAAGGCAAAGGCTGATTTAGTTTGCTACAAATGTGACAAGAAGGGTCATTATGCTAATGAGTGACGGTCAGTCAAGGGGAAGAAGGCTGCAGATAAGAAGAATGTGAAGTGCTTTAACCGTGATCAAGTTGGGCATTATAAGAATCAGTGTCCAGAACCGGGTAGGGTGGACAAGAGAAAGGTTTTGGATGTGGGACCATCATCTGCTAAGCCAACTGCAACTAATAAAGAAAAGACTGTGATGGAAGGTACATTTTTGATTCAGAGTATACCAGTTAGTATAAAATTTGATACCGGTGCATCACATTCATTTATATCTCAGTGTTTGGTTGATAGTTTATGCTTAGAACCCACATACCTTGTTACTTCCTTAAGGGTTGCGAATCCAATTGAAGGGTATGCAACTCTAGGGATGAGATGTGACCAGTTAGAACTTGATTTGTTAGGTCTTAAGTTTGCATGCAGTTTGTATGTTTTCAATTTCGTGGATTTCGGAATCATTTTGGGTACGGATTGGTTGAGAAGGTATGAGGCTAGGATATTTTGCCAGGATGGGGAGATATCACTGAGACACCCTGATAGTCATAACCGAATCATATTCTTAGTAGAGAATTCTGACCAGAGTAGTTGTGCTTTGTTAAATGCAATGAAAGTGGGAGAAGAGTTAAGTCAGGTTCGAGTACCAAAAGAATTTGCAGATGATTTTGAGCCAGTCACAGGACTACCACCGAAATGATTTGTTGAGTTCCGGATAGATCTTGTGCCAAGAGATGAACCTGTAATTAGACCACCTAGCAGGATGACACCGACCAAGATGAAGGAATTGAAGATGCAGCTAGTGGATCTAGAAGGAAGGAATTTTATTAGACCAAGCAGTTCGCCTTGGGGAGCGGCCGCGGTGTTCGTGAAGAAACCAGATGGGTCATTGAGGATGTGTATCGACTATCGTAAGTTGAACGAAAGGACGATCAAGAATAAGTATCCTTTGCCGAGAATTTATGATCTATTTGATCAGTTGTGTGGAGCCAGAGTGTTTTCCCAGTTGGATTTGGCGACAGGTTTCCATCAGTTAAGAGTGGCAAAGGACAGTATTCCTTTGACAGCATTTCGAACTAGATATGGTTCGTATGAGTGGTTAGTAATGCCATTCGGGTTAACGAATGCACCTGCTTTCTTTGTGGATTTATTGAACCGAGTCTTTCGAGAGTATTTGGACAGATTCGTGTTGGCATTTATAGATGACATTTTGGTATACTCTAAGGATGAAAGAGAGCATGAAGATCATCTTAGAGTTGTGATTGAGACGTTGAGGCAGCATCAGCTAAAGGCGAAGTTTCCCAAGTGACATTTTTGGAAGAAAGAGGTTAAGTTTCTTGGTCACGTGGTTTCAGAGAAAGGATTGTTAGTCGATCCAGATAAGATGGAAGTTGTTAATAATTGGAAGAGACTAGAGACGGTGACTGAGATTAGAAGTTTTTTGGACTTGCTGGCTACTACCAAGGATTCATCAAGGATTTCTCGCGGATAGCGGTGCCTTTGACTAAGCTAACCAGGAAGGAGGTGAAGTTTGTCTGGTCCGAAAAATGTGAGGAAGCATTCCTTAAGTTAAAGCATTTGTTGACCAATGCACCAGTGTTAGCAGTTCGAGATGGAAATCAAGGGTTGGTGGTGTATATAAATGCATGTGGAACAGGATTGGGAGCGGTGTTGATGTAGAAGGGTAAAGTGATTGCCTACGCTTCAAACAGCTTAGACTGAATGAATTAAGGTATCCTACTCATGATTTGGAGTTGGCAGCAGTGATCTTCGCATTGAATATTTGGAGGCATTATCTCTTAGGGGAGAGATTTGAGTTATACACAGATCATAAGTCTTTAAGATACTTATTCTCTCAGAAGGAGCTGAATATGAGACAACAGAGGTGGCTGGAGTTTTTGGCTGCTTATGATTTTGGTATAGAGTATACACCGGGGAAAGGTAATAAGGTGGCGGATGACCTTAGTAAAAGACATCAGAATGTGGTGTTGGCTACGTTAGCAGAATGGAAGGATTTAGAAGCTTTGACTACCTGTGGTGTGCAGTTAAGATCGACTGCTAGTTCTAGTCAGAGTACTGCCCTGTTATCCTGTTTAGAAGTTCGACCAGTGTTGATAGAGAGAGTTGCTTCTAAGTAGAAGGAGAATCCATTGTTGGCCGAGAAGATCAAAAGGCTTGAGGTTGGAACTGAGATTGATGATCTAAAATATTTTTGTCTTAACCAAAGGGGATGGTTGAGAAAGAAGGGACGGTTGTGTGTTCCGAATGTTGGGGACTTGAGGAAAGAAGTCCTTGGAGAATGTCATCGATCCAAGTTTACGATTCATCTTGGAGGGGCCAAGATGTATCAGGATATGAAGAGGAGCTTCTATTGGGAAGGTATGAAGAGGGATGTTGGCTTGTGGGTTAGGCAGTGTGCAAACTGTCAACAAGTGAAAGCTGAATATCAGAAGCCAAGTGGATTGCTTCAACCTCTAGAGATTCCAGTTTGGAAACTGGGATTCCATATCCATGGATTTTATTGACGGGTTGCCAAGGTCAAATAGAGGAAATGAAAGTATATAGGTCATAGTGGACAGATTGACCAAGAGTGCCAATTTCATTCCAGTAAAGTCAACCAAGACAGCACCTGTTTTAGCTAAGTTATTCATGAAGAACATAGTTAGACTACATGGAATTCCTAGTAGCATTGTCAGTGATAGAGATGCTTTATTTACTAGCGAATTCTGGAAGAGTCTACAGGATGTGTTAGACACTATGCTCAAGATGAGTACTGCATATCACCCTCAGACAAATGGGCAGGCAGAGAGAGTCAATAAGGTACTCGAGGATATGTTGAGTGCTTGTGTATTGGACTTTGGTGGATCATAGGAAGATCACCTACATTTGTGTTAACCCGCCTTTTGGCAAGGCTGTTGGTAGGCAGATTTAACTAAGTCGATTTCTCGGTTATCGAGGATGGAATGTGGTAGGTTTGAGTCGACTGGATGAATAGGTAACGTAGCACGTTTGGAAGTCATGCCGTTCGGCATGGAAGTCGCTCGGCATGGAAGTCGCTCGGCATGGAAGTCGCTACAGGAAGTCGCTACAGGAAGTCGTACCGTTCGGCATGGAAGTCGCTCGGCATGGAAGTCGTTCGGCAAGGAAGTCGTTACAAGAAGTTGCTACAGGAAGTCGCTACAGGAAGCCGCTACAAGAAGTCGTGCCGTTCGGCATGGAAGTCGCTCGGCATGGAATTCGTTCGGCATGGAAGTCGTTCGGCATGGAAGTCGCTGCAGGAAGTCATGCCGCTCGGCATGGAAGTCGCTCGGCATGGAATTCGTTCGGCAAGGAAGTCGCTACAGGAAGTCGCTACAAGAAGTCGCTACAGGAAGTCATACCGTTCGCCATGGAAGTCGCTCGGCATGGAAGTCGTTCGGCAAGGAAGTCGCTACAGGAAGTCGTTACAGGAAGTCGTGCCGTTCGGCATGGAAGTCGCTCGGCATGGAAGTCGTTTGGCATGGAAGTTGCTACAGGAAGTCGCTACATGATGTCTGTACAGGAAGTCGCTACAGGAAGTCACTACATGAAGTCGCTCATACCATGATGAAGGATGTTGGCTCAGCTATGGCCCTAATGGGCCCGGACTGCTAAGGAAGCCCAGTAACTCAGGATTTGCCTATAAATACAGCATGAGTGGGTTCAGAAAGGGGATCTTCCTTCGGCTCTCTGGTTTTTTATTTTCTAAGGCTAGGACTACTCTGCAGTGTTGTAGCTGTAATCGATTATTACAGCAATAAAAAGAAAACTTCTATAGTGGACGTAGGCCGGAGTTAGCCGAACCACTAAAAAATCTGTTGTTCTTTACTGCTTTCATTTTAAATTTGATTGTTCTTCATATTATTACTCTCTACATACATTCTATATGTTACGGTGACTGTTAGTTGGTGCTTTCCTTTACATTTGGGTGTTAGTGACCAATTTTGGCGCGAACATTTTGGTGCTTTCACTGAGAAGCAAGCACTCGGGGATTTCAGAGCTAGGATTTTGGATTCAAAAGCTTAGGAACTTGGATTCTAGGAAGTAATGGCAAGGCCACCAACAAGGAAGCAAGTGACAGAAAGGAGCAATCAAGAGGGAAGTCAAGAGGCTTCCTCTGGAGCTGGAGCAGGTCAAGCATCCATCTACATCACCAGAGATGAGATGGAAGCGATGCTGAAAAGACAAGAGGAGATGATGCAGGCTCTTCTCAGATAATTTGCACAAGCAGTAAATGAAGGAGCTCAGATCCGTGGAGCTGGATCAGAAGCGCTCAACCAGCTAGCAGAGGGAGTGGCTCAGCAGGAGGCAGCCCCCAATCAGCAGATGGCTATCAATCTGGATGGACCTAGACTCGGGGACACACTACCAGGAAATGCTGGACCGATCCATGGAGGGATACCAGATGACGCTGTGCAACCCGACACCAATAGGAGTGCAGGAGTACGTGATGAGGAGTATGTGCTAGGATTCCCTCGTGAACTCGGGGGACAGATCAGAGGTAGCGGACAAGGATTACAGTTTGGCGACAATGACAGATTAGCGGAGATGGTCGGACGAGATGTGAGAGGTGGATTGGTAAATAAAGACTTAGAGGATGTGAATAGGAGTCCCTTTACTCCTACTATCAGGCAAGCTAGGAACCCTCCGGATTTTAAGCTACCAACGTTGGAGATGTATGATGGGAGAACAGATCCCACCGTTCACCTGACAAGGTACATGAGGCATATGGAGGTACTGGGGGCATCGGATGAGGTCATGGCTTGATGTTTCCCTTTTTATTTGACGGATATTGCAGCATGTGGTTCAGATAGCTGGAGAGTGGTTCTATTGACACTTGGACAGAGCTGATTGAGAGGTTTCAATTTCGGGTCCATATAGTTAGACCCAAGAACGTAATGACCTTGACATCGATGAAACAATGGAAGGGAGAGTTGCTTAGGGATTTCTTAACCAGATTCAACGCAGCGGTAGCTTCAGTGGATCGACCCGATCCGTCGATGGTTTTGATGGCAGCAGTTTCAGGAATAGCAGATAATTCGGATTTCAAGATATCGTTGGAACGGGACCCACCAAGGGATCTCGGAGAGTTCTAACATGAGGCGGAAAGGTTCCTAAGGTAGGAAGATGCGCAGGCTGAGAGAGTAGGGAGAGAGGATGAAGCTTATGCAGTGAGGGGTGGAGGTCCACCCAGGGAGGATCCAAGTAAAGACGATAAAGGAAAAGGGAAAACAAATGGCAACAATGGCACTTCGAAGAGGCCTCGAAAGGAGTCAAAGTTTTCTTCTTACATAGATTTACCTGAGACTCTAGAAAGGATTTACTTGGATACTCGAAGGCGCCTCCAATATCGAAGGCCGGCAAAGAGAGAGTCTTCTGAATACGAGCGGGCATCGGGAAAGCATTGCATATTCCATGAGCTGGATGGGCACAACACAAACAACTGCATGCATTTGAAAGAAATCATTGAGGATCATGTAAGGAATGGTCATCTACAGCAGTATGTAAGGAATCGAGCTGTGGCAGTGGGACAGGAGCGACCACCGCCTACCTCGAACGAAGATGGCACTGGGCCTAGGCAACGTCAGCTCATTATCAACTAAACAGATTTATGGTTTTGAATAAGTAATAGAACTCAAAGTAATACGGCTAGGTCACTTACACACGTACGGGATCGAGGACGGTCCCTAGGCGTGCTCTGAGATGACAAAAAACCGTACTACTTGAGTCTGTGAAATCCTATTTTCTTTATATTTTTCTGCAAACTCTAGTTTCTTCTGTGGCACTTTGGACATTTAATTCCTTTTGTTGTACGAACTTCTGCTTTGATAACTGAATTCTGTAACAATTGGATTTGGATCAGTGTAATAAATAATACAGGTCTCGCGATCACGGTCCCGACCGGTGAGACGGGGCAGTGATCGCAAGTTACGAGTCCCTTCGCCGGAGAGCGATGGAATGGACTCGGAGAGAATATCAAAGTCCTTGGCCAGAGAGCCAAGGCCGGAGAATATGAAAGTCCTTGGCCGGAGAGCCGAGGCCGGTGAATATCAAAGTCCTTGGCCGGAAAGCCGAGGCCGGAGAGTATAAAAGTCCTTGGCCAGAGCCGAGGCCAGTGAATATGAAAGTCCTTGGCCGGAGAGCCGAGGCCAGTGAATATGAAAGTCCTTGGCCGGAGAGCCGAGGCTGGAGAATATAAAATTCCTTGGCCTAATAGCCGAGGCCAGTGAATATGAAAGTCCTTGGCCGGAGAGCCGAGGTCGGAAAATATAAAAGTCCTTGGCCGAAGAGCCGAGGCCAGTGAATATCAAAGTCCTTGGCCGGAGAGCCGAGGCCGGAGAATATAGAAGTCCATGGCCGGAAAGCCGAGGCCGGTGAATATCAAAGTCCTTGGCCGGAGAACCGAGGCCAAAGAATATAAAATTCCTTGGCCGGAGAGCCAAGGCCAGTGAATATCAAAGTCCTTGGTCAGAGAGCCAAGGCCGGAGAATATAAAAGTCCTTGGCCGAAAACCCGAGGCCGGTGAATATCAAAGTCCTTGGCCGGAGAGCCGAGGTCGGTGAATATCAAAGTCCTTGGCCGTAGAGCCGAGGCCAAAGAATATGAAAGTCCTTGGCTAGAGAGCCGAGGCCGGTGAATATCAAAGTCCTTGGTCGGAGAGCCTAGGCCGGAGAATATGAAAATCCATGGCCGGAGAGCCGAGACTGGTGAATATCGAAGTCCTTGGTCGGAAGATCGAGGCCGGAGAACTTACAAGCCCTTGACCGAAGAGCCGAGGCTGGAACAGGGTAACGCGACCCGGCGAGGTCTACGGATTCAAGGTTAAACCCGGAGAGGTCATGAATTTAATAATATGTTCATGAATGGGATATGGACTTCGGATATCGGATTTGAGGTTATTCAAAACACACCTTCCAATAGCAAGGCATGTTTTGGGGGGGGCAAAGTGTTAACCGCCTTTTGGCAAGGCTGTTGGCAGGCAGATTTAACTAAGTCGATTTCTCGGTTATCGAGGATGGAACGTGGTAGGTTTGAGTCGACTGGATGGATAGGTAACGCAGCACGTTTGGAAGTCGTGCCGTTCGGCATAGAAGTCGCTCGGTATGGAAGTCGCTACAGGAAGTCATACCGTTTGGCATGGAAGTCGTTCGGCAAGGAAGTCGTTACAGGAAGTCGCTACAGGAAGTCGCTACAAGAAGTTGTGCCGTTCGGCATGGAAGTCGTTCGGCATGGAAGTCGTTCGGCATGGAAGTCGCTATAGGAAGTCATGCCGCTCGGCATGGAAGTCGTTCGGCAAGGAAGTCGCTATAGGAAGTCGCTACAAGAAGTCGCTACATGAAGTCATGTCGTTCGTCATGGAAGTCGCTCGGCGTGGAAGTCGTTCGGCAAGGAAGTCGCTACAGGAAGTCATGTCGTTCGGCATGGAAGTCACTCGGCATGGAAGTCGTTCGGCATGGAAGTCGCTACAGGAAGTCACTACATGAAGTCGCTCGTACCATGATGAAGGATGTTGGCTCGGCTATGGCCCTAATAGGCCCGGACTGCTAAGGAAGCCCAGTAACTCGGGATTTGCCTATAGATACAGCATGAGTGGGTTCAGAAAGGGGATCTTCCTTCAGCTCTCTAGTTTTTTTTCTAAGGCTAGGACTACTCTGCAGTGTTGTAACTGTAATCGATTATTACAACAATAAAAAGAAAACTTCTGGAGTGGACGTAGGCCGGAGTTAGCCGAACCACTATAAAATCTGTTGTTCTTTACTGCTTTCATTTTAATTTTGACTGTTCTTCATATTATTACTCTCTACATACATTCTATCTGTTATCGGTGACTGTTAGTTGGTGCTTTCCTTTACATTTGGGTGTTAGTGACCAATTTTGGCGCTAACAATTTGGTTGAGTTTTCCTATAATAATAGTTATCAGACTAGTGTAGGAATGGCGCCTTTTGAAGCTTTGTATGGAAGGCCATGCAAATCACCAGCATGTTGGTTGGAAACGGGATCAGATTGGTCTTAGGACCAGATTTGGTTAGAGTGACGTCAGAGAAGCTTGAGTTGATTTGAGAAAGGACGAAGGAAGCGCAATCCAGATGGAAGAGTTACGCAGATAAGAGGCGTAAAGACCTAGAGTTCTCAGTTGGAGATAGGATTTTCATTAAGATATCACCAATGAAGAGTGTGGTACGGTTCGGGAAGTCGGGGAAACTGGCACTGAGATATGTTGGTCTATTATAGATTATAAAGAGGATTGGAAAGCCCGCATACAGATCAGAGTTTCCGAGCAGTATGGCAGGTGTCCATAATGTATTTCATGTGTCTCATCTTCGCAAGTGTGTTCATGATCCAGAGACTACAATTCCTCCAACTGAGTTGGAAGATTTAGTAGCAGAGACTAATTTGACTTTTGTTAGATAACCAGTTCGGGTTGTAGCGAGAGATGAGAAAAGATTGAGGAACAAGATAGTCAAGTTGGTGAAAGTTCAGTGGAGCAACAACGAGAAGGACTGTACTTGGGAGACAGAGGACATGATTCGAGATACTTATCCCGATCTACTTTGAGGGTGTGTCTATATTAGATTTACATAGATAATTACTAGTTAGCTAGACTAGTATGGTTGTTAGGAGTCATTACAGATGATTGTTAGATTTAGTATTTAGTACTTACTGAATTTCGAGGACGAAATTCTTTAAGGAGGGGAGACTGTAACACCCCTAATTTTTGATAACATTATTCAAGAGATTTAATTAGATAAATTAAATAGAATAATGTAAATGTAAGTGATAAGGGGATTGAGATTTGAATAAATACTTAAGGAGCCTTGCTCAATTTATTTAAATAAATGGGCTTAAAGTTAATTAATTTACACAAGGGTATATTGGGAATTAGCCGCACATAACCCTTACCCTTATTTATATTCTCGTTCGCATTCACGTTTCATTTTTCCCATTCACGATCAATAACAAAACACAAACGTAAAGAGGAGCCGGCCATGGCTAGGAAGAAAAGAGAAGAGAATTCAAATTAAGCTAAAGAATTAAAGCAAGGGGAATAAATCTCAATCTCAATCCAATCTCCTTATCTTAATTAAGGTGAATAATAATTTATACCATCTCTATTTTGTTTTATAATCATATGTTATTCGGATTTAAGATTAAAATTTGTTTTTATGATGATTTGGATGATGATATGCTTGAATTATAATTTGTTTAATTTAAACAAGATTGTTTAAATGAGGTTTTATGCAGTTTTAGGGAAAAGCCGATTGAAATTGATTCTTGAATGCCATGGAAAAATTTTACGTTATGTAAAACATGATTTTGGAGTTGGGTCTTAATTTTGATAATTTTCCAAGCTATGAAAGACTATTATGAATTTTCAAAGGAAAATATGGTTAATTGGGTTTAGAAATTTATTCCAGAAATTATATTGAGAAATTGGGTCTGAAATTTTGATATGTTAGATAACATGATTAAAGTGAATTTTTGTAATTTTTGGGGATTTTTCCTAAGTGATTTACTATGGAAATTAAATTATTTTAGAAGAAGGACTTATTTGCAATATTGGTTTTGCTTAATTGAGGGGCTTGTTTGCTAAATTAACCTTGATTTAGATCTGAAATTAAGCGGCAATTACTTTGGTAACGAATTTGAAAAAAGGCAACCAACCACATGTTTACATGCGGCAGGCTAGTTAGACAGAATTTTCTTTAATTGGTATTAACTAGCTTTTACTCAGAAAAGCAGGTTCCACCTCTATTAGAAGTGCCTTTCGACTCCAATGCTTCCGCTCCATATTAGTCGAAACCAACCCAGGTTGAAACCAATACACAAGGTTTCACTTAGATGGTACATAGTGGATTGGAGAAAGGCGGAAAGCATGGTGTCGAATGCATTGCTTCCGATGGGGCCAATACCTTTGTTTGTTTTAATAAAGTTAAGCGTCTGCCTTTATTTTATTAAAGCTTTCGACCTAGTCGAAACAAGTGTTTTCGAAAGGAGTTTTCCAAATAGCTTTTGAAAGTGGTTGTCAACCTATGTTTTAAAAGTAGAGCTTTCGACTGAGAACCTTGTTCATAAAGGAATGCTTTCGAAAATGATGGTTCCGACCAAGTCGAAACCCAACCGCTGTTCTTTTGCCTTTCGAGTGTATTGAAGCCATCAATGCTTTCGAAGGGTAGCCTTTGTTTTAAACTTATATTAAGCCACTTCCTAAATGCTTTTGAAAGGGTTCATGTTTTTTGAATGCAATGGCTTCGAAAGGGGGTTTCGATGCTATCCTTCAGTGTTTTGGCTTAAATGCTTTGAAGCTTTCGGATGGGATGGTGCCGATGCCATTAAGTTTCCCCAATAGTTATATATGATAAAGAATGGTTTTGAAAGAGATACTTTCGTTTATATTCACTTTGACCAAAATGATATTTTTAAATATAAACCCAATGGTTTCGAAAGAGGGACTTTCAATGGTTTCGGAAGGGATACTTCCAAAAGTTTCGAAAGGGGTACTTTCAATGGTTTCGAAACTATGCTTCTGAGAGTTAATAGGTAATACTTTATTACATTCGAAAGGTTTCGAAAGAGAGGTTTTAAAGTGTTTCGAAAGGCAGGGGCCTAATGTTTTAAAAAGAGATTTATATGCTTTCGAAGGAGGTTATCCAATGAGGTCGAAAGCAAGGTTTGGAAGGTTTCAAAAGCCTTAGTTTTTCAAAACAAATAACCCAATCTCATTTTAAAAGAAAACCATGGCATAAACAAATAAAGTGTTTGAGAAGGAGTTTTTGAAGAAGTTTTCTTTGATTAAAAGGTTAAAGGGATTAACCAAGTTATTGTGTTTGCTCCTTCATATATGTATATATTCATATTGTAATGAACCCATAACTGTATTTTGGGGGAAGGGCAAAATAACCAGCTAGGTTGACCTAGTAGTGAATATAAGTTAAGTGAACTCCTGAATGAGTAGAATTGCATCCAGGAGGTCAGGAAGACCAGAATGTAGGATGCTAAAATATTAAAGGAAGATATTGGCAGGGGCCAACAGGTTCACGGTAAGTCCATGAAAACTATGTATTAGAAAAGATATTGGCAGGGGCCAATAAGTTCATAGTAAGCCCATGAAAACTATCTATAAAGGAAGATGTCATAAAGACAGATTCATAGTAAGCCCATGAAAATTATGATTTGATACTGGCAGGGACCAATAGGTTTGTTGTTAGCCCATGAAAACTATATCCCGATTAAGATATTGATAGATGTTAATAGGTTTCTAGTCAGCCCATGAAAACTTGGATAAGAAGAAAAGATACTAGAGTTACCAATAGGTTCCTAGTCAGGCCATGAAAACTAGGATAAGAATAAAGATATTGGAGTTACCAATAAGTTCTTAGTGATACCATGAAAACTGTGTAAGTGGACAAGGAGTCCATTGTCATTTTATCGGTTAATAGTCAGCCCATGAAAACTATTAGGTTAATAGTAATCCTAGAAACTATAACTGAGATGGATAGTCAAAATGAATGGGGATGGGTAATCCAGAATTGATTCACTTGTTTTGCATATCATCATATCATATTGTTTTGAATTGTTTTAACCATTGTGGATGCAGGAGCACAGTATATGGTTGTATAAAGGTTTTAGGATACTAGTGAGGGGAAAACCCATTCCGCTAAGCGGTGTGGTCTCACTAGATATCTAAATGGTTTGAGATAGTAGATTATTATTCATACCAGGCTTTATGTCTGACTTGAAGTTTATGTTTTCCCCTTATACTCGCGGGTACTCGATTGATTTTGAGTAGTTTGAGAGTTGAAGTTTTTCAGGTACCTCTTAAGACGAATAAGCTTCTGGAGACGTGCAGGAGGCATGATAGCTATCTAGAGTTCTCTTTTATTTGTATTCCGTTGTGTTGTTTGTAACGGAAAAGTTGTTAAATTTCCTGTATATACTCTGATCATCCAAGGGGGCATTTTCATATGTCGCTCTTGGCGTATATTGTAATAAATATATTTTCTCTGAATGTGGTTAACGATTGTGGGATTATGTAATGAATTGAAATGTTTTGAAATGGAATGTGGAATTTGTTTGATGTTTTAAAAATAATTCCATATTCATGTGTTCATGTGTATCAATGTATCTAACATTGCCGTAGTTGGTCACCGAGGATTAATAACTATAGAAGACTGCAGCATCCGTAGCCGTTAGTTTTGGGCCTCCAAGTAGGGGGGTGTTACAGATAAATTGTTGAATGCTAAAAGTTAGTTGTTGGCCATATTGGATATGACATTAATATGTGTGAAAAGATAAACCATTTTAGCAATAAAGGTAATAATAGCATTGGCTAGGTGCTATGGTAGCTCTGAGCCTCAATTTAGTATTTTGAAATACTATGGTTTGGATTTTGATTTGAAAATGGTTTTGATTCGAAGAGTGATTTTAATTCTGACTTTTGAATTTTCTATGATATTTTATTTAAAATAGGTTTTGAACTTCTCTATTTTACTTCAACCTTTTTATTAGTCTTTTCTAATATATATGAAAATGTTTTAAAAGTATTTCGGGAAGTATTTATTTTACAGAAAAGTTAATATAATAATGACTATTTATTTTAAAGGAAAACAAGTGAGAATTTTCCTGTTTATAATAAAGTGATTCTATTTTTAAAAGAAGATAAAATATTTTGAAATAAGTATTTGTGAGATGCTTTATATAAAAATATGTATAAAAGAATAGATTTATAAATAGTATTTTATAAATAAATATTATTTTGATAAATTGGAATAATAAATCACATTTGTGAATTTATAATGATATATAGATTAATCGTTTTATGGAAAGTATATAAGATTTAATTATATATTGGAGATTAATAAAAAGAGTTTTATAATTATATTTTGAGATTTATAAAAGGAGTTTTATAATTATATTTGTAGACTTATAAAAGAAGTTTTATAATTATATTTGGAGATTTATAAAAGAAGTTTTGTAAATACAAAAGAGATTTATTAAAAGAAGTTTTACAAAAGGAATGGGATTTGATTTCCATAACTAATCAATTTAAATTACGGTAGTATGTACTTAACACCAAATTCCAAGGTATGGCAACTCGTCTCTATCTTGAGAATTAAGAATTTGTGTAGGCGATAATAGTTTTCTAGCTTGTCTGATTTTATTGTTAATCGAGGGATAATACTGTTTGAAATCGGAAAGTGGTGTTAGATATATTTGGTCTAATTTCTATATAATCCATTTTCTTATACCAAAAGTGTTTTGGGTTTATTGTTACCAATGTTTTAAATAACATTTGTATTAACCCAATTAAGTATGGTTTTGGAAATGAAATATTTCTTAAGGTTTGTGAATATACTTACACCGTTGAGATAAGTATATGGGTACATTTTCTAAGTATTGGAAATGTGACGTTTTGTGAATATACTTATACTATTGATATAAGCATATGGAAAAGTTTTCTAAGTATTGAAATTAAGATGTTTTCTGAATATACTTATACAGTATAGATAAGTATATCAATATTATTCAAGTATTAAAAAGAGTAGAGAAAGTTCGTGAATATATCTTTATAAAAGTATTTTGGTACAAATATTTACAAAGTGAGTTTAATTAATGAAATAATTAATTAAGGAGGCTTAGTGGTTGCTTATGTGCTTAACCAACGTTGATTTTTGCATAAAGTTAAATCTCTGATTTGATCATTTGTTTGTTTGATAGTAAATAACCAACTATCAAATCTTGGCTAGTTTTGAAGCTACCGTTGTCGGTTCAGAGAGATCAAGATTGAATATATTATCCGAAAACCACTTCGAACCGGCATAAGAGGTCGAATTGAAGACATCTTGAGGATGATCGAAGACGAAGTTCTTTGAAGTGCAAGGGCTACTTGCTACTAATCCTAAGGGTGATTCCAAAATGGATGTAGTAGAAATTGTGCCTTCGGTTTGTTCATATTCTGAACAACTTGTATGGATAAATGCTGGTATTGCATTGTTGCTTGGAGGGCAGTGTTAGCATTCCAAGTGGGATTTGTTAAAAAGGTGAAACGTAGCCTCAGACCTCACAACCGGTAATGACTAAAGCAGGGATGTGCCACAGGGCTAAGTGGGTTGCTCCCATTAGGATATGATCATTGCTTGATCTAGATTGGTATTTATGGATATATGTATGCGTGTGACTCGGTATGGTTGTTGGCCAGCAACCGAGGGGTGATCATATTCAGTACTATACAGGAAGAGGTAGGTCGGACTTGGGTCATAGAGGTGCAAATGTTTTGCAACCTATGTACATTTTCTTTAGAGGTAAACTGTACAGAAGGTAGACCCTTACATTTGCATTGTATGGAATCCATTCTCCAATACGTACCTCCGGATTTAGTTGTATACTTAATTTGCTAGAATTTAATTAATGTAACCATTTTAGCTATGATTAAATATTTATTTTAAACCCTAGACATTAGTATAATATTATTGGATCTTATAATAAAATGGTTTGTTTATTATAAGGTAAAAACCCATCCTTTTTTATATGCGGCATGGTCTTACGAGATACTTTTAATTTAAAAGTTTTTATAACATTAAAAATCCATTTGATTTGTGTTTCTCACGTTGGTTTATCAGACTGATCCGGGCGTTATTTTCTTATGATGCTCAGGTCGGACCGAGCATATTTCCATATTTAGTTATGGATGCTTTGGAGCTTCAGAAGACGAGATGATGCCTCCAAGATGTATTCTCATATATTTTATTTTCGCTGCATTGGTTGTTTAGTATTTATAAGCATTTGTGAGGACAAATTGTTATAATAGTCTGGCTGATGATAGGTTAGTTACTCTGATTGATGTATGTATAATAATCTTTATTTTTCTAAAGATATGTTGTATATTATATGTTACTCATTACGATGTGAAATTATGCTATATCTTTTCTTTTCTTTCACCCCAACAATTTGTCTTTCCGACACTTGGATGTTCGGCAGTGAATACCGTGAATGTATTAGTGTCAACTTTTAAGGGTTGAAAAGGCGAATGGTTACAGTCTCCCAAATAGCATATCCACAAACAATAAATACAGACTTGCACAACCAGTAATCCATAATAAGTGGTATCACTTCATCCCCACTGCAATAAATCATTCTATTATAATTTATAGATCTTTCTAAGGTTATTATTACTACCCTCATAATAATAGTATTATTGACAATAATATTTTATGTTATATATTTAAAGTTTGTGTTATTTTCAATATCTTTCGAAAGACATTAACCCCCCGTAAAGTCCATTTATTCAATAATAATTTACTTAACTTACTTAAATGCATTTTACTATTATGTATTTTAAATATACTTTTTTCCTCTTATATAGTCCTTTTTAATTATTATTCTATTACTTGGCTTCAAACAACTTCTTAGCATAAAAAATAATTTATACACAATAATTTGTTGTTATTATTTACGAGTTTCCTTAGAAATTCATACATGATAATATTATGAAGACTTACTCTTTAAAATAAATTTATTGTAAGTGTCACTTATAAATAATTATATATGGTTTTTTGTGATAGTATTATATGTAGATTCAAATAATCAACTACCAGCCATTGTTTGCCTCGATATTGAAAATAATCTATCATTGTAGGGTTATGCTACACTTTAATTTTCCAACTATACCCTATCATAACTAACACATTTAATTGTATGATTTTATTCACTTAATAATTTAATTTTTAAACATCCATCCAACCAATATAACGATTAAATAAGTCTGTGATCCAATCCAATCCAACCAGTCTTAATTCATAAGCAAAAACATCAAAATAAGTAAATAATTAGCAAACGAACCTAATTATGTATCAATGGAATATTTATATATATAAATGGATAACTATTCAATATTTTGAAATTGCAAATACTTACGACCTTTGAATTCCATTAAGATCCTTTCGCCAATAGTCTTAGAAGCCATCAAACCATAGGAGAAAATATCTAGAATCTTGCCATGAATCCAATACAACCAACCACATGTGAAACGGTGGTCATATGCAAAAGTTATAGTGATTAGAAGATGTAGGGTTTAATTTAAAACAATAAAACTAAAAGGACTAAGCAAAAGTTTTACCTTTCCCCTACCTAATTCGATCGTGCGTAACCAATAAAATTCACCACCTTCGCAGCCTCGCCGCCACCACGACGGGCCACCAATGCATGATCGAAGACCTTATATGGACTCCTTGCCCTGCAACCCTACCTCAAGCCATCTCTGCATCTGCCATGATGCCGCCATCGTCTTAGGCTTCTCCATGCATTTTGAATTTTTCCAACTACCTCATCATAATCTAAAATGATCAGCCGCCATAGATGTGCTCCACTTCTCATCCACTACATAACGATGCCCTATGGTCGTTGTTTAGTCGTTGCTTTACCATTGAATCATAAATGGACACCATGGATGACAAAGATTATTTCAAAAATTTCTGATCAACTAGAGTGCCTAGCAAAAAAACGAACCACACTTGTCTTATCGAGAGATTTGATTTGATATGAAATTTTCTTGTTCTAATTTTGTTAACCATTTTGAGATAATTTAGTTAAGGAGATTAATCACCATTAGGGCCAGTTAATTAATTTCGAGATTAACTATCATTTTATGAAGTGGAGTCTGTCCCTTAGGGGTTTCTAAGTTCATTTATATAGGCAGTTAAGTGGGGTTAGTTATTTATAATGGTTCGGCCTAAAAGCAGTTATGTACCATATTTGAATACTGTAAATCCATTATTTCACAAACTGTAACTCAAATTTATCGAACTTATACTCTAAACCGACCAATTTGAAAAGATCAACACACGGGTTATAAATACAACATTTAAATCATTATACTATTAAAAGTTTATTATAACTAACTAAAACTAATCATGCCAAAGTTGCAGGTTGTTACAGTTTCTATTGGCATGTCCTTATTGATAGAGTGTGTTCCCTAAGGAAAATTATGTAATTTATTATATAACTCAGCTCTTGTATGAGAATCTTGTTTGAAATAAAGTATGCTTTTGGTTTTATTTTCTATTGTATGTATTATTATATTGTGATTTAAGTAATGATCTGAATAGATTAGATATATATAAATAAATAATACTTAGAAAAAGTATTTAATCGATTACAGTGGTTAACATATTCGTAACCATGTATTTTGAATCGAACATTTAAAATGATTATCCTTAAATTGATCCTATTCAAGATGTCTCAAGAAAAGAATATTGATACATATGTTGAGACTAGTGTACGTAATGCTCTCCATACCATGGACGATGAATTATCCATGACTGTTAGGGTCACCAAAGAATTATATACTTGTAGTTGTTTGGAAAAATCATAGAACAACCCAATAAGATTAGGTTACAATGACTAAGCCAAAATAGATGATCTCATGTAATGATGTGTAGTAGTCTTTAGACTTGAGAATACTATTGATCTTAAGTATCTAGACTGTACTTTGATTATGGTCAAGTATATTACATCACGATTGTGTTACGACCATAGTTGGGTACATATTGAACTACTTAAAGTGAAATACTACTCAAAATAGGATTTATCTTCTTCGTTGGAGAAGGTTGGTACTATCATAATGGATAGTGAACTTAAATTCAAAATCTGTGGCTAGAGTAAATCAGTTAATCGATCAATGTTATCGTATTAAACCAAATGCTTAAATGTGGCATCATGTAGTTAGTTATGGTTATTATTGGAGTTCTTGACCATTGATCAAAATTTTGGTATCTAAGTAATATAATGATGACGAAAAGAAAATGTGCACAAAATCTCGTTACTTCCTATGTAACTTAATAAAAATTAGAAATTGGATTTCTCCTAAATGATCTGTAAGTAACTAGACTCGTGCCCGATATTGTACTTTAGCAAAGTCCACACGGGCTTTAATATTTAAGTCTTTTATATTACTAAGGCTCGAATTCACACCATGGAGTCAACGCACAAACAATATTAGAAATTTTCTAAATTCAACTTATTTAAAGTAATTTAAAAATGTTATAAATTAACAATAAAAATTGGTACGAATGTGGTATTATTTTTTTATGGCTTTTAATTATTTATTTAGGGCCTTAAAAAATTAATTAAGATAATATATGATTGTTATATATTAATTTATTTAAATATATAAGATGAAATAAATATTTGATTAATTAATATATGATGTTAATTAGACCACCGTCATGGAATTAGATACCTAAGGGAGGTCGGCCAAAATAGAGGGGAGATGAGAGTTTGAAAATTTCTCTTCTACTTAGATTAGATCTAGAGTAAAGAGAGGAGCAAAATATGAGATATTGTAGTATCTCTTGGCTAAAAATACCACCTCCTTTTCGCATTCCATACATAGGAAAAATATCAAAATCCTAGCCCATATTAAAACTAGTTGGAGCCTATAACTAAGATTTGCACACCAAGCTGGGAGGAAGAAGGAACCAAACTTCAAAAGGAAAGGCTAGCAAAACGATGTGTCAGCAAATGACTAGATTTAGAGGCAATCTTTGATTTTAATTTAATTACATATTTAAATATATACACATCTCTTTTTATTTTGGGCGTTAACATAAAAAAACTTGAATTAAGATATATATATACATAATTTTTTGGAAATAAGTAATGTATGATCCGAAAATCATACAGTCATGCTAGATATATAATAATCATAAAATAAATAGTATATATAGTAGTACATGGCCCCCGGGCCCACCCAATAGCATAGAAGCCAACATGCCTTACCATATAGCAAAACAACCTAAATATGAAATAGCCAACATACCTAGCTAAATAGCATAAAAATAATATAAATCACATGGAACAAAACATAAGACAGCATAAATGCCAACAAAAACACAATATCAAATCCAAATCCACTACGAGAGCTTCTAACAAAGTGAAGCTGTAATGACCCGTTTTTACGTATTGAAGAATTGTTAAATATTAATTTTAAATTCATTTGAGGTTGTGTAGCTCTATAATTTGGGAAATGACTACTAACATCCTTAAAAAATTTATCGAAAAGTTTTGACTCTAAAAATCTTGTAAAGCCAATAATTTTTGGTAGGAGCTAAATTAGGGTTTGAAACCATATCCACTAGATCGGGATGATGGTTTCTCTTTTCATAGAGTGCTCATAATGGGAAAAATGGACTTACCGTTTAGAAGAAATGGATGTTTTAAGTTTAGACTACTATCGGGTAAATTAGTGGGTAATTAATTAAGCCCATACTTAGGCCCATTGACCCACTTCGGAATTTGTGCCTAATTAGGAACGATGAGACAGATCTAAATCATTTTCACACTTCCCAAAACAGATCTAAACCACCATTAATTCATTTTCCATCAAAAAGCTCCACTTTTTCCTACTTTAATTAGCCAAAACACGTTAATAAAAGGTAATTAAAATCGGGAATCTTAGATAAACTATTTGGCTGCATTGGGATCCATGCCTCCAGTGTTCATCTCGGATTTCTATTGGTTTTTTTTGTAATTTTGGTGCTAGGTGAGTGATATTGCTTTTCTCACTTTACTATGCATGTAGATATGGTAAAATTGTGATTTTTAAGTGGTTTTTGAAATCTAACGATTTTAAAACTTAGATCTAATGATAATAACACCCTAAAACCATATATAAAAAGATATATTTGAATTTTGATACAATTTACACCATTTACCAACCATAATTGCTATTTTCTAGAAAATTATATCTAGAAAAAATTATGCTTATAATTTGTGTTTATGATTTGAATATACTATTTCGATGGTATGGAATGATGTTTGATTTTTGGATGAATTATAATACTATTTCGATGGTATGAATTATAAAATATAATAGCAGAACGGTACCTATTTTATTTAAAAGTTAAAACTGTCAGAACAACAATCAGTAATAACAACTCCACCAAATATATGTGGTACAATATTTGAAAATACATCATGTTTCAATCGGTACATCTAAAATATAAAAATAATATAAATAGCTAAACAACTGCCATAAGTCAGCGTCTTTGCCACCACCTTCAAAAATCTTCATCAACATCTTTAACCTATGTTGTAATGAGGAGGGAGTCAGAACAACAATGCCTAGTGAATAAAATCTCGAGCCTTTCTGTAATAGTACTTGGCTGGTACAATTTAAATAAGAATATGTCTTATGTATCTTAACCATATTATAAGTTCTCAGACCATAAGCCCAAAGGCTTTTCTAACCCATTAATCTTTTAACCCAATAGCCTGTATTTATCGTCAATAATGTCTTAACAATGCAAGAGATAGAACCTGAGCCACTGAATACCTTTTTATGGAAACTATGCAGACTCTGGTCATTTAATAACTTATTTAAGGTAGGTCCCCATCATTTACTATTTATCCCAAGGCGGACTCCTCTCTGGTACTACCCAGTTGACATTGCATTGAATCTCTTCAGGCCACTTACTACTTCAATCCTGAAGCGGACGCTCACCGAGATATTTTCTATTGTGCCCAACCAATTACCTTGACCATTTAATTCTTCTATTATTGGGAAGAGGCTGGCCCTCAAGCAGCCGCTTACTACCTTAAATCTTCAAAGCAGGTCCTTCATATTATGACCCAACCCAACCGTGATGTACCACATTAGTCTGATTATTCGTAGGTACAGGTAGCCAGATTAACTGGGCAGGTTTACCCTACAAAATTAGGACCAACCTTGTGTCCTCCATGGTTACTTATTATAGGTGTGCCTCACATTAGCCTCAAAGTCACACTGCAGGTAGCCAGATCAGTTGGGCAGACTTCTGCGTGTTTTTGATTGACCTCGCATCCTTTTAATTTAGTCGTAATCTAAAACACTCTCGTAATATATTATCCCACATCTCACCGCATTACAAAACAAGGTCTTATAAGAAAAACTCTTATTCCGCCGTTACAATTAATTACGTTCCTAAGGGGGATTTAATGATAATTAATATTATATTAACTACGCAATTAGTACATTATAATTGTACGTTATTTGCACTAATATATATATACACACACGCATGCGCGAGTCTAAAATAAGCATGTGAAGATTGCACCCTAAACTAACATCTTAAATGTCAAAACTTCAAATTTATACAAGTTCAATTTCATATCAACACATATTCCAATATCCAATATCCACAGTTAAATCAATAGACTTATAGCAAATAGAATCCATAACCAACTTATTCTATACTAAAATAACGGAATCAATCATTAATAAAAACTTACAATTCAAATACTTTTACGCTCTATTCAACTTCTTTGTATAAAATTAAAAAGGGGAATTTCTATTTAAATGGCGAAAATAGGCAGTGCAAACTATGAACAAAAGAATCCATACCTTAAACACCATTTCCTAATTTATTCTTTTCAAAACCCTTAGCCAGATCCAAAAAATAAGAGTTGGAACAAAATGTAAAACATTAAATTGCAATACTTACACAATTCCATTATTTTAATATAGAATAATTGAGATTCAAACTTAAGAATTGACATTTCGCTTTAGGGGAAGTTTAGGGTTTTAGTGATGTTTGCAAAAACAAAATTCCCTAGAGGTATATATATATCAGATCCAAGTTGTACTATATAATTACTAAAATAAGAAAAACTAATATTTCCACTCACAATTAATCCTTAGCTCTTCCCTTTATAAATTTGATACACCTGCTTTAATCTCTTACTAATCTCTCCTTTTAGAAATATACAACAAGGCTATTGTATAGGAATTAGATTCAGAAATTTAGAGATTGGAGAAGAAAAGGATTGGAAATTGAATAATTAAACAACTAAAACTCTTACCTGAAACCCTAAAGATTTTTCTAAATCTTTGAGGAGAGAAACTGATAGAGCTTCGCTTGGTTCCAAAAATAATTTATGAATAAAAGTGAGGGGGCTAGGCTTTTATTTATAGTGGTTAGAAAGCACCAAAACCGTCGGATTTAAGTCGGTTAAAAATAATAAAAATCTAGTACGTTTGTTTGCACAAAACTCTAGCTGCCATACATAAGGACCGGTCGACTACCCCTACACTACCGGTCGACTGGCCCATGTAGGCGGTCAACCGATGGTCCTATTTTTGGGAACGTTTATTCTTACCGTTGAAGAATTTATTTTATTCCTTAATTATACTTTTAACGTTTATGTTGATTCTAATGTTTACTTAATCCCCAAATCTAATTACTGTTAATTTTTTTAGATTTCAAATTTTAGACTATTAATTTGAATTTGAATTCCGTTTAAATTATTTTAAATCCAAAAACTTCAAATGTCCAAAACTTTTTCGTTTGAGCTCCGTTTTCAAAACATTATATATGGAAATTGATAGAAAAATCGCCAAAAATGCAATGGCATAACTTCCGTGGCCAAATTCTAACTTTTGCAGAATTCCTATTTTTAGCCTTATCTTATTTAATTAATTAATTTAACTTATTATTTCTTATTAATTTTACGGAGTGTTACATTCTCCCCTATAAAAGGATTTCGTCCTTGAAATCTTTCCAAGGGGCGGACATCGTAACGCGCAATAACATCCATGTTATGCAACCAAGTTATCTACACATCCATCTACTCAACCAAAAGTGCAATGTGATTATGTGTGCAGACATACTATAGATGAGCGACCATGATACAACCAAACCTAAATTTTGAAAGAAAAGTTTATCAATGAAAAGCTCAGGATGAGAAATCCTCATCTTCTCTTCAGTTTTCCATGTGATTTACGTCGGATTGTCTCCCCATTGTACTTAAACCAGCCTAATTTCTTTTTTGCGGAGCTTCCTAGTTTGGTGCTCCACAATGTGTGCGGTGGCACGGGATGCTATCAACTCCGCCTCAATATCCCCTAATTGATCAGGCCCTGCTACAGTGGTTGTGCTATGAAGGCATTTTCTCAAATGCGAAACGTGAAAAACGTCATGGACTCCCCCTAATTTATCCAGTAGCTCCACGCGGTAAGTAAGTTTTCCTATTCATTCCAAAATACGAAAAGGCCCAACAAATCTTGGTGCCAACTTTCCCGATTTTCCAAATCTTACGACTTTCCTTAGAGGTGAAACTTTGATAAACACCACATCCCCAACCTCGAAATCTAGTTCCTATCTTCTCTCGTCCACACAGGATTTCTGGCGATCTTGCACTGCCTTCATATGTTGCCTGATCAACTCTACCTTTTTCAAAGTCTCGCGACTTAAATCTGGTCCGAGTAGGATTTTGTTTGTGGTTTCCCACTAATAATGGTGATCTGCATAGCCTCCCATAAAGCACTTCATAAGGTGCCATACTAATTGTCGCTTGGTGACAACTACTATAAGCGAATTCAACTAAAGGCGGGTGCTGCTTCTAATATCCTCCAAAGTCTAAGATGCAAGCTCTCAACAAACCCTCTAAGATCCTATTCATCCTTTCAGTTTGTCCATCTATATGTGGGTGGTAAGCAGTGCTAAGATTCAACGAATGCTAAAGCTACTTGCAAACTCTTCCAAAATTCGCTAGTAAATAAGGGGTCCCTATCACCGACAACGCCAACCAGAATTCCATGAAGTCAAACCACTTCCTTAATATAAACATGTTCTATCGATGCTGGGGTCCTATTGGTCCTAACAGGAATAAAATGGGTGCCTTTAGTGAGTCCATCCACTATGACCAAAATTGCATCATTCCCTCTTTGGCTCCTAGGTAACTCATCTATGAAATCCATCGATATGCTCTTATTTCCAAGTCGTAATCTCTAACGACAATAATAATCCTTCAGGCTTTGCTTATTCAGCCTTTATCCTTTGGCATGTTAAACATTTAGAAATAAATTCAACTACTCTCTTCTTCATCTTTGGCCAATAGAAAATCTGCTTCATGTCCTAATATATCTTATCTCATCCTGGGTGAATGGTCATCCTTGAATGGCGACACTTCACAAGAACTTCCTCTAACACACTATCAATCTTTGGAACATAAAGGCATTTATCTCGTCTTAAACATCCCTTCTCGTCAACTACATATCTACTAATGTAGGGAAAATGTTCTCCTCTACTTAGCTTATCTAAAATCTACTATCTCCTCATCCTTCTTTTGCTCAAGTCCAACGCGGTCCATCAATGCTGGCCTAACCTCCATTACTGCCAAATAGCTTTGAGTGGGTTTTAATGTCGGTTGGAAGTTGAAATTTGAAAGGAACTCCAATTCCTCCACTCAAAATAGCACCTAAGGTAGCATGCCTCCGGCTAAGGGCGTCGGCAATAACATTCTCTTTTCCAGTGGTATACTGCATTTCAAAGTCATAAGATGCTATAAACTCCATCCACCTCTACTGCTTAAGGTTTAAATCTTCTTAGGAAAATAGGTATTTGAGTGATTTATGGTTGGTGAAAACTCAAACCTTTCCCCCAAAAGTTAATGCCTCCACATTTTCAAGGCAAAAACAATAGTCGTTAACTCTAAGTGATGAGTTAGGTATCTCTTCTCGTGATTCTTCAATTGTCTACTAGTGTAAGCTATCACCTTTCTTTCTTGCATAAGAACTGCTCCTAATCCTATGCAACATGCACCCGTGTAAACAGTAAAAGGCTTCGTCCCATCGGGAATAGTAAATACCGGTGCACTTTTTGATAGTTCCTTAAGGTTCTCGCATGCTTTCGTGCACTTTCCATCCCATGAAAACTAGATCCTTCTTAGTTAAGTGAGTTAAAGGGACTGCTATCTTTACAAAGTCCCTAGTATCTACCTTAAATGATTTTCATATTCTCCTTCACTCTTAAAAAATGCTAAAATGTCATCAACAAACAGTACGACGAATTTATTCAACTGTCCTTTGATTATTCTACTCATCAAATCTACAAAGTATGCAAGCGCATTCATCAATCCAAAAGGCATCGCTTCCAATTCATGGTGTCCATCCAGGGTGCAAAATGTGATCTTCGGTTTGCTATCCTCTACTACCCTTAACTGATGAAATCTAGTAGCCAAGTCCAATTGGGAGAAGACTTTGGCTCCCATAAGCTGAACAAACAAGTTGTTTATTATAGGTAAGGGGTACATATTCTTCCTAGTCAACTTGTTGAGTTCCTTATAGTCGACAAATAGTTGTAATGAGCCGTCTGCCGTAGTGGAAAAGATAATATGGGTTCCTCATTTCGAATTACTCCGTCGTATGAATCCTTTATACAAAAGCTCCGAGATCTGCTTATCTAACTCTCGTCTTTCTTTAGGGACCATGTGCCTTAATGGCGAAGCAATTGGTCTAGCGTCCTTCTCCAAATCAATCCTAAACTCGATCTTCCTACAGAGTGGGAGACCTAAGACTTCTTTAAAGATATCAGGGAATTCTCAAACTACGGGTATATATGAGAGTTCGTCTTGTGATAGGTTCATTGTAGATAGCTTAACTCGACTGAATTTTGGGGTGTACAGCAAAATATCTATATGTCACTCTTTTCCTACTTGTTAACCATACACTCTCCTATTGCAATCTAAGACAGCCCCATGGTACAACAACCAATCCATGCCAAAGACATACCCCTCAAAATTAAGAACGTACGCATTACATATGAAATCAACATTACGTATGTCCACAACTAGGCCTTTGTAGATAGAAGAAAGATGTGTCGTCCCCCCCAATAGGATTTGAGACTACTATTAGGTTGGTGAAAATTGGGTTTGAAGGCTCGAGGAGTTAACGAAATTCCTAGCTATAAATGAATGCGATACTCTAGAGTCGAATAGGGTACGAATTGTATTCCCAAAAATAAAAGTTATACCTTGATGCCTTCCCTTGCTCTCTAGAGAGTGGTCTACTCGAAATAGGGGTGCCTCGGTGGCGTAGGCTTACCCGCTCTACCCTTCCTTCACAAGCATCAGACACTGATTCTTGAAGTACCCTCTTTGTGGCAGTGTTAGCACTTCCCCTTAAAAGCTTCCTTCAACACCCTACAATCCATCGTGGTATGTCCTTTCTTTTGGCATTTCTTACACACTTTTCCCTCCTTCTTAAACTTCCCTTTTGATTTCTTATTCACCCAAAAGCCTCCCTTCTTGGCTCCTCCTTGATTTTGGGCAGGTCATGCCTTCTCTTTCTCATTCTCCTTTTCCTTCTTCTCTGCACTAGATGTCTACAATAAAGCCATCTCAACCAATGTCTCATTTGTAGCACCAGTGGACATTTGGGTCAATAATAACTCTCTAAGTGGAGAGTTCAGGCCCTTGGCGAACTTCATGGCTTTTGTAACGGCCCATATTTTACATATCGGAGTATCGTAAAATATTTTTATTTTGTTCTTATAGGGGTATATGATTCTATAATTTTGGGATATGACTCTTAGGGACATTTTACACACCTATGATTTTTCCCGAATTTCTATGCGACCATTTTGACTTTGAAAATCATATTTGGTCTATAACTTTTGATAGAAGATAAAATATGGTCTCAAACTAGTTCCATTGCTTTAGGTTGATAGTTTTGCATTCCGTAGAGTGGTCATAATAGAAAAACGGACTTATGGTTAGGAAGTTATGCATGTTTTAAATTTTAACAACTGCTAGCTAGAATTAGTGTGTATTAATTAAGCCCATTGGTCTAATTCGAGAATCACTATAAATAAAGGGCGAAAGAGTCAAATTAAAACTTTTCCCTCTCTTCCAAATCAAATCTAAACCCCCATTAACCCTATATTCATCCAAAATTGTCCAAATTACTCTCTAAATCAAACCAAATTGAAGTCTAGTGAATAGATCGTCGATCAAAAGATAGAGATCATCGATTTGGCCGATTTGCATTGCTTTTGGTTGCTGTCTATATTAGATCTACGCTTGATTTGGTTGAATTCGGTAATTGATGAGTGGTTTATGACTTCTCACTATCCTATACATGTTTATGTGTTAGAATTGCATGTTAACATGGTTTTTTATCATAAAACCTTTTCTAACTTTAATTACATGCTAATCTATGCATATTTTTTGAATTTGATTAGAAATTATCCTTATTCATGTTCATATATTCATGCAAAAGGTAGATCTATATAAGAATTGGCTTCTTTATCATATTCTTATGTTTTGATTGCTTGAATGGATGTATGTGCATGTTGTTCCATGTTTGTAATTTGTGCTTTGATGTTATTTACTTGTGTTTTGGAGTTAGGAAGGTAGGTTGGTGAATTTGGCAAATCGGAGGAAAAGATGGTCGGAATTGGACAAAACTTGAAGAGGAGGCTCTAGAATATGGAGGAAGCTAGTAGCTCAAATCGCAAGCTCCAATTCATTAAGTGCACAAGTCGGCACTGACTTGTTCATGTCGGTGCCAACATGTTTGTATTGGTCAGATAGTTCGCTGGTTTTAAGGGAACTCAAGGGCAAGGCTAGTAGAAGTGACCCAAGGCAAGAGATAGGTGATTGGCTAAGGGTTGGAGGCTATGCCGACTTGTTTCTAGAACATGAAGTTAAATGCTTTGGAGAGAGGACCGAGATGTTTGATGGATAGGTCGGGTCTAGAGCATGCACTTAGAGATGGAGTACTAGAAGCAAGGAAGTGGAGTTAACCACCGATTAGCTAAGCAGACAAGTCGGTACCGACTTGTTCATGTTAGTACCGAGATGTTCTAGTGGGTTCGGTGATGGTGGAACTTTTGAGGGATGAAATAGAGGCCATGTAGATCGTGCTAGAGGTGTTGGTTTATTTGCACCAAGGTTGGATGGCGATGTAACATCATAATGAAAGCTATGTATCTTTGGTTGGTGACTCTTAGTGGGAGTAGGTACCGAAGATAGCAACTCGATAAAGGAGAGAGCTATAGAATGAGGAACGTGGTAGATTCCTGGATAATGGAAATTGGATTGAGTAATAGAAGGGCTTGGAATCTAAATGGAGCAAAAGAGGACTTAGATGTGAATGTGCTAAAGAATCGTTGGTAACTTGGAGTGTTTTATGTTGTACTCGAAGCAGGGGTATTATAAGTGGGGACACCCATGGGTCAATTGAGGGACCTGTATACCTTGGACCAATGGCTTTGGGTCTAGCATCTTGCTTTAGACTACGAGACATGTATCGAGATTTAGGCTGCGAGATACGAGAATACAATGAAAACTAAGATTTCCATTAGTCCCCAGCAGTAAGGAGGCCATACGAGTTATCGTATATTAAGAGTATTGCTTGATGGAAGCTATGGTTGCTTTGGTTGCTTTCTTTAGTGGATTATCACTCCGGGGTATCATTAGGAGTAGGTACTGGAGATAGCATATTATAGTATTATGTGCTAACTCTTTGGCTGTAGGGACATGCTAGGTATGGTTTGTGCACTCTTGTTCCTTACCATATTTACCTGTATAGTATTTTGAGATTTATTTACCGCTCACACCAGACCGTTATCTGACCCAAGGTTTTATGCTTTGCTTCTTATTATCTTGAGTACTCTTAAATGAGTAGACTAGATAACAGGTCTAGTGACACAGTAGGCATTCGAAGGATGAGATTGATGGAGTTATCTCATAATATATACGTATATGGGTTTCTACGCTTTTTCGCTGAGCAACACTATGGAACTCATGGCAATGCTTGCTTATTTCTATTTGTTGAGATAGTTTATTGAGTTGATCATGTTGCATACTCTATGACATTTGATGTATAACTCTGTGGATATTATACTCTAATGGTTAGTTCACATTGTTATTGCTGTCTTTTTTGTTGTATCTATGATATTATATTTTATTCATGTGTTGTGAGATATACAACAGGTTATATGTTGTGTTTGTTATTATTCATCCTGATGGTCGTCCTATATCGATCGGGCACGACTGTAGCGCACTATTTATATACTATTGGTGTCGATGGTATAGGGCAGTCGTCACAGCTTTCCTTATAAGGGTATCAATCAAACTCATTCCAAAATTAGCCGGATTTGTGAATTTACTAATATACCCCTTTAGAGTGGAGTCTCCCTGCCTAAGCTGAATAAATCTCTCCAACTGCAAGCCTACCTCAGCCCTCGACATAAACCGTGCCTCAAATCGGTTTCTGTGTCCCAAGTAATAATCCTACCTTTATTCTCTTCAGCCACAACCATCCACCAATCTAAGGCCTCTCCTTTAAGGTGCCAAGCTGCCATTCTTCACTTAATCTGATCCTTCCAACCAAGCTTCTGAAATATCCTCTCACAATCATACATCCATGCCTTTGTCTCTATGAAAATTTCTGTTCCTGAATACGCCCTTCCTCCCATGTTTTGGAAATTCTTACACATATTGGGAAAATCTATGAGGCAAGATGTTGCTTCAGCAAGCAAGGCTGCGGGTGCCGTTGGTGCAGCAGGTTGAGGAGTGCGAACTTGTCCTACATGCCTGAGGTATTGTCAGAACCATTCAGGTGTCCCTCGGATAGTGGGTATCTCGTGGGAGGGGTTTCCATTCTCAGAAGAAGGATTTTCAGCCATAGTCTACTATCTATAGGTTAAACTTTTAGTAATAATTCCTAAGATTGTATTATAAGCCAAAATAAAGGTTTGCTTAGTGTGTTTGCGTATGTTCAAGAATAAAGTACGTCTCTCATACGTATGTCTATCCACGTTGATCGGGTTACCTAAGCTCTAATACCAAATGTATTGACCCGCTTTGAAACAGGCCTAAATTCCGACCACGAAAAGGCCCATCGAAACTTAGACTCATTCCAAGGCTGGTCGTTGGTCGGTATAAAGAACAATGCACAAAGTTATTTATCTACACATTTAGAAACTCACAGCGGAAGGATAAATATAAGAACAAAATAGTACCCATTTTATTTAAAAGTTCAAACTATTAAAACAACAACAATAATAACAACAACACCAAACATTCATTGTACAATATCTAAAAATACATCATGTGTCAATGGGTACATCTGAAATGGAAAAATAACTTAAATAGCTAAATGACTGCCACAAGTCAATGTCTCCGCCACCACCTTCGAAAATCTGCATCAACTCTAATCTATGTTGTAATAAAGAGGGAGTCGGAACAATAATGTCTGATGAATAAAATCTCGAGCCTTTCTATAATAGTACTTGGGCGGTATAATTTAAATAAGAATATATCTTACGCATCTTAACCATATTATAAGTTCTCGGACCATAAGCCTGAAGGCTTCTTCAGTCCATTAATCTTTCAACCCAATATCCCATATTTATTGTCAATAATGTCTTAACAATGCAAGAGGTAGTACCCAAGCCACTTAATATTTTTTTAATGGAAAGTAAGCAAACGCTAACCATTTAATATCTTATTTAAGGAAGGTTCTCAAAATTTACTACCTATCCCAAGGTGGAATCTCTCCGGTACTATCTAGCTGACATGGTATGGAATCTCTTCAAGCCACTTACTACTTAAACCCTGAAGCAGACCCTCTCTAAGATATCCTCTACCGTGCCCAACCAATTACCCTGACCATTTAATACTTCTATTATAGGGAAGAGATGGGCCTTCAACCAACCACTTACTACCTTCAATCCCCGAAGTAGGTCCTTCGTATTATGATGCATAACCCAACCATGACGTCACACATTAGTCCGACTATTCGTATGTACGGGTAGCCAAATTAACTGGAAAGGTTTATCTTAAAAAATTGGAACCAACTTTGCGTCCTCTATAGTTATCTATTATAAATGATGTGTCACGACGGCCCCAAAGTCACACTGCTGGTAGCTAGATTAGCTGAGCAGACTTCTATGTGCTTTTGACTGACCTCGATCGCATCCCTTTAACTTAGTCATAATCTAAAACACTCCCTTAATATATTATCGCACATCTCACCGTATTACAAACCAAAGCCTTATAAGAAATACTCTTACTTCGCCTTTACAATTAACTACTTTCCTAAAGGGGATTTAATGGTGATTAATATTATATTAACTATGCAATTAATACATTGTAATTATAAGTCATTTGCACTAATATATATATATATATCAAACACACACATGTGTCTAAAATAAGCGTGCGAATATTGCACCCTAAACTAATATCTTAAATGTCAAATCTTCAAATTTATACAAGTTCAATTTTATATCAACAGATATTCCATATATCCAATATCCATAGTTAAATCAACAGAATTGTATAGAATAGAATCCATAACCAACTTATTCTATACTGAAATAACGGAATCAATCATTAATAAAAACTTACAATTCAAATACTTTTATGCTATATTCTACTTCTTTGTATAAAATTGAAAAAGAGAATTTCTATTTAAATTGCAGAAATAGGCGGTGCAAACTACGAACAAACACTACGCCATAAATGGCCTACTGCAACACAAAAAAAATGTTGGCTCAGGCCCGAAAAATGTTGCCATAGGTCTATGGCAACACTTTTAGGGTGATGCAATTTTTGCCGTTGCCTTAGACCTCAAAGGCAACATTTTGACTATCTAAGGCAACATAAGTAATATTGTTGCAATAGAACCCTATTTGGGTCTATGGCAACACCCATAGGTATCTGTAGCAACATTCCAAAATGTTGCTATAGATATGAACTTTTTGAATTTGTGGGGCCCACAATGTAGAGCATATTTGATTTTTTAATAAAAATAAATATTTATTTAATAAAATGCTATTGCACAGAATTTGATATTTAAACAGTAATTTATTTAAATAAATATTTTATTTCAACATTTGAAATAGTACAAATTCCTGACTCCACTATTTTACAATTCAATGATATATAACACTGATATTCACATATACAGATATTCCTCACTACATCACTCAGTTCACTCATTACATATGCACTTTCAATTTATACAGACACCGACACTGACAAATATATGCCGAGCCGAAGGCGAGCCGAGTGCCGAGCCGAAGGCGAGCCGAGTGCCGAGCCGAAGGCGAGCCGAGAAGCGGGTCCGGGCGCAGCGCCGGCGGGGGTCCGGGGCACCGCAGTCCCGGCGGGGATCGACCTGATTCATCCGATTTCGGAAGGTCGAGCCTTCTTTGAAACGACGTAAAATGATGCACAAATGAATCAGCATGCACAAGTCCTATATGCACTGCTCCCTTGACTATAACTATGCCGAATAAAGGCAGCAAAATATAACGAACAGCTAGAACTCCAAATATGAGCGATAAGCAAAGGTTTGATCCCCTTAAACCTGAAAATCATATTATTAAATACATAATTTTTATCACATCATTTTCTATAAAAAAGAAACATTGCTTGACTAATAAAAACTTCACCTTTGATAGGGTTTCCTCCCATTATCAGAGTGGAAGCAGGAATTGCTCCATCACTGCATTGAATAATTTGGAAAATAATCAACACCAGCTAAGTAGAAAATGCCTTAATAATGAAGCAGAGTCTTGAATTACACGAACAAGAGCACCTTCACCAATCAATGTGTTTCTGATTTGAGCACTGCCTTCATACATCACCATTCAACACTTCCTTCATCCCACTTGAAACTACCCAAACCCTCAAACCACCTCACAGCATTCACGACACCTACATTCACGGTCTACCACCACAACAGCCTTCACTCTGTCTACATCGACCATCTTCTCAGCAATCCCGACCACCAATTCAAAAAAAAACAAAAAAAACACAAAAAATCCAAACGACCTGAACCAGACTCCATTAGCGACTTCATTCAAACCACAAATCATCAAGCCACAAATCGCCGATTGCATTCGCGACCAGACCCAATTCACGATCTCCAAATCTAAAACCACCTTCGTGCCCCCTCTAATTCCAGAAACTCTTAAACCGCAACCTCAAATTCTTCGAACCCTAAACCTTAAATCACCTAAGTCGCCTGAATCAAACAATTTTATTTTGATTGAGAATTTTGTCTGGGTGCGAACAAGTTTGGATTGAGTGTTTTTTATTTCGATTTGAGAAATACACGTTCTTTTCGCGATTTGAGAAATTGGGCGGCAGAAGAAGAGGGTGTTGAAAGAGGAGAGGGCTACAGATTCCATGATTTGAACGGTGATGTTTGTGATTCAAATCGATGAACACAGTGCGAGTAATCAATTTAGGATTTTCGAAATTCCATTGAAGTATTCTATTTGCTTTTTGATTTGAGAAATGAAAACCGAAAGGGATCTAATGGAGTTCAGGCGGGAAAACAAAAATTTGGGGAAAATTGTAGCGGCGATCCATTTTTACAATCAGATTAAATATAGACCGTTGGATCGTTTTCACGCGGATTACTAATTTTATTAATTTTTTAATTTGAATACATCTATAGCAACACTTTATAAAAATGTTGCATCGTGTTACACTTGTTTAGCTAGAGCAACACATTTTTATGGCTAAGGTAACACCAAAAATACAACGTTGCAGTAGGACCAAAATTTTATATCTATCGCAACATTTTAGCTGGCAACACCTTGCAAAAATGTTGCAGAAGGTCATTTATGGCGTAGTGAAAAGAATCCACACCTTATACGCCATTTTTTAATTTATTCTTTTCAAAACCCTTAATCGGATCCAAAAAGATAAGGAGTGGAATAGAATGTAAAACATTAAATTGCAATACTTACAAAATTCCATTATTTTAGTATAGAATAATTGAGATTCAAATTTAAGAATTGACATTTCGCTATAGGGAAATTTTGGTATTTTAGTGCGATGTTTGAGTAAAAAAAAATTCCCCAAAGGCATATATTAGATCAAAGTTGTACTATAAAATTACTAAGATAGGAGAAACTAATATTTCCACTCACAATCAATCCTTAGATCTTCCCTTTTTGGATTCTATATGCCTGCTTTAATCTCTTACCGATCTCTCCTTTTAGAAATATACAACAAGGCTATTGTATACGAATTAGATTTAGAAATTTAGGGTTGAAGGAGAAAAGGATTAGGAATTGAATAATTAAACAACTAAAATTATTACTTGAAACCCTGAAGTATTTTTATGAATCTTCGATGAGAGAGACCGACAAAACTTCGCTTGGTTTTCAAAATAATTTGTGAATAAAAGTGAGGGGGTTGGGCTCTAATTTATAGTGGTTAGAAAACACTAGAACTATTAGATTTTAGTAAATTAAATATAATAAAATTTTGGTACATTCGTTTGCATAAAACCCTAGCCACCACACAGAGGGACCGGTCGGCCGCCCCTACACTACCGGTCGACCCGGCCTATGTAGGTGGTCGATCGATGGTCCTGTTTTTGGGAACGGTTATTCTTGTCGTTGATTAATTTATTTTATTCCTTAACTATAATTTTAACGTTAACGTTGATTTTTACATTTACTTAATCCCCAAGTCTAGTTACTGTTAATTTTTTAAAAATTTCAACTTTTAGAATTAATTATAAACTTGAATTGGAATTCCATTTAAATTTTTCTAAATTCGAAAACTTCAAATGTCCATAACTTTTTCGTTTGAGCTCCGTTTTCAAAACATTATATATGAAAATTGATTAGAAAATAACCACAAATGCAACGGCACTACTTCCATGGACAAATTTTGACTTTTGCAAAAATCCCATTTTTAGCCTTATCTTAATTAATTAATTTTACTTATTATTTCTTATTAATTTTAACGGGTGTTACAACTGGATCGCAAGTTTGGGTGATATGTGGTGTTGTGTAGACGAACAAGCAGGAGATGATGCTTTTTCATATTATATATGGGCTTATTATTGCTTATTCCATTGTGCGACATTGTGGTGCCTATAAATTTTTAGCTATATTATTAGAGATAGTTTATCTTCGAGTTCATTTCCATTTGTACAAACTCTATTACTTTATGTAACTCTATGAACTTGTACACACAGATATTGTGGTTTATTATCTTATTATTGTCTCCCATGTTTTATATCTATGATAATTATCGTATTTTATTTGATGTGCTGTGAGATATACGATAACTTATGTGGTTGTTTTCGATATTTTTCACCCTTAACAATCGTCCTACATTGGTCGGGCACTGCATCAACACACTCTATAGGAGTTTTAAGTGCCAAAGGTATAGGATTGTAACGACCCGTAATTTGGTCACTTTAAATATGAGTATTTAATATATTTTTAGATGATTAAATAATAAATTTTATAACTAAAATAAAATTTGGATAAAATGTCTCGAATGAATTTTTAAAACAAATGTAAAATGTTAGTTCAAAGACGGTTCGAGTTATAAGGTGGTTAGGGAAACCGATTTATTTAAGAATAAGAAGACTATTATTTTCTTTGCCTAATAAACCAAATGGGAATGATTAATTCTTAGAAAGTAAGAAAAGAATTTACTTAATAAAATAAGAAAGAATTAATAACCTTGCCTAATAAAAAAGAATAGTATAATGACCAGCCTAATAAAACAAAATAGCATAATGATTCTCATTCAAGTCTATCCATATAATATTATATTTTAACTTATAAGAAGAAAAGTGGAATCTTTCTATCTTTATGCTTATCCATATAATATAATATTTAAACTTATAAGAAGAAAAGTTGAATCTTTCTACTCTCTGATTAGATCACACCTTTATACTTGTTCATATAATATCATATTTAAACTTATAAGAAGAAAAGTTGAATCATTCTACTCTTCGATTGGACCAAACTTTCATATTTATCCATATAATAATTATATTTTAACTTATAAGAAGAAAATTTGAATTTATCTACTCTCTAATTGGACCAGACTTTTCATATTTATCCATATAATTATTATATTTAAGCTTACACTCTAAGCTTTCTTTTTATATTGGACCAAAAATCTAGTCGGATCAGGTTATAGGAGGTTAGGTAATTACTAAAGTGTCCTTCTCTTCACCTATAAATAGCCCAAGCCATAAGAGTAAAATAATTATAGCAAAACAAAAGCAAGAAAACAAGGAAGATCTTAGGAAAAGCTAAGGAGCTAAACCATAAGCCGACACTATTGTTGCTAAGGTGAGGAAAACTATCTAATTTTAAATTTTCAAGTTAGTCTATGAAGTAGTGTGTAACTTATAATATGTTTAATCTATATGTTGCATTATTTAAGCCTTTTTGTATTACAGACATACCTTTTGCTTATATTATTTTTGACCTCAACCAAGTGTATATGATTGATGCTTCGGTTGTTTGAAAGAAAGAATAATCTCTATTGGTTGATGATTATAAAGTACCTTGAAGAATACTTGTATATATACTTATGATTTGTAATAGCTTTTAGACGAATGCGATAAAAGACAAAAGATCTAGTATAGTGCACTATTACATTATTTCCATACTGAGTGTTAGGGGATAAAGTATGTCTGGAGAAAATTTACCTATTTTAATTAAATAATATATGTTTGATACATTAATATACTTCAAAATATGATTTGAACATTGTGGAAAATTTTGTGATATGACCTGAGATTTATATTAAATAAATTCCTCACTAGGTCAGTGTTGCTCATGATGCTACACATCAACATTTTAGGTTCGGATAATTAAAGTTCGATTTTGGGAGGTTTCATGGAAAACCGAAAGTGAAGAATTTTCTTAGCTTTTGTTTGGTATTGTAAATCTTGATGTACGAATATATATGAAGTCGAAGACCATATGTAAATTAACTTGTATTGCAAGTATGAATGTATAATATTTCGCCCGCTTGAAATCATTTACTTTGAATGATTTGAGGTTCTACTATTTCTCCTTGCGAACTTGTAACACTGATATGATAGCACCATATTATGAGGTAGCACTCCTGATTCCGACCAAGAGTGTCGGAGCGGGGTGTTACAAAGTGGTATCAGAGCCTAGGTTTAAGTGGTGCTTGGTAGAAAACCCTTTATCGTGTCACAAGAATGAAACCTTATAGTTTGGGATTTGCCAAAATAGGAAGTTTATATTATTCATTGACATGTTTATAATTGTTATAATTATAAACAATGACAAGCCAAAAGACGTGGGATATTAGAGGTTCATAGGAAGGGATTTGTAACGATTCGGGTTTTGCCCGCTCGAAAATCAACATCCGTACTTCCCATTGTACTAGAATGTCGCAGATTCGACCGTTCAAATCCGATTCGCCGGAGCTATAACACAATTAAGTAAATAACACAGCGGAAGAAAAGAATAATACATTGATATATAATATCTGATACAACAGAGTGATACAATGAATATCAATATACATCAGAGATATGATACAAGAAATAGCAGCGGAAAAGAAAAGATAACAACAGCAGCGGAACAATATCAATAGAAATGATAACTCCAAAATGATCTTCAGACAAGAATGAATCCACAACTCCAAGATAAGCAACTCCAATGAATGAACTAGCTCCAGATAATCTACTAAACCTGAATATCTGAAAAGAAACCCAACTCTAGACTGCTCGGGTGGAAAATTATGAGCACCCAGAGTTTAGGAAGGGAACAATAAACTCCGGATCAGTCATGGGACTGGTGTGAGCAACAAAAACAGTTTATCTTTAAACAACAACAAAAGGATTTTAAACATTGAAATCCGCAATGCTTTTGGAAAATGAAACTACCATAAGACCTCCCGCCACACACACAATGCAAACGCAGAATTGGAGGAGATTTCTTCTTATGATAGTCAAACATGCTTACTACGCAAATCATTGGATATTATCATTAGTGCATAGTGTAGAAAAACATTTCGAAAGTATAATATTAATCTTAGCCAACATACGACCAGTATCGTATGCCTACTATAGCTACCATCTAAACAGTGGTGACCACCGTACGTAAATGGCAGGTTCTACAACTAAAACCGTACACGGTTCGTATTGGAAGATGGATTTCCAACAAATGGTCAGGCTAAGGAACTTCCTTTCCGCCGCATGGGATCGCCTCTGGCGAGACGTCCCGAGAGACAAACTGCTCTCTGCAAACACAAGGCCGGGTTACCCCTGTAACAGGTAACTCACGAATATGCCACCCCCTGGTCCTTTGGGACCTTTATCCGAGGCGCCTCTAAACCAACATCACACATAATAAAGTGTATCCACATGAGTAAGTATCTGGGCTCCATACCATGATACCACCCCTTTCCAGAAGGAAATGACATACCCTAAAGGGCGCGACCCTCATAACCTTGCTGCAACATTCCTGTTTCGACCATTTCCGGGTTGTGAGGCCCTGACGAAGTCTCGTCCACAAAGCTACGCTTTTTCAAAAAGCCACGCTTTGGGTCAACAGATGATCAACCTATGATCACAAAGATAAATGATCAAACAAATGATCATATCACAAATGATCAAACACTGATCATCACACAGTAACACTCAGCATGCCACATTACCAAATTGGGAATATATCGTTGATAAATTTCAACTACATAACCTCTGAGCTCGTACGTCTCAGAGAAGGGTGTTAAGCTAAGAGAATAAATTCTCCGCCACCAACAGAAATGTATTTGAAAGAAATATGCTTTATATCTCAAAGTGTAATGTCAGACATGTAACCATACAAGTCTGTTCCGGGTTCGAACAGAACCGAAGGCACTTCTCACGAAGCCCTTGCAATTCCGGATAATTTCCAATCACGTCCGGACTTCCCATCACAAAGGGTGCTAAAATCTCTATACCGGGGACCAGTCGATGCAGAGACATTCGACGAGTTGTCCTTTCGTTTTCGAAAATATCCGGTCTTCACCACCGGTCTTCAAATGCTATCCATATACGACGTATCAGTATTCGGAACGGGTTATATGACACAAAGGTCCTCTCCCGGCTAAACCGAATAGTGAGCGCGATATTTTAAAACATATGGATATTGGGATTTCAATTAAGTCACAACTTATTACCCAAAACTTCTCTTTTCAAATGGTTAAAACAAATTACCATTTAAATCTTTAAACAAAAAGATTCAATCTTTACGGTTTAAATAGTTTCCACACTTTAATCCTTTAAACAAAAGATTCATTCACAGATTTTCCAAATTAATTTCCATTTCAATTTGATTAACTCGTTAAACCTTTAAATCAAGATTTAATTTTTGGCTTTCAAAACAATCCCATTTCGAATGGTTTAAACAAAACATCATTTTAAATCTGTTAAAAATAAACAGATTTAATTCATAGCTTTCAAAAAAAAGAATTCATTCATAACTTGGAAAACCATTTTTCAATTCAATATTGAAATTCCTTTAACTAAATTGAAATTTCATTTCTTATATGAAAGCTTTTATTCTTTTGAAACAACAGTTTCATTTTGGAAATCTGATTCATAAATACGAGTTAAGGTTCTTGGGTTAAATCCAAATTCCCAACTTATACTTTTAAAATGGTTTAATTCATACAAACATATTTATATCATCTTTTATCCCTAGTTTCCAAATCATAGATTTAATTTCAAACCTGAATTCAAATTTAAATCTAATTATTTAAATTTTCAAAAACTCGGTTAAGTTATTCAAAATAACTTTTATCTTTGAAATTCCGTTTCAAAAGCTTTCCACTTTAAACCCCAAATTTCCGATTTCAAAATCAATTGAAATTAAAACTTAATTTCAAAAACATTAATTCTACATTATCTGTGACTTAACCGATTTCCACGTGAAATCCATATTTGTGTGTGTAACAGTGTAGTCCAGGGGTTTTAACACAATAGTGCAACATTATTCGATCATCACAGATGAAAATACAGAGATATAGTTGATAAGCGATATAACTATAACGCTTATCTTTCACATACAAATCACAGATGTATAAATATCACAGATAAAGAAATTACAGATCACAACATAAATCAGGGTATATCACAAAGCATCGTACATCAGGGATATCAAACAATTCGACAATCAATATAATCCAAACATTCATAAGTGAGGTCAATTTATACCTGATTAATTTAAACAGATTAATTTCTTATGAATTATTAATCCTGGTTAATTAACATTAACTAATTACAAATTATTTTGATTAATTATTCTTTAATCATTTATTAATTAACCATTCTTAATTATCTCATTAATTAAATCACTTAAATATCTTAATTATTCTAAGATAATCGATTTACTTTACAAATGACTTTATTATCATTAAAGTGTAAAACATTACACTTTAAATTAAAATTCAAATTCCATTTGAATATAAGATTCAAAATGTTTATCTATTTAAACATTTATTGGTAAACAAATTTTCCTTTAAAACTAGTTTAAAATAATTTAAACTTTTATTCCATATAAAAATTCAAAAGTAAATTTGGATTTTTATCACAACTGGATTTAGACTTTGTTTAAATTGAATATACAAATTTAAGCTCATTTAAATTTGTTTTAAAATTACTGCCAGGTTTAACAAAGCCTAGAACAAGAAATTTACTCGAGGCTGTGCTATTTGCTTCGAGTCTGTCACCCTCCTGCTTCGAGAAATCAACTCTAATGACTCGAGTCTTCCCCGAGAAACGAAACCACCAAATACAATATCCCACCAGACATTCGTGTGAACGTGCACACGGTCGTCGATCAACTCCAGCCATCGCCGCGACGTCGAGCAACTCGACAAACACCTCCAGACCACCTTCCGATCATCGGTACTACATCGTCTCCTCGACAACCAAATCGAGACACTTAACCCAAATCTGTAACGAAGCCCGTCACCAGAATTTCCTCGAATCACCCAACTCCGACCATCTGATGGTCAACAGCTCCGGCCACGAACTCGACTACTACCGAGCTTCCATCACGCAAAATTCCTTAACACTCGATCACCTCACGTCGCCGTACGAACTCGAAAATCATCATCGACCAGAAACTATGCCTAAGCCCTAAAACACTGTCGTGCCCTCGCCACCGTTACCCATAAATTCATCAGACATTTTTCTGATGATCCCTAGCCTTCAAGCTAGCTACGCTCCAAAGCTCGAAATCTACAAACCCACCGATCACCAGAATTTGCCGCAAACCCATATATCAATCATCTCGAGATAACTCATCGCATACCAACTTAAAATTCCTGATTCTATTATTAAAATTCATAATTTTCCAATGCGCATCAGGTTGTAGTAAAAAAAAACATAATTTCCAGATAATCGATTTTCTGACTTGAGTTGATTTCTACTGTGATTTCCTATTTTTAAAAAGGCTTACTTAATATAAGAACTTGAAACTATTTTTAAAGTTGAGATCTATCCACTTAAACACTTTTTTGTTTAAACATAAAACTCTAAAAAGAATTAGGGGATGAGGATTTGAATTCTTAAAGTGTTAGAAGCCTGTAAGTATTTAGCAGAGGTGTGTATATTCCTGTTTACAGACATGCACCCTATCATCCACATATGTACATATACATTCAGGCATACTTACATCCATACTGGAAGGTGAAACAGAGAATGTTTTGATAAGAGCAACATACACACCATACATGCATATATTCACAGCAGATACCATAAGATACATTTTCAATTCAAATAAATTAGCATGTAACCAAAATCACTTACTTAAATTTCTTTAAAAGTAAAGTTACTCACTTTGATTTGCAGAAGAAAACAGAGCTGCTTTTCATTTGAAACAGGCTGGTGAAACTGCAAGCTTTCTCTTTAATCCTCTTTGATTATATTATTGTTTAAACTGAATTTTGTTTAAGTTAAATGATTTGTTTACTTCAGACTTTCTAAGCTTCTGGTTAGCTATGTTTTTTGAGGACGAACTGAAATGGAAATTGCTATGTAAGGAAGTAAGTATACAGGTGATGTTTTATTTTTTGGTACAAGGTGATGATATTGCCATGTACAATATCAAAGATTTTTTTCTTTAATTGTTAGCTAACATGATATGTTATGGTGGCTGCATTAATTGCTTTGTACAAATATATATTTATCTATACGCATATCTTCATTTGCAAGCCATTTCACTTATTTCATTCATTTACATATACTTGCTTACTTGTTCACATACTCTACTTTCTTCCTTCTTTTGTGGCTGAGCAGATGTTGTTGTGTACTAAGGGATATGACATTTAATGCCTTGGTCCTTTTATGTTTACAAATATCATTTCTAGCTTTTTAAATCTATTTAGTACATCCTGCATATACACATGTTATGTTTCTTATACCTTGCTTCACGGCAGGTACATATATGAGTTCCTAAAGACTATGTGCTCTAATACTTTTCTTAAGTTCATTTATGTATTTTGCTTTTACAAAAAGGTGCAGCATGGCCTTTAAATTTGTGAGCACATATATATAGTTTGTCTTGTTTAAAAGCTTATTTATTTATTACTTATAAATGTGCATTAATATATCACTTGACTAAGATATGTATTTTACATATTTATTATTATTATTATTTTTATTCTCAACATAACTACCAAATACTTAAGTTAATTATTGATAAGATATGTTTTATTTTATATTTCACTTAACTATAATTTATCTTTAAACCATTTATTAAAATTTAATTCAAATTCAATATATATATATATATAAATTCAAATTCACTCATATATGCCCAAATACATATATATATTCATATACATACATACATATACAATATTTCAAACTTAAATGATTTATACAAAATTTATTTGGATTCGGGGAAACTCGCTTAAATTTATAATTAATTTCACAATTTTTATTCAAAAATTCTTTAAATTTTCAATTTAAATTTATAAAAATTCGGGGTCGTTACAGACTTCCCCCCTTAAAAGAATTTCGTCCTCGAAATTGCTAAGGAGACACAAAGATAGATGAAGAATGTTTCATCAAATCGAACTGAATATCTATTCTGCATTTGGCTTACCAAATCAGAATATCAATAACAGATACAAGAACGAATCTGTTGAATTCTTTCACACGATACTCGGGTTATCCAGATCTACGAAATATGCAGGGGCATCGGTTAGTTCGAAGGGATAACTAATCATTTGTAGAATATATCCGGACCCAAAGAATAGATAGATATATGGATACGATTTCAAAATTTTTAGTTTAGAACTAAAGTATACCTATCAACCATAGCAATCAAAGCAACCAATTCATCCAAACAAACAATTTTGGCCATTTCGGAGTTTATGTCCCATACTAATATATCGAATCTCCTTCCTGGATCTACCAGAAACTATCGAAGAATTGAGAAAAGATGTTGAACAAAAGAGATTGATAGAGAAAAGATTGTTTCCTTGTTGTTACAGGGTATTGACCAATTATAGTCGTATTTCCCTGTCCCCTATCTCGTCCTCTTCTTGCACTCATATCTACTATTAGTGGATAGCAAGAGAATTTACTGAGGCATACGGACGGATATCTGAGAATTACCCATTCTAAAGTTTACTTCACTCTATCTCTAATGAGCTACTTAATGTGTTATACTCCTGAGCTAAAGTTCAACCTTAGCTCTGATACCACATGTAACGATTCAAAGACAGCGGCCACCGGTAGGCTTTGCAACCATCCCAGTCCCACCGTGGCTTACATTGGCACCTCGCATTTACTTTTACGACCAGCCTCTCGACTGTCACGGCCTTCGCCTAACCAACCCATCCCTCTCAGGGACATGTAGGGGTAAGAGTCCCCCGTTCGCCACCAAACGGCGAAGCGAGAACCCCCTATCATGCTATAATATACCAAATGCGATCCATATACGACGTATCAGTATTCGGAACGGGTTATATGACACAAAGGTCCTCTCCCGACTAAACCGAATAGTGAGCGCGATATTTTAAAACATATGGATATTGGGATTTCAATTAAGTCACAACTTATTACCCAAAACTTCTCTTTTCAAATGGTTAAAACAAATTACCATTTAAATCTTTAAACAAAAAGATTCAATCTTTACGGTTTAAACATTCCACACTTTAATCCTTTAAACAAAAGATTCATTCACAGATTTTCCAAATTAATTTCCATTTCAATTTGATTAACTCGTTAAACCTTTAAATCAAGATTTAATTTATGGCTTTCAAAACAATCCCATTTCGAATGGTTTAAACAAAACATCATTTTAAATCTGTTAAAAATAAACAGATTTAATTCATAGCTTTCAAAAAAAAGAATTCATTCATAACTTGGAAAACCATTTTTCAATTCAATATTGAAATTCCTTTAACTAAATTGAAATTTCATTTCTTATATGAAAGCTTTTATTCTTTTGAAACAACAGTTTCATTTTGGAAATCTGATTCATAAATACGAGTTAAGGTTCTTGGGTTAAATCCAAATTCCCAACTTATACTTTTAAAATGGTTTAATTCATACAAACATATTTATATCATCTTTTATCCCTAGTTTCCAAATCATAGATTTAATTTCAAACCTGAATTCAAATTTAAATCTAATTATTTAAATTTTCAAAAACTCGGTTAAGTTATTCAAAATAACTTTTATCTTTGAAATTCCGTTTCAAAAGCTTTCCACTTTAAACCCCAAATTTCCGATTTCAAAATCAATTGAAATTAAAACTTTAATTTCAAAAACATTAATTCTACATTATCTGTGACTTAACCGATTTCCACGTGAAATCTATATTTGTGTGTGTAACAGTGTAGTCCAGGGGTTTTAACACAATAGTGCAACATTATTCGATCATCACAGATGAAAATACAGAGATATAGTTGATAAGCGATATAACTATAACGCTTATCTTTCACATACAAATCACAGATGTATAAATATCATAGATAAAGAAATTACAGATCACAACATAAATCAGGGTATATCACAAAGCATCGTACATCAGGGATATCAAACAATTCGACAATCAATATAATCCAAACATTCATAAGTGAGGTCAATTTATACCTGATTAATTTAAACAGATTAATTTCTTATGAATTATTAATCCTGGTTAATTAACATTAACTAATTACAAATTATTTTGATTAATTATTCTTTAATCATTTATTAATTAACCATTCTTAATTATCTCATTAATTAAATCACTTAAATATCTTAATTATTCTAAGATAATCGATTTACTTTACAAATGACTTTATTATCATTAAAGTGTAAAACATTACACTTTAAATTAAAATTCAAATTCCATTTGAATATAAGATTCAAAATGTTTATCTATTTAAACATTTATTGGTAAACAAATTTTCCTTTAAAACTAGTTTAAAATAATTTAAACTTTTATTCCATATAAAAATTCAAAAGTAAATTTGGATTTTTATCACAACTGGATTTAGACTTTGTTTAAATTGAATATACAAATTTAAGCTCATTTAAATTTGTTTTAAAATTACTGCCAGGTTTAACAAAGCCTGGAACAAGAAATTTACTCGAGGCTGTGCTATTTGCTTCGAGTCTGTCACCCTCCTGCTTCGAGAAATCAACTCTAATGACTCGAGTCTTCCCCGAGAAACGAAACCACCAAATACAATATCCCACCAGACATTCGTGTGAACGTGCACACGGTCGTCGATCAACTCCAGCCATCGCCGCGACGTCGAGCAACTCGACAAACACCTCCAGACCACCTTCCGATCATCGGTACTACATCGTCTCCTCGACAACCAAATCGAGACACTTAACCCAAATCTGGAACGAAGCCAGTCACCAGAATTTCCTCGAATCACCCAACTCCGACCATCTGATGGTCAACAGCTCCGGCCACGAACTCGACTACTACCGAGCTTCCATCACGCAAAATTCCTTAACACTCGATCACCTCACGTCGCCGTACGAACTCGAAAATCATCATCGACCAGAAACTATGCCTAAGCCCTAAAACACTGTCGTGCCCTCGCCACCGTTACCCATAAATTCATCAGACATTTTTCTGATGATCCCTAGCCTTCAAGCTAGCTACGCTCCAAAGCTCGAAATCTACAAACCCACCGATCACCAGAATTTGCCGCAAACCCATATATCAATCATCTCGAGATAACTCATCGCATACCAACTTAAAATTCCTGATTCTATTATTAAAATTCATAATTTTCCAATGCGCATCAGGTTGTAGTAAAAAAAACATAATTTCCAGATAATCGATTTTCTGACTTGAGTTGATTTCTACTGTGATTTCCTATTTTTAAAAAGGCTTACTTAATATAAGAACTTGAAACTATTTTTAAAGTTGAGATCTATCCACTTAAACACTTTTTTGTTTAAACATCAAACTCTAAAAAGAATTAGGGGATGAGGATTTGAATTCTTAAAGTGTTAGAAGCCTGTAAGTATTTAGCAGAGGTGTGTATATTCCTGTTTACAGACATGCACCCTATCATCCACATATGTACATATACATTCAAGCATACTTACATCCATACTGGAAGGTGAAACAGAGAATGTTTTGATAAGAGCAACATACACACCATACATGCATATATTCACAGCAGATACCATAAGATACATTTTCAATTCAAATAAATTAGCATGTAACCAAAATCACTTACTTAAATTTCTTTAAAAGTAAAGTTACTCACTTTGATTTGCAGAAGAAAACAGAGCTGCTTTTCATTTGAAACAGGCTGGTGAAACTGCAAGCTTTCTCTTTAATCCTCTTTGATTATATTATTGTTTAAACTGAATTTTGTTTAAGTTAAATAATTTGTTTACTTCAGACTTTCTAAGCTTCTGGTTAGCTATGTTTTTTGAGGATGAATTGAAATGGAAATTGCTATGTAAGGAAGTAAGTATACAGGTGATGTTTTATTTTTTTGGTACAAGGTGATGATATTGCCATGTACAATATCAGAGATTTTTTTCTTTAATTGTTAGCTGACATGATATGTTATGGTGGCTGCATTAATTGCTTTGTACAAATATATATTTATCTATACGCATATCTTCATTTGCAAGCCATTTCACTTATTTCATTCATTTACATATACTTGCTTACTTGTTCACATACTCTACTTTCTTCCTTCTTTTGTGGCTGAGCAGATGTTGTTGTGTACTAAGGGATATGGCATTTAATGCCTTGGTCCTTTTATGTTTACAAATATCATTTCTAGCTTTTTAAATCTATTTAGTACATCCTGCATATACACATGTTATGTTTCTTATACCTTGCTTCACGGCAGGTACATATATGAGTTCCTAAAGACTATGTACTCTAATACTTTTCTTAAGTTCATTTATGTATTTTGCTTTTACAAAAAGGTGCAGCCTGGCCTTTAAATTTGTGAGCACATATATATAGTTTGTCTTGTTTAAAAGCTTATTTATTTATTACTTATAAATGTGCATTAATATATCACTTGACTAAGATATGTATTTTACATATTTATTATTATTATTTTTTTTATTCTCGACATAACTACCAAATACTTAAGTTAATTATTGATAAGATATGTTTTATTTTATATTTCACTTAACTATAATTTATCTTTAAACCATTTATTAAAATTTAATTCAAATTCAATATATATATATATATATAAATTCAAATTCACTCATATATGCCCAAATACATATATATATTCATATACATACATACATATACAATATTTCAAACTTAAATGATTTATACAAAATTTATTTGGATTCGGGGAAACTCGCTTAAATTTATAATTAATTTCACAATTTTTATTCAAAAATTCTTTAAATTATCAATTTAAATTTATAAAAATTCGGGGTCGTTACAGGATTAAGTGTACAAGTACTCCCTACCCTTCGCACAATTCGAGTTTCTTAGAAGGCGAATTGAAATTCCAACACCTATAAGATGTACATGAAGGAAAATGTTTCCAATGGTAAATGGAAGACAGTTGAATGAAGAGGAGTCAGAATCCTAAGAATCAAACCTGGTCTCGAAAGAAGTTACGGGACTTATGGAAGCACCCATGGAAAATGAATTGAACAATAATCTGGGATTCTTTTCCACACCATAGCTTCCATGGAGAATGTAATATATAATAAAAGAAGAAGGGTTATAAGTAGTATGTCCTTTGTGTGTATGACTTGAGCTTAGTTGATTAATGTTTCATATTAAATAATGTAGTTATATCTGGTCTTGATCATAACAAAGTCCATTTGCTTCTTTTAAGTTATGAAAGACCAAGAAACTACTACTTCAACTCATAGCCAAGAGGCTCAAACCTTCATAAAGCAAAATCCTATAGAGTTGTTCGCATCCTTCATCAAACAAATGAAGAAAATCTCCTCAAGACCTATGAACAATCCATCTGATAATTTATTGAGTCGTTTTAAGAATTTACATCCAGGCAAATTTATTGGGGATATTGATTCATTTAAAGCTGAAAAATGGATCTAACATTTAGAAGACATCTTTGAAGTGTTGGACTATAGTGAAATAGATAAAAGAAAGTTGGTTGTATTTCAACTAGCAGGAGAGGTAAGGAATTGGTAAGACTTAATCAGGACCATAACCGATTCAAGTATGATGACTTGAGAATTTTTAAGGAAACATTTCTGGAAAAGTATTTTCCAAAACATGAAAGAGAGAAGATGAATTTCAAGCTCTCGCACAAGGAAATTGACAGTGGCCCGATATCAAAATCAATTTGAGGCATTGCCTCGATTTGTGAATCATCTAATTAATACTCCTAAAAAGAGGGACATAAGATTTGCAAAAGGACTAATTCCACCAATAAGGACACATGTAATTGGTGATCATTGCAAGACTTATGAGGTAGTCATATCTGAAGCTCTTAACCTCGAAGAAGACTATATTCAACTTCAGCAACAAAAAAAATCTTTCGAATAAGAGAAACCTCGACAATCATGGAAAATCCAATAATCAAAAGAAATTCAATGGGAAGAGCCACGATAGAATAAGGAAGAGAAGCAAGGAGAGGAAGGAGAGGGTCTAAACAAAATAAAAACATGTTATAATTGTAATAAGCAGGGTCATATTGCTCCTAACTGACCTAAGGAAAGAAAATAGATTATATACTACAACTGCAATGAACCTGGACACATGAGTAGGGACTATAAAAAGCCGAAAAAGGAAAATAAAGCAACGTCGGGCAATCAAGCCAAAGTATATGCGGTAGTTTCCAAACAACCACATGCGGAAGGTACCTTATTTATTTTTGATTTTCAAGCTAAAGTTTTATTTGATCTGGGTGCCACACATTCCTTAATATCTATAGTCTTCGCTACTAAGTTAGGATTACCAATTGAGCAACTAACAAATCCCCTAATAATAGATAACTTAGTAGAAGGAGAAACTGAACTTAGAAGTATATGTAAGAATTGTCCTCTTTATATTGAAGATAAGGAAATATCTTCAAAAAATTTCCTTTTCCCAATGATCCATTTTGATCTCATTTTTGGAATGGATTGGCTATACAAACATTATGTCAAACTAGATTGTCATGACATGACTATAACCTTCTCCATTCTGGGGCATAGGACATTCATATATTTGTGTGGTAAATTTGGAAATGTATTCATATTTGAATACCTAGCTCATATATACATAAAAGATGCAGGACAACAAATAGATGAAATCAAAGTAGTCAGTGAATTTGAAGAAGTATTTAGGGATATACCGAGATTACCACCAAAACGAGAAATCGATTTTCGTATCAAATTTGTCCCTGGTACGGCCCCAATAGCAAAGACGGCTTTCCAAACATGGTATGGACATTATGAGTTTTTGGTCATGCCTTTTGGACTAATTAACGCACCAGCAGTTTTCATGAACCTTATGAACCGTGTGTTCCATCCATTCCTTGATCAATTTGTCATAATATTTGTCGATGATATCTTAATTACTCTAAGTCAAGAGAAGAGCATGAGAAACATTTGCGTATAACTTTACAAATATTAAAGGAGCACCATTTGTATGCAAAACTAAGTAAATGTGAGTTTTGGTTGGAAGAAGTAAAATTTCACCTAGGGTCAGTAAATCAACCTTGGAATTTTAAATGAAACTACTTTAATTTGATATAAACCAAATGGATAGGACAAGGCACCATACCTCTGACCGGGGTTATGGGTGATATTATTTTTAGTATGCTTAACTTTTGTTCAGTATTGGCTTTCATCATATTTTTTCGCTCCACGAAATTTCGGGAATGAATTTTTTTTAAGGGATGAGAATATAACGACCCGTAATTTAGTCACTTTAAATATGAGTATTTAATATATTTTTAAATGATTAAATAGTGGATTTTATAACTAAAATAAAATTTAGATAAAACGTCTCGAATGGATTTTTAAAACGGATGTAAAATGTTAGTTTAAAGACGGTTCGAGTTATAAAGCGGTTAGGAGTACCGATTTATTTAAGAATAAGGAGACTATTATTTTCTTTGCTTAATTAACCAAATAAGAACGATTGATTCTTAGGAATTAAGAAAAGAATTTACCTAATTAAAACAAGAAAGAATTATTAACCTTGCCTAATAAAACAAAATAGCACAATGATTCTCATTCAAGTCTATCCATATAATATTATATTTTAACTTATAAGAAGAAAAGTGGAATCTTTCTATCTTTATACTTATCCATATAATATAATATTTAAAATTACAAGAAGAACATACTCTTCGATTTGATCATAACTTTATACTTATCCATATAATATTATATTTAAACTTATAAGAAGAAAAGTTGAATCTTTCTACTCTCTGATTGGACCACACTTTCATACTTATACATATAATAATTATATTTTAACTTATAAGAAGAAAAGTTGAATTTGTCTACTCCCCGATTGGACCGGACTTTTCATACTTATCCATATAATTATTATATTTTAACTTATAAGAAGAAAAGTTGAATTTTGAATAATAACTAAGGACAACAAAGGCACATATAAAGGGGAAATGTGTCTGTTGCATAAATCTCAACACCTATCAATGCTCACATTAACTATGTACACTATCTATATGCTACATGTGCACTGTACATACATGAGTGTATTTTATAAACTTGCAATATCATAATTTAGTTTCAAATTAAATAAAACCTTTTTAAAAAAATTAATTAAAATATGATAAATAATTTATAAAAGTGGTAAGTATAACTCCTAATTTATTGCACCCTCTTAACATTTATGTCATATTAACTTGTCTCCAAAAATAACATCTTGACTCTTCCCTTACTAAAGTAATAATACACAATTAGTAACTGTTATATTTGATACTCTACTTTACATATATCTGAAACTGACTAAAATATAAATTAATTAAACCTTCTTTCAAAAAAATAAAAAATAAGATTTTATTTAAAACTATATTAGATTGGATCTAATAAACCTTTTGGACTTCATATGCCCGGTAGATCCAAAAATAGATTATTATTTTTTTTGAAATCCACCTATTTCACCTAATTCCGATTGGCATGGTTCCTTCAGATAAGACCTGCTCGGAAGCAAGGTTAACAGAAAGGCATAACTGCGTAATAACAAAAACTTTCCTAACAATTATAATCGGGTCGGTCTCCAAAATATGATTCCTCTCTTGAGGGCAGGAGAACGTGAAGAAGTACATTGATTTATCACATCGAACATTGACATTCCCCCTCAGCTTCCAAGCATTAAGAGCATGCCACTTAACAACATGGTAGGGAGGTCATCCAAGAAGAAACCGGCCAAATGGTCCTTCTAAAATAACATTCCCACATCAACGACTTCCTTAGGGAGAGAGAGCGATTTATCGACATAATCCACAACGTATTTTTTTGGGGAGAAGGTTCCAGCATTACCTGATTTCTTCTTAAACGGGTAGGACCATTTTTTTGACTTCATCCAGAGAGGGGTACAAGAGGAGAAAGCTCGGGCAAAAGCTCAGCAGCGGGAGCATAAACGGCATTGAAACACCGAAACTAGGTCGCACTCAAAAGCTGGAGAAGTGACCTGGTCGGCATCGTAGTGGCAACCGATGAGGGAAGCGACAAGAAGGATAAAATGTCTAGACGTAGAACCAGCCATGGAGATCTAGATGGGGGTCGATTGGGCTTGTGATAGGAGAAGACTACATCGCATGCAGGTAGAAGTGGAGCGATTGAGATTTGACGAGGACATAGCTAAGGCGATTTTTCAGATCTAAGAGAAGGCGCTATTTTCTACAAAATTTCCAAACATATGTATTTATTATATCCAAATATATACACACACACATATTTTTCATATATTAACTTTTAGAACATATGTATATTTTTTGAATAGTATATATAGTAAAATATTTTATATATGTATGTGTGTACACAGTTTGAAATAAAATTAAGTTTATTTATTTTCTATTCGGCAATTTTTTTGGACTCCCACAAATATATATTTAGATGTGTGTGATATATATATATATATATATATATATATATTTAAAATGTCTATAAATTTTAAAATAAAAATTAGATGTGAATAATTTATGCAATGATATACTAGTATAAATGCATGCACATGTGTGCGTCCAACAAAAGAAGAAATTTGCTTTGGAGGTGAAAGACGTCCTTATTTCAAGCAGTCTTGTTGGTAGTGGATGTTGCAAATCGATAGCGAGATTCCATTGACGGATGGTCATGTAGAAGATGGTGGTGCATGCTACAAATCGATAGTGATATTACGTTGATGAATAATTGAAAAGGAATGCTATCTAGAATATTTTCAAAATTTCGAAAGAAACACGGTGGAAATCCTATTGATTCAACTTTCATTATTAATAGTGTGTGTATAAAGTTGGTGAGCCTTTTATAAAAAAATTAATATACAAATATAACGAAGCCATGACCTTTTATATATAAAATATATGTGTATATTTTAATGGGTCATGAGCCTTTTATGTATAAGAAAAATATATTTTTTATTTTATTTTAAAATGTTAAGACCAAAATAAGGATATTACGCGCACACACATGTGTGTGTGTGCGTGCGCGTATTAATTCATAATTATGCAACGCCATACACACAGATACACATTTTATATATGATGTGATCATGAATCCAAATGTCCACATATGCTCCTTATATTATTTATTTCATGAATTGTTAGATTAGCGCGCACGCGCATATATATAATTTGTTTATCATATCACACCAAAATATTGTATAGATAATCATTAATAATATATATATATATATATTAAACAGATTAAATTAACCATGCTTAGAACAAAATGAAATAAAATTCATTGAATAAAATATTGGAGTTGAAATTAAGAAAAAATTAATTTCAAAACATCAATGTGACTGCATTATTCGTGATAACACAAACTTAAGATATAATGCAAAATTAATAAAAGGATTCTTTTTTAAATCTCCTCATTTTCCCCACTACCAATGCGTCTAACCCAGCAATCACATTCTCATGTAACAAACACAAAGAGTTGCTTTATCACACTTAAACACAAGTATTACATCGAACACTTAAAGTTTGTTGGAGTTTATACTGTGTTGATCGAAAAAAACAAAAAGTTTGTAATCATGAGTATTACATCCCTGCTACCAATCGATGGAAATTCTTAGAGTTTATGTTGTGTTGATCGCGATTATAAAAAGTTTGTAATCATGAGTATTACATCAAACACTTATACACGAGTTCATAAATGTTCCTAGTTAAAAGTATATTGAGAAAACGACATCGATATCTCAAATAAACCGGCACACAAAACACTACCATAAATGGCGGAAAGTGCATTACTCATGAGTGTTGGTGTAGGGACACCAAGATGATACCTACGTATGTTTGTTTTTGAACAACATAGATCGAATCATTGAGAAGTTTCTACGGGTATCATATCCAAGTCAAAAAAAAGGATCTCTTGGGACAATGTGTACTAGTGTTTTGGCTTAAAAGTACAATTAAATTATGTGCAGAGATCGTGCTTTATTTACGAGAAATCATATAACTCGATTATGTTATGACTTTAGCTGGAAGTGTGTTAAGGAACAAGAGGTGAGGCACTATTTAACAAAGCATTTGTCTCATCAAGAGGGTCAGCGTCAGTGAAATTGGAGGCTGACACAAAGTCATAAAGGTCATAGCCAGAGCAGTATGCTTAATCGATAATGGTGTCGGATTGTACAATGTGGCTTCGAAGGTCGAACCTCGCTAATTATGAATGTTTTCAGTGTAAAGACCAAATTTTGGAATATTTTACATAATTAAATGATTTTAATGTTAACAACCCTTATTTCATAATATTGTTACATACAAAAATAAATGATATTATTAATAATCGAATTTGGGTATGCTAAAAATTATTAAGGAGTGTTAAAACATCATGAGTGGTGTAATGCTAAACCTAACATAAAATATTGTGCATTTACTTAATTAAGTGGGTATAATTCTTTATGAAGATAAAATTGGGAGGGGATATGGATAAAAAGAGATATTTACCTCTGATATTTTTTTTATAAATTAGCTTTTAATTACATACCCTTACCCTCACACTCTCTCATCCCTGATCATGAAAAGGGATGGCCCATTTCTTCAACTATCTTATATTCTATAACCAAAAGAGATTAGTGAGATTAAATCACTTCAAAACAACATAAACTCTCATACACTCCCTAACATAACTTCCTATAGCACTAAATTGCATAGTATTGGTGATGAGATGTGAAGAGAAGGATATAAAGGAAGGGCCCATAGGTTTTTGGGTTATAAATTGGCATTTGCGTAAGCAAAAGGGGAAAAGAGGAGAGGGAGTGAATTACAAAGTGGTGTTGGTTGTGCTGGTTTTGTTCTTAAGTGAATTTACTCACTAATCCATTATATATACTTGTCACATGTTTGATATACTTGTATTATACATGTTATAGGATAATATAGCTGCTACGATGAGTATGGTATGATATTGAAGTTAACAATGATATTTTTATCTTGGTTTGACAAGATGACATTTAAAGTAAACGATTCACTAATCCCTTTGTTGTTAAACTTGTTTGTGTTGCTTTAACTATACCGTTTATATATGTATTAACCTAATTTGATTGTATATGGACATTTGGATGAGTGTGGTATGTCTATGGTGTTAAAGATGGCATTTTTAACAAATTAATAAAGTTGAAATATAACATATGCTAAAACGTAATTAACAATAGTTGACTTATTTAAGTAATGCGTTAAAGTTAACTTGGCATGAAGTGTTTTGTACATGTTCATGGATTTAAAATGAATTATATTGCATAAAAAATGTTTGTTATCTATTTAAGACGTGGTATCACAATGTACTGCGATATTTGTGGACATTATTACTAGAGTATCTCACACGAAAGTTATTGTCTAACTCAAGTTTTATCATATCCCTTAAAATCTCGAGTACTTTATTGAGTAGGATGAGAGTAGGGTTTATCATGATTTTTTGGAGCTGACTGGTGATGGAAAAGAGGCTCTGAATATATCTAGTATTTATATTTTTACTACATTAATAGATGTATATGTATCAACACTGTGACGACATGTTGATATAACCGTCCATAACTCAAGGTAATTCTTATGTGTATGATTTTGCAACTTTGAGAACTCTATTTTGTAGTGCTCGCATGTACAATTTTCTTTTGACTATGTTCTATTATATTTCAATGGTACAATGTATTCAAAGGTTTTTACGTTCTGAGTTCTATTGTTTTACTTTTACCCTAACAATCGTACATTCGAATGCTTAAATATCGATAGACATTACTAGTGGATGGTATTCAGTGTCGATCTTAGGTGTTAGAATGGAAGGTTATCACATTTAGAGTATAAACCACTGGCTAAACTCGATACGTCTAAATAACAATGTTTACGAAGAAATAATGTGTACAACACATAATTTAAGAGTGTAGCTTTGGCAATGAAGTTAGAATTCACCTAAATGATTTGTAAGCATTAAAATCTCTTAAGCACCCTTATGCATCGACAAAGTTCGCACAAACTTTGATGTTCAAATTATTCAGATGTCAATGCTGATCGAGAATCACACATGTAAGTCTCACAATCGTAACTTTCAGCAATCGCCTAACTGAGTTTTTGCATAAATGTTAAATGGGATGAATAAAGACTATAAATTAATAAAAGAGTTGTATGAATTAACATACAAAAGTTACGTATTAAATAGACAAACCAGAAACTAATTCTAAAAGTTTGAATAAGTTTGATCATCTACCTATATACACACAAAAATATTTTCAAGATATCTCAATGTAGTGACACTTCTAACAACACGCTACAAACGATTCTATTTTAGCACGAGTCAAATCTCACTTTTAGCGGTAAATCTTGCTTTCCACACTAGATATGCGGAATTTTGACTCCTACTTCGACGTGCCCATTCATTACCTCATTACATTTATAACTACAAGAGTATTTGTGCATTCGGAGTGATGAATTTTGAAAATACTTCCTTTTCAACTTTAGTTTATCATAATTCAACTTTTGAAGGTTGATTCAATCAATTTTAAATTTAAAAAATGAATTTTCTAAGATAGATTTAAAGCTCTAGCTTACCTATTTTGATTTCTAATCTATTACATGAGTTTAAAAGACGTTCTCATTGATTCATTGTTTATGGTTCAAGGTGATAACTGATGATTTGATTGTAGGTTGTAAGAATGTTGGTTTTTAGAATTGGTTTTACAAGAAATATAGGCCAAACAAAAGAAAAAAATTGAAAATAGTACCAAACCGACAAAAATAATTTTAGCTGACTTTTTCACTTTTTTGTTTTAACAAGTCTAAAACAATATTTCATACTTTATAATTAAAATGCTCATTGCTCTTTAAGTTACAACTTAAGTGTCCTTATTTAGCATTTTATACTTCATACGATATATATATAATTATTTTGATGGATACATTAGTACAGAAATTATATATTCTAATTGGTAAATTATAAAAAATATAATACATCGTTAACATTGGTAATGCATTAAAAGTTTGGTTAATTTGGTTTATCCAAAAACTAAAGAAAATTATTTTACAAACCGGTTTGGTTAGTTTATTTACTTTGAATCGAATATTACTCGCATCAAAACTCAAGTGTTCATAAACTCGTGTGTGCGTTTGCACACAAACTATAATAAATGAGGCGGTTTATTTTAATAAGCAGAAAAGAAAATAACGTTATCTCTTGTATTTTTATAGCAAATTCTTATTTATTGTTACTTCATAATTTTTAATTTTAGCTGTCTGTTTTGAGATGCATATGAAACTGGCTGGTCCATTTTATAAGACACATAAATGCACTCAACTGTCCACCAAAATTGTAGATATAACTAGTCTAAACTTGGTCATTTCACGGAAATAGTAGTTTGTGCAGACTAATTTTTTTTAGAAAATATAACATGAATATTCCATTTGAGGAAACTATGTGACAAAATGACAATGACACAAATTTCCTCTTATCATTGAACTGAAATGACAAATATGTCATTGATGGGCAATAATACAGAAAACTGATATTAACGGAGAGACATTTTTCTCAAGTTATTGATGGATAATGATAAACAAGGGTTTCAAATGTATTTTTTAGTTCATTTACCAGTGTGATATTCATCCACACTCATGCAGTCATGCTAATAAAATGGGTGAACACTCTCTCATGCTATATATATGATGTTTCTCATGCGTTGGGTGAATTATAAAAATACAATTTAATACAGCTTGATTTTCTCCATCTCAATTTCACCAATTACAGCTGCTTACTACTAGTATATATTTCTTTCATTCAAATTAAAGGCGAAAGGTTCTTATGTTGAATTTATTAGTTCATTAAATTTTAATATATTAACTTGCTGTCTGTCATTATCGTTTGAGATGAATCCGACAGTATATTCAAGTCTTCGTGCTCCACACAGGCATAACTTAAACGGTGTAGACAAAATAAATTCAAAATGCTATTACAATGCATTAATTTCCAAGTAGGTAGTTGGTTAACGTTTAATTGCAACAAATAACCTTATGAAGTTGGTTGTCTCTTTATTTGTTCATTTACTTATTTTTCCAACTTCTTTAAATATGTTTTTTGTTCTTACACTTGTTTGAATTTGATTGTCTGTGGTATTATACTGACATTCTTGGCATCTTAGTTCAGTCCTCATAATGTTTCCCATCATTCTGAGTAAGATTTCTACTGTACAGAAAGAAAGAAAAAAATAAAAAATTCCTGCTGCAGACATCAATCTAGGCTCCAGATCATGACCCAATCGCATATGTAAAATAATAACAGGGAACGCAGAAGGAACCTGAATATCTATTCTCCCCAACTTCCACGATTTCACAATAAATCTACACTATACATCGTTTTATGCTCTACAAAATTTGAAGCTGTTTACCGAGACGGCCAATCTTTTTTATTTAGCGACGACTTTGTTCACCATTAGTAAAACGAATAGTTTTCTCTGCATTCCTTTTGACTTTGTTTACCAGATCTTAAATCTCGACAATCCGTCCCATTCATATAAATGTATCACTTAATCTAAGTGAGTAGATTCATGTGTTCAGGAGAATTACTGGTTTCTGTTTCGGTTAGTTCGATCGATTGGATATTGATGGGAAAGATATATATTAGGGTTCATGTTTATATTGCAAAATCCTCCTCTTTCGCACGTCTGTATAATAAAGCTGATGCTTCCACCCTGTTTGCAGTGAAATACAAATTAGTTTACAAGTGTTCTGTTATCTGTATACTACACAAAAACTTACTCTGATGCAGCAGCCATTCAGCTTTTGTATAGAAAATATTAGTATATAATTTTAGTTCTTACCAGCCTGGGTGAACAGCAAATCTTCTAGTAGCTAGAGCCCAGTTAACCTGAGAGCACAATCACAAGTGTTTTTGTTTATATAAGATCAACACAAAGTATCACAAGATCTTTAATTTCAAAGCATGAAATTAAAGATCAGTATGAACTTGTACATTTTGTTCTATCAGAATCCACCATGTCACATATTCTATTATTCAAGAACTGAGTAAAAATTTGAGAAGAAGATTTTAGGGTAGGAAATATTTGAGATGTGAGATTTATTTACCTTGTCTGTTCCTCTAGAATTTGCAACAACATGAGTGACATGTTCATCAATTTGGGTTGTGCACTCAGCACCAAATTGTTCAGCTGTTTGCCACAATGGATGGAGATGAGGGTTTGCTTCTCCAACTGGAAACACTCTGCTAAATACTATCTTGCATCCCGCAAGTATTTTTCTTTGTTCTGCAGCTAATATAGCTCTAACATCAACTTCGTTCAAGGACTCATGTGAGAAAAAGTTCTGGTGAACTTTTTCTATTACCTGGTATAGAAGAATCAACCATTTGAATTGCCGGTTATTCCAGAGAAAAAGAACAAACAGTGAAATGTATTAAAAATCCTACCGCTAACGATGAAGCAAGCGTTCCAAATTCAGGTCTTTCATCATGATCAACCTCTAGAAGTGAAGGCCCAGTAAGGCCAAACTGCCGTCTACTACAAGGGAAGTACATGTACCTGTGATGATATAACAAAATAACATTTAAGCCAAGTATTTTTATCCATATATGTGTGCATGAATATCATGTGAACAAATCACAATATATTTCAAGCCATCTGCAATAAACAGAGAAGATGTGCTATAACAAAGAACTGCAATCAGCTAAAAATATTGATGGGTTGCAAACTCAAATTTGCTAGAAAAAAAGGCTGGATTTGAACAGCTGATAAATTATCACAGAATGGACATAGTGGATTTGAAGGAAAAATCAAGGTCACTGCATAATTGAAATGTTGAGGATGGTGTATTTGAAGGAAAAATGAAGGTTGATGCATGGTTCAAATGGGGAAGATGGTGAAGCACGCTATAATTTATAATGTTATCCATAGAATTACTTGAGAGAAAAAAACTTATTCAAGTTTAGGCCTTGTTCCAAAACTTGTTATGAAAATAGGCATGGTTTTCATTATTCAGCGTTTTCTACTTGCACATTCTGTAATGCGCAAAAATAAAATTTTAATTTGTACTTGAGCAAACTCAAAGTGCGAGGTGTATTTTAAAAAAAAGTCTATTATGAAAAAGATGCCTATTTTCATAGTAAGTTTCAAACAAGGCCTATTTTCATGGTAAGTTTTTTGGCCTACAATGAAAATTTGGGCACAAAATATGTAAGTGTCGTTGTTTCTGAGGTCTTTCTTTTATTGTGTTTTATACATTACAGATAAAAATGTTGTATTTTAAAAAAAAAAGTCTGAAAGGGTAAATATCTCCTTGTTCATTTTAAAGGATAAATCAGCTAAATAACCCCTGTATATTCTTCTCTTAATTAATCCATGTCTCCATATTTGTAACCTGAATATAGCTATATTTTGCATTCAAGTTCATTGTTGGTCCATAAGATCAATTCCAAGACTCAATAATACTTCCACCTTGATCTGATTATTTTCCAAATACTTTTTTCTCATCCAACCAGCAAAACTAACTTATAAACTATTGCCTTTGACAAGTGGTTGAAACATATTAGTCAAACTGAAGGGCTATAATGTGAATGAATATTCGTACTGTTCTCGCCGAAGTGTAGGAAAAGCCCAGAAGTTGCGGAAATTAATTTATCTGTTCAATGGTTATTGAAGGGGTTACTTGCGGTATCTCATTTGTTTTGTGAACTGGCAAGGAAATTTGATGTTTACTATTTAATCACAAGACTTGTTTGAATATCGAGGTCAGAATAGAATTTTTACTGTTAAGATGGCTTGCTTGTTTCCATGTTGATGATTATAAATATAGGTATTTTGACCAAAAATTGATCATGATCGGTTTATGTCTAGCTAACTTGTGTTACAACTGAAGGGAAACTATAAATTGCCACCACCAATATGCATTTCAATTTCTTGAGCAACAATTGCACATGGATGAGTAAGCTATAAATTGCAGAAGAATGAAGATGTATGGTGGATTGAAGGGAAGTGGAATGATGCTTGATGCAAGTGATAAAACTTATTATTCATTGATTAATAGCTAACAATGCAAAAAAGGAGTAGACAAATTCCTAAAGAAAGTTCTCCATCCAGTAAGGACTTTATTAATTCATTTTTTTTACTCACACTTCTGAACTTTCTGAATTTATTATTTACGACAAAATACAATTTAAATGTGAAATTGATTTAAAGAGTTGATGTTTGATTCAAAGAAGATGTCAACTGATAAAGTTATTAAACAAAGATTAATAACTTAAGAGGCAGAAAGACTAAATAAATTCAGAAAGCTGTTTAGAAATCAACCGATAAAAAAAATTTAATCTAAATGAAGCACTTTCTCTTGTAGGAGACGGACCTCTTACTAATGACAAATCTACTTTTTTTTACTACAACGGTTTATGAGTATAAGCCTCAATTGCACAAGGCCAATCAATATTTAATTGATCCTTATCTAGTCCATTATAGCTTTATACCATTAAGTATCCATCATTGATAAATCCTATTTACGAGCAAGCTTGTCAGCTTAAAGTTAAATCATCCTGTAAACACCAACCAAGCTTACCTCTCTACCGCAATCAAGTTGAGTTTGTGATGAGGCCAAACCCTCACGGAATCATCTATTATAACCACAGCAGATTCCATTCCTAAAACACCATCTAAATCCTTGCTTTTAAGTACATCGGTATTATCATCATCGTCGCCTCTAGATATCACTCGTCCAGAAAATAAAGTTCCTTGTGGGTCTAGAATTTTTGCCATTTCAGTGGCATATACTTTATTGCCCATGGTGTAAACATGCATTTCAAACAGTTTACTTGCCTGATTAAAAAGATATGAATGCGATTAGAGTGCTATGGATTATGCTACCTACTAAGATACATTAAGACGTATTTTCGTACCTTTTCTAAGAAATTCCAAACCCCAGGTCTCAACTTAGTCCACATACCCATATGAGGAAAGCGGAAAAGATGCCTCTCTGGTTGTTTTTTGTCTTGTTCTTCCTTAATCCTCAGTATCTCTTCATGAGCAGGATCTATTTCTGTAAACTGATACAGGCAATAATTTGTAACTTTTGGTTAATTTAGATTTAAAAAGTTATTCGAAAAAAAGTGCGGATTTTGGCATTTTTTCAATACCTTGGCAGAATTGAGAAGTGTGTGATCCAGATCAAGAACAAGACAAAGCTTACGTGCAGCAAACATTTTATTTTGCTCTGCTATTCTTCTTGCTCTCTCTTTTTGAATATCTGCTTTCTGTTTCTCATCATAACCATCCAATAAATGATCCATATCTGCCCAGGATTTTGCAGCATCCACAAACACAGTTTTTGACTCAGTAGGACTGGTACGTATTTGATTTGCAATTGGTAGTGATGAGCTCCGACTTACAGTAGAAGCAGGCGAGCTCGACACTTTATCAGCAATATTGTTTGGAACCTTTGTAGATTCACTTGAAATAACAGGTGAGATAGTGGGTTGACAGTTGCTCACCAGTTGAGCTTGCTCTTTTTGCTCACCTACTATGAAACTATCCTTATTGATTTGTGGATTCAATGGTGAAGAGGCAACAGTTTTAATTGGTTCAGATACTGGATTTTCGTTTTTCTGGACCACATTGCTATGAAGTATTCGACGAGGGTCTCGAGGTTTCATTCTAATTTTGTTGACATCATTCTGTGCTGTCTATTAAGATTTAACATCGATAATCAATCATGCAATTCAACAGTTGACAATGCTTAAAATGTATTTACAAACAAGACATAAAAGTCTGAGAAAAAAAAACATATCATATGAACATTTTATATTTATACTGGTCTGCTCCTACAAACTGTTCAGACTTTAAATATAGGAATATTGAAATACTTAGATACAGAAAAATTAGCTTACCATGGGAGTAGTTTGTTGAGGTATCTGAGGTTTCATGTTTAGGTTCTTTCCCATATCTGAGGTTAATGATATAGCATTAGATAACACATTAGCTACTGGAACAGCTACATTCTGTTGACTCGCTGCTCCCAAGCTTTGCTGCTCTTTAAGTAATTGCATAAGCATAGTAGGGTTAACCGCAATACCCTTTAACACATCAGGTAAAGATAAAGAAGCGTTGATACTTGAAACACTAGGAACTGAACTTCCACTTAATCCATAGAAGTTATTATTACTAGCGCTTAAACCATTGGACTGATTGTTCAACTGTACTTTATGGTAAAATGTAGATGATATACCATTTTCATCTATCCATCCACCTCCTCCTGCTGACGTTATCTGGTTATCCTTCGGGGTTATCGATACAATTTTTTGCCTTTTCAAATTATTATCTTCCAACACGAGATCATCTACAGCCTTGTGCTTCCTATTATTCACACTTAGAGGTTCGGGGTTCATAAATCTGAGCCTAGGATCTCTACTTTTTGCTGATGACTTGGGGACAGGAATAGTGCCTAGACCAGTATTATGTTCAATAGGCTTAATGGGTGCCATTTGTGAGACGCCCAAGTTATTGTTTAAGTGCGTAGAAGAGGCGCTAACAGGCCCCGAATTGGTAAAAACTGAAGCACTTGACACTTCATTGTGGCTATCATCGTTACCATTATTGTCATCATCAGAAGGGGTTGGACTTGGAAGCTCATTGAACACAACATTAGAATTCTTTACATATTTCTGCTGGTAGGAAGACACTGCCTTGACTGCATCAGTTATATAGGGATGTGATTTGTTATTGTTTTCATTTACTCTTTTAGGTGCAGTTGGCATTACTTGAGTGGGCACAGGTGCAGGTTGTGATCCCAACCCGATTGGCTTTAATATTGGTAATGATGGTGAACTGTTACGGGTTGGTGAAGGGAGACTGTCTTCATCATAATCCTCATGTAGATTGAGTAATGGATTCAAATTAAACCTACCAGTCCTAGAGTTTGTAGAAGGTTCTTGCATCGGCAAACTCATACGCCCACTATTGTTATAACCAGTGTAACTACTTAATCTTGGATCAGCTTTTGGTTTTTCAGTTGATATAACTGGCTTTCCAGCTGCACAATCTGGAACATTTGTATCGATAGCAGTTTTTCCTAGGCAAATCGCTTCAGAAGCTAGAGAATGCACCTTTACATCTATCTGAAGAACAATACAACTCAATGTGATTTACTTCTATCTACTAAGTTTCAATTGTTAACATAGCAATCAAAATGAAACAAACCTCCTTAATTTGTTCAGGTGTTAGGCACAAAGAGTATTGATTTTTAATATGAATCAATAACCTACAACAAGATAGTATAGTTAGGATATAACTAAAAGCTTATTAAGCTATTTTGGGATATTAACCAGATAAAACCATGATGTCCATTAAATTTAGAGCAAAGAAATACCGAAGAAGCAAGTCCTTATTTTGATCTATGTTTTTCAAGTCCCCAGAGCTAAATGCCTGCAACAGTAAGATAAAAATTACACCGCCAAACCAATAGAAGTCTCAAAAGAAATAACTTAACAAATGTATCGCAATCATACAGAATAGAGAGTTTGAGTCCCTAAAAATGCTTGTTGAGCAAGCATATCCAGTACAGGTCCATGCCCTTCTGAAAACATTTGCTTCAGGCTAGCATAACACTTTTGCAACTTCGAACAAACTTCCTCAAAGGAACTACATGAAATTACAAAACCATAAATTAAATCAACTCTTTCCGTGAATCCTTAAGTTTTGTGAGAATTTGTTCAAAAAATTGTTAGTTTAATTGAAGTTGTGTTCTTTCCAAAAGTCAAACTTACGATTTTGCTTCTTCTTCTGTAATGCTTTCCAATTCTTCTAAAACCAATCCAAATTTCTTATCAAACTCGTCAATTTCCTCATCTTTTTCTTCCAGCTCCGGATTATTTTCAACTTTCTCGCCGTTCTTATTCACTTCGATTACTTCATCCACACAACTCGATTTTTCGGAATCTAATTCAATTTCACCTTCCTCAATCTCACCTTCTTCTTTTTCACCATCACTCACATTCTCTTCAATCATCATCTCAATCTCATTTTCTTCCTCGTCAACCTCATCTTTCTTAATTTGTATACCTAAAGGTTTGTTCAGAACCGCTTGCGCCCAAGCAAACGAGTACAGAGGTTGATAGTTTTGACGCTGAACTGGATTATAGTTATACCGAGTATAATCATTACCCCAACCTCCAGATCTAGGAGCAACCCTAGATCCATCCTTGAAATCGTCAGCGGTATTCTCTTTTAGAGATTCAGACGACGAATCTGAGTTCGATTCGTTGCCTTTCCGGTTATGCTTCGCCATCAAAATTATGGTGTGTTTAGACAATGAAATTTAATGCTTTTTCTATGAGATGGGTCAAATTATAGTCAAATTAGAGGTTTTAGAGACGAATCGGTTTATTAGGGTTTCAAATTTTGAATGATTTGAAAATTTTAACGAACTTTTGCAGCACGAGTATTGAAGAAAAATGAAGATTGGGGGCGACTAATTCAAATGAGAAGGTAAGAGACGATACTGCAGATTTATTTAATCATTTCTTGGTTAAGACGATGAATCTTAACCGTACGTCAGCAGTATTAGGTGGATACAGTTGTTACGTGGCTATTGGGCCTATGAATGAACATTTCACTGGGCTGGAATTAAATAAAATTGAAAATTATTTGTTTTGTCCTAGGATTTCCGTATTTCACCACGGGATACCATTGAGTTTAGAATCCATTTCATAATCATTCTTAAAATAGAAAAGTTATTGTCGTACTTTGAGCGTAAGATCTCAATGTTATTCATAATTACCACCGTGTTATGCTCTTTTTGTTATTGCATGTCATATTTAACTAGCCCGTATGTACACATTATATTTTTAAATATAGCATTAAAATTTATACATCTTTAATATTAAAATTTAAATAATGAAATTTATTTTTGTAATATATGTTGAATTTGTTAACATAGATGAGTTATTGCTTGAACTTATCGCTTTTGTAACTATGTTATGTGATCTTTACATCTTTTTATTTGAATAAAATTGAATTTTATCGTTTTTGTTATGAAATAAATAAGTAACAGGAAAATGGGCTGGAGGAAGTTTTTACTTCTTTTTTTAGACCTACGGACGCGCACTATTTTTTTTCGTTCTAAGAACAAACTTATGTAAAATTTAAATTTGCTTCTTAATTTCTTCTTGATCTTCATTCTGATATTACTGATCTTAGTTCATCGATCTTCTCGATTCAAGAACGCATGTTTCTTTATTTTTGTATTCGATCTTCTCGATTGTCTATCGATCTTCATCGTCTTTCTTTATCGTTGATCTTCATCATGCTTTGGATCTTTATCAAACAATTTCCTTACATTCAGGTATATTGCTCTTATTTGTTTCGATCTTCTTCTTGTCTTCCTCTGATATAAAATCGTTCGATTATTAAGTATATTTTTATTTTTCTAGGTTGCACAGTTTGTCTTCTTTTAGATTTCGGTACTTATTTTAGATTTGTTTCGATGGCAAAGTAAGATTTTATTGTGTATTGTTATGTTTCTTCAGCACAGTTTATCGTTTTACAATTTTAATGTTCGTCTATCATTCTACTGAATTTTATATGTAATTTGTTGCGTTGTGCTATGTTTATATAGCATTCTTTGCTGTTGTATTCATAATTTGTTTTAATTTGATTGTGCTATGTTCATTGATCATCTGCTTTTTAATTAATTTATATTTCTTTCATTTAGCACTTAATTTGATTTTCATTTGTTATGCTATGTTAATTTAGCATTTTCTGTTGTTGCTGTATTTATAAGATTAAGAAAGTTTGTTAATTGGTTTTTTAATTTCTTTTGCAGTACTTATATCTACAATGATGAAGCAAATAATTTGCTAGTTATTTTTGAACATAATGAGAATTGTTATTCTACTCGACTTACCGCAGGCTCTTCTTTGTTTGGTGTTAAGACTGAGATCTGTGAAGTTTGGTCACATCTTAGTCCATTTTCTACTGAGATATCTTATGTTCTTGAGAATAAGAATATAATCATTGATACTGATTCATATTTGATTAGTATTCTGTGTTTTCTAATTTTCAAGAAGAGTGAATATTTTAAGTTTACTGTTAAGGAAAATGTTTGTGCTATTGAAGTTGATATTGCTGGCTGTGGTTTAGGCTATGCAAGTGTTCAAAGCACTTCAATCGGTAGTAATTCTGGTACAAATAGTGATTCACATGCTGATTCTTCTTATTATTTGAAAGATATGTTGAAAAAAGGTTCTCAAAAAACTATTGTAGATTTTCTTAGTTTTTGTTTTAATGGAGCTGAGGATTTTCGGGAGTTTTTAATGACATATCAAATAAAAAATGGTTATGATTTGATTTTTGTAAGAAATTTTCCTGATAGAATTTCGGTTAATTGCTCTTGGTTGAAGGATGGTTGTAAGTTTTATCTTAATGCATCTTCGGATCATGGTCTACTCTCTCGGTTTTTTATTAAAACCTACGATTTTGATCATTCGTGTGGAGCCGGTCTTAGAGATGTTAATAAAGTTAATATTTCAAGTAGATTTGTTAAATCTTTGATTGTTGATCTAATTCGAGATGCTCCTATGAAGAATCCAAAAGATATTATGAAGGAATTTAGAAGAGAGTACAATTTTAATCTTTCATATTATTATGCTTATAGCGGAAAACGGTTGGCTTTGAAAGAAATATATGGAGATGACGCTATGTCATATAACGATTTAAATTGGTATTCGGAGGCGTTGCAAAAGTACAATCCTGGTAGTTACGTGGCCATGGAAGTTAATGCTTCAACCAATCAGTTTGTATTGGTTTTGGTGCTTGTCTACTTGGATTTAAACAGTCGACCATTAATATTTTTAGATGCAGCTGCTTTTAAGGGATGACCGGGTGTTTTGTTAACCGCTACTTCTAAAAATTATAATCAAGGTATGAGTTTCATTTTAGTTTTGTTTTATTGAGTAAATTATTTTAAACAAAAAAGTTTAATAAAATGGTAACCAAGGTATTTACTTGTTTATTTTTTCTGATAATGATAGATTAAACTATCATTGTTCAAAGTTGTACATAATTTTTAATGCAGCCATGTTTACACTAGAATTGTTTGCTTTATTTTATTCAATGATCGAGCCGGTTACACTAGAAATGTTTATAGTAGAAATGTTTACAAAAACAAGAACTAAAATTTTATGTAGCGGTAACTAAAAGACTTTAAAATAACATATACTATATTCATATATCATTTTGAACCTAATTTAATTGTGTATAATAGAAATTATTAACATTTAATACAGGTTTTGATGTTTAATATAATTCATGTTTCTTACTACTGAGCTGTCATTAATTATTTATTTTGTAGGTTTCTTTCCTCTTACTATGGGTATTGTTTCACATGAAAATGAATCTAATTGGTCTTGGTTTTTATCCCATTTGAAAGAAATGCTTAATGAAGATCGGTCTTTAGTTTTTATGTCTGATCGTCAATGGGATCTCATTTTAGGTGTCCCGAAAATATTTCCTTCTTCATATCATAGCTATTGTTTACTTCACATGGAACAGAATATTGGTATTGTTGTCAAGGCTACTAAAGGTGATTCATCTATTGTGGAGTTGTTCAAAATTTGTGCTAGAGCTTCTAATATGTATGATTTTGAGCGATATCTTTTTAAATTTAAGGATATTGAGGGTACATCCGTAGAAAATTTTCTAAGAGATAAACCTTTTGACCATTGGGTAGATTTGTTTTTTCAAGGAAAGCGTTATGGTGAATATTCTTCAAATGTTGCAGAAAGTTTCAACTCATGGATTTTGGAAGATAGAGTTATGCCTATAACTTCTTGTTTGGATGGTATTCGAGTGAAAGTTATGGAGCAAATGGAGAGACAAAGAGAGGAATGTTGTTTGTGGACAACGAATCTTTGTCCTGTTATGGAGGAATGTTTGTCTAAGTTGGTAGATGATGGCTTTGGTTGGGATGTTTATAAGTCTTCAGAATTTGTGTTTGAAGTTAAATCTCCTAAGTCACAGGTTGTTGACCTTAAAAATCGTTTATGCAGTTGTAATCAATGGAGAGTTACTAGATTTCCATGTGCCCATGCAATTAAGTGCATTAACAAGTCTAGATTATCAGTTTATGATTTTGTGGAGGACTATTTTACCATTAATGCTTTCAGATCTTCGTATGCTAATGCTATCAATCCAATTCCAGATTTTGATAAGCTAGTTGCTGCTGAAAATGATGTTTTGATTAGGCCTCCTAAAGAAGTTCGTGCTGCAGGAAGACCATCTACAAAGAGGCATGGTGGATTTGGATATTCTCAAAGTAAAAGAAACAGATGCAGTCAGTGTAATGAAGTTGGCCACAACAAAAGTAATTGTCTTGCTTCTTCAAAAAGTTAAGAAAATTTATGTGTTTTGTTAGTGTACTGGAGTAGTTTTTTAAGTGTAAAGCTGCTAAAGCTTATAGAAGAATGAAGTCAGACTTTGTGAAATCATTAGAAAATAAAATGTGAAATGTTTTGGTTATTTTGTTTTAATTCTAATATCTGTTGTTCGTATATTTTCCTTTGTTGTTGAATTTATGTTTTTATGAATCTATTATTTATTCATATTACAAAATATTTAATATGAATTAAAGAACTGCATGAGCTCTGCACTTCGGTATTAACGTTTCTATTCAATGCTAGATGTACTTATCATTTCACTCGAATGCTATTTGTAACTAGCATTTCATTATAATCAGTATGCATCACACCTGAAATACAATTTCAGCATTGAAACCCATAATCTGTTATTGTATAGAACTGAGTAAGCTGTTGTGCAAGAACGAAGGATCTGATGATGATGATATACTATTTATATGATTAGCTAATGAGATTACATGAGTGGTTTTGTGATGAATTGCCAGTATGATGATGTACTGTTTATATGATCTGGGGGAACATCTACCCCTATATTTCTTCTATATTGCAATGGAATATCTTTCCTTATTGTTAAAAAGAGCAGTTAGAAAAAGGAATCAACACCGATTTGTAAAGTGCAACCTATGGAATATCTTCATTATGCAGACTGCACCTCTTTGTTTCAGAAAATAACAAACAAAGTAGATAAATGGGATTGCAAATACTGGCTACTGACTAATAGTGTAATATATCATATGGTGCTATATTGGCTACTGATTTATGGTGTAATATATCATATGGTGCTATACTGGCTACTGATATATCAACTTCCTATTGCCACTTTAAAGAAATCAAATAAGATAAATGCAGACTTTCAGTAAGAAGGAAGGAAACATAAAACTTCTTGGGATAAATTGTGTGTGCCAAAAAAAGAATGGGCTATAGGCCTGAAAAAGTTAGAGGATCTACGAGATACTTGTGCACTAAACCTACTTTAGCAACTACCATCAAAATAACAATCAACGTGGACTGCGTTACAGTATAACTAGCATTACAGTTGAATGATGGTTGTATTTAGCATTTCAGTTGAATGCTAGTTGTAACTAGCATTACAGTGTAAACAATAGTCATCACACTTGAAACATAGTTCAAACATTGGAAATCATATAAAAATGCTATATGGATAAATTCACACATTATTCATCACAGTTCAATCACTGAGAAATGTATTTTCGCATAATGCTAGTTCTATCTAGCATTTAATATAAAACATTATTCGCCACTTCAGAAATATAGTAAAAGCATCAAAAAACACATAAAAATGACACTTGAATATATCCATAGTTTATACATTGTAGTTTATGCACTGAAAACAGACAACTATAATCGAACTAAATTCAAATCTAGAAGTTCAAATCCATCTGAGCAATTTATACACTGAGAACAAAATACAAGCATTGGAAAACATATAAGACTCCATCTCAGTTTAATTAGCAGAAGTGGTTCAGTTCAAATAAATCCAAAGTTCTAAGAAGTTAAAATGCAACAGCTATTCTTATGTAGAATCTTTGTAGGATTTCTCCACTGACCAACTGTATTGTGGATCATTGAGTATGTCATACACCACTGCAGCTCTTAGGTTTCTAAGCATTTCCTTTGGATATTTTTCTGGCATCTCATCCTTGTCCAGTTTTTTCAAGTTTACCATGACAAAGAATGCACAATCAAGTATGTTTCAGATATAGAAATATTAGTTAATATTACAGTATAACCTAATGCTCAAATAAGATATCATTCTTTATTCTAGAATTCTAAAATATAACTCTATATTTTGATCACAATATTAATCAATGCATTCATAGAAACACCATTGCTGCGTGTGGAATGTGCACCTTATACATAATTTTTTTGTTCAATAGATGCAGTTCAATGAACTGTCAATTAGCAATGATAGTTTTAACTATCATTTTGCATATTTAATGCATTCTAGTGCAATTTAAAAATACAAATGATATTTTGGTTATCAGTTTGCATGTTTAGTCTAGCCCAAAAGACTTTAAAAATATGTATGCTACTGTAAACAATCATTTTGATATTTGATAAATTTATAAGCACTGAAAAAATATAAATGATAGTTTGAACTGTCGTTTTTTTCATTTTCCCAATTTTATGCACTTCAAAATTATCAGTTGTAGGTTTAACTATCATTTTGATCATTAGATGTATTCAATTGTATTTTAAAAAAGAATAACAAAAGTTGGATGAATATACAAACTAAAATGACAAGAGAAGAAATAAAATTAGTTACTTACGAATCAGAATCATGTGGTGGGCTTTTTGGCTGCAGCACTTTATGTTTGTGAAATTCTTTGTTCAGTATTCCTACTTCTGCCCATTTCTTCTTGAACATCAATTCAATTTTGTCTTTCTGCAAGAAGAAAAATTAGTGCTGTATATTAATGTTACGGTGGTTTAAAAATTATACTTTTCTTACAAGAATGAGGGCTTGGTTATAGCTGGGGTTTGAAGTCCTTGTTGATCTAGTTTTTGGTTTGGTTGAATCATAATGACTCCACTGCATTGTTTCATAGTTTAGCATCAACAAGCTCCAATGGTTTGTGTAATGTAGAGGGAAGAAAATTTTCTCTGTAAATTCATCTTTGACAATTTCATCTATTGTTGGTATGACTATGTCTTTGATCACAGTTTGCTGATCATGTACTAAAGCATTCTGCACATTCATATGTATTAGAATACTTTATATTATTTTGTAACATTTATAATTAAAAGCTTATACTTACCATCATCATTGTAGTGAAGTAGTAACTGTGTTTATACATCTCTTGATTGTAATAAAACCAATCAATAAGCTGTTTAACCAAACAAAGAAGGTTGTAAGTTTTATGGGATAATTAATTTTTTATATATTTTTGAACCAGTAATATTAATGTTAGTATTCACTATCACATGTTTACTGCATTGTATGCACTGAAAATGCAAATGATAGTTTAAACAATCATCTTGGACATTCGATATATTTATATGCCCTTTACAAATACCAATGTTATTTTTAACTCACATTCTTTTATTCAATACATTTATATGCAGTTTGAAACTTTGAATGCTAGTTTTAACTATCATTCTCTCATCCTATACATTTATATGCACTTAAAAAACTATGAATGCTAGTTTTAAAAATCATTCTCCCATCCTATACAGTTATCTGCATTTTAGAAATACTAATGCTACTTTTAGCTGTCACTCTCTCATTCAATTCATTTATATGCACTTTGAAAAGTTGAATGCTAGGTTTACCTATCATTCTTCCATTTTATACATTTATATACACTTTTTTACTATCATAATTCTAATTTGATGCATACATGTCCATCTATAACCCCCTCAAACAGAACGGCTTCCAGCATAGATTTCACTATTGTGATTCCTCCTTTGTTCCCTTTATCTATTTCATATGCTATAGTGCTGTAATTGAAAATCAATAATTGACAAGTTGGTTTTTTTCAATTTTATTTAATTACAAATATAATGAAAGAAAAAAGATCAGAAATCTTACTTCTCATTTTCGTTAAATTTGAAGAAAGTAAGAATTTTGTTTTGCTATTCTTCATTCAATAATTGTAGAATACTGCTTTTTCTGATATCTTTACTCTTGTAAGCTTTACTTGATGGAGAGTACCCATCAACATCAATAATTTCTTTATTTTCAATTGTAGTGACTTGCTCATCTGTTTCAGTTTCAGATTCCTCTTTATAATCAGATTCTTCATTTTGTTCTTCTTGTTCCTGTTCACTTGTATTTTCTTTTTGACCTTCCTCAGTTTCAGGTTGCTCCTTTTGGTCTTCATTTTCAACATTTTTCTTTGTTTTTCTATGAACAATTTCATACCGGCAATCAGGATCAATTTTATTCCTTCGTTGGTGCTTTTTAACCCTCAAAACTAAAGAGCTTGGTTTCTTCTGTGTTTTTTGATGCACTGTTGGGGATTTTTCTGTTGCCTCTGAAGGTTTCTTTTGATTTTGTTGTTCTTTTTCTTACTGCATCATTTTAATTTCCTAAGTTATATTGAGATCAAATGATGGTGGTTCTATTTATTCCTTTTCTTTTGATTTCAACATCTTGATTTCTTTTCTCAACTGTATGATAATGCCTTCTGCTTGTATTCTTTTCTGTCTCTCTTTTTCTAATTCTTTTTCACTCTTCTTCAATTTATTTTCCAAATCTTCAATGTATTACTGCATTGAGTCGACTTGCTTTTTTGATGTCTCTTCCAAGTTTTCTATTTTTTGTATCCCAATATTCTCATTGGTATCCAGCTGAACAAATTTTTGTTGGCTTGTTTGTTGAAGAAGTGCTTTTTCATCTTTAGTCAGGGTTCTTATTTCAACAAAAATCTATGTAATAACATAAATAGTAATGAATGAACTAATTTTATATATAATTGTCATTTTTCATGTGATGCTATATCTGACTATCATTCTTTAGTAGCAACTGCAGAAAATTGTATTTGTGCAGAAATGATATATGTAACTATCATTTAAATTATGACTGTATAATAACAAAATGAAAACTATTAGTATACACTATGTTATGATATATTTATTTATCATTATATATTTTTTGTACTTGTGTGAGAAATAATACCTTTCTATTGTCCATGTTCATTAAAGCTTCTCTTGAAATGACCTTTTTCAAGCTTCCAATATTCCACCTCCCAAATCTAGGTAAGGTAGAACGGTATGTTGCTAATGGAGATATCAAATTCACATGCTCACATAGGAAAAACTACAAATAAAATATTACTTGTTAAAACATATAAGGTGTATAATTTCAGTTATAGAGATAAATGCATTAACATAAAGTTAGAATGTTGTACTTACAATTGGGAGCATGGAACAACCCGGCATGTTTCTCGACTTTGTTTTGAAAGCCGTCAAAGCTATAATCAATGAATGATGAATTGAAACCGGCCAAGATACCGAGTTCATTTTGTTTTGATAAATGATATAAGGAATATATCCCCATGGTAAGTATCTTTGGTTGTCGGGAAAGAAGAAGGTTATCATTGCAAGAATAATAATCAGTTTTGGAAAATCAGTTTCATGTTGAAATTGTTGTGCTTCCAGTTCATTATTTATCTTTGAAATTGTAAGATCCTTTGTGATGTGCTCTACTGTTCCAAAATTTCTTAGTACAAAATCTTTACAATTGTCTGGAAGGATTTGTAAACTCATTTTAGGTAATGGAAAAATATTAATTCCAGACAAAGGTAAGCTAAAGAGAATTAAAACATCTTCAGGTTTGATTTTTAGAAAAATATTCCCCACTTTAAAAGCTTCGTCATTGATAGAAAATGTTTCAATGATATCATCTAAGGTTGTTGATGATTTTGTAAAAGCAGGCATGGATAAAATTTCTTCGAAAAACACTAGCATAAATTTTTCGAAGGGTGTTTGTTTTAAATAATTCAATTGATCTACAAGATAACCTCCTTTTTTCTTAATTTTCCGGAAATTTTTTATCATTGGAAGCAAGCTACATCGATACTGATTTTTTTTCTGAGATACTTTCTTTGATTTTTTTCCTTCTGTTGTTTTTGATTTCTTCAATCTTTTACCTTTTGATTCCTGTACAAAAAAATATGAATGAATAATTCGGTATTTAAATGCATTCTTATTTTTATCTATCATTTTTTTCAACTATGAATGCATAATTTTCTAGTGCTATATTCATCTATCATTATTTTTTCAAATGCTATATTTGTCTATCATTACTCTTTTTCAATGTATGCTTCTACAGTTTAAAGGTTGAATGCTATGTTTGCCTATCATTTTTTCAATGCTATACTTGTCTATCGATCTGTAACTATTCATCTTATTGTTGTCTATCAACCGTCCAAAACTGAATGCTATATTCATCTATCATCTCATATTTCAATATGATGCATACAAATCAAATGATATATTGAACTATCATTCAATAACTATCTATTTGATTATCCTCTAGGGTTTATCAAATATTGAAATGATATTTTCATTTACCATTTATCATTCCATCATAACACATACAGTAAATAAAATGATATATTCAACTATCATTCTATCATGCTATGTTTGTCTATCATTTTTTTCAATGCTTTATTTGTCTATCATTCTATAACTATTCATCTTATTGTTGTTTATCATCTGTCAAAGACTGAATGCTATGTTCATCTATCATCTCATATTTGAGTATGATGCATACAAATCAAATGATATATTGAACTATCATTCAATAACTATCTATTTGATTATCCTCTAGGGTTTATCAAATATTGAAATGCTATTTTCATTTATCATTTATCATTCCATCATAACACATACAGTAAATAAAATGATATATTCAACTATCATTCTATCATGCTATGTTTGTCTATCATTTTTTTCAATGCTATATTTGTCTATCATTCTATAACTATTCATCTTATTGTTGTCTATCATCTGTGAAAAAACTGAATGTTATGTTCATCCACCATATCATATTTTAATATGATGCATGCAACAAATCAAATGATGTATTGAACTATCATTCGATAACTATCCATCTAATTATCATCCACCGTCTATTAAATATCAAAATGTTATTTTCATCTATCATTGCATCTTTACACATACAGTAAATAAAGTGATATAATCAACTATCATTCTTTAATTATCATTCTAATTATCATCTAACATTTATAAAAAGCTGGAATGCTATTTTCATCTACCATTTCAATATAATGCATGTAACGAATAAAGTGATATATTCAATTATCATTCTAAAACTGTCTATGTGATTACCAATTCAGCATAAACTTTTATTGTAAAACTATTTACAATTAAAATGATAATTCAACTATCATTGTAAAATTATCTTTTATTTGAAAAAAAAACCAGATGTTATATCTTTGTCTTTCTTTTTCTACTGACGATTTCATCACAAAGCTGTTGTTTCTTCATGTCGTCTTCATTCATAGTTTTTGTTGCCCTAGGTTTTTCGTCCTCTTAGTTTCTTCATGAATATCAGTCGAATCAACAACCGTGGATGAATTAGTTTTTCGTCTTCTCTTTATTTCTGTACGCATAGCATTGGAAGCCCTACCTTTTGAAATCCTAGGTTTATCGTTTATTTGTTCAGGAATTGTTGAAATATGTGGATTTACGTCCATCGACTTAGCTTCTGAAGTCGATTGCGCTTGTAAATCAGTTTGAGGAAGAAAATTTATTTGAGTTTGGGTTGCCATTGTTAGATGGAGGAAAAATTTTGTTTACAGAGGAAAAGAGACTAAAAAAGCAGGAACGATCGTGTAATTTTGGCGCTTGACCTTGAGACGGAAGTTAAATTTTAACGTCCGTTAAAATTAAATTTTATTAAACTTTTTCCTTTAAACTAATTTACTCAGTAAGTAATTATATACTGTTTTATTTTTAGAATCTAATATCTGTTAACCAAATAAATGTAAACCATAACTCAAAATTTATGTAAGTTAAAAAACTATAGTAAATTTTTATATATTAGTAAGATTTGAATCTATCATTCGACGTTCATACTACAAAAGGAATATGATTTACAAATGTCATAAAGGCGTCGGCGAGCCATGGGTATATCACCTACCAACGTTATGCCGACGCCATAAGGGGCATCGATAGAAAATGTGTGAGAACTTTTATTTTGATACCTAAAAAACGCTTCTTGTAGTGTTATTACCGATGTCATACTGACGACTTTCGTTGACGCCTTGCGGACACCACCACCGACGCCCTCTCGATTACTTTTTAAATTGTAAAAATTAGTTTTTTCGTTATCAAGCAGACATTTTGTCAACGTCTTTGCTGAAACACATTTGCAGCATTTCTGCTGCATTTCTGCTGCATTTCTGCTGCATTTCTTGCCTCAATCACACATTCAAATATATATAATAAATAATCACCCATATCACAAATTTATATATCACAAACCTCCAAATTCATACCAAATCATATTAACAACCATCGTAATATCATAATATACCAAACCATGCAAACACCAATGTGTACAATCATACAATGATCTTACAACTATACAGACACAAATTCATACAAACACAAATTATCTTACAAGAAAACCACTTACAATGGCATGAAGAAGAAAGATAACATTGTCCATCATCATGTCATTTAGTGTCCTTTAGCGATGCACATCATCTCCTGTGTAGGATCACCATTCGAAATTATATCTCACTTATTCCTCAAACTCTCTTTCCTAAGAAACTCAAACACCCCACTGGTTGCACGGCATAACGACACGATAATATGATAGAATGATGCACCATAAGACTTGCGTGGTAGTGTTGTTATAACTGGTAATGGTGGCTGAGGTAGTGCTGGCGACGACAACCACCATCATTGACAGTCCATAACTCCAGTGCTAACAACATCCCTTCTAGCACTATCTTAACCAACTACCATCGGTTATAACAACACTACTACGCAAGCTCTGACGCCTCCTATATTAATACTACAATGCTACCATGTCATTCAACTGAGGCGGTGACCAGAGACATGCGTGGTGGTGCTATTATTGATAGAGTTGGGGGTGTGCTCTAGGGGCAATTTTGTAATTTATTGTAAATTAATTAACTCTATAATCAATTATTGTTTATAATAAATGTATTATTCTTTCTTTTATATATTTGTTATAATGTGTTATAAATAATTAAATGTTTAATTGAAATATATTTAACAGAACATCCATAAATGGTGTGTTTGTGATAGTAATTACAAACAGTTGTAATCATGAGTATTGTATCACAATATAATAAATATGTCATTTCAAATATTCCTGGTAAAGATGCATTAAGACTGAATATTGATATATCCTTTGAGACTGGAGTACATAACACTCTCCAAATATTAGGCAGTGTATTACTTATGACTACTGGAGGCACCATGGGGTTATTACTGATAGTTGTTGGATAACTATGGAATGATTCACTCGATAGTTTTCTGTTAGTTAATATAACTAAGGTCAAACAGAAAATATCGATGTGACTAATTTACATAGTTCTCTCGGCTTTAGAATACTATTGATCTTCAATATGAAAGCTCTGCTTTGATTATAGTCAATTTATGACACATCGTCCATCGAGTGTAGTTGGGTCGAGTGGAAGTATTAGAAGTGAAACACTATTCAGGAAAGGGTTCGTCTCCTTGGTTATATGGGGTGAATATCACGATCAATTGAATTCAGCTCAAAGTGAAAATCTTTCGCTAGAGTGGTTCGGTTAATAATAATTGTTATTACCGAACCAAGGACTTTGTGTTTGGACTATAGAATTGAATATGGATAATATTGGAATTTTGACCATTACCAAATTCCATAAGTCCGAAGTAATATAGTTTTGATGAAGAGAATTGGTGTAAATAATCATCACTACTAGGTAACGCTTAATAAAGTAATATTGGATTTTACCGAATCCAAGTAAGCAATAAATTTGATCAAAGTATCACATCACCTGTCAAGTGACGTTTGAACGTTAATATTTGAATTGTTTGATATTAATCGCTGATCAAATTTACACCTAAAAAGTCACACCACCGAAACGTTGCATACTCCTTCGACCACATGATTTAATTAATTTGTAATTGTTATAAATTAACTAAATTAATTAATATTTATGAAATATTAGTTATAAAAATTGTGTTTGATGTGTTCAACAATGTTAATAAATATGTTTATGATAGTTATAAATATATTAATCATTATGTGATCTCGGTATGCATTTCAATTAGATTTAAATGCGATAAATATTGTTCAGGCTTGAAGTGGGTTTGAAGCCCATATGGGGCATGGGAATTTGAGCCATGATATGATCATGGTATAGGTGGCATGACATGGCAAAGGGGGTCGGGTTTTGATATTTTAAAAGGTAGAGAATGAGTAAGAGAAAAAAGGGGACCTTGATTCTACTTTATCTCTCTAACCTCTCCTTTATAAAAGGATCATAACCTGCATTTTAAAACTACTTTTTTAGAGCCTCTACCCTTACTCTTGCTGGCCAAAAATAATCCCCCTCTCCTTTAATATGTTCAAGCTCAAATCAAATATAATCAAAGCTATTCGATCGCCGATGGTCAATAATTCAAATCTAGCACCTTCGGGATTGGAATAAGATTCAAATGAGCTCGTATTTACGTTTCAACATGTATTCAATAGGCCATGGTGAAGGTATGTTTCAGATTTACAAATATAAGTTAATATTGTATTAATTTCATATCATATGATGTTTAGATCGATATGTGACGAATCTAGTATATCGATATATCGTCACATTTGATGGTTGTATATTTATGTGCTTATGTAATTTATAAATAATTTATATATGTATATACACACACACACAATATATTAATACGTGCGGCATAAAAAATTTAATTTAAAATTAAAATAATATTATTTAAATCATATAAGTTTCATAAATATAAATATTAAATATTGCATCATACAAATTAATCTATTTTAAAATTTTATATAATTAGTTTTACACCTAAAAGGCTCGCGGCATAAAAAAAATTAGTACATATAATATACACACACACACATATTATTTAATTATTATTTAAATCAAATTAATTTCATAAATCTATAACATCAATAAATATATCCTATAAAATATGTTTTAAATTTTATAAAATTAATTCTATACCTAATAAACTTTCAAAAGAATTTTTTTTATAAATTAAATATATATATATATATGAAAAAATTAATAATTAAGTATAAAATTGATTTTAAATTATAATATATATATATGGTTATATTTAAATGATAAAATATTGTTCTAATTTTATTAAATAATAATATACAAATATTTATGTTTGGAAATAATTTCTATTTTTATTTTATTAATTTTCGAACGAAATTTAATTTAATTAAATATTAAAAAAATTTGTCATGAGCATTATTGGATATGAATATATATTTTATATACAAATTTTATATAACTCATGTATATATTTTCATATACATATTTATTAACAAATTATTTACAACTATATATTTATATTTTTTTATACGTATTATATATATATATATAAATAGATTTATTGTGGATTCTATAATAAAATAAATAAATAAATAAATTTTTAATCTTTTATTTAAATTGATTTTGCATTTATTTGGTTTTATATGTATACACACACATATATACGTATGTATGTGTATATTACAAATTCCTTATATATATATATATATATATATATATATATATTATTTTAAAGTTAAATATATATACGTATGTATATTTGTAATACTTTGTGTATATGATTCAAAGCACATAAGTATACATTTAAACGATATATTTGTATACTAGAGAGGTTAACATGTCTGTTAGTGTAAATCTGTAACACCCCCTATTTTTTATAACATTATTTAGGATATTTAATTAGCTAAATAAAATAAAATAATGTGTTGATTAAGAGATTGAGATTTGATTTAATTAAGGGGTAGTCGTGCCATTTAAACAATGAATTAAGATAAGAGTTTAAAATGAAATATAGAAGGGGTAACATAGGAAAGAGGTCATTCCTACATCTATATCCCTTAGCCGTGTATACTCCTACATGTTCATTTTCATTTGTTTAAAATTTTAAAAGCTAAAGTCGACCACCATTAACAAGAGCTAGAGAAAGAAAGATAAAGGGGAAGTTCAATCAACATCAAATTCATTCAAATCTCACACCTTTAATCTCTAAAGCTAAGGTGAATAATGTTTGCATCTCTCATTTGTTTTGTTTTCGGATTTAAGGAGAAATCTAAAATGTTTTGCAATGTTTTGCCATGTTTTTGAATAATGGAACGATTATATATACTTGTTGATGATTTGTGTATGTTCATATTGATTTATGATATGTTTTAAGGTAAAAACCTATTAAATGACATCTAAATGCCTTGTAAATTTTTATATAGACTAGAAATAATATTTTGGAGATGGGTTTCAATTTTTAGAATTTTTAGAATTTTTGTGGATTTTATATTAATTTTCTAGTAAAGAAAATGTTATTTCGAGTTATAAATTATTTACGGTTAAATAATAGAAGGTATGGGTCTAAAAATTTATATGTTGGAAAACATATTAAAAGAGATTTTCTGAAATTTTTGTAGATATTTCCTAAGTGTTTTAATGGATATATAAAATTATTTAAGGTTTGGGACTTAAATTTTTATATATTTATAAAAGTAGAAGAGGCTCTTTGTAAATAATTCATATTTGTTATTTTTTGAAATTGGCAGCACTTTTGAAAAAGTAAAATGGCAACCAATCAGATTTAGACAAACAAGGCAGGTTAGGTACAAAAGAAATAGTTTAAATGGACAAATAAATAGGTTTTTCACCATTTTGATGCTTTCGGCACCAGGTTCCGCCTCTTTACCTTCGCCTCCGACACAGTCGAAATCAATGAACATGGTATCAGGGAACTAATATGCAATGAATTGGATGTAGGCGAAAGGTAGAGGGTCGAAACCAGGGGTTCCGAAGGGATTAAGGCTTTACCTTGTTTTTAAACAAAAATGCAGCTTCATGCTTTCGACTAAGAAGCTTTCAACTTGGTTGGCTTTCGACTGGGTCAAATGGATTTAAAGGAAATGGTTTTCGATTGGGTTGCGCCTTTGTTTTTAAACAAATGTTTTCGACTAAGTCGAAACCTTTATCTGCCTCCTTTTTACCTTTCAACCCAGTGAGTTTCGAAGGGGTACTTTATTTTCTAAAATTTGGCCACATCTCCAAATGCTTTCGAAGAGATGGTTTCGACACTATCACTTCTTTACTTAGGAATGCTTTCGAAAGGTAGGCTTTCGACTTAAATGGTTTTAATGACCCTTTTACTCAATTGAAGTATAACCCAAATGGTTTTGAAAGAGTTGATTTAAACGATTTCGAAAAGAAGTGCTTTCGACATTAGTGGGTTTATGATCCTTTTGCTCTACTTGAAGGCATAATCCAAATGGTTTCGACCGAAACGTTTTTCAAAGGGAGAGTAAGCTTTGAATGGTTCGAAAGATTCCACATATTTTGAATTAAACCCAAGTGCTTTCGAATGGTTTAGATTTGATGCTTTCGAAAGGTTTTTAAAGTAAGGTTTCGAAGGGGTGGTTCCCCAATGGTTTCGAAGGAGTCGAAAGGTATGGTTTTTCTAGTTGTTTTGAAAGGATTAAAAGGAAGGGTTTCAAAAGGCAATGTTTAAAGGATTTAAAGAAAGATGTCTAAGGTTTTAAAGCTTTCAAAAGAAATGTTTTTCAGAGGTTTCGAGAATGGTTTCGAAAGGAATGTTTTGGTCTTTCGACCTGAATTAAAGGAAGGGTTTTACTTGGTTTCAAAAGGAGTACTTTCAATAGATTCAAAAGGGGGACTTTCAAAGATTTAAATGTTTTCATCAACTTTGATTTGGGTAAAGTGTGTATATATATATAACATGACAATGTGATTTTGAGTAAAGCCTCGAATATATATAGATTTTCCTTGTTTGAGTTTGATTTAAAGATTTTAAATCATTTTGAAATGGTTTTCAAGGAAAATTATGGGAAGGGATCCCTGAGTGAAATGTCTTAAATATTATAATACCAAATGGGACTGGTATAAGGTCGCACCCTATACATTAGCTATTAGCCCTAGCTAATTTTATCTAAAATTCCAATGTGTAGGTCTTTGTCACAGGTAAGACTAAAATTATGAATACACACAGAAACGAATATATGTTTGTATAGATAGGTTACCAGTGAGCCCGCAAAACCATTAGGATCAGGTGACCCTGGGAGACAATAAGTTAAGAACAGACCGTCCAAAAGAGAAGCATTTAATAGATAGTTAAGGACAGAACGTCCTGAAGAAGAGGAGTGTCTAACAAATGGTAGATAAATTTTGATATGTTGTCTGGTAGGCCCGAGTCAGCCAAAGGTTAATAGTTAGCCAAAAAAACTAAAGTGTTTGAACAAATAGTTCATTTATTACCTTATATGTATGTTTACATAATGATGCTTTACATATTTTAACCAGTTTTGGTTGCAGGAAAAGATTTGCAAAAGATATGTTTTAAAAGGATGTTAGTGAGGTAAAACTCATTCCGCTAAGCGACGTGGTCTCACTTAACATAAAATAACAAAGATGAACAGTATTATTCACACCAGGTTTTGTGTCTGACTTGAAGTTTTTGTTTTTCCCTTAAACTCTCGGGTGCTCAAAATTGATTTGAGTAGGCTGAGGGTTGAGGTTTTCAGGTTTTTGTTACTTTGGCGAACAAAGCTTTCGGAGACGAGCAGGTGGTTGACGGATAGCTAATTAGGAGTACAGATTATTTTGTTTATTTCCGCTGTGTATTAAGTCAAATATGACTATATTGCTTTGATCAACCAAGGGGGCATCGTCATATGTCGCCCTTGGCGTATTATTGTAAATTATATTTGATAATTGCTAGGAAAACATTTTGGGATTATGTAATTTGGATATGAATTTGTTTTGAAATGTAATCAGTAAAATGTTGTATTTTGGAAATCTGTGAATTTGTTCATATTTAAGTGCTTCTGATATTATGGATACTATTAGCATTTCCGTATGGATGACTGCAGCATCTGTAGCGCTTAGCTTTTGGTCTCTAGATACGGGATGTTATAACTTGCACTACAAGAAAATCTACCTTTAGTTGCAATTAATGGTAGCGTTTGTAGTGTAAGTGCAACAAATACTACCTTTTTCAAGTTTTTATTTTTTATTTTAATTTAATTTTAGGGTTGCCGCCTTACTTTGTTTCGATGAAAAACTTGTCACGTTTTTTCCTCATATTTCCCTCCACGGCCTTCTTTTTTCCTCCACTATTTACATTTTTCCCTCTTTCAACAAATTTCCCTCCTCTCGCTCATTTCAATCGTCCTATCCACTACCGCACCGTCGTCGCACGCTACTTCTTGGAACAGCTCTCATCACGCTACCTCGTCGATCAGCTCCCATCCACTTCGTCTCCCCTTCGCTTTTTTCACAAGCCCTGAATCTAAAAATCAGGTAATCACTGTATAACTTGTTTGGGATTTGGTAGATTATAAATCGAGGTAATCATTGTATAACTTGTTTGGGATTTGGTAGATTATAAATCGAGGTAATCATTATATAACTTGTTTGGGATTTTCCTATGCTTATTTTTTTTACTCTTGGATCATTGCCTGTGCTCAGTTCAATCGCGTATTACTGCCAAAGGTAAGTTTTGTGTTCCCATTTCTTCCCGAATTTAACTAGTTTTAGCGAAGTTGTTGATTTTTAAGAGAATTAGATCTTGTTGATTTCACTGAAGTCACAGTATTTGGGCGTAATGAAATTGGCTAATTTTTTGGTCCATTTTTCATCTATTTATATCTCTATTTTGTATTTTTGGTGGTAATTTTTGGACGTCATTTGGATTAAAAAAATTTAGATAATCGTCCGATTTTGAGTATTTGGTAAAAATGGGTTTTTTTGAATATGATGGTTTGTTGAAAATTTTTAAAAAATATTCAATTAGATAGTTGAATATGCTAATGGGGCTGTTAACTTTGGCGTTATTATGATTTTGAGATCTTTCTGTTTGCTTGTTAAATTTGGGGGTTTCTCATTTATTTTCTTCACCATCTATTACCTTAGCTAGATCTGCATAGATTGTTGTCTATATAAATTGCAACTTTTGAATATCTTTATGAAAATAATTTAGCTATATTGAGAAAAACAAAGAAATCTGTAATTATCTGGCTTTTGTTAATGGTTGGTTGAATATGCATAATCTTCATTTCTTTTGCTTATGAAATTTTCGGCAATAATAGCACACAAAGAAACATACGATTTCATCATCATTTGATTTTCGTTCAATCATTATGAATTCAATGGTTTGTTGATATTGATTCAACATTTTTGACCTGCAAGGCTAGCAACAAAACTTTGAACAAATAGCGGGGTTAGTATGATTTTAGTGGGTAAGTCAAAGGTTATAGAATATTAAATCATAGTCCAAAACAATCATGCATGCTCCTTATCATTCATAGTATATTCTTATTTCCTTTTAGAAGGTTTTAGCCAGCACTGTTAGCATTCACTTCATTTAATAGTTTCAATGTTATTTTGTTGTCATCCTTATGGATCTCTCTGATTGCCTAGGGCATATGTAGCATGATTTGCATGAGTAACTGACCTTTAACATTTCCATCTTGTGATCATAATTTTTCATTCCCCTTATAAATGTTCTTCTCATTTTTATCTCTGGCAGCATTAAAGAAATAAAAAGCAACATGGGCTGCTTTACATCTTTGAGAGGGAAGAAGAAGAAAGACGACAAACAAACAAAGACAAAGAGAATTTCAAGAACCGAATTCACAAGAACGATGCTTCCAGAACCTGTAACACAAGCACCATCACTTCAGTCTACTCCTCCAAGCTTCAGAAACCGAGCAAAACAGATACCATTGATCAAGCGACCTAGTATGAATTCTCGCACTCGTGCATTATCTGCTCCATCGAGTTTAGTTGTTGACGATCATTATGCTCTTTCATCATCAGAAGTTGAAGACCAAGAAGAATATAAGGGTCAAGCTGGATCGATAAATAACAACAGATTTTCAAATCCTCTGCCTCTTCCACTGCCATCTCCTAAAAGCATATATTATTCTAGAAGCTTCAAATCAGGGAATATGAGCAACAAGGTGCAAGTTCCAGGTCCTTTGCCTTTGCCTCCACAAGACAGACTTCGTAGTTTTTTGTATGAGGAAATTTCATCTACTTGTCAGAATTTTTCAGTTGACAGGTGTATGTCTGGAGGTATATCCTCGACTGTATATAAAGCTACGTTTGGTAATGAAAATGGAAGTTCGAAGAAACTAGAAGGTACGGTTACTTGTTTGTTACCTTTATCACAGGTAAACTCACTTTTAGTGACATATTCATGAATGATATTTTTAGCACGCTCATATGATTTTGCATGTAATCTTACACACATTTTGTGTCTACATTCTTTTCATATTTGTAAGAAAATTGTTGTGAAAAAATCTTGTTATATTTTAATAACAAATCTTGCCCTCTTTTAATTGTAGAGATTGAAGGAGTTTATAAATGAGGTGAATACTCGACCAATGAAAAAAATCTACATGTATGCATGTAATAATACTCTGACTAAACATCTAGATAGAAATTTTCCTATGCTTCAGTGTTTTTCTTCAGTGATTGTGCTGTCATTTATTTCATAGCCTTCCTGTTCTTAGAAAAGAATAAAAATATTTTGATTTGGTTACATTTTTTGGACATATTTGTTAAGTTTTGTGAACTCTATTATTCATGAATTTTTTTAATCTTCACCCTATCCAAAATGAAAAGCTCAAAGTAGAGTTTGAGCTATTTAGTTGAAATTCTTAAGGTATAAGACAAACCAATATTCACTAAATTGGACAACAAGATGCGTTAATGAGTACAATTGTCTATTTAGACAGACTCTGGACTCAAGTAATTCAAAATAATTAATACTACTAATTTTTTTCTCGGATACGTTGCACTTTTGGAAATAACTCTTCTTGCCAGCACATTCTTATATGGGCATGTACCTAATTTATATGACCAGTGTCTTTGTTAGCCATTAATTTGTTATTTACCTGTGTGAATTTTTCCATCCATTCGGGTCACTTGGTATACACTTATTTGTTCCATACACCAAGTTGGACAACGGTTTAACATTTTGGTTCATTGTGTCTACAATAATTAGACAGCAATGAGTTTCATAATGCATAATAAACTGCAACTTATTACTTAATTGAATAATACAGAATTTAGAGGATACAACAATGTTGTTTGCTGTTTGTTCTTTACTTGTTGGGTGAAAAAAGTGTTTATTTATAGTTTACAAGTTTAGATTATCCGCCAGCCTTGTTTTGTTAGATAGCCTATATATAAAACAATTATAGCATACACTTGTATTTTCCAGTATACACTTATTTATTCCATACAGCCTTGTTTAGTTTTATAGTTCGTCAGCATTGTTTTGTTTTGTCAGCCTTGTCTTGTGTACTATTACAGTATACACTTATATGTTCAAGTTTTTCATTGATGGCTTGTGCAATGTTGTATAAGGTTTCTCTAAGTTCAAACATAGAAAATGAAATAAAGCATTTAAAATGGATAAATTGAAATGGAGATGCAAATTGCATAAACTGCACAGAGAAGTAAGGATAAAAATTTAATAGAATATATAGGTTCTTTTCCTTTACAATCTTTCAGGCTGTGTTGCTTACAATTCAGGTACTGGATGTGGCACATCTATGCTTGAAATGGTTTTAAAACTGCATCCATCATGAAGGTAAACTATTTGATTATTTTTTACATATAGACACTGAGGTTGTCAAATTCGGTGCATGCATTATACCATAAATGTTCCAATTGCTTTTCTGTAAAATTTACAATTTTTGCTTTTACCGGGATTTTATGTGCTCTGATAGAAAAAGAGATAGATTCTAGTGAAAAAATGGCATGTTATAAGTTTCAGCTGGAGAAAGAAGTAAATGGCACTGTCTTCAACTTTATTGCTTTACCTGGATTTTATGTGCTCTGTCTTTGTTGTGTGAAACCTAACTTAGTTTTTTTGAAAAGTCTTAGTTTGGTTAACAACAACGCTTGGTTTGGTTGAAGTGTGCAATTAATGTGCTTCAGTGTTAAAATGTGATGGTCCAAGTTTGGATTAGATTAACACTGCATAACTATTGTGCTAAAGTTTGTTAAACTTGTTTGCAGGTAATTAGCTATTTCGAAGCGAAGAATGTCGACAACAAAGAACTATTGGTAATCAAGCAACGAACATGACTTTAATTGTTATATATGTTGTCGTATTTTGTTAGTACCATTTGTGGAAACTTGTCTGTGAATGCTGTAGTATGTGACTTATTTTATTGAAAAGCTACTATTGAATTGATTATGGATATTATATTTGATTGTGAGATTAGCATGTTTTTGCAATTATTTGAATATGATGATCATATGATTGATTGTTTGTATATGCTAATTATGTGATTTAATTGTTTGTTTGAATATATGAAAATTATATAGTTGCATTTTAAAAACGCTACTGAAAATCAAAAAAAGCATATAAACAAAAAATGCAACCAAAAAATGAAGACTTATGGTAGCGTTTTTTTAACCCTACAGAAAAAACCTATAGCTGCATTTAAAAGTGACTTTTGGTAGCGTTTTTTAAATCCTACAGAAAATACCTATAGTTGCATTTAAAAGTGACTTTTGGTAGCGTTTACTACAACGCAACAAAAAGTTTTAGACTTTTAGTTGCATGTCGTATAGCAGCGTTCTCTAAAACGCTACCATAAGTTATGGTAGCGTTTTTTCAACGCTACCAAAAGTCTTTTCTGGTGTAGTGTTGGTATCAGAGCTTAGGTTTATGAAAAATTTTAAAATAAAAAATGGTTTTTGAAAACATAATCCTAGAAGAATTAGAGTACGATTGGGGTGCGGGATAATGCTATAGTAACTTAATTGTATTTATTATATATAAGTATACGCTTTATCTCTAGTCTCCTATCTTTGTTAGGTTATTTTTCTGTATCTCATGAGGTTTGAATACAGATATGGATGGTAGAAGAGGAAGAGTTAACCCAGGAGGGGAGGGCACCGTTAGGAATGCCAGGCCTAATGCGAGGAGAGGTCAAGGTCAGGCACAAGCAGAGAATGTGGGTGTTGGAGTCCCGCAGGTTGGAATGGAAGCTATGTATCAGTTCTTCGTGAACATGGTGCAAGCAGGTGTTTTGTTGGAGTAGTGGGAGGAGGAGTTCCGGGAGCTCCAGTTGTCAACGACTATGCTAAGTTAAGTGGAGACTACACTAAGCTCGGAGGAAAGCCATTTATTGGAACAGAGGATGCCATTGAGGTGGAGAACTAGTTGAATTGCATTGCAGACTTGAGGCTCAATGATGAGCAGAAGAGAAGGTTGGCATCGAGACAGCTTCAGAGAGCTGCTTTGTTTTGGTGGAATAGTGTGACTATGGCAGTGGATGAGGAGACTATGACCTAGGCAGAGTTTAAGAGGAGGTTCCGGGAGAGGTTCATGTTGGTGATGGCACAGTCTGTTTTGATCCGAAAGTTTGCTAAGCTATAACATGGAGAGATGACTATTCTGGAGTATGCCAATAGGTTTGAAGAGCTAGCCAGATATGGTTATGCTGCAGTTGATACAATGATGAAGAGGAATGAGAAGTTCATCAAGGGATTGAAGCCTGAGTTGGCCAGGGCTACTTTACTGCATATTAGAGATCCATGTGATATGGTTGTGGAGATGGCTTTGAGACACGAGGAGATGCTCGTTTGTCAGGAGAAGAATATGGTGAAAGAAGTCCAGGTTGGGCAGAATCAAAAGAGGAAGTTCTTTCATAAGAAGGGTAATCAGAAGGGTGGAGCAGCCAAAAAGGGGAAGTCTGAGGTGGTCTGTTTTAAGTGCGAAAAGAAGTGTCATTTCACCAATGAGTGTCATACTGGGAAGGCTAAGGAAGTGATCGGGAAGTATAACATTAGATCCTTCAACTGCGATCAGATATGCCACTATAAGAATCAATGCATGGAGCCCGCTAAGGATGGAAAGGGCAAGGTGTATGCAATAGAGCCTATTGCTTCTAAGCCGACGCCTCGGGAAAAAGGAAAGGCAGTTTTGGGAGGTATGCTTCAGATCCATGGTATGTCTGTTAGCGTTCTATTTGATACTGGTGCATCATATTCTTTTATATCTAGATGTTTAATAGATAAACTTAACCTAGAACCCACATATTTAGTTACTTCCTTACGGGTTGTGAATCCAATATGAGGGTAAGCAACACTAAGGTTGAGATATGACCAGTTAGAGTTTGACCTGTTAGGCCATACTTTTCTTTGCAGTTTGCATGTGTTTGATTTTGTGGGGTTCAGGATTATTCTTGGGATGGATTGGTTAAGTGAGTATGATGTTAGGATATTTTGCCAGGATAGGAAAATATCGCTTAGGCACCATGATTATAGCGATCATATTGTTTATACCGTAGAAGGTTCTAGCGATGAGGTGAATGCTTTGTTGGTTTTTATGGAGTTAGAGGATGAGTTGAGTCGAGTTTTCATGGTTAGAAAATTCGCGGATGTGTTTGAGCCAATAGTTGGATTGTCGCTGAAATGAGCCATTGAGTTTCAAATAGATTTGGTTCCGGGAGCAGAACCAGTGATTAGGCCGCCAAGCAGGATGACCCTTCAGAGATGATGAAGTTGAAGATACAATTGGTGGATTTAGAAGGCAAGAGTTTTATCAGGCCGAGTAGTTCGCCTTGGGGAGCAGCATCAGTGTTTGCTAAGAAGCTGGACGGATCGTTGAGGCTATGTATCGATTATCGTAAGTTGAATGAGAGGACGATAAAGAATCGATATCCATTGCCCAGAATTGACAATTTGTTCGACCTGTTGAGTGGAGCCAAGGTATTTTCTCAGTTGGATTTGGCAAAAGGTTTCCATCAGCTCAGAGCAGCAGAGGATAGTATACCTTTGACGGTGTTTAGAACCAGATATGGATCGTACAAATGGTTAGTTATGCCGTTCAAACTGGCAATTGCGCCGACATTCTTTGTGGATTTGATGAACCAAGTTTTCCGAGAGCACTTAGATAAGTTCATATTGGTTTTTATAGATGACATCTTGATATACTCTAAGGATGAAAGAGAGCATGAAGTTCATCTTAGAGTGGCGCTTGGACGCTGAGGCAGCATCAGCTGAAGGCGAAGTTTTCGAAGTTTTATTACTGAAAGAAAGAAGTGAAGTTTCTGGGTCATGTAGTCTCATATAAAGGGTTGTCAGTAGATCCAACTAAGATTGAAGCGATGAATAGTTGGAAGAGACCCGAGACAGTGACGGAGATAAAGAGTTTTCTTGGATTGGTTGGTTATTATCGGAGGTTCATTAAGGATTTTTCGCGAATAGTAGCATCGGTGACCAAGCTAACAAGAAAGGATGTGAAGTTTGTGTGGACCGATAAGTGTGAGGAAGCATTCTAGCGTTTGAAACACTTATTGACCCATGCACCTGTTTTGGTTGTTACAAAAGGGAATCGGAATTTGGTGGTTTATACCGATGCGTGTGTAACAGGATTAGAAGTTGTGCTGATGTAGAAAGGTAAAGTGATTGTCTATGCTTCTAGACAACTTAGACCGCATGCGGTCAGGTATCCGACGCATGATTTGGAACTGGCTGCAGTGATTTTTGCATTGAAGGTGTGGAGACATGATCTTTTGAAAGAGAGGTTTGTGTTATATACAGATCATAAGTCGTTGAAGTATTTGTTCTCTTACAAGGAGTTGAACATGAGACAACAAAGATGGTTGGAGTTTATAGCCGCTTATGATTTTGGGATTGAGTACACACCGGGGAAGGGCAATAAGGTTGCATATGCGCTTAGCATGAAACATCAGAATGCGATATTAGCGATGATTGCTGAGTGGAAAGATTTGGAGGCATTAGCAGAGGATATCTGAGGCTGGGTCTAGCGGAGAGACTGTTATGTTATCTTGATTGGAAGTTCGACCAGTGATGATCGAAAGGATTGCTTCTAAACAGGAGGAGGATCCAGTGTTAGCTGAACGGATCAGGAAGTTAAAGGAAGGAACCGAGAGCGATGACTTGAAAGATTTCAGTCTTGACCAGAATGGGTGGTTGAGAAAGAAAGGAAGATTATGTGTTCCGAGTGTAGGAAACATAAGGAAAGAAGTCTTGGAGGAATGTCATCGTTCGAAGTTCTCTATTCATCCAGGAGGAACTAAGATGTATCAGGATATGAAGAGTAGTTTCTTTTGGGAATGTATGAAGCGAGATATTGGCTTATAGGTAAAGCAGTGCTTGAATTGCCAGTAGACAAAGGCTGAACACCAGAAGCCAAGTGAATTGCTTCAGCCATTAGATATTCCGGTATGGAGATGAGATTCTATTTCTATGGATTTTATTGACGGGTTGCCAAGATCGAACAGAGGAAATGAAACTATATGGTCATAGTGGACAGATTGACCAAGAGTGCCCATTTCATTCCAGTTAAGTCAACTAGGATGACACCTGTTTTAGCGAAGTTGTTTATGAAGAATGTGGTTAGACTACATGGAATTCCTAGTAGCATAGTTAGTGATAGAGATTCCTTATTTGCTAGCGAGTTCTGGAAGAGTCTACAAGATGTTTTGGGAACCAAGCTCAAGATGAGTACCGCTTAACATCCGTATACAGATGGGAAAATGGAAAGAGTTAACAAAGTCTTGGAAGATTTGTTAAGAGCTTGTGCTCTAGATTTTTGAGGATTATGGGAAGACCATCTGCATTTGGTCGAGTTTTCGTATAACAACAGTTATCAGACTAGTATTGGAATGACACCGTTTGAAGCTTTGTATGGAAGACATGCAAATCTCCCGTTTGTTGGTTGGAGACTGGGGATAGGTTAGTTCTTGGTCCAGATTAAGTTAGAGAAGCTGCAGAAAAGATTGAGGTCATTCGGGCTAGAATGAAAGAGGCTCGGTCTTGGCAGAAGATTTATGCAGACAAGATGGAAAGATTTAGAGTTCTCAGTTAGAGATCAGGTATTTATTAAGGTGTCGCCGATAAAGGGTGTGATCGGATTCAGAAGATCAGGAAAGTTGGCACCGAGATTCGTTGGACCTTTTCTTATTGTTGAGAGGATCGGGAAACTCGCGTATAGAGTTGAGTTACCTAGAAATTTGGTAGGAGTCCATGATATTTTTCATGTTTCTCATCTTAAAAAGTGTGTTAGAGACCCGGAGACTGCTATTGCATCGACTGTGCTAGATGACTTAGTGGTAGAACCAAAATTGATCATAGTTAGAAAACCAGTTGGTATAGTTGCAAGAGATGAGAAGAAGCTTAGAACCAAGATGGTCAGATTAGTTAAGGTCCAGTGGAGTGACGATGACAGTGACTCTACTTGGGAGGTTGAGCGCAAGATTAGAGATGCTTATCCTGATTTGTTTGATGGTATGTTTTACCTTCTTGATTATTGTGTACCTTATCATAATTTCGGAGATGAAATTCTTTAAGGAGGGGAGTCTGTAACACCCCATATTTTTGATAACATTGTTTAGGATAATTAATTAGCTAAATTAAACAAAATAATATGTTGATTAAGGGATTGAGATTTGATTTAATGGGGTAGCCGTGCCGTTAAAACAATGAATTAAGATAAGAGTTTAAAATGAAATATAGGAGGGGTAAAATAGGAAAGCGGTCATTCCTATATCTATATCCCTTAGTCATGTATACTCCTACATGTTCATTTTCATTTGTTCAAAATTTTAAAAGCTAAGGTCGGCCACCATTAATAAGGGCTAGAGAAAGAAAGATAAAGGGGAAGTTTAATCAACATCAAATTCATTCAAATCTCACATCCTTAATCTCTAAAGATAAGGTGAATAATGTTTACATATCTGAATTGTTTTGTTTTCAGTTTTAAGGAGAAATCCGAAATGTTTTGCAATGTTTTGCCATGTTTTTGAATAATGGAATGATTATATATACTTGTTGATGATTTATGTATGTTCATATTGATTTATGATATGTTTTAAGGTAAAAACCCTATCAAATGACACCTAAATGTCTTGCAATTTTTATATAGACCAAAAATAATATTTTGGAGATGAGTTTCAATTTTTAGAAATTTCTGAATTTTGTGGATTTTATATGATTTTTCTTGTAAAGAAAATGTTATTTTGGGTTATAAATTATTTACGGTTAAATAATAGAAGGTTTGGGTCTGGAATTTTTATATGTTGGAAAACATATTAAAAGAGATTTTCTGGAATTTTTGTAAATTTTTGCTAAGTGTTTTAATGGATATATAAAATTATTTAAGGTATGAGACTTAAATGTTTTATATATTTATAAAAGGAGAAGGGTCTCTTTGCAAATAATTCATATTTGTTATTTCTGAAAATTGGCAGCACTTTTGAAAAAGTAAAATGGCAACCAATCGATTTAGACAAACAAGACAGGTTAGGTACAAAAGAAATAGTTTAAAAGGACAAATAAATAGGTTTTTCGCTGCTTCGATGCTTTTGGCACCTGGTTTCACCTCTTTACCTTCGCCTCCGACACAGTCGAAACCAATGTACATGGTATTTGAGAACAGGTACGTAGTGAACTGGATGTAGGCGAAAGGTAGTGGGTCGAAACCAGGGGTTCCGAAGAGGTTAAGGCTTTACCTTGTTTTTAAATAAAAATGCGTCTGCTTGCTTTCGACTAAGAAGCTTTCGACTTAGTTGGCTTTCGACTAGGTCAAATGGATTTAAAGGAAATGGTTTCATTTGGGTTGCGCCTTTGTTTTTAAACAACTATTTTCGACTAAGTCCAAACCTTTTGCTGCCGCCTTTTTACCTTTCAACCCAGAGGGTTCCGAAGGGGTACTTTGTTTTCTAAAATTTGGTCACTTCTCCAATGCTTTTGAAGGGATAGTTTTGACACCGTCACTTCTTTACTTAGGAATGCTTTCGAAAGGTAGGCTTTCAACTTAAATGGTTTTGATGACCCTTTTACTCAATTGAACTATAACCCAAATGGTTTCGAAAGAGATGATTTAAATAATTTCGAAAAGAAGTGCTTTCGACTTTAATGAGTTATGATCCTTTTGCTCTACTTGAAGGCATAATCTGAATGGTTTCGACCGAATCATTTTTCAAAAGGAGGAGTAGACTTTGAATGGTTTCGAGAGGTTCCACATATTTCAAATTAAACCCAATTGCCTTTGAAAGGTTTAGATTTGATGCATTCAAAAGGTTTTCAAAGTAAGGTTTCGAAGGGGTGGTTCCCAATGGTTTCGGAGGAGTCGAAAGGTATGGTTTTTCTGGTTGTTTTGAAATGATTAAAAGGAAAGGTTTTCCAAGGGTTTCGAAAGGAAATGTTTAAAGGATTTAAAGAAAGATGTCTAAGGTTTTTAGAGGTTTCGAAAGTGTTTTTGAGAATGGATTCGAAAGGAAGGTTTTGGCCTTTTGACCTAGATTAAAGGAGGGGTTTTACTTGGTTTCGAAAGGGGTAATTTCAATAGATTCGAAGGGGGACTTTCAAAGATTTAAATGTTTTCATCAACTATGATTTGGGTAAAGTATATATATATATATAACATGGTAAGGTGATTTTGAGTAAAGCATCGAATATATATAGATTTTTCTTGTTTGAGTTTGATTTAAAGGTTTTAAATCATTTTAAATGGTTTTCAAGGAAAATTATGAGAAGGGATCCCTAAGTAAAACGACTCAGATATTAGAATACCAGATGAGACTGATATAGAGTCGCGACCTATACATTAGCTATTAGCCCTAGCTAATTTTGTCCAAAATTCCAGTATGTAGGGCTTTGTCATAGGTAAGACTAAAATTATGAATACACATAGAAAAGAATATATGTTTGTATACAGATAGGTTATTGGTGAGCCCGCAAAACCATTAGGGTCAGGTGACCCTGGGAGATAATAAGTTAAGGACAGACCGTCCTGAAGAGAAGTATTTAACAGATAGTTAAGGGCAGAACATCCCAAAGAAGAGGAGTGTCTAACAGATGTTAGAAAATTTTTGATATGTTGTCTAGTCGGCCTGAGTCAGCCAAAGGTTAACAGTTAGCCAAACAAAACTAAAGTGTTTGAACAGATAATTCGTTTATTACCTGATATGTATGTTTACATAATGATGCTTTACATATTTTAACTAGTTTTAGTTGTAGGAAAAGATTTGCAAAAGATAAGTTTTAAAAGGATGTTAGTGAGGGAAAACCCGTTCCGCTAGGCGGCGTGGTCTCACTTAACATAAAATAACACAGATGAACAGTTTTATTCACACCAGGTTTTATGTCTGACTCGAAGTTTTTGTTTCCCCTTAAACTCTCGGTTGCTCAAAATTGATTTGAGTAGGCTAAGGGTTGAGGTTTTCATGTTTTTGTTGTTTTGATGAATAAAGCTTCCGGAGATGAGCAGGTGGCTGACAGATAGCTAATTAGGAGTACAGATTATTTTGTTTATTTCCGCTGTGTATTAAGTCAGATATGACTATATTGCTTTGATCAACCAATGGGGCATCGTCATATGTCGCTCTTGGCGTATTATTGTAAATTATATTTGATCATTGCCTTGGAAAAGTTTTGGGATTATGTAATTTGGATATGAATTTGTTTTGAAATGTAATCAGTAAAATGTTGTTTTTTGGAAATCTGTGAATTTGTTCATATTCAAGTACTTCTGATATTATGGATACCATTAGCATTTCCGTATTTTGTCACTAGAAGTTAATACCATGGATGACCGCAGCGTCTGTAGCGCTTAAATTTTGGCCTCTAGATATGGGATGTTACAAAATCCTGGCAATTATACACGAGCTTGTCAAACCTTACACAGATTGTTGTGCTACAAATGCGCACACACACATATATATGTATATTATATACGTATAAAATAATACAATAATTATTACATAATATAATCTATATTATAAATTCAAATAAAATAATGATTTTACTTAAAAGAAATTTAGAAATGTTCTAAATGAATTAGACTTCATTGGCCTAATAAAGATCCAAAATGGTAATTTTTTTAACATTCACTATTTTCTTCCGCTACGGGCTGACCTAATTCCAACAATTAATTATAACTGGTGATGGTAGGTGGGGAAGTGCTAGTGGCGATACTGCTACCACTGGTTATGACAACCACCATCACCGATAGTCAATGACTCCAGTGTTAACAGCATCCCCCTAACACTTTCCCAGTCCACCATCACTAGTTGTAATAGCACTACTACGTATGCCCAACACCATCGCTATGGCTTTAGACCATATTTGTTTTCACCATTTAACACAATGATAGTATTTTCTGATGATGAGCATCGCTCCTTTTTTTAGATTTTATCAATCTTTCGATCATATCCATACTGCCATCAGATGGATATGATCGAAACATTGGTAGAATATGTAAAAAAGGCGACGTCCATCATCAGAAAAAACTATCATTGTATTAAATGGTGAAGAACCATCTAAACCTTCAAGTGTAACACATTCAAGTGCAGTGGAATTGTTCCTACATGTAAGAAAAATTTACATTATCTTCCACACGATAGCATTATTAACTCAAATAACATTATCAATTTTATTATTAATATATAAATACAATATATTAATTCATGTATTGTTTATAATACCAATAATTTTTATCTTGTTCATAATATAATACTATATATTTTTGTGTTTATAATCGTTTTGTTAATAAAAGATTTGGTTAAATCATGTAATCCACGTAAATGTCGAATTCTTTTCTCAAATTAAATGCTTTCGGTATGAAAACAAAGTGCATGCATCACTAGTAATGCAGTCGTCTAGAACATATTATGCACATTCATTCATCTAAAACTAGTAAGAAATTTAAACTCAGAATATACATGTTAATAAATGTATTAATTATTTTAGAGGTAAACATCAAAACTGAAAACTTAATCAACTTCTTACTGCTGCAAATAAACCATAGTTCATGAATTAATTTGTTTATTCACAAATTCATGTATTGATTATAACTTAATTAACTTCTAAGTTATGAGAGTATATGTGTTCAACAATGCTACCACTGATAGGCTTAAAGTGAAGAACTTGAATGTATGGCAGATGAATTCTATTTACAACCATCATTTTGATAGTTATTAAACTCCATGAACAATATTTTTTTTGTTAAATGTAAATAACATACATTCAAAAAATTCAAAACAATCTCATTCTATAAACCGAGTGGAGATAATATATACCTAAGGATCTGAAGCTAGTCAGGTTGGAGATGTTTGGGCAGATCTGAAGATCGGAATCGCCACTGGATCTGAAGCCTGGAGTAGTCATGTGGAGTGGAGTTGCAGTTCACCAAATCCAACTACAATCTATATATCCAAAAATACAAATAAAATAAAAGGATGCAGTTGCTGCTGCAACAACAGAATAAGAATTAAACTAATGCCTATAATGTTAGCTATATATGAGGTGTATGTACCCTTGATCACCACTCATTAACATACTCTTGATTTCTATTAGCTTGTATACTCTATATTTCTAACGCCTAATATACTTTCAGTGTTCAATAGCCAACTTGTTCTTATTTAAATTTATAGTTTCAACTATCAACTATATCATTATCCAACTTTTCAATCAGTCTAACGTATATCAGTCAATAAAATTTCATCATCAACAATCAACAATCAGTCCCTAACATATAGCTCGTGACCATTATACATTGGTCAAAACACACCGAACATTCAAGGCTTCTTCGGTGAAGATCACTATAATATCAAAAGAAAACCATATTATAGATTCTTAGATATAGTGAAATTCAATTTCTAACATTAGATAAACTCCATTATCTTATCGATCCATTTCTAACACTATATTAAAATATATTGATAAATCTAACTCAATCATAGTCTAAATTAAACATCTATGGGTTTTATTAATAATAACATTTCAATGATAATGAATTATCGAACAATTTAAAAATAATACCAACGATATATCAAATCATATACGAATTATCATAATAACGAATCCATGTCAACGATCATATACAACGAATTTAAACAACAAATCTATAGCATACATTAACCTAATCAAATCATAGCATTAAATAAAAAAATGAATCATAGCATAAATTATACCGATGGAGGGCGTTGCTTGCGGTGGTTTGGAGGCTTGGGGATGCTTGGGAGACGACGGTTGGATGACCGGTAGCAGTTTAGAGCCTTGTAGATGCAAAGACTTGAAGGAGGCACCGGGCTTGGAGGCTTGGGAGGAGGTGTCTTGCGGTAACGAGGTGTTGTGCTTGGAGGTGGTGGCTTGGGGAGGGGTTTGGTTTGCGGAGGGTTAGGGAAGGAGGAGACGCTGGGCTTGGGAAAGGAAGCAACGTTAGGCTTGGGAAAGGGTTTGGCTTGCGGCGACACAGATAAAGGAGGAGGCATAGGAGGTAAGGGTTTCTTCTTTCTTTTTTTCATTCGAAAAGTGGATGGAGGAGAGAACGTCGACTGGGTATGTATGGGGATAATGTCGCGTCGAGCCATTGCGTAGGCATCGGCAATGCTTCAGTAAATTTGCGTAGGTAGACATTTCCCGATGTTTTACCGACGTCTCGCCGACGCCTTATTTTTCAGTGTCGGAATGACGTCGGTAATACCAGATAGGTAGACACCGCATTTTGTAGCAGTGTCACAATTGATTGATAAATAAATGACATATATAGTAAATTTCATTTCTTTCTTAATATATTGATGAATATATCTAAAGCGAAAGTATAATTATGGTGAATTGAAATATTTTTATGCATTCGATGGTCTTGCAACAAACATCAAAATACCTATCTAAAATAAACACGCTATTTAATCAAGTTTATTAGTAAAGTGTTTATTTTCGGGATAAAAAATGGAAAATGAAAATAAGATTTGAGATGTGTACCCATAATTTTCATTTGTTATAGAACCTTTGAAATAATAATTAAATTTCAATCTAAAGATATTTGTGTCACATAATAATAAATATGTAATATCATGTCATTTGACCTCTAACAATAGTTATTATAGTTTTGACTAATTAACAAACGATCTTATTTGGATGCGGCTATTGGAACACAAATAAAACACAAAACGAAGACACAAAATATGTTGACCATTGCATCTCATTTGGGGTGGAGTTCGAAGGGGGGAGACATGGCAGGTCTTAGGAGTTTTGGTACCTAAAGCAGATCGTAAAACCAAGTACCGTATACAAAAACTGATGCTGTTATCGTTAATTAAATCGTTAAAATAATTTATGTGTTTATAAATAATGAGAATAGAGATAAAAGAAATAACTTTACTGGTAATAACAGTTCAAGTTATATGGAAAAATTAATATTGATTACTTATGAACATTTTTCTAACCCTCTGACTTGCAAAATTACTAATAATATTTTCATATTCAAGTTCATTGACATATTCAATCGAAAATGGTGTCAAACCATTCAATATTTTTTGCGACATGGTGAAATGAAGATAAGACTTTATTAACATTCTCCATGTGTAATGATGAATCGATGTTTGCTTTCTCTTCACTAATATTTTCATAGTCATGTTCGCTTATTAAAATATCATCATCGATATTATCATCATTCTCGTCAATAAGAGGGGGCATTATCCACATGCAAACTCGAACTTTCTAATTGACTATTTTTTACGAATAATTTATTAAGAGCGTCTTTCTCTAAATTAGTGAGTCTATCTAGCCTTTTTTTCTAACCCTTTTAGCACATCCAAATTCTTGTTTCTGTATTTCTAAACATCATAAAACACTGAAAAACATTATACACTAATAAGTATTAAAATATTAAAAACTAATATGTTAATCTTTTTTTCACTAAATCATATAATTTTCTATCCATAAACAACACTACAAAATGAATTACAAAATAATATATCTACATTTATACATACAAGAAAATAAATTTGTCAAACCGTTCATAGGCCAACACTGATATTTGAAAGGAAAAAATAATTGATATCATATCCGTGAGTTAATTTTATCAAAAATATTTGCACAAAATAATTTTGCAACATAAATTCTCTTTTACTATTCAATTCGACTAAACAAACAAAACTATAAATTTCACAAACTTAGTTATTCATCAAATAATTTTATATTAACTAACAAAATAAATAAATTATTAACCATTACTTAAACCTTAACACTTATTCGAAATCAACACTTACTATAGAACTATTCCGAAATAACAATTACTCCAAATCAACAAGCAATTACGAATCATTCCAAATTAGAATTAATTATCCTTTGCTCAATGGATCACAAGAGTATGAAACATGTTTGCAATCATAATATCATATTGTCAATTCATGATTCATCTGAACATGCTTTCAGTCTCATTTTTCCAACAATGAACTAACATAAAAGATGTAAAATTATGGATTATTTTAATTTTTAATAAGATGTTAATTGTCAATTAGAAATTTAAAACAAAACTGTAAATAGCACACCTTTTTCCTTTAAGGCCTTTTGGTCCTCCATGGTCCACTCTTCCATGAAGAAGAAGATCGATTGTGATTCGACTGCTGCACCTATGAACATACATTGTTGCACGGCTGCATTACTGTCTGCCATGGCCCACCTAGCACTAGCCCTCATGACTATCAGCTGTCGACTTGCTTGACGCTTTCGTCGTTCTAGCGGCGATGGCAATTTGGAGCTTCGCTTGCATGTTTGCTTTTTTTAACCACTACCGATCGCGATTTGGAGTTTCGTGATTTGTTTTTTTAATCTGCGGGTTTGAATAGAGGCCGAGAGAGAGATGGTGCCCTGGTTTTTCATGAGGCCCAAAGTGAAAGCTTTGTTTGCTTTACAAAAGGGCCCGACCTGGGGGAGGTCTAATGGTTATCATCTGTTGTGTCTCCACTTGTGCCATCTTTATGCGTCCAAATAGATTTTCCCATCTTATTTATTATCAAGTTTATTGTGATAATTACAGTTTTGTTGAAAAAATGTTTTAGTAGTTTTATATGAAAATTTTAATTAAAATGCTCTAAATTTTCTTGAAAAATAATTATAAAGTTAGCTTACAAGATAAATAAAAGAGGAAAAAATGAAAGATTTGAAAATTTATTAGGAAAGAAGAGAAGTAAAATAAAGAAAATTGTCTTGAATGCAAAAATATTTAGTACGATCCATAAATTTAGTGCCTGTATAAATGCAATAATGAAAAATTATTTCAGGATTAATATTTAATAAAATAATAATTAAAGTATAGGAAAAAAATTCAAAAATTTACTATCAACAATAAAAAAGTAAACAAATATTTGATGATAGTACTAGCTTGTAGTAGAACTCACCTTAAACATGAAAATGGTTTCTACCATGAAGATAGTTGTGTTCAACATTCTAATATTAACATAAACATATGTACTAATTTACCCAATTAAATAAATTATAATTATTTGATAAATGAATTTGCAACTATAACATGAATATAATATTTTTTATTTAAACCATAGCAGCAAACATTATGACTTATAAAAGTGTTATGTACCGAGTATGTGGTCATACAATGTCTCTAATACTTGTAACTAAAATAGTAAAATGTACAACATAAGTTGAATAATATTAATTAATTAATGAGAGGTATTTAGTAAAAATGGTAATCTTCTATATGAGAGGTAATCAAAGACTTGAAGCACACTTTAAAATAACGAACTCTCCCCTTTGAAACCTTTTCGATTCGGTAGATTGCTAGTCCAAGAACCGTTGACCTTTGACTATCAGATAGTGATCGACTTAGAGTTGATTCGAGCTTGATATGATGAAGCACCTATGGTGTATTTTCGGCCAACAATGGAAGGATGAAGAGTTAGCAAAAGATCATTTGCAATTAGGTTGGGGATGTTTAAATAATGGATAGAAGAGAGAAAATGGTGGATATCATCTCATACCAATTCTCCCTCAATCTAAGCCATCCAAAATCTAACTTCTTTACACCATTTTGAGCCATCCCATATGACCATATTCCAGCCAAAAATCTCACCCACCATAAAGGGCCAAAATACCATTTAAGCCCAATGAAAATATTTTTTAATTAAATCCAATTCAATCGCTTATCGATATCGTATATCGATTGATATATTTATGACTATTATAAATATATTTAATAATATTTATTCCTAAAATCATAATTAAAATTTTACAATTAATATTTCATAAATATTAATCAATTTAATAATAAAATTATGAGCTAATTAAATCGTTTGGTCAAAGAAGAATTCATCGTTTCGGTTGTGTGACTCGTCAGGTATAAATTTGGTCAGCGATTAATATCAAACTATCCGAATATTAACGTTCACATGTCACTTAGTAGGTGATATTACATTTTTGCCAAATTTATTGCTTACTTGGTTTCGGCAAAATCCAATTTCAGTTTGTTAACCGTTAACCGGTTGTGATTTTTATTTACACCAATTCTTTTCATCAAAACTATATCACTTTGGACTAATAGAATTTGGTAATGGTCAAAAATTCCAACATTATCCATATTCAATGCTATAGTCCAAACACAAAGTCCTTGGTTCAATAATAACAATTATCATTAACCGAAATGCTCTAGCCGGAGAGTTTGACTTTGAGTGGACTTGCGACGTGATACTAACCCCGTATGATTGAGGAGACGAATCCTCTCTCAAATAGTGTTTCACTTCCAATACTTCCACTCGAATCAACTATAGTCACTCGATGGACGTCGTGCCATGATTCAATTATAATCAACGCGAAACATTCATATTGAAGATCGACAATATTCTCAAGTCGAGAGGACTGTGTAAATTAGCCACATCGATATTTTCTCTTTGACCTTAGTTATATTAACTAATAGAAAACTATCGAGTGAGTCATTCCATAATTATCCAATAACTATCAGCACGTAACCCTTATACACCCCCAGTAGTCATAGGTAACACTGCTTAATGTTTAGAGAGCGTTACGTACTATGATCTCAACGGATACATCGATATCTAGTCTCGATGCACCTTGACTAGGAATATTTAAAATGACATATTTGTTTTCATTGTGATAAATTACTCACGATTACAATATTTTGTAACTACCATCACAAAACATACAATTTATGGATTTTCTATAAATTATTTTTTTAATTAAATTAATTAATTAACATAACACATTATATCAAGTATATAATAGAAAGAAAACACCTTTATTTCAAACAAGATTGATTATCGAGTTAGATATATATATATATATATATATATATATATATATCAAATTACATAATTTCCCCTAGAGCATACCCCTAACTTCATCAGAACTCACCTTAAACTTGAAAATGGTTTCTACCATGAAGATAGTTGTGTTCAACATTCTAATATCAACATAAACATAGTTACTAATTTACCCAATTAAATAAAATATAATTATCTGATAATTGAATTTGCAGGTATAACATGAATATAATATTTTTTTATTTAAACCACAGTGGCAAAATTACAACTTATAAAAGTGTTGTGTACCGAGTATGTGCTCATACAATGTCTCCAATACTTGCAACTAAAATTATAAAATGTACAACATAAGTTGAATAATATTAATTAATTAACGAGAGGTATTTAGTAAAAATGGTGGCCTTTTATATGAAATTTCATATGGAAAACTTAGTAAGGTTGTTTGTTATAGGCCCTGAGACTGGACCATCAAGGCAACTGCGTGGGGCCCAGCTTAGGACAAGGGTCCATTTTTCTGGATTAAACTATAAACTTTGTAGCATGGAGCTTATTTTCATATAATTGAAATGACTTGTGTAGTAAAGTAGTCGACTTAGAAGTTATTAAGCAACGTTCAATTCCCAACAACATTTTTTATCCGAACTATTTTACTTAGATCAACCTTTGAACTTATATTTAAGTCATACTTATTATTGTCCAGGATCCAAGTTCATGTTGTACCGATCCAGTTTTATAATGAATGAGAATTTCAAATAAGAATATGAATAATTAGAGGTTTGTAGGAAAAATGAATTAAGAAAACAATGTGAATATATAAAAATTACCATTTGAAGCTAATTGGATGTAAATTTGCTTAAGATAATTAAAGATGGACGCAGAAATGTTTAGAATTAACGAAAGCGTATATATTTCTATTTTACTACTATTTAATAGATGAGTTACATTCATGTTTTCTTGAGCTGAGTGTTTTATTTAATGAGGAAAAAAAAAAGAGGTGCAAAAAGTGGGTGTTTATAGAACTGTCGTACGAGCATCACAACCACACTTCACACTTCAAACTCAAAAATCAATCTACGAACACTTAAAACACCAAAGTCTAAAATAAAATGCAAGAAAAAGGAAACAAGCTCAAAATGCTATACGTGCCACACTAGTAATAACAAACCAATGAAGCGATGCTTTCATTAACTCCTCCGAGACTTCAATTAATAAATACTCAATTAATCTTCCTCTCACGTCCAGATCTATGGCCGCCGCTAATTCATCATGCTGAAAATCGAACCAAAATTATCAGGGATTGCTATCACATCGCTTTTCAAGGCCAGAATCTTCAAGGATGGTCGCTTCTCCTATTGTCTTGCATCGGAACTCCTCCGTTCCATTCACCGGTTCGAAGTGACGAGGAGTAACCTGGTCCAAACTCTTCAAAGATAAGTTCCATTCCCCTCTTTTCTCCTTCTCGAATGCTTGTTATTTTTAGTAACTGTTTGCAATCTACCATTATCTACTCTGATTTGATCTGTGTTGGTGTTTCAATTTGCTGAAAAACTCGCATGTTACACTCCAACCATGTGTGTCAGATTACTGTTGTAATCACTACGTCTATCAATTTGTTGCAAGCTTTGTTAGTGTTAGTTCTGTTAAATACTGCTTCCTCATTTATATCATTGGTAGTAGAACCTGGAAGCTGGTGTTTGTTTATGTAACTTTCCTAAATGTTAGTTGAATACATACATTTGAAGAACAGATGCGTATTTGATTCCAATTCTTGTTTGCATAGGCACATAGCATATCGATTGAATTTTTCCATCCCGAGATTCTATCTTTGGTGTGTAACTTGTTTGTATTTGCTAGCAGTATGCAAAGTGACATTTTACGTGCACATGCCATGTTCCATATATTTTTGCACCAATTTATCTCGTCATGCACCTCTCCGACCCGATTCCAAGCTAAATAAAGCGAAAATTCCTCATTATTTTGCAGTTTCCAGGTTCAATAGTCTTCAGAACTGCCATGATTTATCATAATCCTGCTAATCTCTTGTGTGATATGCAGGGGAAAATAATGGTTCTCTTCTCTCCATCGCCCATTAGAGATGAGAGAAGAAACCCTCATGTTGTGGTCCCCAATGATCAATACATAATCCTCTCCTATCAGATCGGCTAAAGACTGCCCACTAATCCATGGGTTTAACCAAAGGTTTGTGTTATTTCCATTGACCACCTTCCTCTCAATTGTTTCCTTGACTTTTGATCTCATGTTGAGCTGTAGTTTCTGTTGGAACTAGGCCAGCAAACATCAGGGTAAATGGACAAATTTCAAAAAAAAAAATAATCTTCCGCTTGGATCTTATTTGGCCCATGAAATCTAAGTTTATTTAGATTTTATCTAAATTTGTTTTTAATAAAATCAATATTTTATTTAATTTATAAATAATTTTTTATTTGTTATTGAATTAAAATTATATAATATAATATGGGTATAATATACAAATAATTATACTCTTAACTATATATTTAAGTTATAAGAATTTTTCTATTTTTTTCTAATTCTTTCTTTTTACAACATGACTGTGTGTGATGAGCGGATTACAAGTAACATATATGTCAAGAAAATAATAAGATTTTAAGATAGCCCAAAGTGATAAAATTTTATCAAACAAAATTGAACAAATGATGAGAGGACCATGCAAAAAGGATGCCGATGGACAGAAAGAAATAAAAGCGAAATAATTCGGTTCGAGATTTGGTTTTGTTACTTGTGAATTTTAAATGAAAAGCAAAAAAAATAGTTAAAGATCTCATATTCCAATCACATTTGATTATCATGAATTATTAAAAGATTGAAAAAGCGCTTGAGCTACTTAATTTGAATAGTTGCTCTTGGCTTAATATTATGAATATTAAGTCCTTAATATCCAAGGGTTCGACCAACAATTATGTGTCTATTTAATAAGCGCTTGAGAGTAAGCGCTTATTAAATAAACGTCTGATATTCATGCATTTATTTAACAGATGTCTGAACATCAAACGCTTATTTATTAGGCACTTGAGCCTCTTACGCCTGTTAAATAAGCACCTGATGTGTGATGTCACCCTATTTAATGCAGGCATGGTATAATCATATATATTATGGTGCATATTTAATAGGCGTCCAAAGCCGAACGCTTAGTAAATAGAAGTCCAACATCGTAGGTTTATGTAATAGACGTTTGACATTGGACGTTTATTGAACATACGTTCGGAAATAGTTCAAGATCCTATATTGGTCTTGAATCTATCTATTAAATAATATAAAATAGAAGAATTTGAAACTTTCTCATTAATTGTAGGAATTATCTCTATTCTTTCTAATTCTCTCCAAGTGGATATTTTATTTTCAAAATTCTATAATTTACTACTTTACAATTGTTCTACTAAACTTTTCACACCGTTTTACATTCAAATACCTACTTTTAAAAAAATCTACAATTATTTACAAATCTTTCACGGTTCTCTTCCAAAAATTTACATTATGGTCCATGCATTTAAATTAATTACATAATCCAAAATTTAAACTAATCGATCAACTTAGACAGCTAATATTTATTAATAAATCCTAAAAGATGAAATTTTCAATACGTATACTACAGGGCATCAACAAATTACTATAAAAAAATTTATTTAGATGCAAATAAATATAAATCACATAACATAAATTATATACATTAATGACAATGATAAATTTATTTTATAATTTATTTACTAAAATGAATTTATCATACATTACAATTTGAAATTCTATTAACTTCAAATATATAAAATTTTACATTTTTTTACAATTACTTAGAAACCATTCTGAATTAATATTTTACATTCAAATCCACATATTTAACTAATTATGTAATCTTAAATTTAAACTATTTAAATAAATATGATTAACTAATGCTTATTAATCCATCTAATAAATCCTAAAAATACGAGAATTTCAATATATACAATATTCATATATATGAGAAAACTAATAAAATTATTTATTCTTTTTTTGGATATATAAAGATATTTAAATCATATAACATATAATGTACACAAAAATAGTAACAACTCTTTTAATTTCTAATTCATTTATCTCAAAAAAATTATCGTACGTTACATAACATGATTTCATTTTTAACAACCTTTAAAAGATAAATTTATATTTTAAACATACAGATTACACCGATAAAAATTGGATTATATAAACATTCTCACTTTCAACGTATTATCAAACCATACCCAACTCATAACTCAACTAAATGATATATACCATTGTTCTGCAATTATCAAAGTTGTAAGTATAACCCTTATGCAAGAACATGAAATCTATGATTAACTATAAGGATAAAATTGTTTAAAAAGAAAAACTTAATAATGAATAAAAGTTCACATGCTTGATTACAAAAAAATTCATACGTAGATAAGCTAACCATAAAATCTACATTTTAATCAATTACAAATTTGTACAAAGCTCTTCTCAATTTTCTTCAACTTTTTTACATTTATCTACTTATATTTAATTGGTTATGTTGATCATTAATTCAAATTATTTAAATAAATTCAATTATTTAATGTTCATTAATCCAGTTAGAATTCCTTTAAAAAAGATGACAATTCAATATACATACAACAATCATATTAACAAAATGGTGAAGTTACTTATTCACTCATACATATAAAAAATATATATCATATAACATAAATTATTTACATATATATAGTATTAATAATTTTAATTTATAACACTTTTTTAGCTAGGATATTAATTTTTACAAAGATACGTAATTAGCAGGTATTGAACCCTCAACCTTATATCCGAGCGTCGCAAGTCATTTTAATTTATGAGTAATATATCACAATAAATTTATCATATATTACATAGTAAAATTTATTTTTAGCAATAATTAAAATGTAAATACTATTTTTTAACAACATTACCATATACAACGCACATGTTACACACTAGTTAAATAATAGTAAACCAGAAGAATTTATAGTCCTCACATTAATTCTAGCATTTTTCTCAACTCTGCTTAACTTACTCTAGATATTTATCAATTTTTTTTGAATATACTCGGGAGAAACCCGCGGATCGGTAAACTCTTGAGGAGAATTCAGTTGTGCATGTCCGCTTCAACTCATGGCACCTATGATCTCAGGGTACTATTTTTTGCGAGAAATGTGTGCAAGGCAGGGTTCGAGCCTAGGCCTATTACCATTTTTGCATTTGATTACAATATTTTATTAATTTTATATTGGTGTTTTACATTTAAAAGCCTACACTTTTTTAATTCTACTATTATTTTCAAAGTTCTCATTTTTCACGTATAATCTACGTTTAAGTCCGTATATTTAAATTAATTAAATAAATTTTGTATCTAATATTCATTAATTTTTGTACAATTTATAAACAATGATAGTTTCAATTTATATTCCATATTCGTATTAAAAAAGGGTAACATAGATTTTTCTTTCAAATATAAAAAATATATAAACCACTTAACAAAAATTACATGCATAAACAATAATAAAAAGTATAATTTATGATTCATTGCATAGCAAAATTTTATTCTAATAATATTTAAAGTATGACTACTGTGTTTTTATAACATTACCACGTGCAATGCATAAGATATACTCTATTGCTTTATTATCTACAATTTTTGTAAATAAAAAGATTTTTTTCCTTAATTATCTTATGTTACATTTAAAACTTTTATCAATACCGACTTTGTAATTTAACATCTAAAACTCATCATTATGCACATGCGTGGATGCACATATGCAAAAACACACAATATCACAAATTTTCTTAATACTATTTCAAAAATAAAAATATTAGTTCAACATTTATCTTGGATAAATTTATTACATAAATAATTACTTACAATTGTTTCACATATATAGGTATATCAGTCAAATATTATATTTAACATATAATTTCTTAAATTTCAAAATATAAATTGAATTATCTTAAAATTAGAAACTAATATTTTAAAGCATAAAATTTTGTAAATAACAATAATATATCTTTATAAAATTTATTTACAATTTTTTTAAAGTATAAATTTATAAAATAATATGTTTAACATATAGTTTTCTTAAATTTGTAAATATTATTGTGTAACTTTATACAAAATATATCATTTTAAATAGTTAAAATATAAAAATAATAAAATATATGATTATTTTTAACCATTCAAAAATAATAATTTAATATATTTTATTACAAACAGTATAACATTTTAACATATTAAAATTCAGAAATAATAATGATAAATTTTCTACAAGTTCATCTATATTTATTTAACAACTATAAATTGGCGATATATTATACTTAATGTTATTAATCTCAAAATTATTTTATAATCCAAATATATTATTTTAGATATCTACAATTTAAAAAAATACAAGTACTTTTAATCTATTCTATTAATATGTTAAATTAATTAATATATATGTTAATCTAAGTACTGATCTATTAAATAAAATAGAAGAAAATGTATTTTCTCCTTAATTCTTTCTTATTAAGTTTTCTTCTTTATTCTCACTGTTGATTTGCCATTAAGCTTCTCACGATTTCAGTAAGTTAAAAATAAAATAGTATCGTTCTTCGTTATATTTTATTATTTTTATACATGTCTATTACAATTTGATACTCTTATCTAAATAATTTACTGAAACTTTAAAAAATAATGTTATTTTCAAACTAACTTAAAACTATATTTTTCATTTTGAATATTTAGAATAAAAAGATAACGGTATTTATAACTATTTAAACATATAACTTATTTAATTATGATATTTAAAATGTAATTAATTTAATTTGATTTAAAATTATTTTACAACAACAAAATTTTCATATTAAAACATAAAGATACAGAAATAACAATATAAATTTGCTACTAGTTTATTTGTATACTCATTTACTATACATATAAATTAATCAAATACTATAAGTTGACGTATAATTTATTTAAATTTCAAAATCATTTTTTTAGAATTATTTTAAAAGTAGACATACATATATATTTATAATCCAAAATAATAATATATAATTATTTAGTAATTTATTTTTATGTAAACTTAAATTATTGATATCTTTATTAAATTTATTATATTAAATAATAGTAAGGTAAAAGATATTATAGCTCACTTATGAATTTTGGGAATTAAAGTCTCTTATTTCTTTCAATTTTGTATTTTATATAAAAATCACTATTGTTTATAGTATTTGATTTTTATGATTATTAATAAGTCTCTCCTTAATTATGACCTACAATTGGTTTCAGGTATAAATTCTACCATTGTTTAATTAACTTCAACTATTTTGTGTTCAAGTTTGTATTATTATTTTCTTGCTTAAATGCTATTTAGTAATAAAAAACATATACGTAATAATCAAAGCTCTCTTTAGTTCTCCTTGCTACTTTATATTGAAGTATAATTGATAAATTTGATTGTAGGGTCTCTTTAGTTCTATTTAACTAAGCTACATTCAAGCAGCTTATTATTTTTCTTCAGAAATTGGTATTTTTTTATGGACTAACTTATACACAATAATTAGAACATGTGACTTACACAAATACATGCTTAACATTAGCATACTAACCATTTAACTATGTATATTTGTTAATTTCTTTTACAACATTACCGTGTGTAACACACAAAGTACACACTAATATTACACTTAATATCAGGCAAGTATTTTTTTTTGAAACGGTACTTAGATACAACATTTCACTGGGACAACAAAGCACAAATCATGTGTCAATAAATGTTCGAATCATGCTATGTAAGTTTTGAACTTATGACCTCTCGCACCAAAGTCGAATCACTTAACTACTGGGACAATGGTGCTTGTCAGGTAAGTATTTATTCGTTGAAGAGCCAAGTTTCCATCGCCGCCTAATATTAAGATTGAATCTTCAGCGGTTGGAGTCCCCCTTAGATGTAGAATTCTAGATAGATGTATTGGATCCTTTGGGAAACCAACTAAGTTTTTTGGTTTGTAGGGGGGAGTCAAATCAATTTGATCATCACACACGTGCACCAAAGTCCAACATATTGGACTGACTAGTGTGGTGGGATTCTTTTTCTACACGATGCCGATTCTAACAACATTGCATACTTTGGTTAGAACCGTAGAACATCTTAAAAAGAGCGACCTATTTCACGATTCATCCAGAAAAATTAGAAAGAATTTTTCCTTTATATCATCTATTTAATGATTAACCCATACCCATAGCTGCATTTCACAACCCAAATTTGTTTTATTACCACACACGATTATCATCGGAAGGCAGTGTAGAATTAGATCACCACAAACTAGTTGCCACCACTCCCAAATCTCAATTACACTTCTTTACCCTTTTCTGGTAGTTGCATATAATTTTAAAACGAATCAAGTGTATCATTCAATCCATTGATTACATTAAACTTCTCAAGTCTAAAGATATAAAATTAGCTCAAAAACCACTACATTTTAAACATAAATTAGTATAAAAAAGTAATCACCAATATCCAACAAATGAATAAAAATATTACATATACCCATTTCACCATTATTATCCTGCATGTTTTCGCTTGAACTGTACAAACAGATGGTGCCAGGCAATACCATATATATAGCCTATGAATATAAAATTTATTCCTTTTATTTTGTATGTTCTAATCAACCTTAATCCTATTTTCTTCTCCTTGTGTCTTGGGTGGTTCAACAGGGAAGTACTTGATGCCTATGAGATCACCAACTCTGCTAATGACCTGATATGAATAATTTCAAAATGAAAAGATCAACTATGTAGTCAATAATGACATAATGTTTGTACACTATATTTTATAGATAGTGCACAGTATTGTTTCCTAAAATATCTACTAAAGTTGAAAATTACCTTTAGGCCATCGATAAGATCTTCTCTTGTGTGAGAAGCAGATATGCAAATGCGTGCCCTGGCAAGAAGAAGAGGGGTTGCTGGAAATGCAACTGTCACAGCTGCTATCTACATCATTTCATGTAAATCCAGCAGTTAGCATTGTGGTATGAAATGATTAAACATCAAACCGTTAAATAATTTCATTAAAAGAAGAACGCGCAAACCTGTTATAATATCAATATGGATCGAAAAACATGTTTCTAATGGTTCAGAACTTTTAGTGGTATGGAGTTGGATCATCTGAAACTAACACCAGTTGATCTGGACTTTTGATCTAAATATCTGATGGTTCAGATTAATTGATGTGTTTTAGCAGTTCAATTGTTAAATGTTGGACACAAATGCTTCACTTGATTTGTAGCATAATATCTTCTGATCAAGAGATATACTTTGCTTTGATTTTTATCCAGAGCAAGTGACGGACATCGTTAGTGGTTATAAGTCAAATTCAAATTCATAATATGTAGAATCTACGGTTATGAAAATTTTGAAATGTGTAGCATCTACATTACGAATAGCAATTTGTATGGAGAAACCATATGCTATTGAAAACGTTATTTTGTTTGTCAGAGTATCTTCTAGTGTATGCACAAGTTGTCAATCTTCTCTCCATAGTTTAAAAATCTCTGCAAATAATTACAATACTCTAACATTTCTTACCCACCAAAAATTTCATACTTTTAAGTAAATAATCATTATAAATATTTTTTAATGTATAATATAATACATAATTCATTTAATAGGTCAAAATTATCGAAATAAGATTATTCTTATTTTATTTTTACTTTTTGGGGGAGAGATAACGTGATAATAAGTATACTACATCTGCAGAAAATTGACAAATTTCGGTAATCGCAGATACAAAAACGAGTTGAGCACGCAAATAGAATACAAAAGGTTAAGAGTGTGTAGGTGTGTTTATGTTGTACAACTTACATTTTGTCTCAAACATTCACGAGAGAAAGCTGGAAGTTTAGCTGGATTGTAAAGCATGATGGGCATAACCGGAGAATCATTGTCTCCTAGAACCTCAAAGCCCATTTTCTGGAGCTCCGATCTAAAGAAGTTGCTGTTCTCACGGATTCGAGCAAGCTTCTTCGCCCCTGATCATATAATATAAAATTTGATCACCATTCCACTAAAAGCATTTAAAACAATGGAGAATTCATGCACCATGGACTTAGAATTAGATTTGAGATTCACCTCTGCTGGACCCGTCTTCTCCAAGCACAACTTTAATTGCAGCTATCACTTGCTGAACAGCAGGCGGTGACATAGAAGTTGCATAAAGATGAGCAGGACATGCATGCTTCAAATATTGAATTATTTCCTGTAAAATGGAGAAATTGGTGACCTAGATAAGAGTTTATTAAGTTAAAAACTGCAAAAATGCGATAAAAAAGATTTTTGAAATACCTTTGATGCTGCAATGTAGCCTCCACATGATCCAAATGATTTTGTGAATGTTCCCATCATGATATCTATATCAGCAGGGTCTACACCTAATAGCTCACACACTCCTCTGCCTGTTTTACCAATTGCTCCGATGCTATGAGCTTCGTCTAAGTATGTAAATGCCTGATAATGACATATATAACTAATCAACGCAAAATAATATTACGTTCTAAGTAAAGAAATCCTAATCTATATATGATAAATATTGCCATTTAATTATGCGACAACCTTCACTTTAGCCATACTTTTGACAAACTTAAAAATATATTTTTACATCTTTTGAGGAAAATGACTGCCATTTTCCTCTGTTTCTCTGTTTTATGTGTTGAATGGTACAATATTGCACCTGCATACCTTCTTGAGTTCAGTATCATATAGGGCAAACTTTGTAGCCCATAGCAAAGATATCCTAGATGAAAAGGAACTTGTTGTATTCTTAAAATTACTTATTGAGGTGGCGTATTCAGATTAGACATTTACACTCTGATACCTTGTATTTTTTGCAAACTGCTAGAATCTCTGGTAGCTTGCATAGCTCTCCTTCCATGCTATAAATTCCTTCAATAATTACGATTATTTTTTTCCATGGTCTATGCGTTCGAGGTTGACCACCGGCAATTTGCTCTCTTAATACCTCCTCCAAGTGTGATGGAGCTAAGCATTTGAACACCAAATAAAAAATATTAGGCCCCGTTTGGTTTGCTGTTTTTAGTTTTGTGTTTTCGTATAAACAAAAATGCGCATTTCTCATACATTGTTGGAAAACACGCAATTTTAAAAAATGAAATTAACATAGAAAATAAAAAACAAGTTTATTTGATTTTTCGTGTTTTAAGGCATAACAAAAGGACGGAAAACAATTCATCCCCTCCATTTTCCGTCGATCGTCGTAATGGCTAAGAATTGTAAAAAGATTTCCCTCATTTTTTTGTATTTTGTATTGTATGTTGAAAACACAAAACGCAAAACTAAAAACGAAACCAAACAGGCCCTTACATTTTGCACAGTTTGTAATCAAGAAACATTTCGTGAAAAGCTAACTGCTAGAAAAAAGAGAGTAGCAATATTTATTACATATGTCAATCAAAAATCAAACTTACGAAGAAGTATCTGGTTTACCATGTTGTTTCATCAACATCATTCATCATCGGGTTTTTGTATAATAACAAAAAAACTTACCGTTGTGTTGAAAAACTCGCACTGATGCACCGGATCCTCGAGCACCATTGACAATCGAGTTATGGTTCAGTGAATCACTAATAATCAATCCTCCCTACACATGATCATACAAAAATTTAAATAAACTTTTAGCAGAGGGTGAAAACTCAGAGTTTGAATTGTCCTATATGCATATACTACCTTGCCAATGAGAGCAGGGATAATGGCAGAGTTAGTAACATAACCCATGCCAAAAAGAATTCCTGCTGGCTTTCCAACAAATCGTGCAATAACCTCCTCCAACTCAGTGTGAAGTTTAGTGGTGCCTGCATTGAAACAACCAATTGAAATAATTGATTTGTTTTCATAAATCGATTATTATGTTTAAGTCCAATATAATGATTTAAAAATACTTGTATACTATACCTCCATCAACACGAACACTGCATGTACTGGCTGAGTATTTTTTCAAAGCTTCAATAGCAAGTGGAGTACAATATGGATCTGCTGAAGCAAATCCTAGGTAGTTATAGGATCCTAAATTGAGACATCTGGTAGTTTTTGAGGTCCGGCTACAAGACAAAATAACCAAGATATAATCTTTCTTCCTTCTTAAAGGTGAACAGAATAACAATGCGTTTAAGAACTGTTAAACCATATTCACTTGCAATTTACGCTGCAACTAAAAATACATATCACATTTTGTATAAAAGTCTAGCCCGTTGTCTGTATATCTGAATTAAAGGAGGTTAACAGAATGGTCAAGCTATTGCTACTCACTGTAAAGTTTTGTTATTGTCATTGCTGATGCGCTCGACTACATCAATCCAAGCACCTGGTGCGCTTGCAATTGGTCTATTAAAACAATCCTGCATAATAGCTATTCAATTTAGAAAATTAGGAAGACTGTTAGCTAATCAAACAACATTTCACCTCTCCACTGGAAATTCCCTCTACCCAATTGATAGCAAATTAATTCTAATTTAGTTTCATTTATCTTGAACAGTACTATAAAATATCCTAGACCCATAGTCTCTCGATGGTGTCATCAAGATCATTATGCCAATTTGCTGCTCTAAAAATGTCTTAAATGATGAAGGGAAACATGATTCATATCAACACAATCAACACGACTACTACCATTTATTATCTAAAGGAAGAAAAAAAAACCAGCCATCATTATCTTTATATTAATCAATTGGTCAAAATAAGATGGAATGACAAGCACAAAGAGATAACTCATCTAACAAGAGTAATAGGATGTCAATTAGAGATGCAAGAGTAGAATCATTGAAATCTATGCTTCCTGCTAACAAAACACATAAAATGTTCAAATGCATGATAATTTGATTTGAAGAACCCCAGTTTTGTGTAATTTAAGACAATATTTCAAACAAATTTCAAAATGTGCAGGAACAAAAGAACATACTCCCTACCCAACAAATGATACTATTATTTTTTGGCATGAATTCTATGGCAATATTAATCTATACTATTTAAGTATCAATACCTAAAAGTGTTAATTTCAACCCTGATCCACTAAATTAACATCGCTGCCCTTCACGCCCTTAAAAAATTACACCGCTCTCCATTTGAAATTAAATAGCGCTCCTTTACAAATTACGCCAACTAAGCTAAGCTGAAACTGAAATACTGGTCCTACACTAATGGCAACGCTCTCTCCTCATTCACAAAGAGAATTGAAAATCGTCTCTGTCCAGTAGGGGTGGGCGCGGGTCGGTTTGGTGCGGTTTGAAGTCCAAACCGCTTCTGCACCGCATCAAACGGTTACTCAAAAATATAAACCATTATACTAATCTTTTAAACAGTTCGGTTTGAATGTAATACGGTCAGTGTAGTCAAAGCGCTCGCCTAGGCGCGCCTAGGCGCCAAAAAGCCCTAGGCGCCGGCCTAGGGCTTTTTACACCCTCCAGGCGCCGGCGATGCTCAAGGCGCCGGAAAAGCGCTAAAGGCGCTGAAGCGAGGGAAGCCCTAGGCACCAGAAAAGCGGGGCTTTTGCATCTCAGATTCGTTCTGGGTTTGGGCCCAAAATTCGGGTTCGACCGTGCTTAATTGGGCTACCAAATTTCATAATTAGGTTTAACCGCATCTCAAATTCTCGATATCGATTATCGACAGTGAACAAAAAAAAACACGAAACATAAAACAAAAGAAAAACGACGCTCGAACCGAACTGCAGATCTTCACGCCGCTCTCTGACATCGATCTCCACGCCCCACGCCGCTCTCTGACGTCTATCCGCACGGCGTCGACCACTGTGCTGCCGTCCACTGTGCTGTCCTTCACTGCTGCCGTCTGAAGTCTCGAACCTGAGGTATTTTTTTTATTTAGTTAAAAGTTAGATGTAGATTAAGTGATTAACTGTTATGTTATGTTATTTTCTTATTTTATTAGTCTAGGTTTAAATTCCAAAATTTATGTTATGTTATTAGTCTAAATATTGATTAAGTGTACTGCTTTTAAATTTAGATTAATTAAGTGTACTGATTAGTTTTATGTTAAAATTGAATTTATTTTTATGTTAAAATTTAGTTTTATCTTAAAATTTAAAATTTAGTTAAATGTTTTATGTTAAAATTTAGTTTTATGTTAAAATTTAATTTAGTTAAAATTTAAAATTTAGTTAAAAGTTGTATGTTAAAATTTAGTTTTATGTTAAAATTGAATTTAGTTTTATGTTAATTTGTTAAAATTTTATGTTAAAATTTAGTTTATGTTAAATTGAATGACTTTGTGCCTTCTTAGTTTAGTGTATGATGATCGTATGATGTTTTACTCACAATATTGCCTTTACATACAGCTGTTTGATGCTAAAATTTGAGTTTTTAATCGATTTTTAAGTGCAGTTTTTGTTGCTGTAAAACAGCAAAAAATGTGAAAAAGCCCCCAAAAAAGCCCCAAGGCGCCAAAAAGCCCTAGGCGCTTTTTCGCCTTGACTACACTGAATACGGTTCGGTTTCGGTCCGGTCTGGTTTGAACTCATATTACATATGAAATAAGAGAATTACTTCTATTAACAATCAATTTACGAAGGCAACTGTGTGAAGCTTTTATACTTAAAGGTTAAAACGCACAATATTATACTGATATGAAAGATTAGTTCTTAACTGTATGAATATTTCAATTTGACATTTAGCTACAAGGGAGAGTTTTTTGGTAGGTTAACCAAACATCAACATTATTCAATGCATAATCATCAAAGAAAATAACTAGAATAAGATTATAATTAACATTTATCCAAAAAAATAAGATGAAAAATATTATACCAAAACTATAACTTCTTCCTTTATGACAGCGAATATTATTAATATAATAACATACGCTAAAAATTGAATATACATCGTTAGAATCTAAAGTAAGATTGGAGTTGCTTATATTTTTATCATAAGATTAATGATGTAGATATTCGGTTCGATCCGGTTTAATATGGTTGGTTCAATCATCCAACCCGCAACCGAACCGTATCGATGCGGGTCGGTCCGGTTTGAGATATTTGCTTTGGTTAGAAAATTCGGTGCGGGTTTCCACATCGTTTTTGCGGTTCGGTGCGGACGGTTTCCGTATAGCGGTGCGGTTTATGCCCACCCCTACTGTCCAGCCTTCCTCCCTAATCCTATCCCCATCGTTAACCTAATCTAATCGCCGCTTCTTTCAAATCTCGATCGAAATTCTTTCAAAATAATGGTTATGACATAATTAATATGAATTATTATCAATTTTTTGAGCAATTTGTGTTGATTGAAGTTGTTTACAACTGAGAAAGAGTAGTATTTCAAACTTATGTTTTTGACATGCTGTTACTACTGTAACTTTATACTTTTGTTACAAGTGTGCTTTTCAATGGAATATATATTCTCTGACATTAATCCATAAGATTCAATTAAATTTTCAGTGTAGTGGCGGTTTTGTTCACACCGGTGTGAACAAAACACGACTCCCCATTGGTTGAAATCAGCGGGCTCCACGTGGAGCCCGCTGATTTCAACCAATGAGAAGTGCTGAAACCGCACTATATCAGAATATGTTCTTCGAAGTTTTCAATGTGGTGCTTCTATTATATACTGTTGTGGATTGACTTTGAAGAATAACAACAATGTAGTGCTTCATTGGAATATATGTTATGTCAAACGTGAAGAAGTTTCTTTACCTAAAAAATATATATCACACAGTTGGGTGAGAATGAAAGAGAATATGAAAATAACAAAGAATGTATGTCATATCTGGGAAAGAGAGCAGAAAATGAATTAGAGTACCAAAACAGAGAATATTATGATATTAAATTTGTACATCTACAATATCAAATATAAATATGCCGTGGATCTCAAGAACACTCACATTTTCAGATGAGTATACTATAAAGAAGTATAAAATGTTTGCAAATGTTAGTTGTTGTTGGCATGGAAGAATACAAAAAAGATGTTTTTTCGCTGTTAAGTCAAATATGCAGAATTATGACCCGACATTATTTCTCTTAAGTTATAATTTTGAAGGGTTTTATATTTTCTGAAACATTGAAATAGAGAGTGGTAATTGATACTGTAAAAGATATGATCAATTTATCAACCGTGTGTTGGACAATACAATTGAAGTCAATCAATGGCATCGACAAAAATGACATGTGAGTGCTGGTATGTATTTATAAATATTTTCCAGAAGTTCCATTCAAAGTAAATTCTGCTGATTCACCATTCTATTTACCAAAAATCTTATGTTCTTAGAGAAAATAGTTCTGTTAATCACTAAATTCGGTCAACAGAAGTCAACAGGATGTTGGGCTGTCTATCATACAATATTATCTTATTATGAATAGAACTCAATAGGATGTGCGTGCACGTGCATGTGTTTCTGAACTTAAATAGTTCTTTGATGTGAATACGTAATGCACAACATATATCTAGTTAGTCGAGTGTACCAGCTCAATCTGTTTGATTGTGTATTATTCTTTTCTAGCCTCTTTTAGCATATCTGTTGTGTTTACTCAAAGTTGTTTTTTATTCCCAATTTTTTTCTGTGATGATGACAGTTTTAGGAGGGCTTATGCTTAAAATTTCTGAAACTGTTAATGCTGCAAACATCACTCCAAAATGTGCAACATGGGCCCAAGGTTGTGAATAATGGTTATTTGAATGTCATTTCAGGAGTGATATATCCAGATATATGTCTCAACTTCCTTGGTCAAGAGTCAGATCGTGGATATAGTTATTCTTATCTTAGTGGTTATCGAAATTGATGGCTTCTAGAAATTTACTAAAAAGTTTACATGAGATAAGATTTTGTTTGTGGTTGTCTTTCAAGTGTATAAAACACTCAGCTTATTGTTAGTGCAAGATATAGAACAATTTCACAGAATGAAGGTTCATCTATAGTTCTTGCAATACGAAGAATGGGTATTATGGTGGACCAGAGAAGAAACTTAGATTAGTTTTCACAAAACATACCAGTATAAAATACCCTCATTGGTCCTTAAAATGCAAAATTTGGATAAGTAACCTAACTGGACTCATAAGTCATAATGATAGGACCACTAAGAAGATTGCTTGAATTAGAGCTTGGGGTCTCTCTCACAAAACATTACTTTCAAGCCGCAACTTCGAGCTTTAAATCATTATCTAGGCGAAACGTTTCATCTTGATCGAGGTAAGGAGAAGTGTGGCGTTTGTACTGACGTATCCTACTAGGGTATGAGAATACAACTTGCTGCCATGCTATGCAATGTGTATATTTTATTGATTTAAATGTCTGTTTTTAATTAATGTGTTACGTTTATTATCTAGTCTTAATACCTGTTTCTTTCTTCATATGCGGTGATATAAAGTTGGGTTTCACATTTAGTTCCAATGTTAAAAAACTAATTGTAGATGCAATACACCACTGTGTATATTTGCAATACTTACCTCTTGTCCTTGGACATTTCTATAGCACCGCAAATTTCTTCAAACTGAAGAGTTTAGGCACTGTTTAGTTCTTGCATCTAACTTAAGATTTCTAAAGTTAGATGTAAAATACCTTAAGTTTGAAACAAGTCTAAAAATTTGGTTCCAAATAAAATTGATTAATTAACTAAAATATATCTAATAAATAAATAATATAAATTAAATACAACAAAAAGTTATTAACTATTGGTTATAACTTATTGCTTATAACTTATCGATTCTTAATTATAATTTTGTATTAATTACTAACTAAAAATTATAGTTTATCAACTATCGATTATCATTCATTGATTATGAATCAAATACCATAAAAAGTTACTAATTATAATTCATTAATTATTAATTATAAGTTATAGATTCTAGTTTAATAATTTTTAGTTATTAATTATTAATTAAATAATATAAAAAGTTACTAGTTGTTAACTATAATTTATCAATTATTAACTTATCGTCTCATGGATTCGATCCCCTAAGACATCATAATGAGTACTATGCTTGAATAAGTATCACTCTACTTATAAAAAAATTATGATTTATTCATATCTAATTACTAATCATTATTATTTAATTTATAATTCAAATAATCATCAACTAATTATAATTAATTAAATTAATAAAATAAACAACATAACATTATGTTCAAATTCAATTTCGGCGGTAAAAGCGTATAAAAACACTTTGTTCAACGAACCACCATTCACTAAAGTATGTCCTAAGAATGCACCCTTACATTAAGGGTAAAGTAGTACACTACAACAAATGGTGAAAATCCAGATAACAGAAAAGCATAATTGCATAGAGAGCGCTCGCAGACAATTGTTGTTCAGTTAACATTCGTGTCTATAATGACGCGTCTGATATGGGACCTACCATTTTGTTTTTTTTTAAACGGTACTCAGATACACCATGTCATTGGAACAACAAACCACAAATCATGTATGACCTCTCGCATCAAAGTCGAATCACTTAACCACTGAGACAATGATGTTTGTCATCATTTTGTCCAGTTAACAGATCAAAATGAACAGATTGAGTGAACGGACCAATTTGCACCCTATAAACTACCACTTTCCCTTCTCCGCTTACCTCCATGCACCTTTTGTAACACAAGAACGCATTCTCTTTCACAAACCATTCCTCTTCCACGTCTCTTTCAAATATCCTTTTCGTATGCGCATTTCGTGTCGCAAACAAACGCAGTCATAATATGAAGTATTTTGTTTTTGTTTTGTTGCAGTATTTCGGTTTTGGTATTCAAAATACAACCAAAAAAAACACTACTCTTGAACTGAAACCATATGCAACTCTTTGTCAAAAATTAGTACTTAGAAGACAGTCCATATGTTTTTAAAAAGTCCCAACACAAATGAATTTATGCTCTCTGCATAACCAGATACACCGTGTGAAACATGGATGCCAAAGTAGTAAACATCAACTAACAAGTTACATTTTTCCAACAAAAGTTCAAGAACCATATTTACATTTTTCTTCATTTACACATTGGACAGTCAACAAACACCAAATTTAACAGGTCCTCCACTTTCTACATTCATCTACTCTCAATAGACATCACATGCAAACACAGATACAATCCTCCAACTATAACTTTGCCTTCCAATTTCACGTATACATAAACATAGCTTGCAAAATTTCACAGATGTTAACATGTGCAAGGGCCAAAACTGTAGCTCGATATAAAACTATTGCTCGTCTTTGCATATCTCTACTATTTATGAAATTTTTTTGGATGAATATGGTTCCATGGTGACTTTTTAAAACTACACAATTACCCCTACACATCCATTTCCAACTATTTCAGTATTATCACAAATACGCAAATCTCTCATTGCCGTTTTCATCCCTTTGTTTATAAGTTGGTGGGTTATGACATAAATGTAAGCACATCAAGTTCTCCGGCAATGACTTACGCACATTGTGCAGGTTATTCATTTTCATAAATTCATCCTTTGTTTTCATCTTCATTCTGAAATTTTTTGTAATCATTTTACCATAGCATACTTAATATAAACAATCGGATACAATTATTCAGTGATAAGAAAATGAAACCTGAGCTCGAAGATATAGTCTTCTTGTATAAAAATCATCCATTCCCAAACAAATTGGGGCATATCCCTGCAGCAAAATCACATTAGCAGCCAGCAGCAAAACGCATCAAATTTCCAGACCAAATCAAATTACTTTCTATAACAGAATATAGGCATTTCCTGGAAAAGGAAAACTTACACTACTCTTCTTAAATGTAGCAATATCCAAAATTCTCCTGAAAAAATCTCTCATCTGGCCGAAAGCAAACAAAAGGCCATAGCTGAACAAAGTGGTTAAAGCTGTAAAGTATGGTAACCTCACCATTTTTATGTCGAGAATGCTCGAAACGGAAATCTATAGAGAAATGATGAACGGGTTTAGTTAACATTTGGTTTCTAAAGATCCAAACAGAGAAATTGGGAATTTGAGAGAATTATTGCGATCAGTGATCATATGATCTATGTAAACTGGACATCCGCGTAGCATCGGAATGGTCGATTATTGTAAGAAATTTTTTGAACGGTGGATCTTTCTTTTTTGGTTTGCTATCAAGGGACATGGAACGGGGACATCATATTGTACTGGTACAACCTAGCAACCTTTTTTTTATTGTTTGCCAGGATTTTACTTTTGAAATTAAATAATTAAATTGGAAGCACGTGCATATATTTTTTCCGCTTAACAAAATTTAAGCGGTTCGACAATTAAAATCGCCTCCACTAACAAAATCTAGGGCTTATGTAATAAAAAAATAAATACAAATCAATGGAAAGGCGATCGCAATCATCTCTAGCAGAACTGATTGTTTCTTTGTTCTCTATCGTCAAAGACACGGTCAAAAAGGGTTTCTCCATCCCCTGCATGCATTGCCAGAGACACGGTCAAAAAGTCATCCCTTCCAATAAAGTCGAAGTTAGTAAAGTCTAAAGCAGCAAAATCGATAGCAGCAAAATCTAGGGCTACAAAATGCATAGAAAAACAAAAATCAATTGACCAAGTCGAAGAGCATAATTGAAACAGTGGAAACGAAAACATTACTTCGGAGGTATTGTTTATGTTTTTATTTACTGTAGTATTAATTTTCAACCATTGAATATTCAAATAATAATTAAATATAGCATTGTAGGTTTAGAAACAACTAGCATGAATTGCATATTTAGAATGATAGTTAAAACTATATTTGAGTTTTAAAATAGGACTAGCGAGCGTTGAACATGCAGAATGGTAGTCAAATGTCGCATTTATTTTTAAAATTGCACCGACATGTGTTGAATATGAAGAATGATATTTAAATGTAGCATTTTTATTTTAAAATTGTATTGCCATATGTTCAACATGAAGCATGATAGTTAAATGTATCATTTGCGTTTTAAAATTGCACTACCGTATGTTGAACATGCAGAATGATAGTTAAAAATAGCATTTGTGTTTTAAAATTGCATCGGCATGTGTTGAACATGAAGAGTGATGGTTAGCCGTAGCATTTGAGTTTTAAAATTGCACTAGCATGTGTTGAACATGAAGAATGATAATTAAATGTAGCATTTGCGTTTTAAAATTGCACTAGCATGTGTTGAACATGAAGAATGATATTAAATGTAGCATTTATGTTTTAAAATTGCACAAGCGCGTGCTGAACAGGCAGAATGGTAGTCAAATGTAGCATTTGTGTTTTAAAATTGTATTGACATGTGTTGAACATGAAAAATGCTAATTAAATGTAACATTTGAGTTTTAAAATTGCACCAGTGTGTGTTGAACATGCAGAATGACAGTTAAAAGTAGTATTTGTGTTTTAAAATTGTACTTGCCATGTGTTTAACATGAAGAATGATAGTTAAATGTCGTGTTTGAGTTTTAAAATTGCATTAGCATGTACTGAACATACAGAATGATAATTAAAAGTTGCATTTGTGTTTTAAATTGCATTGCATGTGTTGAACATGAAGAATGATAGTTAAATATAGTAGTTGTGTTTTAAAATTGCACCGAAAAGTGTTGAACATGAATAATGATAGTTAAATATAGCATTTATGTTTAAAATTACAACACCCTGTGTTGAACATGAAGAATGATAGCTAAATGTAGCATTTGTATTTTAAATTGCACTAGACTGTTTTAGATATGCAAAATGATACTCAAATATAAAACCTGAGTTTTAAATTGCACTAGCATGTTTTGAACATGCAAAATGATGGTTAAAAGTAGCATTTGTGTTTTTAAAATTGCACTAGCATGTATTAAACATGAAAAACTACAGTTGGATATAAAATTTAAAATTTTAAAGTAAAATAATGTGTGTTTGATTTGCAGAATGATTGTCGGATACAATACTAAATTTTTTGAAATATAGTAGCATGTGTTGTATACGAAGAATGATAGATGAATATAGCATTTGAAATTTTTAAATACAGTAATTTGCATTGCATATTAAGAATGATAGTCGGATATAATAATGGAACGATACAGAGAAAATTTGTAACATTTCGATATTTTCAACCATTCTAATCCGCACTTGTCAGACTTGAATTGCTCAAATACCAGATTGTTAATTTATATTTAGCAAAACTTAGCATATACAGTAAATAAATAAATCACAGAATCACAGACACCGAGTAATATAACAATAAGCAGCGGAACAAAAGAATAGTAGTTCATGAAGCTACTATATATATATATATATATATATATATATATATATATATAAAACAGAGTATGAAACAAAATACAACGGAAGTCTCGAATACATAAAAGTCTCAATACATAGTCAAATAACAAAAATCTGAATATATCATTGGAGTCAACTGAAGAACTGGACGCTGAATAGATATAGATGGATCTCCAAGCGAAGCTCCAACTACAAAGGTGAGTCTCTAATGCTGTGACACTCAGTCTGACTCGAGCGTAAAGCAAAACACAAAACACTCGAGTCATGATTAACATTCTTATATCAATAAATCCAACTCAAGTGAAATATCAACTGAAATACAAGTAACTTAAAGAATGTTTGGGATACCCATCCTCTAAGGATCCATGGAACTATCTATTATGTAGTAATATACGCTATTATAATAATGTCTATAGTAAAGTAAACTATTAAAATAGCGTTAAGGCGTTACCCATATCCCCCTTAACACATTTTATATATTCCCATAGTCCATACAGTACCGTAACCTTCCCCGTACTGGGCGTCGTCAGAGCGCACTCCATAGTTATAGCACAAAACAAACTCGTAGTGGTCTCGATAAGGTAGGTGGCACGGCACAACTAGGCAATGCCAGGGTGGATATACCAATTACACTTCCAGGCTGGTGGTAACGCATAGCTGCAGCTACCGCCTACCTCGATCCACACTCCCAAAAATCCAAGGGTGCACCCAATCAATCACAAAGTAATAGAATGGTATCGAAGAAGTGTGTCCGATCAGAGGAGCTACCTCACTTGGCCCGTCAATTGCTTCTGTTTTAGCCACCTTAAGCTAACTCACGGGAGTCAGGTCCATGTATATACCTCAAATAGATTCGTCGCCACCATCCTACTTCATTCTGGAATCTCCACCACGTACACAGTTGTTAAAGTGGTTTTCGGTATTGACAGAGAGTATGACAATAACCGATCCCGGTCTCTTTAACAACCAATCGTTATTATAACACCGTGGTCATTTCAAAATATCATACTTCAAAACCAAAATATCATATTCATTTCAAAACCATATCAATACGATATTATTTCTCACTTAAAATAATATTTGTTTCCAAAATCATAACACTTTCCAAAATTATAACTCTTTCGAAATTATAACACTTTGAAATTATAACACTTTGGAAATCATAACTTTTGAAATCATAACACTTTGAAATCTATAAAACTTTCCTCTTAAACAGTTTAGATATTAATAATAGTATATATATTAAAATAGTTATAAATAAAAAAGTTAATATAATACAATAATTTGTATATAAAATAGTTATAAATTAAATAGTTTATATTAAAATAATTAGTATATTAAAAATAGTTTTATATATTAAAATAATTTATATATTAACATAATTTATAAAGTAAAATATTAAAAATAGTTTAAATATATTTTAAAAAGACTTTATATAATAAAAATAGTTTCCTCAAATTCCACAAATTCGATTCAAATTAATTCGAATTCCAAAATCCCATTTAAATCAAATCTCAGTTCTTCCATTTCAATTCAAATCTCAATAAATCAATTGATATCGTTTTCAAATATAGATTTGAACTACAAATCAAACAATTTCAATTTCAATATATTTCAAAGCTTTAAATATTCAAAAATTTATAATAACTCAATTTTGATAAATTCGTTTATAGTCCAAATTCAACTTTACTGTTATTTAATATTGAAATATTCACCTAGTCAATCCAATAACATTTAAATAAACCTTAAATTACAATTTAAATAAACTAAATATTCCCTTCAATTTATTTACTTGAAAGATTCATTTAATCACTAATAATCAAAAAATCAAGTTACAAAACCATATCTTAAAATTTCAAATTCAATAAGTTTCAAATTGATTTTATTTAAATATAATTCTTAAAAGAATACTACTTCAAATCAACTTAAATTTTTATCTCCTAACCTTAATTTATTAAAATTATTATAAAATCTACTTTTTTTTAAAATAAAATTTTAAATAAATACTTAAAACATATTATATACTAATTAAATTAAATTTTATTCAATTAAATCTTATCATTAAATATATTATATAATAAAACTTAATATATATTTTAAAATAGTAAAATTTTAAGTAAAAATCTTAAAAATTATATCTTCAAAACTAACTTATAAATTTAGAATTTTCAAACATATAACTTTAAAAGTATAAATTCTAAACCTTTATAAAATAACATTTATATATATAAAATATCTTAAAATCAATATTTATATAAAACCATATATATTTCCTTTTTAAAACTTTGGAAATCATTTCAAAATATATATTTAGACCCACGATGCTTATATAAAATTTTCTATCCCAAGGTCAAGTGATACAGATATTTATCATTTCAATCCGCAATTTATTTATCTACGGGTATATATCTTTTCAACCCGCAATCTCAAATTCAATGTCAATGAAAATCGCTTGGGTTTACATTTCAACTCATAACGATTTTCTCCTATTCTACAAGATCGTTCGGGTATATATCATTTCAACCCATAGGGAATTCTATACTAATAGGGAACTTGCAGAGTGAGAACAATAATGACAATAATATAACATAATAACAACAAGCATATATCATCAATAACCGATAAAATATAGATAACAGGTCATGGTGTCAAACGTCATAGGTGAACAGTTACAGATACTGACATATCATATATGGCAAATAATTAACAGTTCAATTGAGCATTATATTTCAATTGTCGTTTCAAATGAAATCAAATCTAATAAATATAAGAATGTTAATCGTGAGTGATTGCCCACCTTTCGAGGCTAGATAGATTTGACAAATGAAACAAGTTACGAATCCAAGCACAAATTCCAAAGCAAAGCAAGATCGGCACGAATTCGACGAACAGAGCTGATAAATGGGAATCGATGAGAACAAATCAGAACTGGATCGATGAAGATAAATTGTATAAGTGAACTTATATATATATATATATATATAACTGTAAAATTATATATCTATAAAGTCATATTCTAAATTTAAGCATATATTAAATTAAATATATATGTATTTCAAAATCATTTTTTTAAACTACAACTCATATATTAAGGTCAAATATATATGTATAAAAATAATACATTAAAACTTAACAGTTTTATATAACAAATATATATATATATATATATATATATATAAACTTATTATAAAACTGCCAATCTTCTCATATAAACAATATATATATGTATTAATATGACTTTTACATTATAAAACTTACATACATTTTTAAAACAATGTCTATATCATAAAAGTCAAAATTTTATGCAACCTGAAGCATACTATACATTTTAAAATTTTACAAGCAAATGCATATATACAGGCAAACATAATATATATAATTGAAACCAACCTACCCATACTTACACATAAGCTAACAAATAATATTATGGCCTATATGTGTATATATATATATGCAAAAAGATTATAAATGATCTATACAACTTACGTTCACATCTATAACAGCAGCTAAGATATAATTTATAAATTAAACTTGACCGATCATATATATTTTTGTTCATAGGCTAACATATTACACTAACATATATATACTAAAATGGACAGATCATATATATATACTTACATTATATATTAAAAATAAAATGACAATCGAAATATCTTTATAATATATACTATATATCTAACTAACGTAAATCTATATATATATATATATAAACCATCATATCCTAAGTTACACAATCATATATATAAATTTGATATACATATATAAAAAATCTATAACCGTACATATATATATTTTCCACACATACGAATAATATATATATATACACTTTCAAAATTATCAATATATGAGCAGCATATTTGAAGCACAATGCGAATCCATTTTGAAAGGAAAATAAAAATAAACTTATGCAATATATATGAACCCCTTCGGCCAACCTATATATATGCTATATATATATACTCCAGTTAAAACTATGAATGAGATAGGAAAACAAAGAAGAGGAAGGGCAGAGAGCTACACTGCAATGGAGAAGACTGCTCGAACGGCGGCTGGCTGGAGGGGTTCATCACTTAGGTTGCGGTGTGGGGTGTTAGGGCTGGGTGAGTGCTGTTTGTGAGGTAAGGTTGCTTGGCCTTGGGGAACTGGCAATGAAGAGGAGCTCGGGACGTTGGAAAGGTGGCTGCAAGGGTGAGGTGGAAGTCGGCACTTGTCAAGTTGCCAGTGGACATGGAATGGTGGAGGGCGGAGTCTGTCGAAGGTGCTGCTGTTAGGCGGAGGAGGGCAGTGGAGTTCTAGGCGTGGTGGGTGAAAAGAGAGAAAGGGGAGCATCCAAAAAAAAGGTGGAGAGAGCAGTTTGCAAAAGCGAAGCACGAAATGCAGTGTAACAACCCGTAAATTCAGAAATATTTATGGGAAATTTTTTTTCGAAAAAAAAACTTTGAATTTAAAATTCATTTAAAAATTTATAAATCGGGATGTTGATATTTATTTTGAGTTTTAGTGTGAATTATTTTTCCAAATAAAAAAATTTTAAAAATTAAAATTTTCCCTAATTTTAAATTTTAGTCAAAAATGGTCAACGTTTGACTTCTTATTGACAATTTTAAAATTTGAATTTTAAAACTTTTATTCTTTTATTTTGAAGCTGTTTTGATGCTAGTATTTCTCTATATTTTTCGTTTGTAAAATTTTGATTTATACTTTTCAAACTGTAATTTTTCAGCGTATTTCACGCGGTTGTTTTCCGTAAATTATTTTCATATTTTATTTGGATTTTGGGGTTTGAAATTATTTTGTATTTAGTGTATTCATTCTCGGTAGGCTAATAGTCTAGAATGTTAAGTGGCACACAAATTTTCGTTTTAGAAACGAGGAGCCACTCAAATTCTTTGCTGTTCAAATTTTATGACCATTCATTTTGACACGTTTTTCTGGCCTTTGGTTCTCATGCGTTTCTTTTATTTTGTTTCTGCTCTTTATTTGTTTCTACTTTATTTTTCTCATCATCCTCAATTTCTTTCTTTGTCAAGACCCAAAAATCGACCTTCGAAAATCGGCACCCGTACTTCACTTGTACTCAAAATGCCGTAGATTCAAATGTCGAATCTGGTTCTCGGGAGCTTATAACATAGTTAAGTAAATAACACAGCGGAATAAAAGAATAATACATTGATATACAATATCTGATACAACAGAATGATACAATGAATATCAATATACATCAGAGATATGATACAACAAATAGCAGCGGAAAAGAAACGATAACATCAGCAGCGGAATAGAATGTCTCCAATAGAATGCTCCAAGATAAGCAACGTCAGTCCATGAACTCCAAGAACTGAACTAGCTCCAGATAATCTACTAAATCTGAATATCTGAAAAACCCAACTCTAGACTGCTCGTGTAGAAAAATTTTGAGCACCCAGAGTTTAGGAAGGGAACAATAAACTCCAGATCAGTCATGGGACTGGTGTGAGCAACAAAAACAGTTTATCTTTTTTTTAAAAACAAATAGCAGAGAATTTTAAAGTCAATTCGCAATGCTTTTCTAAAATGAAACTACCATAAGACCTCCCACCACACACACAATGCAAACGCAGACTTGGAGGAGATTTCTTCTTATGATAGTCAAAGATGCTTACTACGCAAAAGTCAAATCATTTGATATTATTATTAGTGCATAGTGTAGAAAACATTTCGAAAGTAGAATATTGATCTTAGCCGACATAGGTACCATTATAGTATGCCTACTATAGCTACCATATTAAATGGCAGGTTCTACAACTAAAACCGTACAAGGTTCGTATTGTTTCTTTGGATTTCCAACAAATGGTCAGGCTAAGGAACTTCCTATCCACGATGGTGCGTCCCTGGAATAGACGACCCGAGAACCTAACCGGATCTCTGCCAACACAAGGCCGGGTTACCTCTGCAAAAATAGGTAACTACTGACACGCGTATGCCATCCCCCGATCGTCACCGATCTTCCCGAGGATCCCCGATTTCCAACAAACCACAAAGTAATAAATTTGCAGCAACCACAGAGGTTAAGTATCTGGGCTCCATACCATGATACCACCTTTATCCAGAAGGAATGACATACACTAAGGGGCGCTACTCCCTAGAACCTTGCCGCATTCTTCCTGTTTTGACCATTTCCGGGGTGTGAGGCTCGACGAAGTCTCGTCCACAAAGCTACGCTTTGTTCACAAAGCCATGCTTCGGGTCAAACAAATGATCAACCTATGATCACAAAGATATAAGATCAAACAAATGATCATATCGCAAATGATCAAACACTGATCATCACACAGCAACACTCAACATGCCACATTACCAAATTGGGATATATCGCTGATAAATTTCAACTACATAACCTCTGAGCTCGTACGTCTCAGAGAAGGGTGTTAAGCTAAGAGAATAAATTCTCCGCCACCAAACAGAAATGTATTTGAAAGAAATCAGCTTTATATCTCAAAGTGTAATGTCAGACATGTATCCATACAAGTCTGTTCCGGGTTCGAACAGAACCGAAGGCACTTCTCACGAAGCCCTTGCAATTTCGGATAATTTCCAATCACGTCTGGACTTCCCGTCACAAAAGAGTGATATAAATCTCTATACCGGCGCGACTCAGTGCAGAGACATTCGACAGGTTGTCCTTTCATTTTCGAAAAATATCCGGTCTTCAACACCGGTCTTCAAATGCTATCCATATACGACGTATCACTATTCGGAATGAGTTATACGACCCAAAGGTCCTTTCCCGGCTAACCCGAATAGTGAGCGAAATATTTAAAAACAAATGGATAATGGGATTTCAATTAAGTCACAACTTAAACCCAAATTTCCTTTTCAAATGGTTTAACAAATTACCATTTTAATCTTTTTAAACAAAAAAGATTCAATTCACAAAGTTCACTTAATTTCACAAAGATTCATTCACAGATTTTCCAAATCGATTTCCATTTCAGTTTAATTAACTCGTTAAATCTTTAAATCAAAGATTTAACTCATAGCTTTCAAAACGATTTCATTTCGAATGGTTTAAACAAAACATCACTTTTAAATCTGTTAAAAATAAACAGATTTAATACATAGCTTTCAAAAACAATTCATTCATAACTTGGAAAATCCATTTTTCAATTCACTTGAAATTCCTTTAATTTAGACTGGAATTTCTTTTCTTATCTAAAAGCTTTTATCATATGAAAACAAACAGTTATCATTTTGGAAATTCTGATTCATTTATACGAGTTTAAGGTTCTTGGGTTAAATCCAAATTATCAAAATTTTACCTTTAAATGGTTTAACTTCATATAAACGCATTTATATCATCTTTAATCCCTAGTTTCAGATTATAGGATTCAATTTCAAACTTGAATTCAAATTTAAATCAAATATATTTAAAATTTTCAAAACTCGATTAAGTTATCCAAAATAACTTTTATCTTTGAAATTCCATTTCAAAAGCTTTTCATTTTAAACCCCAAATTTCAAATTTCAAAATCAATTGAAATTAAAATTTCAATTTTAAAAACATTAACTTTAAATTATCTGTGACTTAACCGATTTCCACGTGAAATCCATATTTGTGTGTGTAATAGTGTGGTCTGGGGTTTTTACACAGAAGTGCAACATCAATCATTACAGATCAAAATACAGGATATAGTTGATAAGCGATATAAATTATAACGCTTATCTTTTCATTCAGATCACAGATGTATAAATATCACAGATAAAGAAATTACCGATCACAACATAAATCAGGGTATATCATAAAGCATCATATATCAGGGTTATCAAACAATTCACATTCAACAGAATTCAAACATTCATAAGTAAAATCAATTAATATCTGATAAATTTAAATCAGATTAATTTCTTATGAATTACAAATTTTGGTTAATTAACTATTTATAAATTATAAACCATTTTGATTAATTATTCCTTAATCATTTATTAATTAACCATTAATAATAAATTTAAAATTAATTAACCTTTAATGATAATTCATCAACCTTTAATTATTTAAAGAATTAATTCACTATTTAATTAATTATCTTCAATTAATAAATTAACCCTTAATAAATTAATTACCCCTCTTTTTTTAAACAATTAATTAATAATAATTCATCTTAATTAACATTTTAAATTCTTCTTTAATAACTTTGAAATCAAATTATTACCAACCTTAAAAACTTCAATGTTAATTAACATTTTAAAACATTTGATTTATTCCTAAACACTTTATCAAGTTTTATTTAAAATAACCTGTTAAGAATATAAGTTTACAACATTCTTAAAACTTGATTGTTTTAAAGATCATTTATTTCAAAACCTTCAATTTAAACCTTCTAAAACTTGATCTATTCACAATCTAAGTTTTCAGACAATCTTGAATTTATTAAATTAAACTTTGATTTAAATCTGAGATTAGATTTTTAAGTTTAAAACAGAAAACAGGTTTAAACCTGTCCCAGTTTTCGACCCGAGCCAGAAACGAAAATCCCCGCGTTCGACTTCGAGTTTTCCACCCAGCTTACTTCTTCTCTAATCCCCAGCTTTCTTCTTCTTTCCCTTCGAACTCAACCCGAGCTCTAACTCGAGTTCCCCTCCCAAATACTCGAGTTCATCTTCGAGTCGACCACAAAACATTCCCGAGACCAACCCTTCTTCCCCAAAGCGTTCGAACCCAGACAACAAACGTGCACGCGTGCACGTGCACAATGGAGTTCGCCGCCCTTAGTTGAATCTCCGGCCACCCCCAAGTCAACGACTATCCACCTGAACCCCTCGTACATCCAGCGTCGCGAAACATTGACGAAATTGGAATTTGATTGTTCGACCAAAATTCGAACAAAATTGAGTCACTCTTAAACTTCTCGTTCTCCCTCGCCTGATCGACAGAGGCTACGATACTCTACCCTAAGCTTCGCCAGTCTCTCGTGTTCCTAATGGACCTGGTCCGATGATCTCCGGTGGCCTAACGGCGGCGCGGTGACCACGTCTCTAACCTCGACAAATTGTAGAACTTAAACCCTAATTTGCTCTCGTTCCCAAAATTCTTGTAATAAATAATTTTTCTAACATTTTTCTCATCTTCGTAGATCATCAAGCTTGCTTCAGAACAAATCTCAACACTTATTTTTGATTCGATCATCAGATATTCGTAAAAATGAAATTTTTGTTCATATACGAATTGCTCTAAGAATACTAAACTAAAAATCCTCGTTTTTGTTTTAAAAATCATATATTACAGTAAGCATTTAATCTATACTCCTGAATTTACAAATTGTTGGAGTTGATTTTTACTTGTTCTTCAATCTCCCCTGTTCTTTTCATCTTCCAGACAGATTTTCAACTTATACTTATTAAATAAATTTTTAAACTTTAATTCATGATACAACAAACATACTCTGTTTGAATCTTAAACAATAACGTTTATTTTATCAAGTGATAATGGATTTCGATCAATTCTTGAGTCTGGAAACTAAAGACAGTAAAATACTGGAACAACACATATATTCACTTATACACACACACACACACACACACACACAAAAAAGATCTACTGATGTGTATAAACATAGTGTATACTGAACACATAACTTAACATGCAACAAATTCCAATACTTAAACTTATTTAGAAGTGATGTTACTCACCTGTTTTAAGAAATGGACAGAGCATACTTATTGAACCAGGCCTTAAAACTGTTAGTTGAAACTTCTCTTTTGATTCTCTGGTTTGCTTTGAGTTGTTATTCAAGTTGAAGTTTGTTTTAAATATGAAATAATGTTTTTGCTTCAGATTTTTTTCTCAGTTTCGAATGAGACTGATATGCATAAAGAAAAGAAGATGATGGGTATGTTATTGGTTTTGTACAGTAGGGTATGGCTGAAGATGTTTTAGAGGTAGGGTGCTAAAGATTTGTTTACTTCGGCCATACTTATATTTTTTTATTTGTTTGTACTTGATGTTCTTATTTTTACTCGGCTGATCATTACATTGAGAAGATTTTGCTTCATACTTTTGCTACTTTGTTTATTTTCTTTTCTCAGCCTCAACACTTTGTTTACAGCCTATACTTCCTTCTTTTATTTGTTTGTACTGCTTGGTTTTCTTATACAAGTTAATTCATATTTAACTATATACATTTGTTCAACTTTGAATAATAACATTGTCTTCTTATGTTTACCTACTTGTATTTATATTTGAATGTATATGTTTGTTTTATTTACTTTATATTAAATAAAACTATATAATTTATTTTATAAACTCAAATTATTATTAACCATTTACTTGAAATTTAAATCTAAATCACATATATATACAATATACAGATTTTTAATTGATTTTACATAGAATTTATTTGAATGTGGGGAAACTCGTTTCAATTTATCAATTGATTTTACAATTTTTATTCAAAAATTCATTTAATTATTAATTTAAATTAAATTAAAATCTAGGGTCGTTACATTCTTCCTCATCATTTTTTTCTACCGCAAGAAATTTATTCACAGTAAGTTTAATTACTTCTCTTCTTCATTTCACATTCCCTTCTTCTTCTTTGCTCGGCCACGCACTTTGCTACATCGCCACGTCCCCAGACCGAAACCACTGCATCTCCACCTTCCATGGCCGAACTTATCTCCGGCACCATCAAAACTCGATGTTTCTCCTCTCAAGTGCCCTACCGTGATCCTAACCACTCCTGCCTCATCAAATTCCCACAGCCGATCACCATTCCCCTCACCAAAAGGCAGACCGAACCACCTCACTGTACCATCAGACCATAACCTCCTCACCACCATTTGCCTTGACAGTTTCATGTGGCCGAACCCATGGCTATGGTGGCCAAACCAAACACCAGTGTGACCGAGCATTTTTCTGATGGCCGAGCATTTTGTTGTGGCCATGCATCTGACTTCAAGTTATATTTTTTTCTTTCGCGTTTGTATATATGATATTCAGTACATCTATAAGGACCCGATTCTTCGACTTTCGAAAATCGACATCGATACGTCCACTGTATCAACTGCCGAGCCAACGAATGCCGGAAAACCGAATACTTAGGGTTTTAAAAGAAGAAAGAAGAAAAGATAGAAGAAAAAGAGAAGAAGAACAACAGAACAACATCAGAAACAGAAACAATATCAAAATCTCACATATCGCAGCGGCACAACATATAATAAATAATCACTAGTCTTTTAAAACAAAGAACTATATCAGGTTATACATACATCAATCAGAGTTTACAACAACAATACAACATTGGACAGTTATATAAACTTGTCCTCATACAGAATACACAGCGGAATAAATAAACAAAGTATATGTGATACGTTTCGCCATCCAGCTTGCTTCCAAAGCTCCAGAATATCCAGAATATCCTGATAACATAACTCTAGGCTGCCCGTGTGGAAATTGGTGGGCACCCAGAGTTTAGAAGGGAAACAATAAACTCCGAGTCAGTCATGGTGACTGGTGTGAGATCGTAAAACAGTTATTTTTCACAAAGAAAATAAAACAGATTCGCAATGCTTTTGAAAAATGAAACTACCATAAGACCTCCCGCCATACACACAATGCAAACGCAGAATTGGAGGAGATTTCTTCTTATGATAGTCAAAGATGCTTACTACGCAAAATCAAATCTTTTTGATATTATTATTAGTGCATAGTGTAGAAAACTTTTCGAAAATATAATATAAATCTTAGCCAGCATAGGCATTCCGCACTTATGCCTACTATAGCTACTATGTTCAATAGCAGGTTACCGCCACATTCCATAGCAGTAATACAACTAAAACCGTACACGTCACGTATTGTTTCTTTGGATTTCCAACAAATGGTCAGGCCAAGGAACTTCCTATGCCACGAAGGAACGCCCCTGGAATGACGTCCCGAGAACCTAACCGGATCTCTACCAACACAAGGCCGGGTTACCTCTGCAAAAATAGGTAACTACTGACACGCGTATGTCATCCCCCGATCGTAACCGATCTTCCCGAGGATCCCCGATTTCCAACAATCACATAATAAGCAGTATCAACATAGGTTAAGTATCTAGGCTCCATACCATGATACCACCTCTATCCAGAAGGAATGACATACACTAAGGGGCGCTACTCCCTAGAACCTTGCCGCATCCTTCCTGTTTTGACCATTTCCGGGGTGTGAGGCTCGACGAAGTCTCGTCCACAAAGCTACGCTTTCTACAAAGCCATGCTTGGGTCAAACAAATGATCAAAGAATTGATCACAAAGATAAATGATCAAACAAACGATCATATCATAAATGATCAAACCACGATCATTTCACAGCAACACTCAGCATGCCACGTTACCAAATTGGGAGTATATCGCTGATAAATTTCAACCTACATAACCTCTGAGCTCGTACGTCTCAGAGAAGGGTGTTAAGCTAAGAGAATAAATTCTCCGCCACCAACAGAAATGTATTTGAAAGAAATCAGCTTTATATCTCAATTTGTAACGTAGAACACACAATCCATACAAGTCTATTCCGGGATCGAACAAAACCGAAGGCACTTCTCACGAAGCCCTTGCACATCCGGATAAATTTCTAATCACGTCCGGACTTCCCGTCACTAAGGGTGATAAAACCTCTAAATCGGAGATCAGCCGATGTAGAGTAACTCGACGGTAATCCTTCCGTTTTCAAAAATATCCGGTCTTCAACACCGGTCATCAAATGCAATTCATGACGACGTATCACATATTCGGAATGGGTTATACGACCCCATGGTCCTTTCCCGGCTAACCCGAATAGTGAGCGCTTATTAAAAAATAAGTGTGGCATTCAAATTCATCCAATTCACAACAAATACCTATTTAAAGGTAAATATTGATAGTCGGTTATTTAACTATCAATAAAGATGCGCAACATCATCAGATTCCAAATAATTTTCCAAATAATTTATTCTCCAAAATATCTTTACTAGATATAAAATTTCCACACTTCAAAAATAAATCGATATTTATTTTTAAAACGAATTCCCATTTTCTTTTATAAATTCCATAGTGAATTTATATTTCAAATAGCTACTGATATACGATTTTCAATCGATTTCAAATATTCAATTTCAATTTATCTTTAAGAAGATAAATCTCAAACGTTCATTTCATATTGGAAAAGCAATTCCATACTTATTTAATAATAAGTATTTTCACTAATCTATTTATTTTCAACATTTGAAAATATTCGCTATACTTAAATCAATATTAAGTATATAATTCATTCTTTAAGGAAATCATTCTCTTAAGCACGTTTATTTGAGTCAAAACGAATGTTACGTAAAACATCGTTACGACGACTCAAAATCACTAGTATAGGGATTCAGAATTAAGATAGATGTATAAATCCCAATACTATATAAAACATTTCCTTTCGGAAATCATTTACTATAACAACAGTGTTATAGTCCACCATTTCCTTATTTCCTCGAAAACGTCTATTTCAACAATGAATGTTGAAATCTATGGTTTTGATATATAACACATTTTTAAAACATCGTTTAAAACAATTAACTTCATTTTTTAAATGTCACTTTCCCAAAACATATCCATTTTACTTAACAATATATTCACTGTCCAAAATCGTGAATATACTTCACTAACCAAATTTCACTATTTTCTACACATTTTATTTCAAAGATTATCCACTGTCCAAAATCGTGGATAAAATTCCCTTAATAACCTTCTATATTAAATTCATCAAATTTGATTGATTTTTGAATGTATAAAACAACATTCATAAATTCCATTTCTATTTTCTATAACAACTTCGATTTAATAAATCTCCTTTTATTAACTTCTAAAATTCACTTATCAAAATAAGTGATTTCAGATTTATAAAACAACGTTTATAAATCACATTTATACTTTATAACAATTTTAACTTATAAAATCATTTTATTAGCAAATTCTATTCATATCCCATCTAAGTGCAAAAATCTAATTTATAAGTAAATTACTTATAAATCTTTTATTCGACAGTTTCATCCATTTTTATAACTTCATAATTTATAAATCTATAAATCTCGTTCACTTATGATTTTTATTTCATCTCATTCTAACACTTATAAAAACTCATTTTATAATCCCAATATTTTAAAGTTATAAATATCAATTTTTGTACATCTTTTATATACATCGTTTATAATACTTTAGAAATCTCAATTTAAACCATTTTATAAATTTCTTAACTTTTATTTCTAAAAATCACCTTTCGGTTATACTTCACAAAAATCTTAACTTTTATAATTTTAAAATTCTAACGTTTATTTATTAAAAATAAATCACTTCAAAAATTTAATAAAACATATATTTTCAAAGATCACTTTAAAAATCTCTTTTAAAATCAACATCGTCATTTTTAAATTTCAAAAATGAATCCGATGATGCAACACACAAATTAGTCAATCACGACAACAAATATCATATATCATCATATGATAACAGAATATATCACAATATCTGTAAATAAATAAATACTGGTGAGGAATCCAGTTGGATCCCTCCAACCTGCTTCCCTGCATCTACAGACGTTAGCACAATACCAATTCCATTTCGAGGTGGAATATCGCGGTATATGGGTTTTATAAATATCATCCGCTTACTAACGGCGCAATAGGGTCTCATCCGCTATACAGTGCGGGAAATCAATCAATCCAATATATACATATGCCAATATGTATATATTGCTATATATATAGATATATCCTACTATATCTAATATCACATCCAAATAGCAATCATATCAATCAATAAATGCAATCCAAACATATTTTGAGTGAGAAAAATCTCACCTTTGCTTTTTTATTTGCAATCCCATTTCCATTTCAATTTGGCTTGATTTCTCGATTTATAGACCTTGTATAAATATTATACAATTTTCATTAATATTTGAATTAATCGAACTATTAAATTTTTATTTTACAATTTATAAGTTCACCGGTGATTTTATTTTGACTAATAAATCTTTAATTTCAAACAATTAAACCTTAAACCAATTTCTTAATTTCAAATCAAGATGTTAAAAATTTAATATCTAACTTACTGTAAAAATCAAACTGGTTTCACATTTTATTTCATAATTTTTCTCTCTATTGATTCAAACTACAAATCAATTTAAATAAATTTCCTTACTGTACATCGAGCAACCCATTCCAGTTCGCGACCCTCTGATCGATGTCACAACCAAGACGCGAGCCTCGCTGCTACAATCTCCTGACCATCTGCTCCAGGTCGAACTCGAGACACTCAAGCCTCCATCACCTCGCCTGCGTCAGAGTTCGATCGCCCCTTGACTTCTCCACGCGCGCCCCCAGTCGCGACACGAATCGCTGCCACCAGCGATGCTCACGAGTTCGACAAAACTGCCACGCCCACGAATTTACGACCCTTCGAACGACACTACAACCTCATCGCGACCCCAGCTTCGCCGACCCAAGCCGCTGCGCCCACGCGTTCGCTCCGGCATCGTGAACGAGCCTGGTCGCCACCACCCAGTCGTGATGAGCTTGCGACCCTATGATGCCGCAATCCATTTTGATACGAAATCGAAGTTGATTTCGTCGATTCGTTTGATTTGAAAAGAAGAGGAACGAATTGATTTTGGGTTTAAAAGGAACTGGAGCTAAAGATTCCAATGCTCGGCCGTTCTATTTATTCTGAACGAGAAGAAAACTTTTCGTTGTTTTCTTTCAGATGACATTTTTTTTCTTTGAACTATCTGATCTCGTAGGAGATTTGTAAGGAGAATGGGGAAGACAAACGATCGTGATTTAGCAGAGAATAACGTGTTTGCACGATCCTTTTCGTGATTGTAGGCGCGAATTTTTGGCGTGATTTAAGGAGAAAAAGTTTGAACGTAAATAGAATTTTAAATAGAATTTCCGACGTAAATATTCCAACGCGTTTATATATCGTTCGCTCACATATCAACTCCGAACGCTACGAAATTTGAAACCCGGTAATAATTTAATATTACGGACCCAATGGAACTGGTTTCGTCAAATTCCGAGATTGTGTGAAAAATAACTATTTTTAAATATCGATTCAAACGATATAATTTCAAAACTGAACAATTCATTTTCAAATTCGATTCTGCAGCTCCAATTATCTTCAGTATTATTAATACGAATTATAAAAGTTTTCGAAATATTTTTCTTAAACTTAAAACTGAAGATTTAAATTTTTGTTCAATTTACAATAGATTAAATTTTATAATTTAATCGCCAAATTCAAATTAAAATTGAGAATTCAAGTTAAATTATCATTCGAATATTTAAAATTAATTAAATATTTTCAATTTAAATTGTTCAAAATTCTGGGTCGTTACAACATCATTCTGTTTGCTGTTGGGTCAAAAAATCTTTCCTGTGTTATATAAATCTTATTTTGTGCTTTTATTTTCTCTGTTTGGTGTTGAGTTGAAAATACTTTATGTGTTTTACAAATCTGGTTTTGTGAAATGATTTGGTTTGTGTTGAGTTAAATTTTCTCTTTTCTGTGTTTGTATAAGTTTTAATTCGTGTACTTCATTTTATTTTGCTGTTAAGGAGAAAAAATCTTTCCTATGGTTTTTCAAAACAGATTTTGTGTATTTAGTTCATTTTGCCGAGCTAAAAATTTTCTATGATGTATAAGTGACATCTGGGTATTTTGATTTGTTTTGTGTGAGTTGAACTTTCTTTTCTGGGTTTTGTATAAAATTTTATTTTGTGTATTTTAATTTATTGCTGTTTGATGTTAAGTTAAATTTTTCCATGTGTTTGATAAGTATTACTCTGTGTATACTTATCCTGTATTGGGATAAAAATATTTTGTGTATAAACTTTATTTTGTGAAAATTACTTTATTTACATATGTTCTATGGATGTTTTCTTCCATAAAATTTTATTTTTTCTTGTCTACTTTATTTTATTTTGGGTTGAACAAATTATTTACATATGTTTATTTTGTTTTCTAAGATTTGGATCTTGGCTCTACCTCCACTCAAGTCTAATTCGTGCCTTGTCGTGCTTTTCAGAGTTTGTTCTTGTGTCTTGAATTGTCATCTCTAGCTTTAGAAGGTGAGTTTATCACTCTCGACTTCGTACTTATAAACTAGTGAAACAATGTCTTGTGAATTGTAATAGTAATATGCCATGTTGATAGTAGTTTCACATATGCCTGATATGATATTATATGATGTTATAACCTGATTATATAACTGTTTCATCACCTGATATGATATGCTATACTATACTTGTTTATCACCTGGCATGCTATGCTTTACTGTTTATTTTATATTTCTGTTTCTCACACTGCAAGTTCCCTCACTATGGGTTGAAATGATACATACCCGAACGGACTTTAGAATAGGGAAAAGTCGTTATGAGTTGAAATGATAGGCTTGAGCGATTTTTTTTTGACTTGGGATTGCGGGTTTGAAATGATCAAACCCGGGGTTTTTATTTCGGATTCAAATGATATATATCCGTATCACTTGACCTAGGTTAGAAAATATTATACAGATCCGTGGTTAATTTTAAATATAAATATTTTCTGAAATTTTAAGTATTTGGAATTTAAAATATATGAGATTTTAACTTAAATTGGATTTAAATGATTTAAATAAATTTTATAGTGATTTTCTATAAGTTAAAGATTTGTGAGTTAATACATGATTTAAAAATGTAAATTAAAATTTTGATTTAACTTAATAATTGAAATTGATTTGAAATGGAATTTTAGGCTTAAATTAGTAATAAATTATTTTATTTATGAAATGGATATTTTTAAAGTAAATAAAGTATCAAGTTATTTGTTAAAAATAAAAGTTAAGCAATTTAAATGTACTTTTGACTTAATAAATGAATTATAGTTTAATTGGATATTTATTTATAAAATTTTATTTTATTGAAATCATAAGTGAAATGATATCCAAATAAATATTTTTGAAAATTGAGATAAGTTTTATAAGTTAAATGATGAAAAACTGAAGATATAATGTGACGCAGCACGGAAGTAGATCTGAACCAGCGGTCAAATCTATCCCGGATCCAATCACGAATTGCGGAATAAATGAATCGATGAAACAAGATAAATTGATGAATTGATGATACCCAAATGCCCAAATCCGTTGATCTCTCGAGATACCGGATTCTAGCTATCTTCAACACGTTGATCGTGCACGATACCGCGTTAGAAGATCTACGATTCTTCGACGTTGATCTCGCGCACAAGATTTCGTGAATCGGCATCAAAATCGTTGATTCGAGCGCACTCGAATATCCGAAGATGGAGAAAGGAGATCACACGCAACTTCCAATTTTAAAAGAGGCACAAAGCTCTCAACAAATTTTATTCAAAAATCAACTACCTTTACAAATGACAACACACCCCTATTTATAGGAAATTACAACACATACGACTTAACAAAAGCGGTACAACAACTACAACACAAACGACTTAACAAACAAACGGGTTACAACATACGACTTAACAACAATACAACACAACTTCAGATAAAATCAAACAACGACATAAGAAGGCTCGCGACATAAGAAGCTCGCGACATAATCATCATACGACTTAACAACCTTCGGCATCCCGGAGCAACATAACAGAAACACGGCAGCGACCTAGGAAGCGACTTAAGGAACTTCAGCGACATAAGAATCTTCAGCGAAAGTAATGGTCGCGACTTAGCAAAGTGAAGAAATCTCACGACATAAGATCTGCTCGCGACCTAGGCCTTCGCGACATTAGGATTCTCGTTCGCGACCTTCTCTCGTTCGCGACCTAAGCTGTCTGCTCGCGAGATTAGGATTCTCTTGTTCGCGACTTAAGCTGGAGCGACCTAGGGCTTCTGGAGTGGCTTCGACCTCGCGACCTAAGTTATGTCGTTCGCGACATAAGGAAGGGACTTTGGAAATCTGGAGCGACTTACGGAGATGCGACATAAGGAGGAGCGACCTAAGGAGCTCGCGACATAAGGAAACTCGCAACTTAAACTGGAACGACCTAGGGCTTCGTTCACGACCTACTGGAATTCGCGCATCAGGGAAGCGACTTAAGGTAAGTCGTTTATCTTTATCTCGCGCTGCATCATCCTCCCCTGGTTGAAAAGAATTTGTCCCGAATTCACACTTTTTTCTTCTTCGAGACGCTGTCTTCCATTCATTATCTGGTCCGATGCGGCTCTGGTGATAACCACTCTTGAGATTGATCTTGTCTTGACCCTTTGAAGATGCGGCTCGACATAAGGAACACATGGCATAAAGCAGACGTGGCATTAGGCAGGCGGCATAAGGAAGTGATCTGAGGGAGATGACATCATGATGCTTGTGCCAATAGGAATGTGTGATATAGAACCAAAACGTGACGAAAATGCGAGACGATATAAGGAAGTTTAAAATTGCGGAGCGACTTAGGAAGTTACGATTGAAGAAGTGTGATGACTCATGCCCAGATTCTTGTCTTTCCTTATCTCGTTCAGGTGTATCCTCATTTAGAATCTTCTCTTGATGTGTTGCATCAATTTCCCCTGATTGAAATGAATTCCCACTCGCTTCTTCTTTGACATGTTTATTTTCATGAAACGGTTTCAAGCAGCCGACGTTGATAACGTCAGCAGTGCGGACATGATCAGGCAACTCCAATTGACAATCATTCTCTTCCTCCTGTCTTTTCAACTCTTCTTGTTCTTTCAGATTCACAAGATCATACGATCCCCGCAGTAAAATAGCATCTGGTACTAGTTCAGTTTGATGCTGAATGTCCTGTAGTGGTGGTAACTCTTCGGGTAATTCCTCAGGATATTCGACTTCAGACTCATCGAATTCTGATCCAACTTCCTCAAAAACCTCAAGATCTTTACTCGTTCCTTGCCCGGTCAACACAAACAATTCATTACTATTTTTCACCTTTTCAACAGACTCTTCCAAAAATACAAGACTAGTTTCTTCAGGCAGTTCCTCAGAAATCTCGTCTTCAAACTCTTCAAATACTTCAACCTCTTCAGGATTCTCAAAATCAGAACTTTCTCCAGATTCAATCAACATTGATAATTCATCACTATCTTTCATTTTATTGACAAACTCTTTCAAAGATAATAAACTATCTGATTCTGCCTTCTCTTCTGTTTCACTTTCACTTTGTTTGGGCTTTTTGGAAACTAAGGAATTTACACTTGGCTGGCTCTCATCCATAAGCTCAGGTGTTAAGCAAGAATCCTCCATCATCAAGTTATTTCCCTCAACTCCGAACACAATTTCTTCTTCCATACTATCGACATCAATCTTTGGTGGTGAAGAGTAATCAACTTCTACATCCACATACTTTGACGTTGAATAAAATCCCATCAACAAATTACATTCATCGTTCTCTAACTCGACCTCTTCATCTTCGTTGTCAAACTTTGGTGGTAATTCTTCGTACGATTCCTTAGGACCGACCTCTTCAAACTCTTCTAACATTGGTTTAACCTCCTCAGGAGTTTTAAGCTCTTTACTTGCCTCATACCTAACCAATGATTCAGCACTACCTTCCGCTTCTTCAACACTTTCGCTGAAAGATAATGGACTAGTCGGTTCCTCTTCTTTTTCCGGCTCGCTTTCAGTAGAATCATCCACATCCTCGTTTTCACATTCTTCTACAACTAAGGTTTTCTTCTTGGACTCCATACATTCAATACTTCTATGGTCAGACTCCTGATAATGATAGCGCTTAATTCGGTTATCAACATTTGTCTTAATGATTCCACGTACAACTGGTTCGTTGACTCTTTTAGAAACATTTATACTGCAATTAACACCTTTATTCTGATTGCTGGGGCTTGTAACCACACTCTTTCCTCGACTCCCTTGACTCAACTTCTGCAACTGTTGGTTCATACGAGCTTGATAATTGTAGGGTAAGAAATTTGCCTTCATCATCCTTTTCATCTTATCCTACGTGACAACTTTTGATTTTCCCATTCTCTCTCTGGTTGATTTAGTTTGTTGCCACCAATTCATAGCTCTTCCTCTCAATCTTGTAACAACTAACTTAACTTGACGATCTTCAGGCACGTTGTTGAGTTCAAAAATCTTTTCAACCTTTGATAACCAATCAAAGAATTCCTCTGCTTGTAGACCACCTCGGAATTCTGGAATTTCTGTGTCCATCCTTGACTCCCGTGTATGACCATTCTCTTCAACATTCCTATATCGATTTTGCCCTTGACCTGGATACCGAAAGTAAACACTATCACCATAACTATCTTCTTCAAAATTAGATGAGCTTCGATGTCGATTCTGAACATTGACTCTTCTATGACCATGCACGTCCTCTTTACTTCTTCTTTCATAATCACAATATGGCTCATGCTCGTAACCACGATAAGCTCTTCTTTCTTCATTCCGATAATCGTGATTGTCTTAAAATCCACGATCTTGATTTATCGACAAGGATGGTTCTCTCCTTTGATTTCGATTCATGTCAGACATCATTCTCTCTACTCTCTCGAAACCCTTATTGAACCTTTCATCGATACGTTGTCCCATCTGTTCAGCTTCTTCTCTCCCTTACAAATCTTGTTTGAAATCTCAAGAACACCCAAATGAACAAACAACTCAATTCGAAATCCAAAAACTTCAAATCTCGAAACTTCACACCTAACGAACTTGGAAAAGTTCGTCTCCTTGCTCTGATACCAAAATGACGCAGCACGGAAGTAGATCTGAACCAGCGGTCAAATCTATCTCGGATCCAATCACGAATTGCGGAATAAATGAATCGATGAAACAAGATAAATTGATGAATTGATGATACCGAAATGCCCAAATCCGTTGATCTCTCGAGATACCGGATTCTAGCTATCTTCAACACGTTGATCGCGCACGATACCGCGTTAGAAGATCTACGATTCTTCGACGTTGATCTCGCGCACGAGATTCCGTGAATCGGCTTCAAAATCGTTGATTCGAGCGCACTCGAATATCCGAAGATGGAGAAAGGAGATCACACTCAACTTCCAATTTTAAAAGAGGCACAAAGTTCTCAACAAATTTTATTCAAAAATCAACTACCTTTACAAATGACAACACACCCCTATTTATAGGAAATTACAACACATACGACTTAACAAAAGCGGTACAACAACTACAACACAAACGACTTAACAAACAAACGGGTTATGACATACGACTTAACAACAATACAACACAACTTCAGATAAAATCAAACAGCGACATAAGAAGGCTCGCGACATAATCATCATACGACTTAACAACCTTTGGCATCCCGGAGCGACATAACAGAAACACGGCAGCGACCTAGGAAGCGACCTAAGGAACTTCAGCGACATAACACTTTAGCGATATAAGAATCTTCAGCGAAAGTAATGGTCGCGACTTAGCAAAGTGAAGAAATCTCGCGACATAAGATCTGCTCGCGACCTAGGCCTTCGCGACATTAGGATTCTCGTTCGCGACCTTCTCTCGTTCGCGACCTAAGCTGTCTGCTCGCGACATTAGGATTCTCTTGTTCGCGACTTAAGCTGGAGCGACCTAGGGCTTCTGGAGTGGCTTTGACCTCGCGACCTAAGTTATGTCGTTCGCGACATAAGGAAGGGACTTTGGAAATCTAGAGCGACTTACGGAGATGCGACATAAGGAGGAGCGACCTAAGGAGCTCGCGACATAAGGAAACTCGCGACTTAAACTGGAACGACCTAGGGCTTTGTTCGCGACCTACTGGAATTCGCGCATCAGGGAAGCGACTTAAGGTAAGTCGTTTATCATTATCTCGCGCTGCATCATAATGTTTCTGAAATATTATAGTAAAACTTAGAAAAGAATTGGTAACATTTCCAAAATGCTATGGTTTTAAGGTTATGTTTTTAAAGTGCTACTATTACTAAAAATATGATGTTTTCAAAATGTTACAATTAAGTGAATGAATTTGAAAATGTTACAACTTTGGAAATGAATATTATTTTTGAAAGATATTGACATCGAATTTAAATGGTTTAAAATGAATATGTTTTGATTTGAAATATAAACCATTTTGAATTTTATAACCATGGGTTATAATAACGATTGGTTGTTGAAGAGACCGGGATCAGATATGGACATACTCTCTGTCGATACCGAAAACCACTTTAACAACTGTGTACGCAGTGGAGATTCCAGAATGAAGTAGGGTGGTGGCGACGATCCTAAGGTATATTTTTGTGGACCCAACTCCCGTGTGTTGGCATAAGGTGGCTGAAACAGGAGCGATTCCGGGCCAATGAGGTAGCTCCTCTGATCGGACACATTCCATCGTATATCATTCTATTACTTTGTGATTGATTGGATGCACCCCTTGATTCAGGAGTGTGGCTCGAGTTGGGCGATTGCTGCGGCTTTGCGTTTCCAACAGTCCGGATGCGTAATTGGTATATCTACCCTGGCATTGCCTAGTTGTGCCGTGTCACCTACCCTAGCGTGCTTTACTACGAGTTTGTTTTGTACCATACCTATGGAGTGCCCTCTGACGACGCCCATTACGGGGAAAATTACGGTACTGTATGGACTATGGGAATATAAAATGTGTTAAGGTGGAAAATGTAAAGCCTTAATGCTATTTTGATGGTTTACTTTACTTTAGACATTATTATAATAGCGTATCTTACTACATAGTAGATAGTTTAACGGATCCTTAAAGGATGGGCGATCTCAAGCATCCTTTAAGTTATTGATGCATTTCTATTACAGTTCACTTGAGTTGATTTACATTTTATAAGTATGTATGTCCTGACTCGAGTGTTTTGTGTTTTGCTTCACGCTCGGGTCAGCCTGAGTATCACAACTTTGGATTCATCTTCTGGAGCTAGAGATTTGCTGGAGTTTATCTGTCTATCTAGTTGTCTATTTCCATTTCAGTTATTTCCTAATCAGCTTTGCTTATGTAATTGTGAACTTATGTATTTAGACTTCGGTTGTATCTGTTTTTCAGACTATGGTATTTTGTATCTGTTTTGAGACTATGTATTGTAGTAGCTTCATGAACTACTATGTATTTTATTTCCATTGCGAGTTATTATGATATTCTGTATCTGTGATTGGTTTTATTTGCTCCAAATTTATTTACAATCTATTGTTTTGAATTATTCAAGTCCGACATGTGTGGTTTTATTGTCGATTTGAATGGTCCAAAATAGTGGGTCGTTACATGCAGAAAGGCTTAAAAATAAAAATATAGATTTGAGAACAAATGAAATATGTTGGAACCAGAGAGATTTGCAACGTTGGAATAACAAAAGACCAAAAGTAAAATTTTGGAATCACAAAGGTCAGTGGCCTTTTATTTCCAACAGATGGATATATGGAAAGGCACGAAGAAACCCAAAAGGCTCAACATATATCGGTACGGTTAACCGTTTTACGGTTTCGACACGTACCAGATTCAGAAATACACAAATGAATATACCATAGAGATCAGCACGACGAGACGACCAAAACGGTATACAGATACCGATGGTATGATCATCCAATCAAAAGTCGATAATCGGTACCGAAAATGCCGCTAAAACGTCGAAAATAGATAAACGGAACAATAGCAGTCCAAATTTGGAGAAACAAAATATGACGTCTCACTCAGAAGATGATTTACAAATTTATTATATAAAAATATTCAAGTTTGGAAAACATTTTATTATCATCAAATATTAACTGATTTAAATTTAAATAAAATTACACAAGAAATAAACTTTTATATTAACAGGTGAAAATTTACCATTTGCTATGTTTAAATAGACGTATTCCAAATATCAATTGTTTTATTTCAATTTTTTTTAATTTAAATTTCACAAAAATTCAGTTAATTACTTAAATAAAACCATTAAAATTTACGGGTTGTTACACTCTCCCCCACTCAAAACTTTTCATCCCCGAAAAGGAACGAGGTAGGAGAATAGAAACAACCAGAAAGAGAAGATAGAATGAAATACTAAATACAACAATTAGTTTAAAACCATATAAACTATATTTATTTTAAAATTGGTTTATATTCAATTAGTTGATTCCAATTCATTTTATTTAATCAATCAAATTTATTGTGTTCACATTTGGTTGATTTCATTTCCATATATTTTTATTCAATTGATTTGTTTCAAATCCATTAACATTTATTACAAAAATTTCACAACAAAATTTGTTTTATTTTACTCATCTAATAAATCTATTTGATCAACCATAGTCAATTCCACCTCAACATTCAACTTTAACTATTCAAAACCAAATAAACTAATATTCAACAATTTGGTTTAATCCATTTTATTCAACTAATAAATAGTCATTCAATTTAAAATTGATTTTCTTTCATTTTATCAACATTTCTTTCAAATAAAATTTATCTTTAAATTAACTCATTTATTTTATCCATTTATCTTCAGCTAAGTTGATTCCACTAAAATTCACTTTCAACTGTTCTTAAGTCTATATCTGTTCCCTTAACTAGCATTCTCCTTTATTTATTAAATTTATTTCACTTAACATATTTTTCCATATATATTAAGTGTAATAAACATATTATAACCCTATATTATTCAAAAAAAATTCCCTTTTTATTATCCAATTTATTATTAGTAAATTCCCCTAACAAAATATCATTTGATATTCTACTACTTATATCATAGTGTATATTATCCAGTTACATTTAAACTTTCTAGGTAAGTTATATTAAGGTTCTGAGTGTAAATAAATACTATACAAATTTTCTTTTATTTAACACATTTATATTAAGCCAGATCTTTAGTTGAACAATTTATTACTTATGTTTTCTTCTTGTATAACCTTCAACAGCCACATAAACATTTTAACTTTTTGAATATTTTAGGCAAGTTATATATATTAGAATGCAATTTAGTATTATACAAATAAGTTTTTATTCAAATTCAACTATTTCAAGTTGGTTAAATTTCATTTATCATTTTAGATATTCCAATTATTCAAAAATTTCACTTTATTTCAATAATTGAAACCATTACTTAATATAAAACTTAAGATTCAAATTTTCGGTTTCACTTCAAACTATTTTGAAATAATTATAAACATATATATTATATAAATCAAATCATATTCAAGAATTTCAAACCAAATCCATTTTCCAAAACAATAGTGTAGCAAAGCTACTAACTCATTTCTCCACTTTGAAACTCGAAAATGAATGTCGATGATGCTGCAATTATCACCGAAATTAGTTTCCAGCGACAAAAGAAGAGAGTACTGATTTAAAACCTTTAAAATTCTTTGGAAACGATTTTTATTTAAAAATACTTTCAAATAAATAATATATTTTATTTTTCTAAAACTTTGAAACCCAAATTTGAAAAACACCGGAAATTAAATTCTCAAATCCTTAATTCATCTCAATTCCAAATCAATTTATAACCTTGTTTTATAATTTCATTTATTTATATCATGTTGCCATAGTCAATGGTTTACAAAACAATAAATGAAAATCAAATACTATCATTTCCAACAACCAATTTATTTAACTCTTTAATTTTAGAAAAATCTTATACTTATATATATATAATATAATCATACAAAATTTATTTCATTTACCAAATTTGAAAACAATATTGTGTCAGTTTGCTCTGTTCAAGTGTTTTGGAATTCCTATCGATAGCGTTGATCGGACGAATCGATCGAAACCCAAAATTCAAACTTAACAACTCAAACGACACCATATAAAACATTTTATTTTAATTACAAATACACTCCCTCACAGGATGGTTCAAGAATGGGTTTCTAGAACAGGGATAGAGATTCAAATTTAGATGAACCCTAGTCAAAGAGAATTCTAACTACGAAGATAGAGTCGAGAGGAGATCAGATAATTAAATTACAGAAGAGAAAAAAAGGATAGACTTATATATAAATCGAGGGTGACCTTCACCGGGTCAACCGAGATTTCAGGAATTAACTCGATGCGGAAATTCAATTTCTCGCTTGAAGGGAAGAGAAGTGACTTCACCCAATATCAGGATAATCTCTGATTATTGGAGTGGAGTAAAGATTACAAGGGAATTACCTTGATCGTCTACTAGAGAAACGATTCGGGTTTTGCAAGGAATTACAGCATCGTAACCCAAGGAAATAGAAATCTCCGGTGAATCGACGCTTGTTGTAAAGGAGTTCACCTCTTCATAATCATACTAAGGTTGTTGGGACAGAAGTGGAGTTATGGGATGCTCCAGAATCAAGAAGAAAACGAGTACGGAGAGACAAGAATGGATTCCAGAACAAGGTAGGATTCCAAAGTTTGAAAGAAATCTGAATCAAAGGGAAAAGTGATTCAAGCTCGAACGAAGGTGATTCTGTAGTTAATTTTACTCCATATGCTAAGTTTGCCTAAACCTGAGCTCTGATACCACATGTAACATCCCGATATTTTCAACCATTCTCATACGCACATGTCGGACTTGAATTGCTCAAAATACCATATTGTTAATTTAAATTTTGCAAAACTTAGCATATACAGTAAATAAATAAATCATAGAATCACAGACACAGAGTAATATAACAATAAGCAGCGGAACAAAAGAATAGTTGTTCATGAAGCTACTATATATATATAAAACAGAGTATAAAACAAAATACAGCGGAAGTCTCGAATACATAAAAGTCTCAATACATAGTCAAATAACAAAAATATGAATACATCACTGGAGTCAACTTAAGAACTGGAAGATGAATAGATATAGATGGATCTCCAAGCGAAGCTCCAACTACAAAGGTGAGTCTCTAATGCTATGACACTCAGTCTGACCCGAGCGTAAAGCAAAACACAAAACACTCGAGTCAGTATTAACATTCTTATATCAATAAATCCAACTCAAGTGAAATATCAACTGAAATACATTTACCTTAAAGGATGTTTGGGATACCCATCCTCTAAAGATCCGTGGAACTATCTACTATGTAGTAATATACGATATTATAATAATGTCTACAGCAAAGTAAACTATTAAAATAGCGTTAAGGCGTTACCCATATCCCCCTTAACACATTTTATATATTCCCATAGTCTATACAGTACCGTAATCTCCCTCGTACTGGGCGTCGTCAGAGAGCACTCCATAGGCATGGTACAAAACAAACCCGTAGTGGTCTCGATAAGGTAGGTGACACGACACAACTAGGCAATGCCAGGGTAGATATACCAATTACACTTCCGGGCTGGTGGTAACACATAGCCGCAGCTACCACCCATCTCGATCCACACTCCCAAAAATCCGAGGGTGCACCCAATCAATCACAAAGTAATAGAATAGTATCGAAGAAGTGTGTCCGATCGGAGGAGCTACCTCACTTGGCCCGTCAATTGCTTATGTTTTAGCCACCTTAAGCTAACTCATGGGAGTCAGGTTTACATATATACCTCAAATAGAATTGTTGCCACCATCCTACTTCATTCTGGAATCTCCACCGCGTACACAGTTGTTAAAGTGGTTTTCGGTATTGACAGAGAGTATGACAATAACCGATCCTGGTCTCTTTAACAATCAATCGTTATTATAACACCGTGGTCATTTCAAAATATCATACTTCAAAACCAAAATATCATATTCATTTCAAAACCATATCAATACGATATCATTTCTCACTTAAATAATATTCGTTTCCAAAATCATAACACTTTCCAAAATTATAACTCTTTCGAAATTATAACACTTTGAAATTATAACTCTTTAGAAATCATAACTTTTGTAATCATAACACTTTACTCTTAAACAGTTTAGATATTAATAATAGTATATATATTAAAATAGTTATAAATAAAATAGTTAATATAATACAATAATTTGAATATAAAATAGTTATAAATTAAATAGTTTATATTAAAATAATTAGTATATTAAAAATAGTTTTATATATTAAAATAATTTATAAAGTAAAATATTAAAAATAGTTTAAATATATTTTAAAAATACTTTATATAATAAAAATAGTTTCCTCAAATTCCACAAATTCGATTCAAATTAATTCAAATTCCAAAATCCCATTTAAATCAAATCTCAGTTCTTCCATTTCAATTCAAATCCCAATAAACCAATTGATATCGTTTTCAAATATAGATTTGAACTACAAATCAAACCATTTCAATTTCAATAGATTTCAAAGCTTTAAATATTCAAACATTTATAATAACTCAATTTTGATAAATTCGTTTATATTTCAAATTCAACTTTACTGTTATTTAATATTGAAATATTCACCTAGTCAATCCAATAACATTTAAATAAACTTTAAATTACAATTTAAATAAACTAAATATTCCCTTCAATTTATTTACTTGAAATATTCATTTAATCACTTTAAATCAAAAAATCAAGTTACAAAACCATATCTTAAAATTTCAATTCAATAAGTTTCAAATCGATTTTATTTAAATATAATTCTTAAAAGAATACTATTTCAAATCAACTTAAATTTTTATCTCCCAACCTTAATTTATTAAAATTATTATAAAATCTACCTTTTTTGAAATAAAATTTTAAATAAATACTTAAAACATATTATATACTAATTAAATTAAATTTTATTAAATTAAATCTTATTATTAAATATATTATATAATAAAACTTAATATATATTTTAAAATAGTAAAATTTTAAGTAAAAATCTTAAAAATTATATCTTCAAAACAAAATTATAAATTTAGAATTTTCAAACATATAACTTTAAAAGTTTAAATTCTAAACCTTTATAAAATAACATTATATATATATAAAATATCTTAAAATCAATATTTATATAAAACCATATATATTTCCTTTTTAAAACTTTGGAAATCATTTCAATATATATATATATAGACCAATGGTGTCTGTATAAAATTTTCTATCCTAAGGTCAAGTGATACGGATATTTATCATTTCAATCCGCAATTTGTTTATCTACGGGTATATATATCTTTTCAACCCACAATCCCAAATTCAATGTCAATGAAAATCGCTTGGGTTTATCATTTCAACCCATAACGATTTTCTCCTATTCTACAAGATCGTTCGAGTATGTATCATTTCAACCCATAGGGAATTCCACACTAACAGGGAACTTGCAGAGTGAGAACAATAATGACAATAATATAACATAATAACAACATGCATATATCATCAATAACAGATAAAATATAGATAACATGTCATGGTGTCAGATGTCATAGGTGAACAGTTACAGATACTAGCATATCATATATGGAAAATAATTAACAGTTCAATTGAGCATTATATTTCAATTATCGTTTCAAATGAAATCAAATCTAATAAATATAAGAATGTTAATCATGAGTGATTGCTCACCTTTCGAGGCTAGATAGATTTGACAACTGAAAAGAGTTACGAATCCAAGCATGAATTCCAAAGCAAAGCAAGATTGGCACGAATTCGACGAACAGAGCTGATAAATGGGAATCGATGAGAACAAATCAGAACTGGATCGATGAAGATAAATGGTATAAGTGAACTTATATATATAACTATAAAAGTATATATCTATAAAGTCATATTCTAAATTTAAGCATATATTAAATTAAATATATATGTATTTCAAAATCATTTTTTTAAACTACAACTCATATATTAAGGTCAAATATATATGTATAAAAATAAATACATTAAAACTTAACAGTTTTATATAACAAATATATATATATATAAATAAAAATTATTATAAAACTGCCAATCTTCTCATATAAACAATATATATGTATTAATATGACTTTTACATTATAAAACTTACATACATTTTTAAAACAATGTCTATATCATAAAAGTCAAAATTTTATGCAACCTGAAACATACTATACATTTTAAAATTTTACAAGCAAATGCATATATACAGGCAAACACAATATATATAATTGAAACCAACCTACCCATAATTACACATAAGCTAACAAATAATATTATGGCCTATATGTATATATATATGCGAACAGATTATAAATGATCTATACAACTTACGTTCACATCTATAACAACAGCTAAGATATAATTTATAAATTAAACTTGACCGATCATATATATTTTTGTTCATAGGCTAACATATTACACTAACATATATAAACCAAAATGGAGATCATATATATATATATATATATACTTACATTATATATTAAATATAAAATGAAAATCGAAATATGTTTATAATATATACTATATATCTAAATAATGTAAATCTATATATATAAACCATCATATCCTAACTTACACAATCATATATATAAATTTGATATACATATATAAAAATCTATAACCATGCATATATATATTTTCCACACATACGAATAAAATATATATATATATATATATATATATATATATATACTTTCAAAATTATCAATATATGAGCAGCATATTTGAAGCACAGTGCGAATCCATTTTGAAAGGAAAATAAAATAAACTTATGCAACATATATGAACCCCTTTGGCCAACCTATATATGCTATATATATATATACTCCAATTAAAACTATGAATGAGAAAAGAAAACCAAGAAGAGGAAGGGCAGAGAGCTACACTGCAATGGAGAAGACTGCTCGAACGGATGCTGGCTGGAGGGGTTCATCACTTAGGTTCTGGTGTGGGGTGTTAGGGCTAGGTGAGTGCTGTTCGCGAGGCAAGGTTGCTCGGCCTTGGGGAACTGGCAATGAAGAGGAGCTCGGGTTGGAAAGGTGGCTGTAGGGGTGAGGTGGAAGTCGGCACCTGTCAATTTGCCGGTGGACATGGAATGGTGGAGGGCGGAGTTTGTCGGAGGTGCTGCTGTTAGGAGGAGGAGGGCAGTGGAGTTCTAGGCGTGGTGGGTGAAAAGAGAGGAAGGGGAGTAGCCGAAAAAATAGGTGGAGAGAGCAGTTTGCAAAAGTGAAGCACGAAATGCAGATAGGCTTAAAAATAAAAATATAGATTTGAGAACAAATGAAATATGTTGGAACCAGAGAGATTTGCAACGTTGGAATAACAAAAGACCAAAAGTAAATTTTTGGAATCACAAAGGTCAGTGGCCTTTTATTTCCAACAGATGGATATATGGAAAGTCCCGAAGAAACCCAAAAGGCTCAACAGATATCGGTACGGTTAACCATTTTACGGTTTTGACACGTACCAGATTTCGAAATACACAAATGAATATACCATAGAGATCAGCACGACGGGACGACCAAAATGGTATACAGATATTGATGGTACGATCATCCAATCAAAAGTCGATAATCGGTACCGAAAATGCCGCAAAAACGCCGAAAATAAGATAAATGGAGCAATAGCAGTCCAAATTTGGAGAAACAAAATATGACGTCTCACTCAGAAGATGATTTACAAATTTATTATATAAAAATATTCAGGTTTGGAAAACATTTTATTATCATCAAATATTAACTGATTTAAATTTAAATAAAATTACACAAGAAATAAAATTTCATATTAACAGGTGAAAATTTACCATTTGCTATGTTTAAATAGACGTATTCCAAATATCAATTTTTTTATTTCAAAATTTTATTTTTTAAATTTCACAAAAATTCGGTTAATTACTTAAATAAAACCATTAAAATTTACGGGTCGTTACAAGATTTGCATGGCCACCACGCAAAGATGGCACACAGAAATCGAGAATGTCAAAACGATAGTCTGATATAATACTTGAATTTCTAAAGTGCAATAACATGTGTTGCATATGAAGAATGGTAGTTGAATATAGCATTAGAAATTTTGAAATACAACAACATGTCTTACATATGAAGAAGATAGACGAGTATAACATTTGAATTTTTAAATACAATAGCTTCCATTGCAAAGAATGATAGCTAGTCATAGTGTTAATTTTTTTTAAATACAATAGCATGCATGAAGAATGATAGTTGGATATAACAATTTTTGAAATACAGTAGCATGCATTTTATATGAAAAATGATAGATAAATATAACATTTGAATTTTAAAATACAATAGCATGTATTGCATACGAAGGATGATAGTTGGATGTAGTATTAGAAAATTTAAAGTAGAATAGCATATTTTGCATATGAAGAATGATAGATGCATATAGAATTTGAAATTTTGAAATACAATAGCATGCATTGCATATGATGAATATAACACTTCAATTTTTGAAATATAATAGCATGTATTCCATACGAAGAATAATAGCTGACCATAGTAGTTAAAATTTTGAAATACAATACCATGCATTGCATATGCTAAACCATAGATGAATATAGAATTTGAATTTTTGAAATATAGTAGCATGCATTGCATCTGAAGAATGATATATGATTAAAGCATTTGAAATTTTAAAATATAGTAGCATGCATTGCATATGAAGAATGATAGCTGAATATAGCAAACTCCTTTTGAAAATTTTATGTATGTTTTATTTTCAGGACTGAAAGTAAATTTACAAAATCATTAACCACTTTAGATGATATAGCTGAAACATTTTCTATAGAAGATGAACCTTTCAAAACTGAAAAAGAAAGTTTAAAAATAACAGCACATGATGTTTTTATTAATTTTGGTTTACATTTATTCGGAAAAAATATTTTCTCACTATCAAAAATGTCTTTATAAGCAATATTAGATAATTGTAAATAATTTGTCTCAAGAAACTTTGAAATGTTGAGCATATAACAAAAGATAATACAACTGCAAGAATAAATAACCAAATTGAAACAAACGAAATTCAAAATGAAAATGATTTACCAGAACCACTTATAATTCTTGCGAGAAAAACATTCTTCTCCCAAGACAATCAACGATACTTACCCTGGGCAATATTCAGTGTATAGTAGATGAGGAAAAAATAAACGAATTTGGCCTTTATCCATTCATCATTCTCCGATACGAGCTTTGAAAGTTTTCAAAACAAAATCGAGAAATATGCTTGGATGCTTTATGATCCACGGGTAAGCACAAAACATATACTTTGTAAATTTTTACTGTGTTTAGATTATCTATGCAATACATTATATTTTAACTACAATTTTTTTTAACTTTACAGTTTTTTCTTTGTGAGCATGCCGACATACTTGAGCCAAATACAAATTATTCCAGTGAGTTGCCAATTATTAGAAAGTGGAACATCATCATTTTGAAGAATATTATATCGAAGGACGTATTAAAGAACATAGACAACGAAAATGTTACTTATTGACTACAGAGTTTTATAATGTTCGTTTGTTATAATATTTTCGTATACTGTTATGCTAGAAAAAACACCTTGATTGAAATGCAAATCTATTTAACATCAGCGTATCAAATTCTGACATCATAACTAATAAGTATAGACTGCTAAATAATACAACATTCTAAGCTCTAACAACTTTATCATAAGCCCATTGCATAAAATGCTATATTATTTTAGCCTTATCATGTAATAATCTAGTATAATACATAATGAATATAAAAGGTTAACTTACTATAGTATAGACATCTACTATTATACTAGAAAAAACACCTTCTTCGAAATGCTAATTTGTGTTAACATTAGCATATAAAATTTGACACCCTACACAGTAATAATAAAATGTTAAATAATTATATCATTGTAATTGCTAATAACATTAGTATAAAGAGGAACATAAAGAAATTCAACATCCTTCCTTTGATTTAAATATCACTCAATAGATTCGAATAATACATGAAGGAAAAAATCAAGAAAAATAACAAAAAACAAAGAGAAATTTTATGGCTTTGAAAGAAAACTCCAAGTTCAGTGGTACGAACGATGGAAGGACGAACAAGGAAAAAAAAGTTGATCCTGAGCAGCAATATGAAGTTGTATTTCATAAAAAAGGCAAAAACAGAAGGGCGGTAAGAATGCAGCCAAATAAAAACAGAGTGAAAAGAAGGTTGAAAAAGAAAGTGGGAACAAAGAGAAAAATGAAGAAATTCAAAAAGAAAGTACTGACACCGAAAAGAAAGTGAAAACGAAGATAAAAACAAAGAGATTCAAAAAGAAAGCACCGATACTTAGAATGAAAGCAAGAATAGAGAAAAAAATGAAGAAGAGATTCGAAAAGAAAGCGCTGATATCGAAAATGAAGAAGAAAATTTAGAAACTGAAAATGAAGAGAAAAACCTAGAGACGGACACTAGCAGCAATCTTGAAAAGAAAATTAATAAAACTGAAAATAAATCCGTTGATAATGAAGAATCAGAAACGGTCAATGCGGTTGCATACTCACAAACAAGGAAAGAATATTCGCAACAAGTCATCACAAAAAGTAGAAGTCTATATCTACTTAATGAACAGAAAAAGAACATAGTTCTTACCTTTTCAAATGCAACGAAAATAAAAGGTAAGATTTATGCCCTTAATTCTATGATTATATTATGAATTACATATATTTGAATATATTAACTTATTAATTATTAATTCTTAATAACAACACAATGGCTTGGATGAAAAATGATGGAAACAGGGAAGGAATAACAATAGTAAAGTTAATGTTGGAAGTTATGCTATTTGAATAGTTCATAGATGGACATGTATATGAATATCACAAAAATTACTTTTTTAATGATAAATATAAATAAAATTCATTTATACATTTAAAGTACATCATAATGTGCTTCATATGCAAATGCATTTATATATTTAAGTACATCAGAATGGTAGATAAACATAGCATTTTATTTTTCAAATGCACTTGTATAAATTTGTAATGCAGAATAATAGAAAAGCATAGCATTTTATTTTTCATATCCACCAGAATGAAATTGTAACATGGAATAATAGATAAACATAGCATTGTATTTATAAAGTCCATCAGCATATATTAGTATTATGGAATAATAGATAAACATAGCATTTGTCTTACATAGTCCACTAGCATGAATTAGTAATGCGAAATTATAGGTAAACATAGCATTTCTATTTTTAAACTCTACTAGCATGAATTAGTGAAGCAGAATGATAGAAAAACATATCAATTAATAAATTCCATGAGCATGTATTAGCAATACGGAATGAATGATAAACATATCAGTAATATTTATAAAATCACAAGTATGTATCATTACTTCAGAATGATATACAACCATAGAATTTTGTTTTTGAAATTCACTAGCATTATTAATGAAGAATGATAGATAAACATAGCACTTTTATTTATTAAGTCCACTAGCATTTACTACTAATGAACAATAATAGACAAATATAGCATTTATATTTATAAAGTGCAATAGCATACGTTACTAATGCAAAATGATAGATAAAGATAGTATTTGCATTTTTAAACTCCACTAGCATGTATTATTAATGCGGAATTATATAAATTATTTATTGTTGCATAAAACTTACAATTCTTCTTTATTTATTCATATTATCGATTGGTTAGTTGAAAGTCAAGACCTATATGAGCACAACTGCACATTCCTTACAATCATGATTGTAACTCCAAGCTTTTGAATATTAATGCTAAATAATAATAAAATATTCAAATACTTATTAATATGTAGCATGCTATAATAAACGATTTGTAAAATGTGATAGAAGGTATATTTCAACCTACAATACGAGTCACTTTCACAAATGAATTTACGAAAATAATTTTCTTCCCATTACATTACATAAACCATTGGACTTTAATGACATTGAATTATATTACAATACAATGGAATCACTTCGACTTATCTAGGCCACAAACCAGTATCAACACAAAGATCAAATCCAAGTTTCAAAATAGCTCAAGAAGTGATAAGAAATTTTTATTCAAAACATCATTCTAATATTAAGTAACAGAATTAAAATCATTTTCTTTTGCAGAGGAAAAAATTGAACACCTATTCAAGAAGAAGTGGGTAGATAACAAAATTTTAAATAAAGAAATTAAAATAAAATCAATAAACAATTAATATGCCCACAACAAGAATAAGATTCATAAGAAAATATTTATTTTGCTCAAAAACAAAATACACAAACTGAACTTTAATTTAAATAATATATCACATGCTTATATATAAAATGATAGTTAATTACCTAGTGACATATATGTACATAATGCTAATAAAATGTATCATTGCAAAAATACAGAATTATAAAGACTTAATATATTAACATAAACACCTTAACTAAAATGATATATTATATTAGCATTGTCATGAAAGTACTAATAAGACAATGGATGATAAACTATTTTAGCATTATACCTGATATACTATTAGCTCACCTAATATTTTTATGATTGTAACAACAATGATTGTGCGTTATTTGTTATGGTAAACAAAAAGCTTGATAAGCAAGACCTTTCAATCTAATATGAAAAGGAGGAATTGATATACTCAGAGCAGAAACTGATTTTCAAATACTCAATGATGCTGAAAACAGTTTGTGAGTGCAAAAATACTTCCCAAACTCATCACAAGAATAGCAGCTGCAAATAAAGAGATAGAAGAATCCAAAAAACAAATTACTCTTATAGTATTCAAATTTGATTTGAACTGTACTGAAAGTTAATTTAAACCTTTCTTAGTAGCTTGTGTTGTATTGCTCTTAAAAACATGTATGACTTCTTATAATGTTTGTACTTTCAGGCTGAGACAACGTGTATGCCTATAGTTGATTGTTCAAAACTATGTTTGATATTCTTAGAAGTTACAGTACTAAAATGCTAGATAAAACTGGCATTATACTACAATGACTTTTTCAATATTTGTACTGTGGTATTGTTATAACCATAAAATTCTAGGTACTGAAATGCTATTACTATCCATTATACTGAAATACTATACAACTAGCATTATCCAAAAATTCACTGTTAAATTTTGGGATATCAAATATTACCGAAATTATATATAAACTAGCATTACTGGAAAACTTGCTATTAAATATTTGTATTATCAGATTTTGTTATAAAATTACTGCTACATAACTAAACATTTAAAAAAATTACTACTGCAAATTCAGTCTCCGATGTTACTTTCTGGTGATTTTTTTGCACCTGTTATGTATTTGCCTACTGAATTTCATTCTTAGGAAAATGTTCATCGTTGCTCTGCTTTCTTTGTAACGACCCAGAATTTTGTAGTTTGATTTTGTAATATCTAATTAATTCTAAATATTGAAATATTGGTTTTAAAAGTTAAATAAATTAAATTTAGATATAGGGATTTATTTGAATATGTGACTTTTGAACTTGATATTGGGATAGTGAATAAAATACCTAGACTTTAATTGAATATTAATTTAATGGATTAAATAGCTTTATTTAACTCCTTTTTATTAATAAATAATAATGGTGAATTCGTTTTGTAAATTTATATATAGTAATAAATGGATTGAATAAATAATGAGAAAATAAACTTTTAATTTTACGACTCGATTTTATTGACGTATTTTTAATTTAATTTATTTGATTTTTCTATAATTTTTAATTTGGAAATTATTTAAATTACCGTTTGAACTTCTTAATTTTGGTGGTGTGAACATTCGTTCCATGCTTAACACCGAAGGAATAGTGTTTGAGTTTATCCTCATCTCCGTTTCTTTTAAAAAAATATTTATTTTAATTCTTTGATATGATTTTGAAATAAGATACATTTCATAATGTTTTGTGAATATAGTTATACCATTGAGATAAGTATATGGATATATTTTCTAAGTAGGAAAAGTGTATTGTTTTTTTGAATATACTTACACCATTGAGATAGGTATATGAATACATTTTCTAAGTAGGGAAAGCGGTATTGTTTTTGTGACGTTGAGATAAGTATATGAATACATTCGAAGTAAGGAAAGTGTAGTGTTTTTGTCAATATACTTATACCGTTGAGATAAGTATATAGATATTTTTTCAAGTATTGAAAGGAGTATAAAGGATTTGTGAATATATCTTTGTAAAACTATTTTGATACAACTATTTATAAAGTGATTTTAATTAATGAAAGGATTAATTAAAGAGGCTAATAAGTGCTTTGTGCCTAACCAGCGTTATTTTCCTTTGTAAATTAAATCTTTGGTTGAATTGTTTGTTATTTGGTAGTTAAATAACCTACGATCAAATGTTGGCCTGTTTTAACTATCGTTATCGGTTCGGAGAGACCGGGATCAGATCTATATCTAAAAACCACTTCGAACTGGCATAAGTGTTTCAAATTTAAATATCTTAAAGATAATTGAAGATGGAGCTTTTTGAAGTGCAAGGGCCACTTTCTACTAATCCCGAGGGGATTCTAAAATGGATGTAGTGGAAGTAGTTCCTTCGGTTTCGTTCAGACCTAGAACAAACTTGTATAGATGAATGCTGGCGTTGCAGTGCTTCCTGGAGGGCAGTGTTAACATTCTAAGTGGGAGTTGCTATATGAAAAGGTGATCGTAGCCTCAAGCCTCACAACCTGAAAATGACTAAAATCAGGGGGGATGTAGCAGGGCTAGGTGGATTACACCCATTAGGGTATTGTCATCACCATTCTACATATATCCATTTATGGATTTGGTTGTGCACGAGAGCTCTCGGAAAGGTTGCAAAAGCAACCAGGGTGATGAAATATTTGGTATTATCCAATAAGTGGTAGGCCGGTCCTCTGTTGGCAGGGAGTTCATGTGTGGCTCTTGGTACATTTTTTAGAGGTGTAATATGGTAGGTGGTACCGGGTGCCTTGTTATTTATGGAATACATTCTCCAATAAGTGTCTTCAGATTTAGTTGTATACCTATCACTACACCAAATACTGAGATTTGCAACTAACCATCCGCACATTTGGCAACGGTTAATAACCGTTGCCATTTAGCAACGGTTAATAACCGTCTTGGTTCAGTTCGCAACGGGTTTTTCTTGTTGCTAATTGGGAACGGTTATTAACCGTAGCTTCTTTGGAGACAAATGATGGCGGTGAATTTCATCCTTTCGCGCCATAATTTTTGGCGCGCTTCGTTCCAATTAGCAACGGTTTTAAACCGTGGCTAATTAGCAACGGTTATTAACCGTCCCAATCTTTTAGCCGGCCCAGTGGCAAGCCCACCAAGCCCCTGGGATGGGGCAACCAACTAAGCCGGGCAACACCCAAAATCTGTTTTACTTCACAGTTACAGCTCAATAGCAATCTCCATGTTGGCGATCTGCTCGAACCCAAAAATACTAGGGTTTCAAAAATCAACGCTTTCTAAATAATCATCGCTGCATACTCGGCTATTCCATCAGCCATCGTCGGCTCAAGCTTGCCTCCTACGCGATATTTTCTACTGCTGATTTGAAGTCCTGCTACAGTCTCTATACTGCCACTGCTAATTAAGTATGCGAATTTCTTGTTTTGAGTTGTCTAATTTTCTAAAATTGAGTCGCCCTTATCTGTTTTACTTCACAGTTACAGCTCAATATCAATCTGGCGATCTACTCGAACCCAAAGAAACTAGGGTTTCAAAAATCAACGCTTTCTAAATAATCATCGCTGCATACTCGGCTATTCCATCAGCCATCGTCGGCTCAAGCTTGCCTCCTACGCGATATTTTCTACTGCTGATTTGAAGTCCTGCTACAGTCTCTATACTGCCACTGCTAATTAAGTATGCGAATTTCTTGTTTTGAGTTGTCTAATTTTCTAAAATTGAGTCGCCCTTTTACTGCTTTAGATTTCATTAACCTTGAAAACGCCTGAAGCTAATAACTTATTAGTATTTAGTTATAAACAAGTAGTTTTCTGTAAATAATCGTTTAGGAATTGAAATTTGAAAGCTGAAGCTAAAAAACTAATAATTATTTAGGAACTGATACTTACATGCTAGTTAGACATAGTTGCTTATAGTGACTGCTAGGGTATAAGTTGATGCAATGAATTTTGTTTTACTAAATATGAGACCATATTTAGTAAGTGGATAAAATTGTTGTTAATGGCGCAAACCAAGTATCAGGAGAGGGGTAATGCATAGACATTACTCTGGTGCTACAAAATGGCGCTGTTGTAATGGCAAATTTTTTGGAAACAGTTTGATGCTAATGTTAAATTTCAAGTGAAATCAAAAGAATATTCATCTGTTTAGTTAATATCAGAGTTGAACTTGGTGGAAAGCCATAAGATATTGTTACCCATGATTTATTATTAGCTCTTGTTATTTTCTTTCAGTATGTCTTTTAGTATAGACAAACAATGGATGAATCAATCTAATCGAAGAAATACAGAATATGTGGAAGGTGTGAGAAATTTCGTTAAATTTGTTGCTGAAAACGGTGGCAATAAGGAAAAGTATTCGTGCCCTTGCACGCGGTGCAAAAATGAAGATACATTCAAATTAAATGACATTCATTTTCATTTGCTTAGATATGGTATTGTTCAATCATATACCGTGTGGTGTTTTCACGGAGAAAGAATACCGGAGAAGCCAAAACAACAACCGGTTAGTCATGCCACAAATACTGATGAGTCCGAACATATTAGGATGGAGGATTTGATCAATGATGCAGATAGATTCCATCATTTTCAACCTACAAGTCAGTTTCATGATAATGCTAATATTGGTGAGCAGTTTACAGATAAATCATTTTTTGATAGTGCAACTGCAACAGAGCCATTGTATCCTTCTTGTCCAAAAGAGATTACAAAGTTGTATGCCATTGTGAAACTGAATAGCTTGAAGACCCAATACGGCTTTTCAGACAATGGTGTGACTGCAGTACTCGAATTCATAAAGGAGTTACTCCCCGAAGGTAACACGCTACCTTCAAAGTACCCCGACGTAAAGAAGATCATTAAGCAAGTTGGGATGAATTACATAACTTATGATGCATGCATTAATGACTGCATCTTGTACTGGAAAGATAATGCGAACAAAGTTTCATGTACAAATTGCAACGCACCAAGATACAAGACATCATTCGACGAAGAGAGAAAAGCTACCACAGTACCTCAAAAGACCTTAAGACATTTTCCTTTAATTTCTAGATTGAGAAGACTGTATACTGTACCATGGATAGCAGAAGTGATGACCTGGCATGGTCGTGCCAAGTCCGGTACAACCGTAATGCGTCATCCGCGTGATACTTCTCAATGGAAAACTACAGATTCTTTTGATTCTTCGTTTGCTGCTGAACCACGAAATATCACGCTTGGAATAGCAACAGATGGTTTCTATCCGAATGCTTCTTTAACTAACCCTTACAACTGTTGGCCAGTAATTGTAGTACCATATAACCTTCCTCCGTCTTTGTGCATGAAAAGAGAGTTCTCAATGTTAACACTGTTGATTTCTGGGCCAAAACAACCGGGGAAGGATATTGATGTTTATTTAGAACCTTTGATAGACGAGTTAAAGCAGTTATGGGAAGGAGTCGTTACATTTGATTCATTTATGAAATCTGAGTTCACAATGAGAGCTAGAGTGTTGTGGGCAATCCATGATCATCCTGCTCTTGGGACTTTATCGGGATGTACAACTCACGGCTACTTTGCATGTCCTCTTTGTGGAGAAGAAACTACCTCTATTTATCTCCCTGAAAGTAAGAAGATTTGTTACATGGGACATCGTAGATTTCTTCCGTCCGGACACAAGTTTCGATACGATAAGACAAATTTCAACAACGAGCAAGAACTTAAGCGTCCTCCAAAACCACTGACTGGTTATCAAGTTGAAAAAAAGGTAGCGAATATAAAAATGAAAGTTGGTAAAAACATACCGGAAATTGGTCGAAAACGGGAAAAGACAATCGATGAAGAAGTTCCTACATGGTATAGGAGGTCGAAGTTCTTTGATTTGCCATATTGGAAAACAAATTTGACCCGACATAATATTGATGTTATGCATACGGAGATGAATGTCACGAAACATTTGATCAACACAATTATGAACCATAAAGACATGTCAAAAGATGGGATCAATGCACGGAAGGATTTGAAAATCATGGGTATAAAACAAAAGTTGTGGGTGATAGAAGATCCTGAAACAAGTAAAGTAACCATACCAAATGCGACTTTCACTTTGAGCAAAGAAGAAAAGATACGGTTTTGCACCGTTTTGAAAAATTTGAAAGTGCCGAGCAAATTCTCTTCGAACTTCCATAACAATGTGAGCATCAACCCTCCTGAACTAAAAAATATGAAGTCACATGATTACCACGTCATAATGCAACATTTACTTCCGGTATTGCTTCAGCATTGTTTTCCGCAACATAAGGATCTACGGAATGCTATTCACCGCATTAGTCTCTTTTATAACATTTTGTGCTCAAAGGTGATCAACAGGGAACATCTTCTAAAAGCAAAGGCTAGTTTGGTAGAAGCAATATGTGTTATTGAAAAACATTTTCCGCCTGCATTTTTTGATATCAGCATTCACCTTATGGTTCATTTAGCCGATGAAGCATTGATTTCTGGTCCTGTTAGATATAGGTGGATGTACCCATTTGAACGGTAAATTACTAATTTTAGTTATGTACATAATTATTCGATTTAAATAGCTATTGATGTCTACATTTTACAATTATTCATCTTCATAGGTTGATGAAAACATATAAAGGATATGTGCGCAACAAAAGATATATTGAAGGGTGTATTGCAGAAGGATATATTGTACAAGAAGCTAGTCTTTACTGCATGGAGTATATGCCAAAAGGAGGTGCTGGCACTCATAAACATACCCGTGAAGCGTTTTTAGACGAGGATGATGAGTTTGCTGATGAAATAGCACTAGATAATGGTAAAGATATAACGTTAACTCAAGTGCAATTTCAACAAGTGCGTAAATGGGTCCTTGATAAATACGACGGATTGGATGAATGGAAGAAGTAAATTCATGAATTTGTTCTGAATTCTTATTATTGTAAATCAATTCATATATATAGTATTTATTGTGTGTTTTTCGTAGGAGGTATAACTCCTATGTTCAAAGCACCAAATCTCAAACTCGAGGCGGGGGTACATCTGGGGAAGCTATTAAAAATTTCACTTTTTGGTTACGTGAGGAGGTATATGTATTAAATATTTAACGTATTTTCGAGTTGACCATACACCTCCTTGACAATGTTTTTTTACTTATTGTGTTTGTTGTAGTTGTTGAAGACCGTCGATCTTGACTCAACTCTTTGGCGGTTAGTTAACGGGCCGAAGTTTGATGCCCGTAGTTATATGAAGTACCAAGTGAATGGGTTTTTATTTTCTCCGAAGAGTTATGAAGAGCGAAAGCTAACACAGGATAGTGGTGTATGCATGAGAGCAATTACACAATTTAGAGCGAGTGGGAAGGATAAAAATTTTAAGGAAGCAGAAACAACTTATTACGGAGTCATTCAACAGATAATTGAGTTGGATTACATTGACTTCAAACAAACAGTTTTTTATTGTGATTGGGTAAAGGTCGAAGATAAGATCAATGGTTGTAAAATAGATTCCGTTTCAAGCTTGATCACAGTTAACTTGGGAAAATTGAAGAATAAAGATAGCGTGAATGATGAGCCATTTATTCTTGCATCGGAAGCGAGTCAAGTGTTCTACTCAAAAGATTTAAAAAATAACGGATGGTTTGTGGTTTTGCATACACCAAAACGGTTGACCATAAATGTGGATGACACTGAGTTTCCCACCGTTTATCAATCAGCTTTTGAAGACAATGAAAAATTAGAAGATCTTATCAAATGCATATGTTAACTTTGTATTACAGAGCAGTTATTGTACCTTAACAAAATATTTATTTAAAATGGTGTAAAATGTAAAATATAGCGTGAATGATAGTAATAGATGCATTATATTTTTTATTAGTGTCATTATAATATTCTGATGGATCCATAAGGATGGATATATTGCAAGAGTTCATTTTGTGTTTGTAGTTGTAGGTACTTACATATGATCACATACATACACACATGTACACATACATACATATGATCAGCTTGACTATTCTTTCTTTCTTTCTTTGTGTTTGTAGGTAGACAGGCAGTTCAAGATATTGTATTTGCACCCTTTAGTTCAGCAGTGCTAAGGTAATATATTTTTGTATTTGCATCCTTTATTTCAGTCAGTATTTTAGATATTGTTTTGAATCCGCTTAAGTTTAAAATTCTGGTGATGCAGGAAGACTTTATCACTGCCGCATTAAAGTGAATGTTCCCCTTCCCGTCCATCCCTATGATCCCCGATTGATGTTAGCCACATTATTGCATGGACTTCCCTCCATAACAAGGTCAAACGCATTATATGACTTAATAAAATTGCTCCAAGCGATTACTGGTAAGCTGCTGTACAGTTGATATAGTAAACAACGTGCCCTTCTGATTTGTCTGATCCCATCAGTTTCTCATCACATTACGATTATTGTCAGTCGGACTGATAAAAATCGTAATGTGGTGAGAAGTTGGTGGGATCAGACAAATCAATAAGGGGACGTTGGTTCATATATCAGATGTACAGCAGCTTAACTGTGATCGCTTGGAGCAAATTTTATTAAGACATATAAGGCGTTTGATCTTGTTATGGAGGGGACTCCATGCAATAAGGTGGCCAACATAAATCGGGCATCACAGGGATGGGCTGGAAGAGGAAGAACCGTACGTCATAATGTTGTTCGGATTATTTTAGGATTTGAGACTTTGCAGGACATAATGTCACAAGATGCCACACCACCGTCAACTGATACAACTTCCCAATCATCCACTTTAAAACGGGAGAAAATTGATATAGACAACTATGGTTCTCCAGTCGGAAAAAATGGTTCAAAGGTCGCTACGAAGATTGGTAAACTAGTAAGAAATCATGTGCCAATCTCATATCCAAGTTGGAAAAAAGTTCCGCCAAATTACAAGGAAGACGTGTGGAATCAATTGGAGGTAATAATGAGCTCCGTTCATTTATAATGCTTTCAATACAGAAATTAAAAATGGTTTACATGCATTTTTTGTTATGCAGAAATATTATGAGCTCGATCCTTTATCAAAGGACCTTATTATGAAAAAAATGTCCGAGGCTTTTAGGAGACACAAGAATGATTTGCGCAAGAATCATTATGACCTTTTCATCACTGACGAAGAAAGAATGAGAAATTGTCCACCGAAAATTGCTCAAGATGATTGGGATGAGTTCATAAGAAACGAATCAAAACCCGAGGCAAAAGAAAAAAGGAAGCGAGGCAAACAAAATAGATCAATGCTCGAATATGGTCATCATTCGGGACGTAAGAGTCACGCTATGATTACTCAAGAAATGGTATGTGTCATTGAATTGGTGCATCACATTGCATATACCGTTAGTTCCAAATATAATTTTAGGTCATTATATGCAGGTCGATTCAAGTAGTCTGGGAACAGAAGTATCACGTCTTCAAGTATGGGAGAAAACGCATAAGAAAAAAGATGGCAGCACGTCAGATGCGACATCTTCCTACTTTGTAAGTTAAACAAATAACAACGCCTCTAAATTAAATTTTCATTATTAATATATATGTATTTACTTTTTAGGACAAAATTGAAAAAGAAATGGAAACGACGAGTGGTGGTGATGAAGCCGTCTTTATATCAGTGTTTGGTAAAGATGTAAAGGGCAGGAGTCGAAGTATTGGGACCAATATAGCTCCTAGCCAAGTTAAGAGTGCTGCCATTCCATGCAAACGGCTCAAACAGGCCCAAGGAATATATGGGCAACGACTGCAAAATGTGGAGCAAAAATTGATGAAGCTGGACAATATGGATGATAAACTGGAGCGTCTTCTCAGCATAGCCCAAGATAATCGTCAAGTAGGCAGTGAAATCGCATCTTCTCAGTTTGCCACTCCGAACAATCAGTTAATCGACCAAAGATGTGAAATCCTGAACTTCGAGGACGAAGTAATTGCAACAGGTACTATTTTATTAAAATTTGAAGAAAATAATATGTTGCAAAGTCAGTGAATGCTTAACTTCGTGAACGGGAGAGTGTATCAGGAAACATACAGGTCAATTTCACGTCAGGGTTTAGCGATCGAGAAAAAAAAAACGCACATCTTTTCTTTTGTAAAAAGTTCACAGTGAACGTAAGAACTAATGCAACCATTTTTCCATTGTTGATTCTCAATTACCAACAAAAATTGTCATCTGTTGGTTTCATAATTTATTACTAATTTTTGCCCATGATTCATCTACTTCTAACTGACAGTCAGTACAATAACTCTTCATCAGGTTATCTTGGTTGCCTGAATCTAGTTATGTATTTGATTCCTTGTAATCAGCGATTAGCGTTGAGCCTTTGTGATGATAAGCAGTGACTACTGTTTCTACCATTTATATTCTACGACAGCAATTTTTATGCCACGAACAGTTACTTTGCTTAATACAAGTTTCCAGTAGTGATAATACCCCCTGTAACAGTTTCCAGTAGAATGACTTATGCTTCGATTTGCACGCATTTAATATATATGTTGCTTGGTTGCCAAAAAAATTCTCTGTAATTCACTTCTGGCATTAAACCCAAGTCATTATTAGGCAAATTTGGGTCTACTTCATATGCTATGAAACTTGGGCCATCGCTGCATGTTTGTGAAATGGTTTTGGGTAGCATGAGTTTTGTTTTTTGTTAGTTCTGTAAATGTGAATCCATATATTCACTCCAAAAATGCTTATATAACAGGTACTATATGTCGAGATTCCACAGCATTAGTAATTCATGGAAAAGCAGTACCACCCACATATGAAAAAGTGTTGTTAGATAAAATTTTATTGCCGAATGAGCTAACCGCCAAAATATGTCGACAATTTACCGAGACCTTTGGGGATGTTGGAGTCGGAGGTTATGTGAGCCATCAAAAGGGTTTGATACGATATCTTTAGTCGGAGGTATTGATATTTCTGACTTGTTCTTTGCATATATTGCTGATTTTCTTTTGTTTTCCTGTACACAATAGTACACACAGTCATGCATACATAAATACAAGCATGCAAGCACCTTTCACAATTTACATTCAAGACTTATCACATGCAAAATAGATATATCAAGTTTTAAGAATTTATAAGGGTGGTTTGCTCACCTGGATAGTTTGACAGAGAGGAAAGAGAACCTGAAAAAGATTTCAAAATCTGGAAATTGAGGCTTGATCAAATTTTCTTTATCCTAACCGTTGTTTGCTTTGAATTGCTTTGTACTAGTAGTCTTGGCTTTAGTTAGATGTATATATATATGCCTTGTACTTGTAGTCTTGGCTCTAGTTAGATGTGCAGTTTGCTTTATTACTGCCTGGTCTGTCGTAGATGTATACTTGTAGTTTCTTTTACTGGTCTGCCTTTGATCTTGTTTACAGTCTGGCATAGTATCCATACGCATTTGGTCCAACCAGTTTGTTCTTGTATATCATGTGATGGTTAGTTTGCATCAGTTATTTATGCATTTCAGTATAGTTGCATTCTTGTGCTTTGTCTCTGCATTCACTTCAGATATACTGACTTTTGTTTTCATCCCCTGGTTGCTTGGTACATTTCTGTAGCTCCATTGATGGTCTATATTGTGTTGAGCTTCAAGTCTGCACTGCAAATCATTTTGCCTCGAGTTTGTAGCTGCACTGCAAATCATTTCTGTAGCTCCACTGATGGTCTATATTGTGTTGAGCTTCAAGTCTGCACTGCAAACATTGAAGTCTGAAAACTGGAATGCTTTGCCCTGTAATGAACCATGTAGACTTCACTGCTTGCAAAACAATGTAGTGTAATTAATGAAATCTTTGTACTGTAGTGTAATAAACAATGCAGTGTAATAAGTATGATATTCCGGCACGGTAGTATTCTGTTTGCAAAACAATCAGTGTAATTATAAGTTTGATAATAATATTATATGTATGGAATATGTGCGATATGTTTATAGTGCTTGTGTACCAATATTTTGATATATATTGATATTCTGGTATATATACTGAGATATACGCAGTAGTGAGTTACAGATGTGATTTTGTAGGGGCAGGAGCAAACACTATGTGCAACGGTTGTTAACCGTTGCTTTATGTGTGACTTGGGCATAAAGCAACGGTTTTAAACCGTTTTTTACTGGACATAAAGCAACGGTTTATACCCGTTGCTTATTGTCCATAAAGCAACGTTTTATACCCGTTGCATATTTCCCAATTTGCAACGGTTAATACCCGTTGCCTTTGATCCAATTTGCAACGGTTTATACCCGTTGCCTTTGACACAATTTGCAACGGTTTATACCCGTTGCCTTTTGGACATAAAACAACGGTTTTTTCCCGTCGCTAAATTCAACCACTCCTGTAATGAAGACGGTTTTTACCCGTTGCTTTTAGACTTAACAACGGTTTACACCCGTTGTTAATATCTTATAATGGTGTAGTGTATTATACTAGAATTTAATTAATGTAACAATTTCAGCTGTGATTCCATATTTATTTTAAACCCTAGACATTATTATAATATCATTGGATTTTCTATACAGAAGTTGTGGTTATCATAAGGTAAAAACCGTCCATTTTTATGTGTGGCGTAGTCTTACGAGATACCTTCCTTTTAAAGGTTTTATAACATTAAAATCCATTTGAGGTGTGTTTTCTCACGCTGGTTTACCAGACTGATCCAGATGTTGTTTTTCTTATAATGCTCGGGTCAGACCAAGTATATTTACAGATTAGTTTGGATTCTTTGGAGCTTTAGAAGACAAGCTGGATGCCTCCAAGACGTACTCACGTATATTTTATTTCCGCTGCATTAGTTGTTTTATTCATCAGCAATTGTGAGGACAAGTTGCTATAACTGTCCAGGCTGATGATTAGTGATTAGATACTCTGATTGATGTATGTATATTACAGTTTTCTTTGGGTAAAGATCTATTGTATATTATATATTACTCGTAACGATGTGAGATTATGTTCTGTCTTTTCTTTCTTTTTCTCCAATAATCTGTCTTTCCGGCACTAGGATGCTCGACACGTGAATATCGCAGATGTATTAGTGTTGACTTTTGAAGGTCGAAAAGGCGGGTCATTACATTCTCCAATGCTTTTGTTCAATTGCCTACAACTAATGCATATTTTATAAATGATGCTCTTTATCATCCATTTGAAAATTAAGCTCTTGCTGTTATCTCTGCAAATACTCAGGCTCCCCCCTCTAATGTTATGATCCCTGCATATGTGCATGTGCATGAAGACTTTGTTGTGAAGCTGCATGCTTCTGCCCAGTCTGAGCATGCTATGGCTTCAGCTTACTTATATATTGCTGTTCAAGCTATCAATGCAATATTGTAATACATGTCGATCATGTCTCTTATACAAGTGCACACGATGCAGTGGTCCATGCATAACATAGTATACAAGCCATATCTAATCATACTCTACATTTTTCTCAACTGCATGCTCATGATGCATATCTAGATGATTGAGCTTCAACTATAGTTCATTCGTTGATGAAGCAAATTAATGCTCACCACCAAGTTTCCCTCGATCATACTACTACACATGCCCCCATTCCTACTGTGCATTAACATGTTCCAACTTTTGCATTTGTTGCTCATGTTCATGGATCTGCACATGTACATCTCCCTGCCAATTTACTTTCCGAAGCTTCTTCCATTGCAAATTCTCAATAGGCAATTGTTGGTATTAAGTTTCTATTGTGCTGAAATGTTATATGCAACCAACACTATACATAATTTCTTGTTAAAATGTTTGAACTATGAAATTATCGAAAATTAGTACCGCAAAATACTAATAAATTTGCAAAAACATGTAAAACCTTTATAAAATAAACAAAGGTATATCCAACACTGCTACTTTATATTATACTAAAAACTATATATAACTAGCATTATGTAAAACAAACTATATATTATTAAATAAATATACCATACAGTACTTTCAAATGTTAAAAAACATAAATTACCCCTCTAAATAATTTATTAATATACTTGATACAAATATCGAAATATAAAAATGAAATGCTATATTCAGTTAGCATTATGCTATAATAATCACAAAACTAACCATAAATACAATAAGCAACCACAAAATAAGTAAATATGCATCTAACATCAAAACACAATATTCTTACCATTAACAGATCTGAATTACATCGAAAAGGCAAAAATTCAAGTACCAATTATCATTATAATAATAAAAAACTACTTTGTGAGGCCAAAGATGCAAAATCTTCAACTTTCTGAAGAAGCAAAACAATTCCTTTATTGTGACCTACTTCGTTACAGTGACTGCATTTATTTCTTTTATTTTAAAAATAACCAAATCCACCATGCCTCTTTATAGATGGTCTTTCTACACCCCGAATCTCTTTAGGAGGCCTAGTCACAACATTATTTTCGATAACAACTGGTTTAACAAAATTAGGAATAGGATTAATAGCTTCAGCATACGAAGATCAAAAAGTATGAACAGTAAAGTAGTACTCCACATAATCATAAACCGATAACATAAACTTATTAATACACTTAATTGCTTGAGCACACGAAAAATTAGTAACTCTCCATTTATTACAACTACAGGAACGATTTTGAAGATCAATAACATGTGAGTTTAGAGATTTAACTTCAAAAGCAAACTTTGAAGACTTATAAACATCTCAACCAAAGCCATCATCCACTAATTTAGATAAATGTTCCTACATAATAGGATAAAGAAACATTGTCCAAAAATGACATTCCTCTCTCCTTCTAGTTATTTGATACATTACCTTCACTTAAATAACATCCAAACAAGAAGTAATTGGCATAATTCAACCTTTAGCAACATTAGAAGAATATACACCATAACTCTTACCTGTAAGAAATAAATTTGCCCAATGGTCAAAATGTTTATCTCTTAAAAAAATCCTACAGCACTATCCCCTAATTTCCGTAAATGTATGTCGATTAAAATCATATGAATTAGAAGCTCTAACACAAAAATTAAACAACTCAACAATTGATGAATTACCTTTACCCGCCTTAACAATAGTACCTATATTTTGCTCCGTATGAAGTAACTAATAGTTATAACAAGAAGACAGAAATATTTTCAAAACACCTAAAATTAGACCTCATTGACGACCCGACATAAAAACTGAAGAATGATCATCTTTTAAATAAGACAAAAACCAATACCAATCAACTTTTCATGTGAAACAATACCCATTGCAAGTAGAAGGAAACCTATGAAATAAGGAATTAGTAACAAAACTAGGTTAATAATTATGATTTTTTTAAACTATTCAAAGCTATAGTCAACTTTATTATTTACTATTGTTAAGAAATGCTAACTACAATCAACAATCAATTGTAATTAACTATATAATAATTATACTATCAAATAATTAATATTCCTTTATTTTTCATTGCTAGAGCCATGTATTGTTTCAAAACACCAAACGGAGCATAAAAAACTAGCATACTATTATAAATAATTGTTCATTGTTCATAATGATGTTTTCTTAAAGATAAACCTACTAAGCACTTTAAAATGATTAAAACATAAATAACTCATTTTAATTGTTCACTATTATATGTGAAAAATATATCTATAAAGTCCACTAACATGTATTGGTAATTCAGAATCATGGATAAACGTAGCATTAATATTTGTAAAGTCCATAAACATGTATTAGTAATTTAGAATGATAGATAAACATAGCATTTGTATTTATAAAATCCACTAGTATGTAATACTAATGAAGAATGGTAGATAGACATAGCATTTTATTTATAAAGTCCACTAATGTGTATTACTAATGCTAAATGATAGAAAAATATAGCATTTGTATTTTTAAAGTCCATTGGCATGTATTAGTAATTTAAAATGATAGATAAACATATCATTATATTTATAAACTCTAATAGCATGAATTAGCAATGCTATATGTAACTAGAGTTATTCAATAAAAAAATAGATGAACATCATGAAACTAACTAAACAATAATCAAAATTAAATACAACATACTCTAACCACTGTCAAACTGAATTACACAACAAACAAAAAATGCTAGTTACATATATCATTACAAGATATAAATAAAATGATACTCATACCTTGATTAACATTTTTAGCTGTAACGACCCAGAATTTCGGACACTTTGTATTTAAATATCTGAATTATTTAAATATTTGAATCTTGGATCAAGTGTTATTAAAATGATTTAATAAGATTTTTAACCATGTTTTTAAATCATAAGTAATGATGGTAAACTTATTTTGGAAAATTGTTTACAAAAATAAATATTTTGAAAAAATACCGATAATGTGATCGAAAATTATTTTATCAATAAACAGCTTTTTAACCATCAGAAATTGTTTAGATTTTTTTTACATACACTTATTTTCTTAGGGATTAAAGAAAATGAAATAAAAATATTTTGTCATTTATGGAAATAAACTTTATGGATGATGTCATGCATGAGGTAAGGGAATATATTTAGGAAATAAGCTTAAATGGAAAGTCTTAAAAGTTAAGTAAATGACGAAGGAGAAGTGATGTTTTGTAATTAATGTTAGGATATTTTGAGGGGTTTTTGGTCATTCAACATCTCATTTCTAAGCCTATAAATAAAGGGGAAGGGTTCACTTAATAAATCACAAAACTTGAGATGAAGTAGCAGGGTTGAAAATGGTAGATGTGCTTAAGCACTAGTCACTTATTACTCTCTAACTTTTTCAAAAGTTAACCAAATCATCTCCAATCTCTTTCAAACTTTGTATTTAGGCCTAAAACATCATAGAAAGCATGATTAGCAAGTGGAAAGTGGGAAAAGGAGAGAGGAAGAGAGGGATCCATGGAGGGCCGTGAGCATGGGAGGAGGAGGAGGAGTTGTGGCTTTGGTTTGGAAGTGCTAAATTTTGGACCTTTAGGCTTGTGTTGATGGAAGGAGGTGGATCTTTAGTTCCTATTGCTTTGTGCTAGTGTTTGTAATGGATCTAAGTTAGTTATCTCACTATCTCTTATGTATGTATTGTGTATAATGTTGTATTTGAATTATAAAGTTAAAGTGACATTAACTAAGTAAAGTTATAAACTTTGGACCCCTCTTGCTTTTGAAACATATGGCGTGGCCTTGACTTAATGTTTAACTTGTGTGTTAAATTGAAGAAAGTTTGAAAGTGTTTGAAACGAGAAAAGTCGTTATAAGTGCATTTCAGAATCTCTTGTTTTGGGGAATTTTTATAAATAAGTGGAAAGATATTTTTAGGGGTTTCTTTCCATGGGTTTTAAGTACCTTAAGGGTAGTACTTACTATAAAAATTTGGAGTCTTACATTATTTGTTTAAGTGGTTAAAACTAGTTGCAAAGATTATGCTTTTTAATGTTGTTTTAACAAGGACTTTTAATATTTATAAATGCTGTATTAAGTTGCATATTGTTTTAAGTGTTTAAAATTCGAAGTTTTGACTAGTTTTTCATAATTTAAATGGTTTCTAAATTCTTTTCTTTATAAAATCTTTTTTTGGAAGTTCTTATAAAATGTAGTTGAGTATGGAAAAAAAGAATAAAAGTTTAAATATAGTTTTAATGATTATTTACGAATTTTGAAAGTAAAGTGCTACAAAATGTAAAACGTGTTTTAAATCAAAGTTCTAAATTAGTTTTTTTTGAGATAAATGTGTGATCCTCTAGTAAAAGAGGAGAGCACACATGAAACTATATATATAAAACATAACAAGGTGCTGCCAACATGCCTGGCAGGTAACAAATCTAAGTACAAGAAACAGAGAAGAAAACATGTATCCCTATAATGAGCTCCAGCAAAGCCACCGCCCATTACACCCCAATATCGAGCTCCGGCATGGCCACCGCCCGATAGTGAGGTGTTGGGAGTACCTAAAAAGAATGAATAGTATCAAAAGCTAGGGGTACTGAAAGCCAGCACAATCTAGAAGGAAAACTCTATGTAGCTGCCTCAGTAGGAATAAGCAAATCTAGAGAAGAATGATCCAGAAAGTAAAAATCCACTCTGAAGTCTCTGGTATAGCTAGAAGTAGCACCTGACATAATCAGCACTCCTAGAAATGGCTATCCTAAAGAAGAATGATCTAGACCACCCTGAAGACTCTGGTATAGCTGGAGGAAGCACCTGACGTAATCAGCAATCTTGGAAATGGCTATCCTGCACACACCTATAATGAGACACTAACATCCTATCTATCCCAAACCATTAACATAACTAGGAAAGTAGTTAGAATGAATCATATATATGTATATAAATAGAATTATATACATATATGTGTAAATAAAAACTAATAAGATATAATAAAGCAAAGATAATCTGGTACAAAAACTAACAATTCTAAAAAGTAAGGGAAATATGGTTCATATTAAAGAAAATTAACAAGCTAAAAACAAGAACAATAATAAAAAATCAAAATCAAAGACTTATCTATAATTAATTTTGAGGACCTACAATTAAAAGCAAATTATTGTAGATAGGGGGATCATCATTTAAATTTGAAAAAATATTAATACTTTTATTATTAATGTCAAAAATATTATTATTATGTTTGAATATATTAATATTATTACTAAGCTCATTAAGATATTCCTTAAAATGATTGTTTTTAGCTCATTTATATTTAGGATTAAAGATCCAATTAAAGAAAAAGGATGAAATTAAAAAAATCAATTTATTTAAGTGAATATTGTTATTATTAAAAATTCGTTGATTTCTTTCCAACCAAATGTACCAACAAGATATAATGAATAAAATATCTAGCAAGTATCTATTATCTTTATTAAACTTGAATCTAAAAGTGCTCCAATAGAAAACACAATCAGTAATTCTAGTAGTAATATTAAAGTCAAAAATATTAAGGGTATTCATAAGAATAGAATAAGTATCCAAACAATCGTAATAAATATGATTAATATCCTCAAAATGCGTATTAAAAAAATAACATTTATTGTCAATATGTATATTTTTTCTTTTTAAAAATTCTATAGTATTTAATTTTCCGTGCATAATTAGCCACATGTGAAATTTAGATTTAGGAGGGGCATTAGATTTCCAAATAAAATTAAAAAAGTTAGTAGTTACACCCGAAAAATTAATGAATCTATAAAAAGAATTGGAAGAATATTTCTTACTCTTATCCCGCTCCCAACTAATATAATCACTATCATTATCAATATTATAAAGATTTAATATAGCATAAAGCAAGTTAAGCTATCTAAGGGTAGAACCTACTAGAATTCTGTTAAAACTAAAAATCCAAGGAGGTTCACTTTCGGGAGAAAAAAATTCTGAAATAAATGCATATTTAAAGTTACAAATATCATACAACTCTCTAAATTGAATCCTAAGAGGAATGACGGAAATCCAACTGTCATGCCAAAAAGAGGTATTATTACCTGAGTGAACTATAATATTAATGCCTAAATTAAAAATCACATTACATTTTAAAATGGATTTCCAAAAATAAGACTGTTTACATGAAACCGATGAACTAATTTGAAAAAGTTTATTACTTCCATTATAGTAATATTTGAAAATAATTTCTTTCCAAGTGGCATTATCATTAATATCCTTAAACTTCCATAACCACTTACCTAGAAGAGCCAAATTCATATTACGCAAATTAATAACTCCTAAACCTCCTTCCCTTTTAGATTTACAAACCATTTCCCAATTTACTAGACTTTTTATGTAGCTGTTTGTATTATCACCGCTCCATAAAAAATCTCTTCTAATTTTATCTATTTTATCAATCACCCAATCAGGAAAAAATGCATAGACATCCAATAGATCGGTAGAGCTGATAAAACAGAATTAATTAAAACAAGCCTACCTACTCTAGATAAAAGCCTCCCGTTCCAATTAGAAATCCTATTTTTAATTTTATCTTTGATTATAAACCAATCATCGTGTTTAAGTTTAGTAGGCCTAATCACAAAACTGAGATAGTCAAAAGGAAAACTCATAGTTTTACAATTTAGCGTATTAGCAACTAAATTTTCAACATTTTCAAAATCATTTAAAACTAAAACCGAACTTTTATCAAAATTTATTTTTAAACCTGATAGAAGTTCAAAACTATAAAGAATAAACTTAAGAGAAATAATGTGTTTGGGAAGATGAGAAGAAAAAAGCAAAGTGTCATCTGCAAATTGAAGGATTGATATACCGTTACGCGATATATCATTACCTATATTTCCCAGTGATCCACTATTAACTGCCTTTTTAATAATCTTAGCAAAAACATCGGCAACTAAGTTAAACATAAGAGGCGATAAAGGATCCCCTTGCCTTAAACCTCTCTTAGATTGAATTTTATTACCTAAAATACCATTTACCATAATACTAGAAATACCAGTTTTAAACAAGTTCATGATCCAGCTAATCCATCTAAGACTAAAACCTCTAGCATGAAAAATATCTACTAGAAAATCCCAATCCACCGAATCAAAAGCTTTTGCGAAGTCAAGTTTTAAAATAGCACAGGTAATATTATTCTTACAACAGTGATTAATGTATTCTTGAACAACTGCCACACCATCGGTGATATTTCTCCCTTTAATGAAAGCAGATTGTGAACAATCAATTAGATCATTCATTCTAGTACTAAGTCTATTAGCTAAGACTTTTGAAATAATTTTAACAGAACAGTTGATTAATGAAATAGGTCTAAAGTCTTTTAAATTATTAGCACCTACTTTTATGTGTAATAAAATAACATTTGCAAAATTAAATCTTCCCAATTGTAAATTTCCATTATAAAAGTCATTAAACTTGCTAATTAAATCTAATTTTAAAACATCCCAAAAAGTTTTATAAAAGAAAATAGGGAATCCGTCCAAACCTGGGGATTTATCACCAGGCAAGTCATTAATAGCTTTACGGATTTCCTCTTCAGTGAAAGGAACATCTAACTCAGAGAGATTAACATTGGAAACAACCGGATATAAATCATTCCAACTAACATTAATTCTATGATTGTTTTTATTTCTAAAAATATCTCTATAATAGTCTGTGAATGCCTTATTAAGATCTCTTTGATCGACTAATTCTACATTATTAACTATAATAGAATTAATCGTGTTACTTCTTTTTCTACCATTGGCCATATTTTGGAAAAATTTAGTATTATTATCTCCTTCATTAATCCACTGAGTTCTGGATCTTTGTTTCCACATAACTTCCTCCTTATCTAGAATAGAGTTAAGTTCCTCTTTTAAATTTGTGAGAACATTCCACTCACCTACATTTAATTGTCTAGTTTCTTCTATTTTATTAATTTTAAGCATCTCGTTAAGAATATTACCTTTTTTAATTTTAATACTACCAAAAATATTTTTGTTCCGATTTTTAAGATAAATCCTAAGTTCCTTTATTTTCAAGTAATATTTTACATGGATATTTGAAACCTACTTACAAGTATTTCTAAGGTATTATTATATATATATATATATATAAGTTTTGAGAAAGGTGATTGACAAGGCTTTACACTACCAACGAGTAAACATATATGTTTGTGAGATTCAAGAATGAAGTGTCTAGGCAAGGCTTTGATGCAACCAGTTCTCTAACTTACCTGAATTCACTCTTGAACGAGGAACATCATAAGTTGAAATGTCGAAAATGTGTTAATCTTGTTGTTTACTTGTTTAAAAAGGTAACTAACTTTGCTTCACGCTAAAGTCGACGAAGCAGACATATCTATTTCTGATTGTTAAAGATTGATGTTGAGTAAGGACGGAGCAATAAGCTCTAACCTACCAGTCTCCCCCTTGAACAAGGAATAGTTAAATTGGGAATATCATAAACGAGTTAAGTATACAAATATTGATTTGTATAAGCAATTATTTGACTGGATAATCGATTAATCGACTATCAAACTTAACCTATTATTAAACTTAGATCTTTAAATAGAATGTTTTTAAAGGTAATATAAGTATGGAATGGTTTTGGATTTTTTGTGACAATGTGTTAATTACGTTCGTCTTTAACCCTTTTTGATTATACTTATGAATGTAAATAGATCTTTGAAAGAATGTTTTAAAGATAAGCATAAGTGAAATGGTTGGTTTGTAGTGATAATGTTTGGGTAATATTAGTCTTACACCTTTTTAATGGATTTACGGAAGTATTTATATCTTTAAAATTTATATTTTAAAGGAAATTATTAGTAAGAAATCATTTTAATGTTTTGTGAATATACTTATACCATCTGAGATAAGTATATGAATACTTTTTGAAGTATAGAAAGAGAAAAGGTTTAAAGTAAGAAATCTATTAATAATTTATGAATATACTTATATCATTTGAGATAAGTATATAAATACTTTTTGAAGTATTGAAAAGAGTGCAAATGAATAGTAAAAATTCATAAATAATGTTTTATTAGATAAAAAAAGGTTTACTAATAAAAGAGGTTTTAATTAATAAAAGATTAATTAAAAAAAGGGATTAGAAATCGCTTATGTCACTTGATTGTGCTTTGTATGTTTACTAGTTTATGGAAAACATTTAGTCGTATACTTAGCACTAAAACCCGATGAAGTAGGCTTGTCTATCTATAGGAATTAAGACTAATGTTCGCATAGGGATATGAGCAATAGAGCTCTAACCTATCGGCTTCACTCTTGATCGAGGGATAGGGTGAGATGAAAATATCAGAAACGTGATAAGTAAACAAGACTTGGTTTCCATATGCAATTGCTCTCATTATAATTGAATAACCAAATTCGTTGATTCAGTCTTAGAGAGACCGGGATCGGTAAGTGTTTTACTTATCGAAAACCACTTCAAGGCTGAGATACGTGGTCTATCTCTTAGAAGTGGATCTGTTGGAGATGCGGGAATCTATGTGAAGATTCAAGATCTATTTAAGATGCTCAACACATGTAGTTTTTCGTGATCTATTTAGGATGTAGGAACCCATGTGTGATTCCAAAATCTATTGAGATATGAGAATCCATGTGTGGTTTCGAGATCTATTTGAGATGTGAGGATCTAATTTGGGATTCGTGTTCTATTTAAGTGATGAAGACTCATGTGAAAGATGCCGAACGTAACCGCGACATCGAAAATGGCTAAAGACAGAGTAGGATGCACAACCTAGGGTTTGGCTAACCTGTGTTAAGGTGCTGTCAACTCCAAATCTAGAGATACTTATCGGCTGTTGGTCGGAGGATTTGATGATATTTGGTTCCATTTGGTTCATGCTTATGTTTGGGCATGGGCCGCTTGTGTTTACCTTATGGTATATTTTATCTAGAGATATACGGTGTTCGGAAGTTGGTTTATGATCCTTCTACATGGAGATCTGCTTCAGTTTACTAGAGGCATCTCGACGGAAAATCCATTATGCGAATGTTCCTTATCGGTTTTGATTGTACCCTCTAATATGTTGTTGAATGTAACAAATGTAATCATTCGAGCTATGTTATAATATTTATACTCTACACCCTAGACATTATCTATTATATCACCTTATGTACCTATTAGATGGTGGTTCTTTCGAAGGGATAACCGTTATGGCATTCCATGCGGTTTCAAAATTACCGTTATATGTTGGCCGCATATTTCTTTAGTTTCTCATACCAGACTTATGTTTGACGCTTACTTTTTGTTTTCCTTAAATTTCTCACATGCTCTTTTGAGTAGTTTAGAAAGACAAGTTTTGAGTGATGTTCTTTGAAGCTCGGGAGGATGAGCTGGATGTTTCACCTACTGTAGTATTCTTATTTCCGCTGCATTACTATATTATACATATCAGTATTTGTGAGGATAGATTGTTATAACTGTCCAGCCTGATGATGGTACTAAGGTTTTGTAACTCCGAAGTTTCTGTATCAGAGTAGCCCTTTGTACTGTTCCTTTGATATTATATGTTATCGTTCTGCCGTGAAATTCTGATATTGTGTTTCTTCTTCCTTATTCTTATTCTTTTTCTTTTTATTTCACCCTAACAATTCATCTTTCCGGCACTTGGGTGCTCGACATACGAATAGCATGGATGTATTAGCATCGATATTCAGGGATCGAAAAGGCATATCGTTACATTAGCAGTAGCAGCTAACAAAATACTAGACCTTACATTTAAAGCAGCTGCATTTAAAAAAAATCAATTGTCGACAATGCTTGAATCCAAGTAAATAAGCATTAAAACCAAGACAAACTCTTTCAAATTGATTGCTTGAAAAATTAACGTCCAAAGCTACGTAACTACAAGGAATACATTTTTCCAAAGCCTCCAAATATCAATTTAAATCATTGTGTGACACAACATTTTCTCCAATATATTTATTTCAATGCCCACTACTTTCCACTATATGCATAATAATATGATAAACTAAAGGTGTACTCGCTTCTCAACTCTTTCATAATATCTTTTGACTTCTTCATTGCAGCATCTCAAATTTGATCAATAATTAATGATTCACAAATCTACTTGAAATATGAACTTTATTAAATCCCTAAAACCAGCATCACATGAATGATCAAAATTGTAAATTCTTATAAAAAAAGAGAAAGTTGTCCAGGTCCGAAGAAGCATTTTCATAAAACATGCAACCATTCTTAGACCAAGAACAATAACCGAAATCCTTTTAGGAGAATTCATAACAAAAGCCAAATCATATCCATTTTTAATTTGATAAGCCATTAAAAACTCCCTAAAATCCACAGCTCCAATAAAAATACCAAGAAAACCATAAGAGTTTTTAGAGAAACATTCTTTAACATATCTTTCAAATAAAAAGTGGAATTTGCATATGAATCATTAGTTGTAGTAGAATACTACTAATCGAAGTACTTTGAACACTATAAGTACCTAAAATACTACCACCAATATCAAGTTCCAACACACAAACATATGACTTAACAGTAAACTTAAAAATGTTGGCTCCTCTTATAAAGTAGAAAGCATATAATACCAAGCAAATCAGAATCGGTATCAATAATAATAACAACCTTATTTTCAAGAACATAAGATATCTCATGAGAAAAAGAACTAAGACGTGACCAAAATTTACAAAATTCATTCTTAACATCAAACAAAGAAAAGTTTATGGTAAGATGAATAAAATAAAAATTCCCATTATGTTCAAAATAGCCAGCTAGTTGGCTTAACACTGTTGCCATCATTACTGTAAAATAAGAAGAAAAAAATTAGTAAAACAAACTAAATATAAAAAATAAAGCGAATATGTAGAAAAATTAGTAATGGAGAATGATAGACAAAGATAGAATTTTATTTTTGAAATTCACCATAAAGAATTAGTACTGGAGAACGACATATAAGCGTAGCATTTTATTTTTGAAATCCACCATAATGAAAAATTAATGCTAAATGATATAAAAAAAATGGCATTATATATAAAAGCAAACTTGGAAATAACTCTACTATTGTTTGTAACCAAATCAGCCATGAACAAATCAACAAAATCTGACAGTGAAAGATCAACAAATTAACAACAAATCTAATAATGAATCTAACATTGAACGTATTTCAAAATTAAAATAAAAGCCTAAAATAAATTTTAACTCATTAGGATCATTGAGATGGATGCCAAATCGAATTCATTGAAGAAAACCTAAAATTAAGCACGTCCTTCATATCTGAGAAGAAGATTAGACATTGAGATTCAACGTTGAATCAGAGAAGATTCGACATTGAGATTACAGGAGGATGAAAAATAAAGTTGAGATAGAAGATTCAATGACATGAAGTTGAGTTGGAAGAAGAGGATGGCATGATTTAATTTTTTTAACGTTTTTCCTTCTGCCTATAAAATAAAGCCAAGTTTTTCCTTCAGGAGTAAAAAGTGGCCAATTCTATAGCAAGCATCGTAGAATGCAAGTTTGTAATATAAATTGGTATATAAAATGGATCCATTTCGTACATAAAATCTTGAAGTTTCAACAACATCACTAAACACCTAGTTATAAAATAGGAGAAAAATGAATTTAAGTATTAACGATAACATTTGGTTAAATACATCAATGGTGTAAAGGGGAACGTTTTGGATTTTTAGCATCATTCACCCATTCCACATTCGATTAGAATGCCACAACCTACCTTGCCAAGCTGATTCATTACCTTTTTTTGACATCTACCCTTAATTCCACCACAATCAAATCCAATAAAAAATTAAACCAGTTATGGTAAGAGATTAATAAGTCATGAACACTATAGGAAGAGTGAAAATCAAAAATAATAAATTATCCAAAGGATTTTAAACGTAGAGCTTCTACTGTCATTCCCTAAATTTGAACATGAAATAGGAATATTTAATGATTAATTTTCAGAAAAAGGGATGAGGTCGAGAGGGAAGAATAAAAATTATATTAATCATGGGCAGAAGGAAACTTAAAGGACAAGGTTCGAGTGCAATGAATGTGGGGTAAGCAGTTGAAGAGAGTAAGTAAGCGAAAAGTTTTACACCATCGGTGGAAGTTAACTCCAAGCACCGATGAACAACAAAAGCCATTGGATGTCTTTGTTAATATTATATCTCCATTGGTCTTTTATCATTTTGTGGTCTACACATTAAACTCAATGCTTTTTGTTATATAGATATATTATTTATAACGCTTAATTATTAATTGTTTTATACTGTACACCTTTTTTAATATTATAATTTTTGTGTTTAATAACGTGGTTTTTTATTTTGCTTAATATGCATTTAATTGGTGAATTTTTTTAATATCTTTAAATCATGAAAATAGGCTAAAAGAAAAGGTTACTTATTATTTTGGGGCTCAAGGGCTTTGGTTAAGTACTTTTGGCTATCCGTCTTGGCAGATAGATAGAAATTCACAAATAACAAACAAGCGTGCATGAGGAAATAAGAGGTTCAAAAATTAAGAAATGGAGTTTCAAAGAGGCAAAAATGGACTTAGCCAAAAATCGGCTAGTTCCTTAGATTTGGGTCCAACTGACCTAAGTTGATGAACTGGCCTAATCCAACCAAGATTGGGTCGGCGCAATCCAGCAACTTGCATTATGACATCCCGACGCCATTAATTAAATTAGAAGAGAGGTTACAGCTTGATAGCTCGGATCAAAGGGCACATAAGGGGCGATCTCTCGTACACGCTAATTTATGTTAACACGGATAAATTATATTACCCGAATACATCTAAAATAATACGTACCTTATCTCGACACAAAACAACATATACGAGTTGCCTAGACCGAGTAAAGTTGCAGCCTTATAGTTATGTACTTATATGAATGAAAGTTAAGATATGGTCGAACAACAAATAAGTTTAATCTTTGGTAGATATATGTTGTAAATATACTTATATACTACACTCTATTTGTAAAATACAAGTCCATAATCCAAACTTCCCATGTAGTATGCAATAAAACATGAATAAAGAATACACCAGCACTATAAATTTGTATCGTTTAGTTGTGTACTATATTATTGCAACTAAAAAACTTATTTGCATATAAAATATACTTAGACCAATTGTTCATTATATCCAAGGATTTCATGATATTTCTATCCGCCAATAAAGAAAATAGCATAGTCAAATTTTAAATATACCAAGTCATAATTTTCACATTCTGAGCAGCAAATAAAGGCACCTAATTAATATGGTTCTCGCATTTTATATGCATAAAACATTTTTTATCATGTTCTAAAAATGGATGAAAGCAAATATTTGATCTTTTATTTTGACATGCACATGCATTAATACCGGTTTTCATAATCCGAAAGAGTTTTTGGAATGTATATAGGTTATACTATAACTTTATTAATAATTCTGAGTTTTGGTACTTAAAAAGCTTGTCGAAAAGTTGTTTATATAAGAATGCACTATAGTCCTTTTATTTACATGAAGGTACTTATTAAATCTTTATATATGAAAGCTTATGAGTTTGATTTGAGTTAAGTATATGTGCATGAAGAAACATGGGTTGAATTTGGCACACACTTGCATATAAATTAAGCGAACTTACTTAAAAAATGCTAAATAAGGTATGTTCTATGTTTATATCAACATATATTATGTTATATATATATTATGAATCTAATCATGGTTTGATCGTGTATACTTACTTATATATTCATATTATAATTGTTCAAAAGCCTATAAATACGAAGAAGACTTTATTGAAATTTTTTTAGAAATTTTAAAACCTAATTTTTTTTGGAATTTTTTTGCTTTTTATAACTAAAGAAAATTTTCAAAAGAACATTTGAAAGATAAATGTCTACCGAGCCTTATGTTTATAATACCATATGATTTATTTGAATGAAACGAAGTGTTTACTTTTCTAGTGTATGGACATATCGACGAAATAAATTCGAACAAGTGATATAGAGTATATGAGATTTTATCAAAGTGGCGCAGCGAAAGCGCGACCAAGATTGATGTGTATATTACATTTTGTTGTTAATGTTATTGGTTAGATTATTTATAGTATTCTCTAAAAATTGCGAGGATACAATTTCTTTTAGGGGACTCTTTAACATACCTTTTCGAAGTTAACATAAAATAAATATATTAAAATGGATTTCAGGTATTTAGTTGGATATTTGAATTAGAAATTCAAATATTTGAATATAAAATTTGGAATTTTGATAAATAAATGAATTTTTTAATTTTATTTGAAAGAAAATGGTTTAAATTTCAAATTGGAAATTTAAGTTATGTTTTAGAAAGTCCAATAGTTATTTAAAAATTTATTATGTAAAGATAAATAATGTTCATAGAATTTTGGAAATATTTTGAAAATAAAACAATTATTTTAATTGTTGAAAACTGAATTGTGATCTTTTAGCCGAAGAATTTTTATAAAAATAAAATAAGAATTTGATAAAATGCCTTAAGTTCGATTTTTAAACGGTTGTGTAACATTGGTTTATTTTTTTTTTGATTTAAAGGCGGTTAGGGGTATTATTTTATTTAAAAAGGAAAATAAAATTACCTATAATTTTCATTGGACCGTAACCAATCATAATTATCCTTTATTTACCACCTTCCTTCATATTAAAACGCAATACTTGATTTCTCCCGGTCTTAAATCTCTCTCACAAAAAAAACTACATGTGATGACGTCGTTTTGAAGCACATGGTAGGGGGATGGCGACAACATGAGTTTATGGCATTAAGAGGTGTGACGTCTAGATGCATGCGAGCAGCTATGTTTGACGATAGTGTGGTGTTCTGATGTTTTGCGAGTAGCCACAACCGAAGGCATGAAGGAGGATAAAGGCAACATGATCGATGGGATGAGCGTCAATTAGCTTGGTGCACACGATGTTAAGAGGAAAACTTCGTGGTTTTGGCAGGCAATGTGTAGCCGGAGCATAGGTGGCTAATGGCCGATGATGGCGCGACTAACTGAGGTTACGGCAATTGTCCATGGTTGTGCGTGCATAATTACGTCTTGTCGAAGTGGGACAACGAGCCATGAAGCTTCTATTAAGTTTTGTTTGCAAATTTTGGTGAGTTAAACTTCTTCTTTTCTCAATTACAAATGATTTAATAATTTGATTTCAAACCTAATTAATTTTATTTATCTTAAGTGATGACTTGGTAGCTTGATATTGTTGAATTTATTATCCGAAAATGGTTGATTTGGTTGATAGTTGACTTAGGATTGATATGGATTATCTTAGTTGAAGTACATATTATTTGAGTGTAGATTAGATAGTAAATATCATTGTTATGGATCAAGAAAAATATGTTTGATTGTAATTTCATATTAGATAATTAGATATTATTGAGTTGAAATATATAAATATGTATATGACGATGTATGGATGAAATAATATTTTTGAGTGTTGGTTGGAAAATCACACAATATACAGGTGCATATTGTGATAATTGATTTGAAAAAAAAATGAGAATAGGATATGAATATTTAAAGCTGGTACGATGTTTTAAAGGAATTTTATTTTGAAATATATTTGAATTTATTTGTGAAAGAAGCTGAAATTGATTTATTAAAAGTGAAGAGATTTTGCGAAAGGTTTGTAGTGTGCTGTTAATGCATATGACATAAAATTAATTGGAAAGAATTTATAATTGTATTTCAAAAGAAGTTAGAGTGTTAAATGTGTATTTTGAATTTAAATTATATAAAAAAAATGAAATGAAGTTTGTAACGACCCCACCACTATACCCATACTATTAAAGAACATTAATCTTGAATATAAATATTTAAATAATTCAGATATTTAAATACGAAGTGTTTGAAATTTCGGGTCATTACATTCTTCCCCCTTTAAAAGAATTTCGTCCTCGAATTTCCAAGGGCAGAAAAATATAATGAAAATTGAACAACTAACAAATGCTAAGCACACCAAAATAATATCACCCATAACTCTAGTTGGAGGTACGGTGCCTTATCCTATCCATTTTATTTATCAAATTAAGGTATTTTCATTTTAAAATTCCTAAGTTGATTTACTAACCCTAGGCAAATTTTACTTAGGCACCTAACCTAAGCTCTGATACCAACTATAACGACCCCACCGCTATACCCATATTATTAAAGAACATTAAATCTTAAATACAAATATTTAAATAATTCAAATATTTAAATACGAAGTGTATGAAATTCCAAGTCGTTACAAAGTTAAAATATGTTATTTTTGGGAATTTTATTAAATATGAATAATATATTATGAATTTATTTTAAATTATAGAGGAAATTTAATTTACAATGCGGGTGTGTGTTTTGAAAGTAAATAGAAGTTCAAATATTATTTGAAATGATTTTTCCTTGGGTTTATAAGTTTGAAATAAATATATTTTATAGGATTTTTGTATGAAAGAAATTTTATTTGAATTATTTTTGAATTGAAAATAATGGAAGTTAACTTGAATTTGAATTATTATTATTATTTTAAATAGAAAGTAAAAAGATTTAAGTTAAAGTTGAATTTAAATCCTATGTGATAAATACTACAAATATATTTTGTTTGCACCAAAATTTGACACAAACACCCAATAGAGATTTTACAGAGGAATAAATGAAGAATAATAAATGTAAACAGAGAGAATATAGCAGTAAAGTAATAAGAAACAAGCTAATAATAGAGACACAACAGTTTATAGTGGTTCAGTGTTGTTTGCCTACATCCACTTTGATGAGATAACTTTATTAATCACTTTGTAAACTGAGTACAATAGGGTACATATTAGAATCCTTAGTTACAAAAGAGTACAAAGCAACAAGCAGCGTAAAGGTCCTAAAAATGAACAATCAAGTCTGTATTTATAGGAGAAGACGGCGAATATCTCCTTGAAAATTCAGTAGAAGGCTCTCCAAATACATAGAGGCCCACAGGAGGGATCACATGGCCCAAATCCTAAGGAATAGGGATCGAGGCCGATCCCTATTTTGGTATATTTAGGGGCTACGCTCCCTATGAGGGATTCTTCATGATGAAATGCACTTGTCCTCCAAGTTTCATGCCAATTGGATTAGTACACTTGAGTTATTGATCAACCTCTGTTGCAATATGCGATGTTGTCTGATTTAGGCTGATCCTTTTAGAGGGAAGAGGGCCGATCCCACTTTCTTATGCTTTTTGGGGTGCGATCCTTAGGGTGGACTCCCTAAGGTCCCCTATTCTTGTTCCCAAAGTTTCAGTGTATTAGACTTCTGTATTTTGAGATATCGATTGTTTTCTATTGAGTTGTGTTGTTGGGCTGAATACGATCCGATCCCTTTTATATGATCTTTTCTATACGATCCCTTTCTTAAGTGAAGTAATTCGCCCATAACTTGAGTGTAACGAAGCGAATTTTGCCCGTTCGAAAATCGACATCCATACTTTACATCGTACTCGAATGCCATAGATTCGACCATTCAAATCCAAGTCGCCTGAGCTTATAACACAATTAAGTAAATAACACAGCGGAAGAAAAAGAATAATACATTGATATACAATATCTGTTACAACAGAATGATACAATGAATATCAATATACATCAGAGATATGACAAAAGAAATAGCAGCGGAAAAGAAAATGATAACATCAGCAGCGGATAATCTCCATCTTCAAAACGCCAATCCAGAAATAGCTTGAACTCTCAATAACGATGCACAAAGATAAGCAAGTGCAGTCCATATCCAAAGACTGAACTAGCTTCAGAAAATCTACTAATCCGACTATTTGAAAAACCCAACTCTAGACTGCCCGTGTAGAAAATTTTGAGCACCCAGAGTTTAGGAAAGAAACAATAAACTCTGGATCAGTCATGAGACTGGTGTGAGTAACAAAAACAGTTTATCTTTAAAACAAATAGCAGAGAATTTTAAAGTCAATTCACAATGCTTTTGGAAAATGAAACTACCATAAGGCCTCCCGCCACACACACAATGCAAGCGCAAACTTGGAGGAGATTTCTCCTTATGATAGTCAAAGATGATTACTACGCAAAACAAAACATTTTGGATATTATTATTAGTGCATAGTGAGGAAAAATATTTCGAAAGTACAATATAAATCTTAGCCAGCATAGGTACCATTATAGTATGCCTACTATAGCTACCATATTAGATGGCAGGTTCAACAACTAAAACCGTACAAGGTTCGTATTGTTTTGTTTGGATTTCCAACAAATGGTCGGGCAAAGGAACTTCCCAAGTAAAATAGAATGCCTCTGGAGCGACGTTCCCGGATCCTAACCGGATCTCTGCTACACAAGGCTGGGTTACCCCTAGCTGGGTAACTACTGACACGAATATGTCATTCCCCGGTCGTTTGCGACCTTTTCCCGAGGATCCTCGAATCCCACAACCACAAGTAATAAATTTGCAGCAACCACAAAGTAAGTATCTGGGCTCCATACCATGATACCACTCATAATCCAGAAGGAAATGACATACACTAAGGGGTCGCTATCCTCTAATAACCTTGCTGCCACGATTCCTGTTTCGACCATACCGGGTCGTGAGGTTCGATGAAGTCTCGTCCACAAAGCTACGCTTTGGCACAAATCCATGCTTTGGGTCAACAGATGATCAAAGTAATGATCACAAAGATAAATAATCAAACAAATGATCATATCACAAATGATCAAACAATGATCATCACAAAGCAACACTCAACATGTCACATTACCAAATTGGGAGTATATCGCTGATAACCTTCAACTACATAACCTCTGAGCTCGTACGTCTCAGAGAAGGGTGCTAAGCTAAGAGAATAAATTCTCCGCCACCAAACAGAAATGTATTTGAAAGAAATCGGCTTTATATCTCAAAGTGTAATGTCAAACATGTAACCATACAAGTATGTTCCGGGTTCGAACAGAACCGAAGGCACATCCAAAGAAGCCCTTGCAAATCCGGATAATTTTCTAATTACGTCCGGACTTCCCATCACAAAAAGAGTGATATAAATCTCTATACCGGAGCAACTCGGTGCAGAGACATTCGACAGGTTGTCCTTTCATTTTCGAAAATATCCGGTCTTCACCATCGGTCTTCAAATGCCATCCATATACGACGTATCACTAATTCGGAATGGGTTATATGACACAAAAGTCTTTTCCCGGCTAACCCGAATAGTGAGCGCAATATTTAAAAATATATGGATATTGGGATTTCAATTAAGTCACAATTTAAACCCAAACTTTCTTCTTTCAAATGGTTTAAAAAAATTACCATTTACATCTTTTTAAACAAAAAGATTCATCTCACAAATTTCACTCAGTTTCACAAAGATTTATTCACAGATTTTCCAAATCAATTTCCATTTCAATTGGATTAACTCGTTAAATCTTTAAATCAAAGATTTAACTTATAGTTTTCAAAACAATTCCATTCAAATGGTTTAAACAAATTACCATTTTAAATCTGTTAAAAATAACAGATTCAATTCATAGCTTTCAAAAAGAATTCATTCATAACTCGGAAAACTATTTTTCAATTCAATCTTGAAATTCCTTTAATTAAACTGGAATTTCATTTCTTATCTGAAAGCTTTTATTCTTTTAAAATAACAGTTTTCATTTTGGAAATCAGATTCATTTATACGAGTTAAGGTTCTTGGGTTAAATCCAAATTCTCAAAATTATACTTTTAAAATGGTTTAAATTCATACAAACACATTTATATCATCTTTAATCCCTAGTTTTCAAATCATAGGATTCAATTTCAAACTTGAATTCAAATTAAAATCAAATTATTTAAATTTTCAAAACTCGATTAAGTTATTCAAAATAACTTTTATCTTTGAATTTCCATTTCAAAAGCTTTTCACTTTAAACTCAAATTTCCAATTTCAAAATCAATTGAAATTAAAATTTCAATTTCAAAAACATCAAATTTAAATTATCTGTGACTTAACCGATTTCCACGTGAAATCCATATTTGTGTGTGTGTAAAAGTGTAGTCCAGGGGTTTTACACAGTAGTGCAACATCATACAACCATCACAGATCAGAATACAGAAATATAGTTGATAAGCGGTATTAACTATCACGCTTATCGTTCATTCACAGATCACACATATATATATATATATCACAGATAAGTAAATTACAGATCACAACATAAATCAGGATGTATCACAAAGCATCATATATCAGGGATATCAAACAATCAAATCATCCAATATAATCCAAGCATCCATAAGTAAGATCAATAAATTATCTGATAAATTTAAATCAGATTAATTTCTTATGAATTACTAATCCTGGTTAATTAACATTAATAAATTACAGATCATTTTGATTAATTATTCTTTAATCATTTATTAATTAACCATCAATAATAAATTAATTAACCTTTAATTATAATTCATCAACCTTTAATTATTTTAAAGAATTAATCTTTAATTATTTAATTCACTATTTAATTAATTTAATAAATTAACCCTTAATTTATTAACAATAATACTTGCTTGTCTTAATTAACTTTTAAAAATCTTCTTTAAATTTGAAAACCAAATTATTATTAACTACAAACTTAAGGGTTAATTAACTTTATACTTAACTTAAATTAATTGTTTAATTAAAATAATTAAGGGTTTAAGAACATTGTTAAGCTTTAACTAAAATAATTTAAAACTTGAATTAAGTCTTAACTTAACTGTTAAACATCTTCTAAGTTTACAATGTTTAAACAATTTGCTTAACCTTCATTATAAAATGCTGCAGTTGAAACCCAAGAATCTCCCCTGATTTACTCGAGTAATACTTCGAGTTTCTCACCGTTTCACCCGAGACACTCTTTTCTCCCTCTCGTTCGTTCTTCTTCTTTTTTGTTTCTCCAGTTTAAAGTTTTAGTTTACTTAAGTTTTCAAACTAAAGCAACAGGAAATATACTCGCGTACACGAGTACGAACTCGAAGCAGCCAACCCACTTACTCGAGAATCAACACGCGACACTGACACGACAACCCACCGCCGTACACGTGCACAGCGGCGCGGCCGTCTTCTGGCGAACTCCAACATCACGGCGAGTCACAAATCTACCCTAGATTTGAAATCCAAACCCAATCGCTTACAAAAATTTCGAATTTGAAAATTCGCAGTTCGAACGAAATTAGCGAACATCCTCACTAACTCAAATCACCTCGCCACCATCGTACTGACCACCCGAGGCGCCAAAAATTCGTCCACACCCCGACAACACTCCGAGCAATCCTCCCCCAGAGCCTCGAACAACTCGATCGCATTATGAAGACGCACTCGACACATTACAGTCATGAACGAAAACAGGAACTCAAGCCCTAAATCCATCTCGTTCGACCAATTCTTATATTTGAAAAAAATTTCAACAATTTTCCCAGCGTTACAGATGTTCAAACATGCTTCAGAACAATTTTTAACATTTATTAATGATTCGATCATCAGGAATTGAGAAAAATGCAACCTTATCAAATTTTCAAACTACTCTTGAAATACTTCATTAAAAATCTTTGTTTTTGTTTTAAAAATCTCAGCTCTGTATGTTAAATCAAGGTATGAAATCAAATTGACAGATTAAAACATTTGAATTTTTAACGATTGATTTTTTCCTTACTTTAAACCTGTATAAGCAATATTTATATTCACTGTCATGCTTTAAAAATCACTTCCAGGTTATGATTTAAGTTTTAAACAACCTTCTTAGTTAAAAATTCTAAGCTTTAGATGTTTATATGAAGATGTATAAGTTTCTTTACATTTCTTTGCTCAGGAAATTTAAAAATATTGAAGAACATTACGTAGCAGAACTTCCAAAAATCAGCAAACATCACAGATCAACTTATTTGCAATAACAAACATAAGATTTTCATGGACCAATTATCAAGATTTCCATTTGAAAGAAGTACGTTTACTCATAGGAATTAACACAAAAGAAAATTTTTGGGTAGAATTATTTGCTCACCTATCATGATTGAAGAACAGAGAAGCTTGAACCAAAGTTTGGAATTTAAAATGATTTGAACTTTTATTTAGAATCTTTGAATCTGATCTTTGTTTTGAACTCTGGAATGTTGAGTTGAATTTTCGTTTGAGTTTTGATGATGGTATACTTTAGTTTTACTTTCTCAGTTTTGATGGAATGAAAATGAAATGAAATGTTGATGTATATAAAAGGAAGTTTTCAGGGTTTTGAAATATATTGTTTCAGCTGAGAGAAACTTGACAATATTTTGTACAAAAATGTGAATTCTTAGCATGTTTGCATTAATGAGGTTGTACAAATCATACTTTCCCTCCTTCATTTCAGCTGCACAAAGGTATGTGTCTCCATACTTACCTTATTCTTGTTTTATAAACTAACATATTCATTTACTTGCCTTGCATTACTTTACTCGGCTGAAATGTTTTTGTTTGTTATTTTACTTTGTTTTGTATTTAAGTGTTGTTTCTTTTCTTATGGCTTAATAATATAAATAGATTTCTATTTTAATTGTGTTGTTAAAATTTTATCCAATGTATTTACTTTATTTTTCTTTTATTATTTTGTTTGTTTTATTTATTTTTAAAACCATTTATTTAAGATTATATTTCAAATCCAACATATATATATATATATATATAAATTCAAATTTACTCATATATATCTATATACATATATATATTCTCATATATACACATATACATATATATTCACATATATGCAAATTTTCAAATCAATTTGACTTAATATATTTTCTATTTGAATCGGGGAAACTCGCTTCCATTTATAATAAATTATACAATTTTAATTCAAAAATTCAACAAATTATTAATTTAAATTAAATTAAAATCTGGGGTCGTTACAAACTTCCCCCCTTAAAAGAATTTCGTCCTCGAAATTCGCAGGCACGAAACAAAGACAGATGAAGAATGTTTCATCTAATCAAACTGAATATTTATTATGCATTTGGCTTACCAAATCAGAATATCAAGAACAGATACAAGAACGAATATGTTTAATTTTTCCACAAGATACTCGGGGCATCAAATCTATGAAATATGCCAAGCACTGGTTAGTTCGAAGGATAACTAACCGTTCGTAGAATATATCGAGACCCAAACAATAGATAAATGGATTAAATCTTCCAAAATTTCCAAACATCAGATATGGATTCCAAACTCAAATCGGAATACTTCTACTTTGGGGTATATATAACTTGTACCTCTTCGGACTTTAATATACCCAAGAAATTTCAATAAAATTTCAAATTTGGTTTTAAACGAAATCGTTTTATCGATACAATTCAAATTTAGCTTCATATTCTATCAATCGATTTAACTCAATTTAAAATTTCCAATTCATATTCATTAAGGTTTAAATCAAAAAGCTGATAAGAAATCGATGAAGATACGAAGTAAGAATTTTCTACAACGATTCGTAGAGCCATCATCACACCGAAACTTCTTCTTGTAGCTGGTACGAAGAAATCAAAAGAATTTGAAAACGAATCAAAGAATATTGATAGAGAAAGATTGTTTCCACTGTGGCAGGGTATTGACCTTTATATTCGTACTTCCCTGTCCCCTATCTCGTCCTCTTCTTGCACTCATACTCACTATCAGTGGATAGTAAGAGAATTCATTGAGACATTCAGGCGGATATCTTAGGGATACACTCATTCTAGAGTTTACTTCACCCTATCTCTAATGAGTTACTTAATGTGTTATACTCCTGAGCTAAAGTTCAACCCTAGCTAGCATACAAACTCCAAACGACTTGAGATTTGAAATGTAGTCTCATAGGGCCTTTCTTGTCACTCTATATCGATCTCACCCAGTTTGGGACAAAAATTGAGGATATGTACCGATCCCCTAAAGGAAAGGATATGTACCAATCCCTTACTTGGGGGAGGTACTAATCCATAGTTAGAATATTCTGGAGAGTCTATCTCTTGGTCTTGGTTGATCATCGCTTCATATCATTGCTTGCGCTTGATCTTTGAGCCTAATAATCATCTCTCCGGGCTGCCTTCCTCGATGATCGTCCAGTATAACTTCTGCAGTTAGTCTGAATATAGCCTGGCCAAAAGGTCGGATAACATTTACCCCTATGGTAAGTCTTGTTGCATACATGACATGCTTTGAATTGATGTCAAGTTAGGGTCATCGGAGAGGATTCCACTCAGTGTCTCGAATGGTCATTATCCTTTCATCGCAATTGAGCTGCTTTGTGGAGTGTCGAATCTCTCTCTGTTTGCCATGATGCCTGGACGATTTCCAATTGTATAAATTTAGGATTGTATTCCATCAGTAGCTATCTGTGTCCGGTTCTACGGGGCTAGTAAGTTTTGGCTATCTGATCCAGCCTCTTCTCTAATAACTCTTGGTGAGAATTCAATTTTTGTCGGTTTCGAGAAATTGAATTTTTGGGATGCACACATGCACGTTCATGTACACTTTCCTATCGTTGGCTCCCAGGTGTGATCTTATGCTCACGGGTCTTCGCCAATTCCTTGTAGTTTAAGTGCAATTGGATTGAAATTCCTAGTTTAGTTTTTATAATGAAATAGGGGTCGTAACAAGTCACTCGATGAGAAGGAACTTCAAGTTCTACAGGAATTACGGCTTTGGAGCCATATGTAAGGACGAATGAAGTATAGCCAGTCGCAGACTTGTGGGTGGTTCTATGTGCCCATGATGCCGATTAGAGTTCGTCGACCCACTTGCCTCTAGCCTTTTCCGAATGCTTCTTCAAAATGGACTTTATGATCTTATTAACAGCTTTGACTTGTCCATTAACTTGAGGGTGAGAAACTACCACGAATCCTTTCTCAATATGATGCCGATGGTAGAAGTTTTGGAATTTAGCACTATCGAATTGGGTCCCGCTATCAGTTACGATTGTTCGTGGAAGACCAAAACAACATATGATGTTTCGAACAACAAAGTTTATTACAATTATTATGATCGCAACTAAAGGTTCAATATCATCCCATTTGGCGAAGTAATCAACTGCTACGATGGCGTATTTCACACCACCTTTAGAAATCGGCCAGGAGCCGATGATGTCAATACCCAAGTGGAAAATGGCCATGGACTGACCATTTGAGTAATTTCTGTCGGTGGGGCTCTCGAAATTTTTACAAACTTCTGAGACTTGGCATATTGTCTAGCATAATCAGCTACATCTCGATTGACCGTTGGCTTGTAATAGCCGTAGCAGAGTATTTTCTTTGCCAAGGTTTTCCCCTCGGTGTGATCGCCACATTCTCCTTCATGGACTTCTCTTAAGACTCGCTTAATTTCATCATGGGCGATACACCGAATCAGGGGAATAGAGAAATCAATTCTATACATGACTCCTTCTTGGATGATGCAGTATGAAGCTTTGAGGAGAATCTATCATTTTTCACTCCTCCGTCCAGAAAGGATCCCTCGTTGTAGATGACCTTTGATAGGTTTCATCCACGACTCCTTGTCCGGCTCCATCTCCAAGATCCAGACGATCTCCATCTGATCAATGCTTAGAGCATTAAGTACTCCAACTGGGACTAGGCCCATGTAACATCCCCTATCTTGAGGCCAAAAGCTAAACGCTACAGATGCTGCATCGTCATCTATAGTTTTAACTTCTGGTGAAAAAATACGGTAACGTTAATGGTATCCATAATATCACAGACACATGAACATGAAATAATATCATCATAGATTAAAACAACTTTTCTGATTACATTTCAAAACAACATTTCATATTCAAATTACATAATCCCATCGCTTTCCCAGGTTCAGATAACATATAATATTTACATAAATACACCAAGAGCGACATATGATGATGCCCCTTTGGTTGACCAGAGTACTATATAGTCATAACTGACATAATACAACACAACATAATCAAATAAAATAAAACAACAACTCCTAAATAGCTATCCGTCAGTCACCTTCTCGTCTCCGTTAGCTTTATTCGCCAACTTACTAAAACCTGAAAATCCTCAACCCTCGGTCTACTCAAATCAATTTTAAGCACCCAAGAGTTTGAGAGGAAAAACATAAACTTCGAGCTAGACATAAAGCCTGGTGTGAATAATACTATACATCTCGGTTATTTGATATTAAGTGAGACTACGCCGCTTAGCAGAATGGGTTTCCCCTCACTAATATCCTTTCAAAGCATATCTTTTGCAAATCATAATCCTACAACCAAAATTGGTTAAGAATTGTAAAGCAATATCATATAAACATACACGTCAGGTAATTAATGAACTATCTATCCGAACACTATAGTTTTGTTTGGCTAACTACTAACCTTTGGCTGATTCGGGCCTACCAGACAATAAAAAAAATCTAACACCGATTAGACACTCCTCTTCTGGACGGTCTATCCCTAACTTATTTTCTCCCAGGGTCCACTGATCCTAAAGGTTTTGCGGGCTCACCAATAATCCATCTCTGTACAAATTATATTCCGTTCTATGGTAACATCATTTTAGTCTTACCTGTGACAAAGCCCTACACACTGGAATTTTTGGGCTAAATTAGCTGGGGGCTAATAGTTAATGTATAGGGTGCGACCCTATACCAGTCTCATCTGGTATATAAATATCTGAGTCATTTTACTTGGGATAACCTTCCCTTAAATTTTCCTTGAAAACCTTTTCATCTCAAATTGATTTAAAACCTTTAAATCAAACTTAAACAAGGAAAATATATACTCTATGCTTTACTCAAAATCACCTTGCCATGTTATATATACTTTACTCAAATCTTTGTACAGAGTTGTGACACCCCACCCCGAGACCCACGTTAGTAAAGGGAATTACCAAGTAATTCCGTCCACTAACGCAGAGAATAGGGCTGGTTAAGGGCGACCGATATAGTAATGCATTAGCTAAAGACTGAATACATCGATATTTTTTATTTTATTTTTACCTCATGGAATCGAAATATCCAATATTTAGCTAATACAATACTACTCGGCTATAGGATCTATTCAGAAGCAAAATGAAATAAATAAAACATACATATCACAAAATAAGCTAAGGGTTGCGAACCCACCGACAGGATTTGCAATCCGTAAAGAAGTAAGCAAGCATGAAACATCCAAAGAACAAGCATCATACTCATTCGCTTGATGAAAGCATTTAAACCTTCGAAAGAACCCCTTTCGATCCCATTGAAAGTATCCCTTTTGAAACCGAGTGAACTCCTTTCTTTCACCTAGGCCGAAAGGCCATAACATTCCTTTTGAAACCATTGAAAAACCTTTCCATTAAAAGCTATAAAACCTTACACATCCTATCTTTAAAATACTTAAACATTGCCTTTTGAAAACATTGGAAAACCTTTCTTTTCAAACCTTTTGAAACCATTGGGGAACCACCCCTTCGAAACCTTCATTAAAACCTTTCGAAAACCTTTGGGTTTAAGTAAAACATGTGGAAAACCTTTCGAAATCATTTAAAACTATCTCCTTCGAAACCATTGGGTTCTACCTTCAACAGAGAAAAAAGGGTCATAAAATATTTAAGTCGAAAGCACTCTTTCGAAAACATTTCCTAAGTAAATAAGTGATGGTGTTGAAACCTTCGAAAGCATTGGAGAAGCGGCTTGGGTTTTAAAACTAAGTATACCTTCCGAACTCATTTACTTCGAAAGGTAGAAAAGCGGCAGCTAGTGGTTTCAATCCCATTCGAAAGCGTTTACTTAAAAACAAAAGGCACAACCTCTTCAAAATTATTCTTTAAATCAATTTGACCCGGTCAGAAGCCAACTAAGTCGAAAGCATACCCTTTGAAAGCAAAGCAGGCGCATTTTCATTTGAAAGCAAAGTAGCGCTTCGACCCCTTTGGAACCCCTGGTTTCGACCCAATACCTTTCGCCTATATCCAATTCGTTGCGCACCATGTCTTTGATGCCATGCGCATTGGTTTCGATGATGATGGTGGCGGAGCTACTAAGTCGGAACCTAAGTGTCGAAAGTTGTGAAACATGCTAAAAACATATAAAAAATGATTTGAACTTTAAAATGAAATTCTTTTCAACTAACCTGCCTTGTTTGTTAAAATATTATTGGTTGCTAGTTTTCTTTTCTAAATGTGTTGCCAATATTTCAGAAATAAACAATTTAATTTATTTACAAAATACCCCTTCTTCTTTTATAAATATATAAAACATTTAAGTCCCATACCTTAAATAATTTTATATATCTATTAAAACACTTAGGAAAATTCTAGAAAAATTCTAGACAAATTCCAAAAAATCATTTTTAATATGTTTTCCAACATATATTAATTTCAGACCCAAAACATAAATAATTTAGCCGTAAATTATTTTAAACCCAAATAATCATTTTCCTCACTAGAAAATTAATATAAAATCCATATTAATTCAGAAAATTATGAAAATTGAAACTCGTATCTAAAATATCATTTCTGATATAAATCTAAAATTATATGGAATTGGAATGTTATTAAATAGGGTTTTCACATTAAAACATATCATAAAACCTATATGAATAAGCATAATTCATCAACAAGCATATATAAACATTTAATTGTTCAAAACATGGCATAATCCTGCAAAATAAATCAGGTTTATCCTTAAAACATAAAATAATTAGAAAACATGAGATGTAATCATTATTCACCTTAGCTTTGAGATTAAGGATTTGAGATTTGATCTTGATTAATTTACCTAAGCTTTTATTCTTGAATTCTTCTCTTTGTTTTTCTTAATGGTGTTCGGCCTCTAGCTTGTATTTTTGTTTTGTGAATTTAGAATGAACGTGATAATGATGGGGTTAAGGGTTTAGGGTATTAGAATACTCATATCCAACTTTGCCCCTTATCTATTTGCATTAACATTTTAATTCTTTAGTTCATTTGTATATAGCACGACTACCCTTACTAATCACAAATCTCAACCCATTAACCATCTTACATTATTTCATTTAATTTACCTAATTAAATGTTCCTAACAATGTTATTAAAAATATGGGGTGTTACGGTCTCCTAAGTACACAACAAATCAAACATAAAGGTAAAACACACCATCAAACAAATCAGGATAAGCGTCTCTAGTCCTGCTCTCAGTCTTCTAAGTACAGTCTCTCTCATCGTCACTCCACTGGACTTTCACTAATCTGACCATCTTGTTTCTAAGTCTCTTCTCATCTCTTGTGACTATACAAATCAGCTTTCTAACTATAGTCAAGTCTGGTTCTACTACTAAGTCATCTAATAAAGTCGGTGCTATAGTAGACTCCGAATCTCTAACACACTTCCTTAGATGAGAAACATGAAAAACATCGTGGACTCCTGCCAAACTATTCGGTAACTCTACTTTATATGCGAGTTTCCCGATCCTCTCTACAATAGGAAGTGATCTTATTGTCATGGTACCAACTTCCCTGATTTCCCAAATCGAATTACACCTTTCATCGCTGATACCTTAATAAAAACATGTTCTCCAGTAGAGAACTCTAAGTCTTACCGTCTTCTATCTACATAACTCTTATGCCTAGACTAAGCTTCCATATCCTAGCTCGAATCAACTCCATCTTCTCTGTAGCTTCTCTAACCAAATCTGGAGCAAGAACCAACCTATCCCGGTCTCTAACCAAAAAATAGGAGATTTTCATGGTCTTCCATACAAAGCTTCAAAAGGTGCCATCCCAATACTAGTCTGATAACTGTTGTTGTACAAAAACTTGACTAAGTGTAGATGGTCTTCCCATGATCCTCCAAAATCTAACACACAAGCTCGTAACAAATCCTCCAAGACTTTGTTAACTCTTTCTGTTTGCCCATTGGTCTGTGGATGGTAAGTGGTACTCATTTTGAGCTTGGTTCCTAAAATCTCTTGTAGAATCTTACAGAACTTGCTAGTGAACAAGGAATCTCTATCACTTACTATATTACTAGGAATTCCATGAAGCCTAACTATATTCTTCATAAACAACTTAGTCAAAACAGGTGCCGTCCTAGTTGACTTAACTGGAATGAAATGAGCACTCTTGGTTAATCTGTCCACTATGAACCATATACTTTCATTTCCTCTATTTGACCTTAGCAACCCGTCTATAAAATCCATAGAAATAGAATCTCACTTCCATACTAGAATTCTAATGGCTGAAGCAACCCACTTGGCTTCTGGTGTTCAGCTTTAACCTGCTGGCAATTCAGACACTGCTTCACTCATAAGCCTACATCCCTCTTCATACCTTCCCAGAAGAAACTCCGCTTCATGTCCTAATACATCTTAGTTCCTCCAAGATGAATAGTGAACTTCGAACGATGGCATTCCTCCAGAACATCTTTCCTAATGCTTCTCACATTCGGAACACACAATCTCCCCTTCTTTCTCAACCACCCATTCCGATCAAGACTAAAATCCTTTAATTCATCACTCTCCGTCCCTTCCTTTAACTATTTGATCCGTTCAACCAATACTGGATCCTCCTCCTGTTTAGAAGCAATCTTTTCGATCATCACCGGTCGAACTTCTAAACAAGACAACACAATATTTCCTTCACCAGACCCAACTTCAGATCTCCATTGCACTTTGCAAGTCGACAACCTTTCCAAATCTTTCCACTATGTTATCATTGCCAACACTTCATTTTGATGCTTTCTACTAAGCGCATCTGCAACCTTATTACTTTTTCCTAGTGTGTACTCGATTCCAAAATCATAAGCAACAATAAACTCTAACTATCTTTGTTGTCTCATGGTTAGCTCCTTCTGAGAGAACAAATACTTCAACGACTTATGATTCGTATAAAGCTCAAACCTCTCTCCCAAAAGGTAATGTCTCCATACCTTCAATGCAAAAATTACTGCAGCCAATTCCAAATCATGTGTAGGATATCTAACCTCATGCGGTCTAAGCTGTCGAGAAGCATAGGCAATCACTTTACCTCTCTGTATTAACACGGCTCCTAATCCTGTTCCACACGCATCTGTATAAACTACCAAATCCTGATTCCCCTCCGGAACAACTAATACAGGTGCATGAGTCAATAAGTGTTTCAAGCTCTGGAATGCTTCCTCACACTTATCGGTCCAAAAAAATTTACATCCTTTCGCGTTAGCTTGGTCATCGATACGTCTATCCATGAAAAATCCTTAACGAACCTTTGATAATATCCAGCCAATCACAGAAAACTCTTTATCTCAGTCATTGTCTTGGGTCTCTTCAAATTATTCACCACTTCAATCTTAGTTGGATGTATAGACAACCCTTTCTCTAAGACTACATGACTAAGAAACTTCACTTCCTTCTTCCAGAAATGACACTTCGAAAACTTCGCCTTCAGTTGATTCTGCTTCAATGTCTCAAGCACAATTCTAAGATGAACTTCATGCTCCTTCTCATCCGTAGAGTATATCAAAAAATCATCTATGAACACCAATACAAACCTATCCAAATGATCTCGGAAAATTCGGTTCATCAAATCCACGAAGAATGCCGACGCATTAGTTAGTCCGAACGACATCACTAACCATTCGTACGATCCATATCTAGATCTAAACGCCGTCAAAGGAATACTATCCTCTACCACTCTAAGCTGTTGGAATCCTGTTGCTAAATTCAATTAAGAAAATACCTCTGGCTCCACTCAACTAATCGAACAAATCGTCAATTCTAGGCAACGGATATTGATTCTTTATCGTCTTCTCATTCAACTTACGATAATCGATACATAATCTCAATGATCCGTCCGGCTTCTTAGCAAACGCTACAGCTGCTCCCCAAGGTGAACTACTAGGTCTAATAAAATTCTTGCCTTCCAAATCCACCAACTGCACCTTTAATTCCCTCATCTCGGTAAGTGTCATCCTACTTGGCGGCCTACTCACTGGTTCTGCTCCAGGTACCAAATCTGTCCGAAACTCAATGGTTCGTTTCGGTGGCAATCCTACTACCGACTCAAAAACATCTGCGAATTTTCTAACCATGAAAACTTGACTCAACTCGTCTTCTACCTCCACAACACCCAACAAAGCATTCACCCCACAACTAGGTTTTTCTACGGTATATATAATCCGATCACTACAGTTAGGGTGTCTAAGCGATATTTTCCTATCATGGTAAAATATCCTAGTATCGTACTTACTTAACCAATCCATACCCAAAATAATTCCAAACCCTACAAAGTCAAACACATGCAAACTGCAAACAAAGGTACAACCTAACAAATCAAAATCTAGGTGGTCACACTTCATCCCAAGTGTCGCATACCCTCCTATTGGGTTTGCAACCTTTAAGGAAGTAACTAAGATGAGGGTTCTAGGTTAAGCTTATCTACCAAACAATGAGATATAAAAGAATGCGATGCACCAATATCAAACAGAACGCTAATAGACATACCATGAATCTGAAGCGTACCTCCCAACTCTGCCTTCCCTTTCTCTTGCGATGTTGGTCCCGATGTAGCAGGGTCCAATGCAAATACTTTGCCCCTTCCATCCTTAACAGGCTCTTTGCATTGATTCTTATAATGACCAATCTGATCATAGTTGAAGCATCTAATATTCTTTTTCCCGATCACTTCCTTCGCCTTTCCAGTATGACATTCATTTGTGAAATGTCCTTTCTTATCGCACTTGAAGCAAACAACCTCCGAATTCCCTTTCTTTGTAGCTCCACCTTTTTGAGCACTCTTCTTTTGAAAGAACTTCCTTTTCTGACTCTGCCCCACCTGGACCTCCTTTTCCTTATTCTTTTCCAAAGAAGCAAACATCTCCTCGAGTCTTAATGCCATTTCCACCACAACATCATAATTATCCCTAATATGAGGTAATGTGGCCCTGGCCAACTCAGGCTTCAACCCCCTTATGAACTTCTCATTTCCCTTCATCACAGTATCCACAGTGGCATGTCCATACCCAGCTAATTCCTCAAACCTTCTAGAATATTCCAACATAGACATCTACCCCTACCACAACTTAATAAACTTTCTAAGCAGAGCAGACTACGCCATCACAGGCATGAACCTCTCCTGGAGCCTTCTCCTAAACTCCGCCTATGTCATCGTCTCTTCATTCACTCCAACCGTCACACTATTCCACCAGAATAAAGCCGCTCTCTTCAACTGTCTCGAAGCAAGCTTTCTCTTCTGCTCATCATTGAGCCCCAAGTCAGCAAAGATTCTCTCGCAATGCAACAACCAGCTCTCAACCTCAATAGCATCTTCAGTTCTGATATATGGCTTCCCTCTAAGCCTAACATAATCTCTGCTCAAGATAGCATAATTTTTGACCACCGGAGCTTCCTGAATGCCTACTCTAACATTTCCTCCAACCACTCTAGCAGCAATTCCAGCTTGCATCATGTTCACGAAAAACTGATACATAGCTCCCATGTTCACTTGTAGGACTTCAACATCAACATTCCCAGCTTGTGTCTGACCTTGGTTACTTCTCGTATTAGGTCTGGCATAACCATTTGTGGTGGTGCTTCCCCCAAGATTCACTCTTCCACTTCTAGCACCCATATTTGTATTCAAGCCTCGTGAGATACAGAAGAATAGCCTAAGAGAGATAGGAAAATAAAGATCTAGCGTATACTTATATATAACAAATACAAGTATGTTACTATAGCGTTATCCCATATCCCGATCTTATCTCTAATTCCTTAGGATTATGTTTTCAAAAATCATTTTTAGTTTAAAGTTTTTTCATAAACCTATGCTCCGATACCAAGTTGTAACATCCCCTATCTTGAGGCCAAAAGCTAAATGCTACAGAGCTGCAGTCATCTATAATATTAACTTTTGGGACAAAATACGGTAATGTTAATGGTATCCATAATATCAGAGACACATAAATATGAAATAAAATCATCATAGATTAAAACAAATTTTCTGATTACATTTCAAAACAACATTTCATATTCAAATTACATAATCCCATCGCTTTCCCAAGTTCAGATAACATATAATTATTACATAAATATGCCAAGTGTGACATATGATGATGCCTCCTTGGTTGACCAGAGTACTTTATAGTCATAACTGACATAATACAACACAACAAAATCAAACAAAATAAAACAGCAACTCCTAAATAGCTATCCGTCAGCCACCTGCTCGTCTCCGGAAGCTTTATTCGCCAACCTACTAAAACCTGAAAATCCTCAACCCTCGGTCTACTCAAATCAATTTTGAGCACCCGAGAGTTTAAGCGGAAAAACATAAACTTCGAGTCAGACATAAAGCCTGGTGTGAATAATACTATACATCTCGGTTATTTGATATTAAGTGAGACCACGCCGCTTAGCGGAACGGGTTTCCCCTCACTAATATCCTTTCAAAGCATATCTTTTGCAAATCATAATCCTGCAACCAAAACTGGTTAAAAACTATATAGCAATATCATATAAACATACATGTCAGGTAACAAATGAACTATATGTCCGAACACTATAGTTTTGTTTGGCTAACTGCTAACCTTTTGTTGACTCGGGCCTACCAGACAATATAAACAAATAATCTTACACCTGTTAGACAATCCTTTTCTAGACGGTCTGTCCATAACTTATCTTCTCCCAGGATCCACTGATCCTATTGGTTTTGCGGGCTCACCAATAACATACCTCTATATAAATATATATTCCCTTATATGTGTAACATCATTTTAGTCTTACCTGTGACAAAACCCTACACATTGGAATTTTTGAACTAAATTAGTTGGGGGCTAATAGCTAATGTATAGGGCGCAACCCTATACTAGTCCCATCTAGTATATAAATATCTGAGTCATTTTACTTAGGGTAACCATCCCTTAAATTTTCCTTGAAACCTTTCCATCTCAAATTCATTTAAAACCTTTAAATCAAACTTAAACAAGGAAAATAAATACTTTATGCTTTACTCATAATCACCTTGCCATGTTATATATACTTTACTCAAAATCTTTATTGATGAAAGCATTTAAACCTTTGAAAGAACCCCCTTCAATCCCATTGAAAGTATCCCTTTTGAAACCAAGCAAACCCCTTTCTTTCACCTAGGCCGAAGGGCCAAAACATTCCTTTCGAAATCATTGAAAACCTTTCCTTTGAAAGCTATAAAACCTTAGACATCTTATCTTTAAAATACTTAAACATTGCCTTTTGAAAACATTGGAAAACCTTTACTTTCAAACCTTTCGAAACCATTGGGGAACCACCCTTTCGAAACCTTCATTAAAACCTTTCAAAAGCATTAAGGCATCAAACCTTTCGAAAGCCTTTGGGTTTAAGTAAAACATGTGGAAAACCTTTCTAAATCATTTAAAACTATCTCCTTCGAAACCATTGGGTTCTACCTTCAACAGAGAAAAAAGAGTCATAAAACATTTAAGTCGAAAGCACTCTTTCGAAAGCATTTCCTAAGTAAAGAAGTGATGATGTCGAAACCAACCCTTCAAAAGCATTGGAGAAATGGCTTGGGTTTTAAAACAAAGTATACCTTTCGAACTCATTTACTTCGAAAGGTAGAAAAAGTGACAACTAGGAGTTTCGACCCTATTCGCAAGCGTTTACTTAAAAACAAAGGCGCAACCTCTTCAAAACCATTCTTTAAATCAATTTGACCCATTCGAAAGCCAACTAAGTCGAAAGCATACCCTTCGAAAGCAAAGCAAGTGCATTTTCATTTGAAAGCAAAGTAGCGCTTTGACCCCTTCGGAACCCCTGGTTTTGACCAAATACCTTCCGCCATATCCAATTCGCTGCCCACCAAGTCTTTGATGCCATGCGCATTAGTTTTGATGATGATGGCAGCGGAGCTACTTAGTCAGAACCTAGGTGCCGAGAGTGGTGAAACATGCTAAAAGCATTTAGAAACTTATTTTAACTTTAAAAGAAATTCTTTTCAACTAACCTGCCTTGTTTGTTAAAATATTATTGGTTGCTAGTTTTCTTTTCTAAAAGCGCTACCAATATTTCAAAAATAAACAATTTAATTTATTTACAAAATACCCCTTCTCCTTTAATAAATATATAAAACATTTAAGTTCCATACCTTAAATAATTATATATATATATATATATATATTAAAACACTTAGGAAAATTCTACAAAATTTCTAGAAAATAATTTTTAATATGTTTTCCAACATATATTAATTCAGACCCAAAACATAAATAATTTAGCTGTAAATTATTTTAAACCCAAATAATCATTTTCCTCACTAGAAAATTAATATAAAATCCACATTAATTTAAAAAATTATGAAAATTGAAACCTAACTCTAAAATATCATTTCTAATCTAAATCTAAAATCATAAGGCATTTGGATGCATTAAATAGGGTTTTCATATGAAAACATATCATAAAACCTATATGAACAAGCATAATTCATCAACAAGCATATATAAACATTTAATCATTCAAAACATGGCATAATCTTGCAAAATAAATTGGGTTTATCCTTAAAACTGAAAATAATTAGAAAACATGAGATGTAGTCATTATTTACCTTAGCTTAGAGATTAAGGATTTGAGATTTGATCTTGATTAAGTTGCTTAAGCTTTTCCACTTGAATCTTCTCTTTGCTTTTCTTAATAGTGGCTAGCCTCTAGCTTGTATTTTTGTTTTGTGAATTTAGAATGAACGTGAGAATGTTGGGGTTAAGAGTTTAGGTTATTAGAATACTCTTATTCCAACTTTGCCCCTTATCTATTTGCCTTAACATTTTAATTCTTTAGTTCATTTGTATATGGCACGGCTACCCTTACTAATCACAAATCTCAACCCATTAACCATCTTACATTATTTTATTTAATCTACCTAATTAAATGTTCCTAATAATGTTACTAAAAATATAGGGTGTTACAGCCCATTAATTATGCATCCCATGAACTGGCCAACTTGGCAAGTGAGTCGGCTCTCTTATTTGTTCTTAGGGGGCATGGGTAATCATGGGATACTTGAAGTCGGTTGGTAGCCCCTGGACTCGGCCGAGATAAAGAGAAAATTACTGCCCACTAGCCTGATAATCTCCCCTGACTTGGCATTTTACTAACCGAGAATCACAAAAGATTTGTAAAGTTTTCACTCCCGGTTCTTTTGCAAGTTTGAGCCTGACGATCAAGGCTTCATACTTAGCTCCATTATTTGTTGCAGGGAAGTCGAGTTTCAGGATGTTGCAGTTTCATCGTTCCTCAAGAGTCACTAACACGACTCAGGCGCGAGAACACCGATCTATTGATACTCCATCCGCGTACCCATCGATTGGTCGGTTCTTCACTACTCTCTAGAGAGTCTTCTAGTGTAGTGAATTCAGCTATGAAGTCTGCTAATGTTTATCCTTGGATAGCTCTCCGAGGTAGATAAGTGATATCGAATCGGCTTAGTTCGATATTCCATTTGAGCAACCTTCTAAACATCTCAGGTCACTGTAGGACCCATCGTAATAGCTGGTCTATGTAGACGTTAATGGGGTGAGCCTGGAAATAAGGGCGAAGCTTTCATGAAGCAATCAACAGGCAGTACGTGAGCTTTTCCAGCTTCGGGCAGTTTCTGTTAGCACCCGTCAATCGCTTGCTAACATAATATATTAGCCTTTGGATCCGATTCTTTTCGCGAAATAGTGCGTCACTTATGGCGTGTACCAATACCGCTAAATAGATGTATAAGACTTCACGATCTAATGGCTTGGATAGGATAGGAGGCCCCTCTAAGTGATCTACCAAAGCTTGAAACGCATTTGTGCAATCCTACATCCATTTAAAGTTCCTCTTCCCTCTTTTAACCAAATTAAAGAAGGGAATACAGTTGTTGGTGGCCCTGGAGATGAATCTGCTTAAGGCAACAACCTTCCCATTAAGGCTCTGTACTTGCTTAATCGTCTTTGGCACTTAGATGTTTCGAATTACTTGAATATTCTCGAGATTTGCCTCGATTCCACAATAGTAAATAATGAAACCCAAAAATTTCCCAGATGCAACCTCGAAAGAGAATTTCAAGGGATTGAGTTTCATCCCATAATTTTGGAGAACATTGAACATCTCCGCCAAGTCATCGATGTAGCCGTTTGATCGTCGTGACTTCACGAGCATATCATCCACATATACTTTCATCGATCACCTGATTTGATCTTTGAACATCCGGGTGACTAGTCTTTGGTAAGTAACTTCAGCATTATTTAGTTCAAACAGCATCACAACATAACAATACATCCCTAGATCGGTAATGAAGCTGGTGTGCTCCTAGTCGGAGACGTGCATCAGGATCTTGTTGTATCCGGAGTATGCATCCATAAATGAAAGCAGTTTATATCCAGTGGTTAAGTCTACCAGCTGGTCAATCCTTAGAAGTGGAAGCTGTCTTTCAAGCATGCCTTGTTTAGGTGTGAGTAGTTGATGCATGTCTGCCACTTTCCATTAGCTTTTCTTACAAGAACTGGATTGGATACCCATTTCGGGTAGAGGGCATGGTGGATAAACCAATTGTTTTTTAGTTTATCCACCTCCTCTTTAAATGCAGAAGATCTGTCTGGATCCATGCCACATCGCTTTTGTTTCACTGGGACATGCCTCGGGTGATATTCAATTCATGGCTCGCAATAGTTGGTGAGATCACACACATGTCCGAATGGATTCAAACGAACACATCAAGACTCGCTCGGAGAAAGTCAGCTAATTCCTTCATCATTGTTGCACTGAGTTGTGATCCAATTTTCAGGACCCGTGATGGGTCATCGTGGCTAACCGTAATGTCGATCGTTAGCTCAATGAGTACAACCTTGAATTCTTTGGGCTCCTCTTCTTCATCTCTCGGTCTATATCTTTATAGAACCTACTATGGTGTTGTTGCTCGATATTAGCCTTTTGTTGTGAGCTAAAAAATGCTTAAGTGGATTTGCCCAAGTAGTGGGATCGGTTCTGATCCCTTGTATTAGTGGGACTTAAGAATTTTTTGGTTTGACATGAACATACTAGACCATATGAACTTGAAATCAAGCAATGGGATATGCCATATATGACTTGCATACTTGAACTCACATATGGCCATGAATCCGATGTTTACCACTTCAAACTTGAATAGATTAACATATTTGACTTGTATGGATTATAATACGTGCCCTGAATGAACTTGAATATGAACATCAGATTCTTATACGTCGATAGCTAATTCTTGAATTTGAACGTAATTGTTTCGCGTAACCATCGATGTGAAATCTGGTTGGAACGGTCAACGATGACGGTGACTCTGGCCGGACTCTTGAGTTTCGCCATAATTACCATATAGTATTGAACTATATTACACTGCACAAGCCCACACTAAACTGTACTTTGCATGAGGGACGTCTGAATTGGGTTTGCAGAGTCGCATAGGCGATGGGATCAATGCTGGTCCCTTGCCTAAGCAATTCTTGTAACTTCAACACTTTGGTGGTGTATGTAGGCATGAAGAACAGTTGTTGGATTTGATGTCGATCCTTACGTTCGAGCAACTCTCTAATGCATAGTCAATGGCATGATAGCCAGTTAGGACGGCATGTTATGGCAGTTGCTCCGGTCGAACTTTCGGATCTCGTCATGAGCTGGTGAGTCCGATAGTGATGGATCAAGATGCTTTGAGTGATTATCTATAATGCCTAAAGATCAGACTTAGAAGCATGTCAAATCAAATGTCGAGTAGGGTTCAACCTCGTGTTGTGTGCAACTGCATAGTTGGCTCTTGCTTTGAGTTTGAATCTGCTTGTGTATTCAATGTATTCGTGATCTATTGCTCGTCGTTCAGGTTGGAATGATAGTTAGTCGCCCATGAGCTTGGGAATTGATCTGATGATTCTATCTCTAAGCATCCTTTCGGTCGTAGCCTCAAGTCGTTGCAAAAAGTATTGAGCTATCGCAGTCAGTCTTTGGATGATCACAGTTTTACCCCCGGTCTCGAGTTGATAAATGTACTGCATGGACGATCGAGTCTTGTCCTATTCATGTTTATACTCCCACATAAGCTTCGAAGAGTTAGAGTTGATCGATGAATGGTCGATTCACATTCATTTTGATTCTCACTTGTGCCCCACAAGTAAGGGGTAAACATCGATAAGTGGACGGGCATATCACATCTGTTATAGCTTTACACTCTTTCCTGCCGATTCGTGGGATCGAGTTAGTTGATGGAAGGATTAGTCGCGCCTATTCAAAATTGTATTCTGGCTTTTCCTTCCCGGGGGAAGACATCAATGCCCCGTCGAATTTCGAGCATGAGCTGAGTACTAGACGGTCAATCACGTACACTTTTGATGCAGATGTCGCCATACTCTAAGCAAGGGCCTAAAGTCACATCCAATCTGTGACTAATGCTCCCCCATTGAACCAAGGGCAAGGATCAGTTTGTGGATGGTTAAGTCACGTCGATTTTGATTTATGTTATTTTGTCGGACCAAGGGATAGAATTAGCTCAAGAGCGGTCGGGTCATGCTCATTTGGATTTATACTCCTCCTGGCGGATCAAAGGAGGGTGATGGAGAAGAATGGTCAAGTCACACTCATTCATGGTTTATTCTCCAATCCATGCTCTGGTGACTGGAGTTATTCGATGAATGTTCGGGTCACATCCATTTGTGGTTGGTGGAGATCGATATTGACCCTCGGTCCGATGGTATGATATAGTAGATCATTCGTAACTTCGGATGTGATTCCAATTGATTTTTTATTAAGGCCTCCCAGTAGTCATTGCCTCGAATCATAAAGAATCACCAAGCCAAAGCTATAGTGAGCCGTCGTATTCAGCTTACAGTAGTTTGTACCCCTGCCCCTAGTCATGGGTTAGTAGAGTTAGTTCATGGATGGTCGAATTCCATCCGTAGTGAGTTTATACTCTTCCTATTGAGTTCAAGTCAGAGTTTATGGAATAGTAAGTGGTTGAACCACACTCATCTATTTGTTTATACTCATATCTACACTCTGAGTATAAGAGTTTGTTGATGAGTGGTCAAATCGCATCCAATTTGTGTTTATACTCCAGTCCATACTCGCGGGACTTAGAGTTATTCTGTAAAATGGTCGAACCACATTTTCCTTAGTCATTTCTTCTGCCCCCAAGTCAGGGATGGAAGTCGAAGAGTGGTCGGTCGTATCACGTGCACTCTTACTTGGAGTTCTTCACGTCGAATCATGGGAAGAAGCTGACTAGCGGATGGTCAAATCACATATGTCCTATGTTTTATACTCACCCCGTCGGTTCATAGGGGAGAGTTAATGGATGAACGGTCGAACCACGTCCATTTTGTACTTATACTCTTATCCGCGCTATGGGGACCAAAGTTTGTTGATGAGCGGCCAACCGCACCCATTTAGTGTTTATACTCCAATCCACACCGGGGGACTAGAGTTATTCGATGAGTGGTCAGTCACACCCATTTGATGTTTATATTCTAGTCCGCACTTTGGGGTCCAGAGTTGACCGATGGACGTCGAACTGCGTCCATCTTTTTTTGTTTATACTTTGGTCCACACTCCAGGGACCAGAGTTTTATGATGGGTGGTCAGTCACATCCGTTTTTGATTTAAACTCTCCTTGTTAAGTTAAGGTAAGATTTGTCAAATGAACAGTCGAGTCATGTTCATTCGCGGGAAGGAATTCTATGCCTAGTGTCGAGGACAAAAGTTAGAGAGTGAATAGTTGATTCACGTCCACTTGGTGATTAAGCGATGGATGTCGGACCACATCCATGGTCCATGCTTGGGTTGGACGGTTAGGTCTCATCTAATTTGCTTCGTACTCCTCCTGAAAAGTCAAGGGAGAGGGTTGTTGAGTGGACGGTCAAGTCGCATCCACCTCAAGCTATAGTCGTGTCCTCGTGTCGAGGGTGGTGGTTAATGAGTAGAAAGTCAGTCACGCCTACTTTTTGTTGAGCTCCCAACTGCCTCCCGTGTCCAGGGTAGGAGTTAATGTGTGGACAGTCAAATCACGTCCACTTTAGTTGGAACTCGGTCTTGCTAAACTTTAGGAGAGGCATAAGTATTTTGGCGAACTTCAAGTATTAGCTAGGGAGTGGATGGTCGGGTTGCATCCACTCCAAGTGTTTCTCCAATCTTCAATTCGAGCGCGGAGGTTGATTAGTGGGCGGTCAGTCGTGTCCACTTTGTATTAGATTCTAACCTTGTCGGGATTTTCCATTTCAAGTCCTTGCCCCCAAGTCAGGGGCATATGGTAGCCGATGGGCAGTTGAATCATACTCGTCTTGATGATCCTCCTAAGGTTCAATCATGGTCATGGCAGATGGTTGGCGCACAACTCTGAGCACTTGGTCGCCTGCATCGTTTGGAAGTAGTTTAGTTCACATTGGTCATAGTTCACAACATAATTGAAATTGAAATAAATCTTATTGATAAATGAAGCAACATCGTATGCTCGCTATTCTGCTTCACCCCAGCCATTCTCACATGAAAGTCGACCGTAGGTGGTCCAATTGATAATCAAAGTTCTTTATTGATAAGGGTCGGATGTTCCCTGCTCACCATTCTACGGGGCTTGCACATATTATTGAAACTTTCCTTTTCGGATCAACTTTCCGATCACATCTCGAAGGTATCTACAATCGTCGGTATTATGATCATGTGTATCTTGAAATATACAGCATTTCCTAGATTTCTTATAAGTTTTGGTGGACTCTCTCGAGGCTGTTTTTCAGTACTACTCTAAGTCGTGAGTCTCCAAGTAGATTTTTTTGATTGAATTTTTCAAAGGAGTATATGAGCCGAATTTTAGGATTCTAGGCCATCTCCTAGAATCTGAGTCCTCATCTAAGGCCTCAATGCTGCCCTCGCTTTGAATTCCCTCAACCAACGAGCCTGCTTCGTTCTTTCTCCTAGTCCGCTCTACCTCCTCACTGCTTCGGTTCTGGTTCACTTTGAAATAGAAACAATCTAAGGTCATAGGAGGCTCTCCAGCTTACCAATCGCCAAAGTCTATCTTGGGCTTGATTCCCCTTATCAACACCAGTATGATATTCTCGCTGGGATTGCTCACTTTAGTGACGATGACGTTGAATCTTTACATGAATTCTTTGAGCGGCTCACCTGGCGTCTGGAATAAAATCGATAATGACATCACATCCTTGTTGTGAGTCGCATGCTTCCTGAATTTCTTGACAAACTTCTAATCCGGTTGATCAGATAAGGAGATGGACCTGGGTGGTAACTGTATAAATCGCATGATCATTATTATTTTGAGGAATATGGGAAAACATCTACATTCAATGACATCTGCCGCTCTAGCGAGATCCATGTGCCACTTATACTTCATGAGATGTTGTCGATGGTCTATGTTCATAGAACATTGAATCTCCTCGGATATTCTACACACTAAACGACTTCGATGTATAGGTTTCAATTAGGGTAGATGCTCCAATTGTCATTGGTTTGGTTTGTTTTCAAGTTACGTCTTCTTTTAATGCTTGTGAATAATGTATGCATGGTTGTCTAACATTTGAATGGTTGAGAATGCTGATCGAATGGATTATCAGTTAGGATGGGGTTGCACACCAAGTTTCAAGTCATTTGGAGTTTGTATGCCCGAGTTATGATCAAAACAAGATGGATCGGTATTGACGGATTAGTGATGAATGGTACTTGGAGTCACATTGATGTTTGCTTTGAGAAAATCTTGGTTTTACCCGAGTTTGACTTTGGGCCAGAATTTCCCGGGTTTGCTTCAGGTTGAATGGGTGATTACCTGAGTTCGACTTTGGGTTCAGAATATGTAGAGTCTGCTTCGAGTCATATAAGTGATTACTTCGGGTCCGACTTTGGGTCAGCCTTATAAGGAGTTTTTTGACAAATGTTTCAATGATTTTTGATGGTTTTGATGACCACTGCTCCTGATTCGATGATGGAGGTTCCATAATGGTAAGTGATGACTTTGATGAAGGATAGATATACTTCGAGATGGCATAATAAGCGGCGTAGGGCGGTCGTCACACAAACCGTCGTACAAAAGCTACCAAATCAGGCATTTGGAAGTTGGTCAGGTGAGAGCAGTTGTAATTTACCCTGGAAGCCTGATCCGGTAACTGATCCCAGTTCGTGTCATATCACCTTTGTTCTCCGGCCTTTGAGAGTACTGTTTGATTAGTAGTTCCTTGTCTATTCCTTAGCTATAATTCAGCAGCTACCGCTTGATCCCCTATGCCCCGGTCAGTCAGAGGACGAAAGGGAAGTGGATAGAATGCACCGACTTTAAGTTGAGTTCCGAATCTAGAATGCCACGGTCAGTCACAGGAAATTAGAGCTCTTTTTGTTTATGTGTGGCAAGAAGGAGGGAACATATACGTTCCTTTTTGTCCCCAAGAAGAAGGGATCAGATACAGTCCCTTTTTGAATGCAACATGATCGATCGGTTAAATAGCGATCACTTTTGATATTTTTAGGTTGAGGGATCGGTTAGCGGTACATGGAGTGGACGGATCAGTTGGAGTGTGAAGCGTTCAGTAGTGAATCTAGGGATCGACTACAAGCGATTGGTGGAAGGGATCAGCTCTAGATCCCAAGAATGAGGGATCTGAAACGATCCCTTTTTAGTGCGAAAGGGATCGACTAGAACATATGGGAGTGTGGGATCAGAGAGCAAGGGTTCAGTTGCGGAACGAGGCAAAGGGGTCGGTCGAATGATGCTGGTTGAGGGATCGGTCATTTTGGAGTATGGAGGAATCAGTCATGATGGAGTATGGAGGGATCGGTTCTAGATCCCATGAATGAGGGATCAGATACGATCCCTTTTTGAATGCGAAAGGGATAGGTTGGAGGGATTGGTTGTTGCATTTGGAGTCTGAAACTTTACTAGGCTTGACTATATAGGGATGGGATCAGTTACGATCCCTTTCTTTATGTTGGACTTAACTATTTTTTGCCTTCGCTGACTTGAGTATGAACTTCAACATCCGATCACAAGGACTTGTATACATGAGTGAATCTGATCCCTTCCGAATGGACATGAACACATGAACAACTCCAAACAAGAACACTAGCATCATCATTTCCTTCAACTCCGTGGGAAGTTGATTTAATTCCTCTAACCATGGCTATCAGCTTCCTTTAGATTTCATTCAAATCTAAGTAGAATAGGAAGTTTTTTGGAGATGATTCTAGATCTCATCCTTAGACTTATGCAATCCAACAATAGAATATGGATCCAAATAAGCTGAGAATCAAGTTTCTCAGTGAAAGCACCAAAATGTTTGCACCAAAAATTGTCACAAACACCTAATAGAGATTTTGCAGAGGAATAAATGAAGAATAATAAATGTAAACATAGAGAATATAGCAGTAAAGTAATAAGAAATAAGCTAATAACAGAGATACAACAGTTTATAGTGCCTGGGTTAGGTACTGATATGTAGTTAGACTATTCTGGAGAGTCTATCTCTTGATCTCGGTTGATCGTCCCTTCATATCATTGCTTGCGCGCACTTGATCTCTAAGCCCAACAATCATCTCTCTGGGCCGCCTTCCTCGATTATCATCCACTCTAACTTGTCCAATCAGTTTGAATATAGCCGGGCCAAAAGGCCGGATAACATATTTGTTTAATAATGAATGAGATGAATCTCTAAAGAGATTGCTTTTACTATTGTGTATTGCTTATGCTATGATTAAGATTGCGAAAACGAGTATGTGCATATATATACATAATTGTGATCTGAATTAGACATTTAATATAGTGATATTTTATCTATTAAGTAGAATCAAACATCGTTCTACTAAAATACAAGCACACCTAACAGCTTTGTTAAATTATGAAATAATATTTTGAGGATTAAAATTAGATTTTCAGTATTATGATTATGCAGTTGAATTTTGGAATATGAAATATTATAAAATCGATTTTGATAAAATAAAGTGATTTATGAAGAATAAATGGGAGATATTTTGATGGTGATTTCTAATACTGAGAATTTTCCAATTCGAAAGAAATAAAATTATGATTTTTCTTATTTCCCTATTCGAAAATAGTTTTGGTGATTTTACCATTTTAAAAGGGATTACTAGTTGTTTTATAAACCGTTTAGGTATTATTGCTTTTGATATATATCGCTTAATGGTAATGCCTTGTGTGTAGAGCATGGATCATAGGGGTTGGAATAATGATTCCTTCCTAGGCCTCGATTCAGATTATTTATTATGACTAGGATTTACCATTTGATGATATTTATTTTACATTGGTTTAGGTGAAATCATATTATATTTCGAATTCTACTTGGATGAAATTGTTGCATATTGCAAAACTGGTTTTGGTAAATGGAAAAGTAGCAATTAAATAAATAAGGGGAAATGTTATTTTGCTCAATATTTTGGAATGGCATTTTCCATAATTTGGATTTTGCAAATTGATTTGAGAAATATATTGCAAAGATTGGTTTTATACAAATTGGGAAGTATTTTGATAAACTTTTGTGTTTAAAACTAGTATTATAACATCATTTGCAAAGTGGACCACTTGTATATGATTTCTAAATAAACGATATTTTTGCGATTGAAGTGATTTTATAAAGGTTATATAGAAATTTGTTTTTAAGTGATTAGGGAAAATGGTTTTGTAAAATTGAATTTGGAAATCTGTTTTTATGTAGTTTTAATTACAGAGTTTATACGTAATTATTTATGGGTGTAGACTATAGTATCAAAAATGTATTCATAACCGAATAAAGCATATTTAAACCCGATACATTCATTATGTTATTTATTGAGCACAGTTACACTCACAACTAGATTTCTTGCTTGCTCTAGGTTTGTTATGTATTCGACAACCACAGGACAGGCTGAGTGTAACATCTACCACTTGGAGTCCCAAAACTAACGGCTACGGATGTTGCAGTCATCCATAGTTATTAATCCTTGGTGACCAAATACGGTAATGTTAGATACATTGATATAGCAGAAACACATGAATATGGAAAAAAAAATTAAAATCAATAAACAACTTTCTCATTCCATTTCAAAGCATTTCAAATTCATTACATAATCTCAATTCAAGAACCACGTTCAGAGAAAATATAATTATAACAACATACGCCAAGAGCGACATATGAAGATGCCCCCTTGGATAATCAGAGTAAATATCTATGCAATTATACTACTTTGCCTTTACAACAACACATAATGGAATCAAAATAGAAAATAACTCAAAATAACTCTCATGCCTCCTGCATGTCTTCGGAAGCTTATTCGTCCAAAGAGGTACCTGAGAACCTCAACTCTCAAACTACTCAAAATTAATTGAGCACCCGAGAGTTTAAGGGGAAAACATAAACTTCGAGTCAGACATAAAGCCTAGTATGAATAACAATCTACCATCTCAAACCATTTAGATATCTAGTAAGACCACGCCGCTTAGCGGAATGGGTTTTCCCTCACTAGTATCCTAAAACTTTATAAAACCAAATACTGTGTTCCTGCATCCATAATGGTTAAAATATAACATTTCAAAATAATATGATGATATGCAAACAAGTAAATCAATTCTGGATTACCCATCCCCATTTAGTTTTGACTATCTGTCTCAGTTATAGTTTCTAGGATCACTATTAACCTAATAGTTTTCATGGGCTGACTATTAACCAGTTTAACACTTAGGGACTTTCTATCCAGTTTCATAGTTTTCATGGGATCACTAAGAACCTATTGGCCCCTGCTGGTAACTTCACTGTTTTATGGGTTCTCCCTGAACCTATTGGTATCTCTAATAACCTCCTTCTTATCTTAGTTTTCATGGGTTGACTAGGAACCTATTGACTTCTGTCAATAACTTAATCCGAATATAGTTTTCATGGGTTCACTACAAACCTATTGGCCACTGCCAATAACTCAATCTAATCGTAGTTTTTATGGGTTTATTATGAACCTATTGGCCCCTGCCAATAACTTTCCTATACATAGTTTTCATGATTTTACCATGAACCTGTCTACCTGACAACTTCTTTAATCAATATTTTAAGCATCCTACATTCTGGTCTATCTGACCTCTTGGATGCAATTCTACTCATTCAGGAGTTAATTTAATTTATATTCACTACTAGGTCAACCAAGCTGGTTATTTTTCCCTTACCTAAAATACAGTTATGGGTCCATTACAATGTGAATATATATACGAAGAAGTAAACTTTAATAACATAACAATACCAACACTTGTGGTTTAATATCCTTGAAATCATTTTATATAAAACTTGGTTAATCCCTTTAACCTATTAATCAAGGAAAACTTCTTCAAAATCTCCATATTTAAAATCATTTCATAACTCTTTTATTATGCCATGGTTTTCCTTTAAAATGAGATTGGGTTATTTGTTTTGAAAACTAAGGCATTCGGAACCTTTAAACCTTTACTTTCGAAACCATTGGAAACTTCCTTTCGAAAGCATTAAAATCTTCTTTTCAAAACACTAGGCACCTGCCTCTCGAAATACTTTAAAACCTTTCTTTCGAAACCTTTCGAACGTATTAAAGTATTACCATTCAACTATTGAAGCTTAGCTTCGAAACCATTTGAAAGTACACCTTTCGAAACCATTGGGTTCATCTTTAAAATGTCTTTTGGGTCAAAGTGAATATATATACGAAAGTACCCCTTTTGAAATCATTATTTATCATATAAAAGTGTTTGGGGAAAAACTTGATGGCGTTGGAACCATCCTTTCGAAATCTTAATACATATAAGTAAAACATTTGAAGGTTAGCTTCGAAACCCCTTTCGAAACCCCTTTCGAAGTGGCTCTTTTTTACAAAACAAAGGCTTCCTATCGAAAGCATTGATATCTTTAATTCCTTCGAAAGGCATAAGGTCGGCAGATGGGTTTCGGTTAGTTCGGAACTACCCCTTTTGAAATCATTAGTTTGGAAACTAAGTATGTGACACCCCGCACCTCTAGGCACCCCGAAAATCGGACATGACTAGAAGCACGGTGGCCGGGTGAAATAAAAATCCATAACATAGCACAGAGACTAAGGCAACAACATAAAATGATTAAAATATTACAGCGGAAGAAAACTTTCACTAATTATAGATTAATAGCAAAACATCTTCATTAAAAACAACATTATCCCAAATTAATTTTTGAAACCAAAAGTACCAAGTAGTCTCCACCAAAACATAAAACATAACAAAATTCACAATATAGGTCCCCATATATAGAGTAAAGTACGGGAAAGTGAAACGAAGTACATGAAACAAAAGAAACAAAAGCTGAAGATAACAATTGCTCCAATGACCCTCCAAGCTGCAAAGAACTGCAACCTAGACCTGCCCTCTTGTGATTTGGGGAAAATAGGAAAAATAGGAATGGGTCAGACATAAAGTCTGGTGAATGAGAAATAAAATGAAGTAGAAAGAATAAAACAGTTTAATTCTAAGTCTTCCTCGGATATCATAGAGGATGAATAATATAATGCAGTGAATCCTTCTTAGATACAGTTCCTAAGAAGCCAAAGTCTGTGGTCACTCTACGAAAGTCAACCATGTAGTAATACTAAACGTTAATCAGCCTGTCGGACCTTCTCTCCTTACCTATCCATGTGCTACATCGTGAAAGTCATGCTCTTCACCCGTACACTGTGACTAAATGCCTCTTACGTCTGACCTACCCTGACTCAAACAACCTCGCAGGACCCCAAAGTTGCACTCAGGCTCTATCAAACTGGACTCCTATCCTCCTGTCTCCTCAGTCACTAACGTGGACTTGCCCCTATCCAAAAGTGTCGGTCCTCAGAAAGAGCGCCCGCAGTTGGGTCGGCTCCTCCAACGATCTGCCTAAAGAAGCCTACGTCGGAGCATACTTGCCTGAAGAAGCCTACGATTGTGGATGCTATATATCCTACGTACTAGCAACCTATGAAAGGTAACAAACATCCTTGCGAACCTACTTGCCCGCTCCTAATACATACAGCCAAAACTATATTTTGGTCTTAACTACATGAAACACCTATCCAGACCTTTACAAGGTCTGCCTACCAAATCGCTTCCAGATTAATTAATTTTACCGTTATAGTTTACATACTGTTTATTTCCATTAATCTGCTTTAGGCCATTTTTACATCTGATTTGGTTATTTCACAATTTCCTTTTTCTTACATAAATGGTATTTCAATTTCACGTCCATTCTGTCCGTGTGGTTTGTCTGTAATTTTTTTGCCATTTTGCATACAGATTTACACTAGCCTTTAGGGTCCATTTGATTTACATTTTTTTTCCACCCTAATTTACATTCTCCTTTTAGAGATTTAATCTGTACAAAATCTTTTTCCAATAGCCACAAACCATTTAATTATACAAAATTCCACTTTTAAATTTTTAGGCCACATATGAAACAAACAATTATGCCAATTAGACTTCCAAATTTTGTTCCAAAACCATATTCAAAATTATGTAATTATATCAATCAAAACTATAATTTTATCTAAGTAACATATTCTGAATTTATTCAACTAACCTATTCTACCATTAGAAATTGAATAACAATTCTAATTCAATTTAATTAAACCAATCTTATTTACGCCATGAAACGTGAATAACAATTTATTTGTTCCAAATTTCAACCCAAACATGAATTAGAATTGAGAAGTGGAAGAAGAAAAAGATACAATAATTTACATAAATTTCAATCTTATTTATGCCATAAAATGTGAATAGACAATTTATATGACCCATATTTTAAACCAAACATGAATTAGATTTGAGAAGTGGAAGAATAAGAAGTTGCAATAATTTACATCTATTCTCAATTAATAACAGAAATTAATTCATATTAACGTGCCAGAAAAGAACTGAAATTGAACCACTTTAATTTTCTATTTCATAATAATTCACACTCACCTGGCACTTGAGCTTGTATAAATTTTAAAAAAGCTTTACTTTAATCTTTCTCCCTTTGATTCTTCTAAATTCCTTAAATTGCTTGAATATATATAGATAATTTAATTTGGTAGAGATTTGTTTATTTAGTAGAGAAAAGGAGGAAGAATAATACACACTAATTTTACTGTAGAATTATAGCAACGGCTGAATAAGAGATTAGGTTTAGGTTAGATGGTTTATTTATAGATTGTTTGAGTGAATATAATCCATTAGATTAGTTTAGATTAAATTTGGTTCTTTCATACACTTAATGGTTGTCCATTCTAGCCCATACACATCACTCAACCAATAAAATTTAGCCATCTCATCCTATTACATCACTGGAGTGAATGGCAAGTCGCCACATGTCAGAAACAACGCTAAAATACGTAGGAAAATCACTGGAAACGAACCAGCTAAAAAAACATCGCTCCAGATTTTGGGCGACAACGGGACTTGATCCCTAGTCACTAAGGAAGTCAACATGCGCCTTTAGCACTGTACCAAATGCGCTTTTAATTTTTTTAAATTATATTTCCCGTAAAATATCATGGTGTTACATTCTCCCCCCTTAAAGGATTTTGTCCCCAAAATCTCCAAAGACGGAAAAACGTAATTAACAACCAGCATCCAAGAACTACATCCATCTACTCAATCATCATCCATTTCTACCATTGTCCTTATTTTTAACTAATGCAATTTATTATTTATGCAAAGTGAAATGCATATGAACTTACCTAATGCGAAAAGGTAGTCGGTTTACTGATTCAGTTGACCTCCTGTAATGCAAGTATGCTTATGCCATGCAACCAAATGTATGCAATTACCCTAGTATAATTGATAATTCTATATGTATGTTTCAATCATTCACCCAAATGCACCATCCATATGCAACATCCATTTACACACATACACACAAATAAATAAATATATATATATATATATATATATATATATATATATATATAGACACACACACACACACACACAACCATGTGCAAATGTAATAGATAACATGCACACATATGCAGGTTTATGTACCTAGTTGGTTGATTATCCTAATAAATATCTATTTAGTGCATGCAATGCATCCATTTGCAAAGATTGGCATCCACTTACAATCATTTTCATCCATCAAACATAACATGCCCTAATGACATGTTTACAACCAAGCCACCATCCATAGGTTTCACCTAAAGATTATCGAAACGACCCTAACTAAGGAAAGATCAAAGATAGGATATTTGAATTGTACCTTTAAATAGAAAAGGATAAGAAGTTCGAATTCTCTCCTCAGATTCCCATGTGCACCCTTTAGGGTTATCTCCCTACCGAACCTTCACTAGATGAACTTCCCTGTTTCTTGACGTCGTGTTCCAATATATGGGTAGGTGTATGATGCACAAGTGATTCATGCTCTACCTCCACTTCCCTTAGCCGATCGGGTTCTACTACTACTGCGGAATCATGTAGACACTTCCTCAGATGCGAAACATGAAAAACATCGTGAACTTCTGCTAACTTGTCTGGAAGATCAACTTTGTATGCCACCTTTTCAATTCGTGCGGTAATAGGGAAGGGTCCTATAAATCTCGGTGCCAACTTACCCACTGAGCCAAATCTCATAACGTTTCTCAGAGGAGAAACCTTGACAAAAATCATATCTCCAACCTTAAACTCCAAATCTGAACGTCTTCTGTCGGCATATGACTTTTGTCTATCTCATGCAGTCTTCAACCTCTTGCGAATCAAATCCACCTTCTTGGAAGTTTCCCTCACCCAGTCTGGTCCATGCAAGATCCTATCAGTGGTATCCCACCAACAAGCTGGTGATCTACATGGTCTGCTATAGAGGGCCTTGAACGGTTCCATCCCAATGCTTGCTTGATAACTATTATTATACGCGAACTCCACTAAAGGTAGGTGGTCTTCCCAAGAGCCTCTGAAGTCAATGATGCACAATCAGAGCAAATCTTCCAAAACACTATTTACCCTCTTAGTCTGTCCATCTGTCTGAGGATGATATGCGTGCTCAGATTCAATTCCGTTCTCAAGACTTGCTGAAGACTCCTCCAAAACTCGCTGGTGAATAATGGATCTCTGTCGCTCACAATGCTGACAGGAACTCCATGAAGCTTAACTATCTCCCTTACATAAAGAGTCGCCAAAGAAGCTGCCGTCCTATTACTCTTAATGGGTATAAAATGAGCGCTCTTTATCAGTCTACCCACAATGACCCAAATGCTCGTATTTCCTCTCCGTGACCTTGGTAATCCATCCACGAAGTCCATAGAGACGCTTTTCCATTTCCATAATGGAATATCCAATGGCTGCAACAGTCCTCCGGGCTTCTTTTAATCTGCCTTTACCCTTTGGCAAGTGATGCACTTCGATACATACTCCGCCACCCTCTTCTTCATTCCGGACCAATAGAATACCCTCTTCATATCCCGTACATCTTATCACCACCGGGGTGCACTGTCATCCTAGAATGATGTGACTCGGCCAACACCGCATCTACTAAATCCTCACTATGGGGAACACAAAGTCTACCATCCCTTCTAAGCCATCCCCTAATATCCATGGTATAGCGCCTAAGATGTGGTGATGACTCTCCTCTACCAAGCTTATCTAAAATGTCCTTTAACTCTTCGTCCTCACCTTGCCTTGCTCCAATCTGCTCCATCAAAGTAGGCTGGACGTCGAGGGCTGCTAACAATCCCGGAGCTAAATCCGATGGAGGTATAAAATCAAAGATAGCAATGTACTCCAAATGCTTCCATTCCAAAAACAGAGGACTTAAAACCACTTTGCGTCTACTCAATGCATCTACCACTACATTACCCTTGCCAGAGGTATAGGAAATCTCAAAGTCATAAGAGACTAAAAACTCCATCCATCTTTGCTGTCTCAAATTCAAGTCTTTCTGAGAGAATATATACTTCAAAGACTTATGATCCATGAAAAGCCAAATCTTTCTCCTAAGAGATAGTGCCTCCAAAACTTGAGAGCAAAAACTATAGCCGCCAACTCATGATCATGCGTCGGGTAGTTCTTCTCATGCGTATTCAACTATCCACTCGCATAGCACACTACCCTACCCTCTTGCATCAGTACTGCCCCTAGCCCCGTATCACAACCATCCGTATAAACTGAGAAAGGCTTGGTTCCATTCGGTAATACCAATATGGGCACGGTAGTTAAAGATTGCTTCAATCGACCAAAGGCATCCTCACACTTGGCATCCCAAACAAAAGCTGAGTTCTTCTTGGTAAGGCAGGTAAGTGGAGCTGATATCCTAGCGAAGTCCTTAATGAACTTCCTATAGTAGCCCGCAAGACCAAGGAAACTCCTTATGTCCGTGGCATTCTTAGGGGTCTGCCAATCTTGTATTGCTGCCACTTTCGCCGGATCTACTGCAAGTCCATCCTCCGAAACGATGTGTTCCAAAAAGCAAACCTCATCCCTCCAAAAGTGGCACTTGGAGAACTTTGCCTTCAACTTATGTGCTTGCAGGGTCCTAAGCACTTCTTCCAAGTGAATAATATGCTCCTCCTTACTTCGCGAATAAACTAAGATGTTGTCGACGAACACCACCACAAACTTGTTCAACGATTCGCGAAATACTCGACTCATTAGGTCCATAAAATATGATGGAGCATTGGTTAGCCCAAATGGCATGACTAACCACTCAAATAACCCATCCAAAGTCCTAAACACAGTCTTCTCGATGCTATCCTTCGCAGCATGGAACTGATGAAATCCCATGGCCAAATTGAGCTGTGAATATACCTTGGCTCCTAATAGCTGGTCAAAGAGATCGTCTATATGGGGAAGAGGATAACGATTCTTCTTTGTCAGCTTATTAATCTCCCTATAATCCATGCAAAGACTAAGAGAGCCATCCGCCTTAGTGGCAAAGACGACGATTGCGCCCCACTCAGAAATGCTCCTACGAATGAAGCCCTTCTCCAAAAGCTCTCCAATCTGCTTGCTCAACTCACGACGTTCCTTAGGAGCCATCTCCCTTACCAGTAAAGCAACCGATTTGACATTGTCGACAAGACAAATCTTCAACTCGATCTCTCTTCGAGGTGGAAGGCCAGCAACCTTCTCGAACACATTTGGAAAGTCTCTAACAACGGGTACCGAACTCAAACTATCGGGCGATAAGTCAAGAGAATAAAGGTAGCTCAACATGACTGATCCTCTAGGATCACAAGGTACCTCCAAGGTACGTCTACTACAAGTGCCTAACCTCACTACCCTCTTATCGCAATCAAGAACAGCACCATACATCAATAGCCAATCCATATCAAGAATCAACCCAAACCTGGAAAAGCCCAATACAAAGGCACTACAGTCAAACTCAACCCCTAAAATATTTTTTTTAATCTCGACATAACATGTACAAATAGGCCGATTCTCCGACGGGATTTGATACTACTACCGGGTCGGTCACTAAGCAAGCATCAAGACCATGACCCTCTACCAAAGTACAAGATACAAAAGAGTGCGAAGCTCCAAAATCAAATAGGGTACGAATAGGAAAATCAAAAATAGATAACACACCTTCGATGATCACCTTCTTTCCCTTGTCCACAACCGGACGAGTACTAGAGGAAGGAACTGCCTCTAAAGCATAAGCCAGAGCAGGCTGTGAAGGTGTCTGTGAACTATCCTTGGGTTTCGACGGACAGTCCTTTTTCATATGCCCCACCTGATCATAGAGATAGCACCTCAGTCTCAGTCACTCTCCAGCCCATCTACAATCCTTAGCAAGATGACCTGGTTTCCCATAACAATTGCATTTCCAGTCCTTCCTTGGAACTTTCCTTTTTCCACCTGACCCTCCTCCTCCTCTCCTCTTTCCTTTCCACTGCTTCTTCCCATCACTCTTCTGCGCCACATCTCCTTTCTTCTCAGTATCAGCAAGTAAAGCCACCTCTACCAATCCCTCAAAAGTGGCTCCCATCGGAATGAGGCTCACTGCCAAACTCTGCAGTGGCTGAATCAAACCCTTAGCGAACTTCAGCGCCTTCTTGAGAGGAGTATTGATTAGGTCTAGTCCAAATCTAGCAAGCTCATTAAATTGATTAACATATTCCTTAACTGTCATATCCCATTGCTTGAGCTGTATAAATTTCTCTAACTACACTCCCTCTTCAACTTGTGATAATAATTTCCTCTCAAACCTAGTACAAAAATCCGCCCAAGTCAAATTATCAGCCTCAGCCTCCACAATCTCCCACCAACAAAAAGCCTCTCCCTGCAACTACCATAAAGCCAATGGCCTTTGAGCCAAGTCCTCCAATCCCATAAGTCCAAATATCTGCTCACAACTACGAATCCAAGCTCTCGCCTCAGTATATGACTCAGTGCCAAGAAACGACTTGCCTCCTAAGCTGATGTAGTCCTTGCATAACTTGGGAAAATTAGGAATGCCTGGCGGACGGGCTAGAGCCCCTTCCGCCAAAGCAGCATCCCTAGCTGGTGGCTTTGCTCATGCAGTAGCCTGTAAATAACGTCTGAACCAAACAGGCATATTAAGGCTTGGAAATTCGGGGATATCTTGTGGTTTAGGCATTTCTATCTATGGATATTAAAAATATGGGATTAGGTACTCCACAGATAGTTCAATAGATCGAGAGGAAGAGATATAAGGGACACATTTCTAAAATTTCATTTTTTTTCCAATATATATACTTTTAAAAGTATTATTTGGAATATCCTTTAAAAATTATTCGAAAACCTTTATATTTTTAAAATATTTTTTGGATTACCGAAACCTTAGCTTTGATACCAACTATGGCACCTCGCACCTCTAGGCACCCCGAAAATCAGACATGACTAGAAGCACGGGTGGTCGGGTGGAATAAAAATCCATAACATAGCACAAAGGTTAAGGCAACAACATAAAATGAATAAAATATTACAGCGGAAGAAAACTTTCACTAATTATAAATTAATAGCAAAACAACTTCATTAAAAACAACATTATCCCAAATTTATTTCTAAAACCAAAAGTACCAAGTAGTCTCCACCAAAATATAAAACATAACAAAGTTCACAATATAGGTCCCCATATATAGAGTAAAGTATGGAAAAGAGAAACGAAGTACATTAAACAAAAGAAACAAAAGCTGAAGGTAACAACTACTCCAATGATCCTCCAAGCTGCAAAGAACTGCAACCTAGACTGCCCTCATATGATTTGGGGAAAATAGGAAAAATAGGATTGGGTCAGACATAAAGTCTGGTGAATGAGAAATAAAATGAAGCAGAAAGAATAAAATAATTTAATTCCAGGTCTTCCTCGGATATCGCAGAGGGTGAATAATATAATGCAGCGAATCCTTCTTAGATCCAGTTCCTAAGAAGCCAAAGTCCATGGTCACTCTAGGGAAGTACACCATGCAGTAATACTAAACGTCAATCAGCCTTCCGGACCTGCTGTCATTACCTATCCACGTGCTACAGCGTGAAAGTCATGCTCTTCACCCATGCACTGTGACTAAATGCCTCTTATGTTTGACCGGTGCCAACTCAAACAACCTCGCAGGACCCCGAAGTTGCGCTCAGGCTCTGCCAAAGTGGACTCCTATCCTCCTGTCTCCTCGGTCACCAACGTGGACTTGCTCCTATCCAAAGTGTCGATCCTCCGAAAGAGCGCCCGCAGCTGGGTTGGTTGCGCAAAATCCTCCAACGATCTGCCTAAAGAAGCCTACGTCAGAGCACACTAGTCATGTTCTGTCCGCGTCGATCTGCTTGAAGAAGCCTACGATTGCAGATGCTATCTATCCTATGTACTAGCAACCTATGAAAGGTAACAAACATCCCCGCGAACCTACTTGCCTGCTCCTAGTACGTACAACCAAAACTATATTTTGGTCTTAACTGCATGAAACACCTATCCAGACCTATACAAGGTCTGCCTACCAAATCGCTTCCAGATTAATTAATTTTACCTATACAGTTTACATACTTTTTATTTCCATTAATCTGCTTTAGGCCATTTTTACATCCGATTTGGTTATTTCACAATTTCCCTTTTACTTACATAAATGGTATTTCAATTCACGTCCGTTCAGTCCGTATGGTTAGTCTGTAATTTTTTTGCCATTTTGTTACAGATTTACACTAGCCTTTAAGGTCCATTTAATTTACATTTTTTTCCACCCTAATTTACATTCTCCTTTTAGAGATTTAATCTGTACAAAATCTTTATCCAATAGCCACAAACCATTTAATTACACAAAATTCCACTTTTACATTTTTAGGCCACATATGAAACAAAAAAATTATGCCAATTAGACTTCCCAATTTTGTTCCAAAACCATATTCAAAATTATGTAATTATATCAATCAAAACCATAATTATATCCAAGTAACATATTCTAAATTTATTCAACTAACCTAGTCTACCATTAGAAATTGAATAACAATTCTAATTCAATTTAATTAAACCAATCTTATTTACGCCATGAAGCGTGAATAACAATTTATTTGTTTTAAATTTCAACCCAAACATGAATTAGAATTGATAAGTGGAAGAAGATACAATAATTTACATAAATTTCAATCTTATTTATGCCATAAAATGTGAATAGACAATTTATATGTCCCAATTTTAAACCAAGCATGATTAGATTTGAGAAGTGGAAGAAGAAGAAGAAGTTGCAATAATTTACATCTATTCTCAATTAATAACAGAAATTAATTCATATTAACGTGCCAGAAAAGAACTGAAATTGAACTACTTTATTTTTCTATTTCATATTAATTCCCACTCACCTGACACTTGAGCTTGTATAAATTTGAAAAAAGCTTTGCTTTAACCTTTCTCCCTTTGATTCTTCTAAATTCCCCAAATTTCTTGAATAAATATAGATAATTTAATTTGGTAGAGATTTGTTTATTTAGTAGAGAAAAGGAGGAAGAATAATACACACTAATTTTACTGTAGAATTATGGCGACGACTGAATAAGAGATTAGGTTTAGGTTAGATGGTTTATTTATAGATTGTTTGAGTGAATATAATCCATTAGACTATTTTAGATTAAATCTTGTTCTTTCATACACTTACTGGTTATCCATTCTAGCCCATACACATCACTCAACTAATAAAATTTAGCCATCTCATCCTATTACATCACTGGAGCGAATTGGAAGCCTTCATATGTCAGAAACAACGCTGAAATACGTAGGAAAATCATTGGAAACAAACCAGCTAGAAAAAAATCGCTTCAGATTTTGGGCAACAACGGGATTTGATCCCTGGTCACTAAGGAAGTCAACATGCGCCTTTACCACTGTACAAAATGCGCTTTTAATTTCTTTTTAATTAGATTTCCCGTAAAATATTGAGGTGTTACAAAGTAACTCATTCGAAAGCTATACTTTAAACAATAAGGCGGCAAACCCCTTTCGAAAACTATTCAAAAGACCCCTTCGAAAGCATATATATCGATGCCTTTGAAAGCATTTAGTAAAACAGGCAAGCGCATTTCTTTAGAAAACAAAACGAAGGTTCGTTCCCATTAGAAGCTATGTTTCGACACCATGCCTTCTGCCTTCCTCCAATCCACTACATACCAATGCTGATACCTTGTGTATTGGTTTCGGCTTCATAGGGTTTTGACTTGATTGAAGGCGAAAGCTATGAGTCGAAAGGTACTTCTAAAAGAGGCGGAACCCATTTTTCTGGGTAAAAGCTGATTAATGCCAATAAAAGCAATACCTTTATAACTAACTTCCCTATTTGTAAACATTTATTTGGTTGCCTTAAACTTTTCAAATTATTTTCCAAATAAAATTTCCGCATAATTTCAGATCTAAATCAAGATTAATTTAACAAATAACCCCTTACATTAAGCAAAACAATTAAATCATTTAGGTCCTCCTTTCAAAATAATTTAATTCTCATAGTAAATCACTTAGGAAAAATCCCTAAAAATCCACAGAAATTCACTTTTAATATGTTATCAAACATATCTAAATTTCCGACCCAAATTCTTAGTATAATTTCCGAAATAAATTTCTAAACCCAATCAAAAATATTTTCCTTTGAAAATTCATAATAAATTCTCCATAACTTGGAAAATCTTGAAAATTAAAACCCAACTCCAAAATCATGTTTTACATAACATATAATTTTCTCATGGCATTCAAAATCAATTAAAATCGGTTTTATCCTTAAAACTGTATATAATCATATTTTAACACTTTTGTTTAAATCAAACATGTTACATTCCAAGCATATCATCATCCAATCATTATTAAAGTGGATTTAATCTTAAACCTAAAAACCAATGATCATGACAAACAAAATAGAGTTGATATAGCTTATTATTCACCTTGATTAGGATAAGGAGATTGGATTGAGATTAATTTCCCTTAGCTTGAATCCTTAGTTTTAGATTGAATTTTCTACTCTTTTCTTCTAGTAATAGCCGACTCCTCTTTCTTTTATTTACGTTTTGTGTTTTGAGAAAAATGAACGTGAATGGTATATGGAATGAGAGTATAAGGGTAATTGAAATATAGTGCGGCAATTAACCTAATACCCTTGTATTTATTAATTAACATTTATAACCATTTGTAGCCCATTTATATAATTAAGCTCGACCTCTAATTTATTTTCAAATCTCAATCCCCTTTCACTTTAATATTTACATTATTCTACTTAATTTATTTAATTAAATCTCCTGAATAATGTTATTAAAAATTAGGGTTGTTACAGGCTCCCCTCCTTAAAGAATTTTATCCTCGAAATTCAGTAAGGACTAAACACTAAACATAGCAATCTTCTATAACAACTCCTAACAACCATTCTAGCCTACCTGACTAGCAACTATCTATATAAAAAAATATGGACATACCCTTAAAGAAGATCAGGATAAGTATCTCTAATCCTGTCTTCTGTCTCCCAAGTACAGTCCTTCTCGTTGTCGCTCCATTGAACTTTTTTCCAACTTTACTGTCTTGTTCCTCAATCTTTTCTCATCTCTTGCTACAACCCAAATTGGTTGTCTAACAAATGTCAAATTAGGCTCTACTATCAGATCTTCCAACCCCATCGGAGGAATAGTAGTCTCTGGATCATGCACATATTTGCGAAGATGAGACACATGAAATACATTATCAACATCTGCCATACTGCTCGGCAACTCTACTCTGTATGCGAGCTTTCCAATCCTCTCTATAATCTAGAACGGACCCATATATCTCGGTGCCAGCTTCCCTAACTTTTCACTACCACACCTGTTATCCCGCCTTTTGGCAAGATCATGACACCAAGAACTTGACTAGAAACCAATGACTGTTCGTCTTGGAGATCGGTTATACATAGGTTCACTATGGATACTAGTAAATTTTTCCCGAGTCCGGATCGAGCTAAAATTGTTTTGACACGACAAGCAAAGCTATGAAAGCCAACTTTTCAAATTTCAAGTCAATCGGAGTTCGTATGCTTAAGATATGATCAATGCAAGTTTGAATTTGTTGAAGGCTGTCAAATTCGCATCGATCCTGTTCGCATCGATCCTATTCGCATCACTTCACTATTCACATTGATGGATACGAATTGTAGCTGTTTTCCTTAACTTGCATCGATCATAACTCAAAATCTACAAGTCCAAATGCCACCAAATTTTCACAAGAGCTTGCGTACATCCTCAAGAATGTTTATGATCGATTTCAACTCGATTGGACAAAATTTCAATCGATACGAAATTCGTTCGTATTGATCACGGACCGAGTGCAAATGTTATTGGATCGATCGTGTGGGCCCACCCACTGCAAGAAGAGGTCTCCCGAGATCTGGGCGAGATATTTGCAACCTATGCCTATAAATAGCGACCCTGGACCTACAAAAAAGGGACTTTTGGCCTCTCTGCGCCGATACTCTGCCGAAATGATTATCAAATTTCAGTTGTACTGCTGTAACCTTTTGTAATCAGCGAGTAAAGTTCAATAAACATCAGTCATTTCATAGTGGACGTAGGCAATTCGCCGAACCACTCTAAATCCGTGTGTTTCTATGCATTTTCTTATCTGTTTATTAGTGTGTTTGTTAGATCTGCTTCATTTTACATATATTTTCTTCATTTTATCTCTTCAAACACATCCGAAGAGTGTTGTGCCCAATTTTGGTACAAACAACACCCTTCATCGGTGATACTTTAATGAAAACCTTATCTCCAACTGAGAATTCTTGGTCTTTACGCCTCTTATCTGCATAAATCTTCTGCCTGGACTGAAGTTCCTTCATCCTTTCTCGGATCAACTCAATCTTCTATGTCGCCTCTCTAACCAGATCTGGACCTAAGACCAATCTATCTCCAGCCTCCAACCAACATGTTGGTGATTTGCATGGCCTTCCATACAAAGCTTCAAAAGGCACCATTCCTATACTAGTCTGCTAACTATTGCTATAGGAAAACTCAACCAAATGTAGGTGATCTTTCCAAGATCCACCAAAGTCCAATACACAAGCTCTCAATAAATCCTTGAGTACCTTATTGACTCTCTCTATCTGCCGATCCATCTAAGGGTGATATGCAGTACTCATCTTAAGCTTGGTGCCTAATACATCCTGTGGACTCTTTTAGAATTCACTAGTAAACAAAGCATCTCTGTCATGGATGATACTACTAGGAACTCCATGTAGTATAACTATGTTCTTCAGGAACAACTTAGCTAAAACAGGTAACGCCCTGGTTGACTTAACTGGAATGAAATGGGCTCTCTTGGTCAACCTGTCCACTATAACCCATATACTTTCATTTTCTCTATTTGACCTTGGCAACCCGTAAATAAAATCCATGGATATCAAATCCCATTTCCAAACTGGAATCTCTAAAGGTTGAAGCAATCCACTCGGCTTCTGATGTTCGGCTTTCACTTGTTGAAAGTTTGCACACTGCCTAACCCACAAGCCAACATCCCTCTTCATTCCTTCCCAATAGAAGCTCCTCTTCATATCTTGATACATCTTGGTCTCTCCAGGATAAATTGTAAACTTAGATCGATGACATTCTCCAAGAACCTCTTTCCTTAAGTCCTCAACATTCAGAACACACAACCGTCCCTTCTTTCTCAACCATCCTCTTTGGTCAAGACTAAAATCCTTCAAATCATCGATCTTAGATCCAACTTCAAGCCTTCTAATCTTCTCGACTAATATGGGATCCTCCATCTGCTTAGAAGCAATCCATTCGATCAATACTGGTCGAACTTCTAAACAGGACAATATGGCAGAACTCTGACTAGAACTAGCAGCCGATCTTAACTGCACACTACAAGTAGTCAAAGCTTTTAAATCCTTCCATTCTGCCAACATAGCTAACATCACATTCTGATATCTTATGCTAAGAGCATCCACTACCTTATTTCCTTGCCCAAAAGTATATTCTATACCAAAATCATAAGCAGCCAAAAACTCCAGCCACCTCTACTATCTCATATTTAGCTCCTTCTGAGAGATTAAGTATCTTAAAGACTTAGGATCTGTGTATAGATCGAATCTCTCCCCTAAGAGATAATGTCTCCAAATCTTCAATGCGAAGATCATCGCCGCCAACTCCAAATCATGAGTAGTATATATTGCTTCATGCGGTCTAAGCTGCCATGAAGCATAGGAAAACTTTACTTTCTGAATCAACACATCTCCTAATCTAATTCTGCATGCATCGGTATACACCACCAACCCTTGGTTTTCGTTTGGAACTACTAGCATAGGTGCATTGGTCAACAAATGCTTTAACTTAAGGAATGCTTCCTCACATTTGTCGGATCAGACAAACTTCACATCCTTCCTGGTTAACTTAGTCAAAGGTGCTGTTATCCGCGAGAAATCCTTGACGAATCTCTGGTAATAGCCAGCTAGTCCAAGAAAATTCCTTATCTCGGTCACTGTCTCTGGTCTTCCAATTATTAACAGCTTTGATCTTATTTGGATTGACTAACAAGCTTTTCTCTGAAACCATGTGACAAAGAAACTTAACCTCTTTCTTCCAAGAATAATACTTGGAAAACTTCGCCTTCAGCTGATGCTGCCTTAGCGTCTCAAGCAGTACTCTAAGACGATCCTCATGCTCTCTTTCATCTTTAGAGTACACTAAAATGTCATCTATAAACACCAACACATACCTATCCAAGCACTCTCAGAAAACTCAGTTCATTAAATCCATGAAGAAAGCAGGTGCATTCATTAATCCAAATGGAATTACTAACCACTCATACAAATCATACCTAGTCCAAAATGCTATCAAATGAATACCGTTCTCTGCCACTCTTAACTGATGGAAACATATCGCCAAATCCAACTGGGAAAACACTCTAGCTCCACACAACTAATTAAATAGATCATCAATTCTTGACAAAGGATACTTATTCTTAATCGTTCTTTCGTTCAACTTACGATAGTCGATACACATCCTTAACGACCCATCTGGTTTCTTCATGAACACCGTGGCTGCTCCCCTAGGCGAACTGCTTGGTCTAATAAAATTCCTTCCTTTTAGATCCACTAGCGGCATCTTCAATTCCTTCATCTTGGTCGGTGTCATCCCGCTAGGTGGTCTACTTGCAGGTTCAGCTCCTGGCATAAGATTTATTCGAAACTCAAGAGCTCGTTTTGATGGTTGTCCTATAACTGGCTCAAAGACATCTGCAAGCTCTCTTGCTACACGAACCTAACTTAACTCTTCTCCCACTTCCATAGCACTTAACAAAGCACAACTACTTCAGTTAGAATTCTCCACTGAGAATATGATTCAGTTTTGACTATCAAGGTGTCTTAGTGATATCTCCCCATCCTAGCAAAATATCCTAGCCTCGTACTTATTTAACCAATCCATACCCAAAATGATTCTGAAATCTACGAAATCACATACAGACTACATGCAAACTTATGACCTAACAAGTCTAGTTCTAACTAGTCACATCTCATCTCTAGAGTTGCATGCCCTCCAATTGGATTCACAACCCTTAAGGAAGTAACAAGGTATGTGAGTTCTAAGCATAAACTATCAACCAAAGTATGAGATATAAATGAATGTGATGCACCGGTATAAAATAGTATCCTAACTGGTATACTCTGAATCAAAAGCATACCTTCCATTATAGTCTTCCCTTTTCAGCTGCAGTTGGCCTAGCAGATGATGGTCCAATAGCTAAACCTTTCCCTTGTTTGCCCTGACTGATTTTGGACACTGATTCTTATAATGCCCAACTTGGTCACAGTTAAAGCACTTCACATTTTTCTTATCTGCAGCCTTCTTCCCCTTGCCTAACCAGCACTCATAAGCATAGTGACCTTTCTTATAACACTTGAAGCAAACTAAATCAGCATTTGCCTTCTTGGCATCCTCCCTCTTCTGGGCTCCTTTCTTCTTAAAGAACTTCCTCTTATTCCCTTACGAACCCTGGATTTCAACTAGCTTCTCTCTAGCACAAATAGCAAGCATCTCCTCATGTCGGATTTCCATCTCCACAACTACATTACAAGGATCACGGAGATGTGGCAGGGTTGCCCTAGCAATCTCAGTCCTCAATCCTCGAATGAACCTCTCATTCCTTCCGACGACGGTGTCAATAGTAGCATATCCATAACGGGACAACTCATCAAACTTAGTAGCATACTCAATAACTGACATTTCTCCCTACACTAGATCCATAAACTTCCTCAGTAATGCCGACTTGGCAACCTCGGACAAAAACCTCTGTTCAAATCTCCTTCTAAAATCTGCCCAAGTCAATTCCTCCTTCGAAACTCCAGCAGTAACACTATTCCACCAATGAAGTGCTAACCCTTGTAACTGTCTAGAGGCTAATCTCCTCTTCTGCTCATATCTAAACCCAGATCAGTAAATATTCTCTCACAATGCAATAGCCAATTCTCAACTTCAATAGCATCCTCCATTCCCATGAATGGCTTCCCACCAAGACTGGTGTAATCTTTGCTTATAATAGAATAATTATTCCCAATTGGAGCCACGGGATTAGCTCCTCCAACATTTCCATCAACACCAGCATAAGCTCCAACTTGTAGCATATTGATGAAAAACTGATACATCGCCCCCCGTATCCACTGGTGGATTTCCAACACCCACATTAGCATCTGCATATTGGTTAGCATTAGCCTGTCGAACCGGTTTCTTCTCGGTGGGTCAAACATTTCCGTTGGCTGTGGTGCTTCCTCCACCAAAATTTTCTCTTCCGTTTCCTGCCTACATATCTTCTTTCTCGTAAATCTACACACGAGCCTTAGTAAGATATAGAAGAACAGTCTAAGAGAGAGGGAAATACGTATTTATATATATATCTATATCAAATACAAGTACATTACTATAGCGCTAACCCAAACCCCAATCTTATTTTCTGATTCATTGGATTATATTTGAAAATATTTTAGGTTTAAGTTTCATTTAAGTTTCATAAACCTATGCTCAGATACCAACTTGTAACATTACCTACTTGGAAGCACAAAACTAACGGCTATGGATGCTACAGTCATCCATAGTTATTAATCCTCGGCGACCAAATACAGTAATGTTAGACACATTGATATAACAGAAATACATGAATATGAAAAAAAAATTAAAATCAGCAAACGACTTTCTCATTCCATTTCAAAGCATTTCAAATTCATTACATAATCCCAACTCGAGAACCACGTTCAGAGAAAATATAACAATTACAACACACGCCAAGAGCGACATATGAAGATGCCCCACTTGGATGATTAGAGTATATATCTAGGCAATTATACTACTTTGCCTTTACAACAACATACATCGGAATCAAAATAGAAAATAACTCTAAATAGCAATCATGCATCCTGCACATCTCCGGAAGCTTATTTGTCTAAAAAGGTACCTGAAAACCTCAACTCTCAAACTACTCAAAATCAATTGAGCACCCGAGAGTTTAAGGGGAAAACATAAACTTTGAGTTAGACATAAATCCTAGTATGAATAATAATATACCATCTCAAACCATTTAGATATCTAGTGAGACCACGCCGCTTAGCGGAACGGGTTTTCCCCTCACTAGTATCCTAAAACTTTATAAAACCAAATAATATGCTCCTGCATCCATAATGGTTAAAATATAACATTTCAAAATAATACGATGATATGCAAATAAGTAAATCAATTCTGGATTACCCATCCTTATTCATTTTTGACTATTTGTCTCAGTAATAGTTCCTAGGATCGCTATTAACCTAATAGTTTTCATGGGCTGACTATTAACCAGTTTAACACTTAGGGACTCCATGTCCAGTTTCATAGTTTTCATGGGATCACTAAGAAACTATTGGCCTCTGCCAATAACTTCACTCTTTCATGGGTTCACCCTGAACCTATTGGTGTCTCCAGTAACCTCCCTCTTATCCTAGTTTTCATGGGTTGACTAGGAACCTATTGACTTCTGTTAATAACTTAATTTGGATACAGTTTTCATGGGTTCACTACAAACCTATTGGCCCTTGCCAATAACTCAATCTAATCAGAGTTTTCATGGGTTTACTATGAACCTATTGGCCCTGCCAATAACTTTCATATGCAAAGTTTTTATGGGTTTACTATGAACCTGTCTACCTGACAACTTCTTTAATCAATGTTTTAAGCATCCTACATTCTGGTCTATCTGACCTCCTGGATGCAATTCTACTCATTCAGGAGTTAACTTAATTTATATTCACTATTGGGTCAACCTAGCTGGTCATTCTACACTTTCCCAAAATATAGTAATGGGTCCATTACAATGTGAATATATATATGAAGAAGTAAACTTTAATAACATAAAAATACCAACACCTATGGTTTAATATTCTTGAAATCATTTTATATAAAACTTGGTTAATCCCTTTAACCTACTAGTCAAGGAAAACTTCTTCAAAAACACCATACTTAAAATCATTTCATAACCATTTTATTATGCCATGGTTTTTCTTTAAAATGAGATTGGGTTATTTGTTTTGAAAACTAAGGCATTCTAAACCTTTAAACATTTACTTTCGAAACCATTGAAACTACTTTTCGAAAGCATTAAAATCTTATTTTCAAAACACTAGGCACCTTCCTCTTGAAACACTTTAAAACCTTTCTTTCGAAACCTTTCGAACGTATTAAAGTATTACCATTCAACTATAGAAACTTAGCTTCGAAACCATTTGAAAGTACCCCTTTCGAAACCATTGGGTTTATCTTTAAAATGTCTTTTAGGTCAAAGTGAATATATATACCAAAGTACCCCTTTTGAAACCATTATTTATCATATAAAAGTGTTTGGGGAAAACTTGATGGCGTTGGAACCATCCTTTCGAAAGCTTAATCCTTATAAGTAAAACGTTTGAAGGTTAGCTTCAAAAACCCATTCGAAACCATTACCTTCGAAATAATTAACCCCTTTTGAAAGCTTTAGGAAGTGGCTCTTATTTACAAAACAAAGGCTACCTTTCGAAAGCATTGATATCTTTATCCTTCGAAAGGCATAAGGTCGGCAGATGGGTTTCGGCTAGGTCGAAACTACCCCTTTTGAAATCATCAGTTTGGAAACTAAGTAACTCATTCGAAAGCTATAATTCAAACAATAAGGCGGCAAACCCCTTTCGAAAACTATTCAAAAGATCCCTTCGAAAGCATATATATCAACACCTTCGAAAGCATTTAGTAAACAAGCAAGCGCATTTCTTTAGAAAATAAAACGAAGGTTTCATTTCGTCAAAAGCTATGTTTCGACACCATACCTTCCACCTTTCTCCAATTCAATATGTACCAATGTTGATACCTTGTGTATTGGTTTCGGCTTCGTGGGGCTTCCACTTGATTGAAGGCGGAAGCTATGAGTTGAAAGGTGCTTTTAAAAGAGGCAAAACCCGCTTTTCTGGGTAAAAGCTGATTAATGCCAATAAAAGCAATACCTTTATAACTAACTTCCCTATTTGTAAACATTTAATTGGTTGCCTTAAACTTTTCAAATTATTTTCCAAATAAAACTGCCATGTAATTTCAGATCTAAATCAAGATTAATTTAACAAATAAACCCTTCCATTAAGCAAAACAATTAAATCATTTAGGTCCTCCTTTCAAAATAATTTAATTCTCATAGTAAATCACTTTGGAAAAATCCCCAAAAATCACATAAATTCACTTTTAATATGTTATCAAACATATCTAAATTTCAGCCCTAAATTCTCAATATAATTTCCGAAATAATTTTCTAAACCCAATTAACCATATTTTCCTTTGAAAATTCATAATAAATTCTTCATAACTTGGAAAATCATGAAAATTAAATCACAACTCCTAAATAATGTTTTACATAACATATAATTTTCTCATGGCATTCAAAATCAATTATAATCGGATTTACCCTTAAAATCGTATAAAATCATAATTAAACAATTTTGTTTAAATCAAACATGTTATAGTCCAAGCATATCATCATCCAAATCATCATTAAAGTGGATTTAGTCTTAAACCCAAAAACCAATGATCATAAAGCCAAAATAGAGATGATATAGATTATTATCCATCTTGATTAGGATAAGGAGATTAGATTGAGATTAATTTTCCCTAGCTTGAATTCTTAGCTTTAGGTTGAATTTTCTCCTCTTTTCTTCTAGTAATGGTCGGCTCCTCTTTCTTTTATTTACGTTTTGTGTTTTGAGAAAAATGAATGTGAATGGTATATGGAACGAGAGTATAAGGGTAATGGAAATATAGTGCTGCAATTTACCCTAATACCCTTGTGTTTATTAATTAACATTTAGAACCATTTGTAGCCCATTTATATAATTAAGCTTGGCCTCTAATTTATTTTCAAATCTCAATCCCCTTATCACTTTAATATTTACATTATTTTATTTAATTTATCTAATTAAATCTTCTGAATAATGTTATAAAAAATTAGGGGTGATACGCTGAGGTTATTTTACATGTTGATATTCTGACTGTATGTGCTTTGTGGACTACGAAATGGAGATGGCGTCGATAATAATGGAAAGTATTTATTTTGTCTCCACTGGGCCTCGGTTGTTTTGGACATTAATGAGGTACTTGTAATATGAGTTGTATATATGAGGTGATGTATCAGAATTTTGGATATGATATAAAAAATTTAATTTTTATTCACTCTGATTTTGTTAGTCGGGGAATTTTCATTTGTGTCTCTAATACCATATTATTCAATCCAGGCAACTCGTATATGTTGCTTTGTGTCGAGATGGGACATGTATTATTTAAGACGTGTTCAGGTATTACATGTTGACCCAAAGTAGCATGTATGAGAGATCTCCCCTTTTGTGCCCTTTGATTCGAGCTATTTGGCGATAATATCCCTTTAATAATTCGATCACTAGAGCCAGGGTGTTATAGCATGGTTATGTAATGCATCTCTAGTTAGATTATCAAAAGGAGTTTACCATCTAATAGCTCGAATCATCGGGCACAAAATAAGCGATTTCTCCTATACACTATTTTGGATCAACACGGATACATTTCAATATCTTAATTAATCTAAAATAATACATATCTCATCTCAACATAAGCTAATGTACATGAGTTCAATAATTTAATAACTCATATATCAAGAACACATATAAGTAAATGATGACACATACATCGATATCATAGTGGAAATGGTAAACGCACACACGCATGCACACACATAGATATGTATCAAAATATGTCTAATACATGGACTATTCAAAACACATCATCTGAACTCTGGATACTTTGTACAACCCAAAAATAGCCTACTTCTAATGTCTGTGTAACGATTCTTCTTGCATCTAATCTTTAAACATGTCTATAGCTTCTAACATCATCTCCATTCCATCATTCTTCTAAATAACTAGAACAATGCTGTGAGTCTTGAATTCAAGGCAATTGTCGCTAACTTCAAACTTAGTAGTACTCCAAACTTAATATAAATTTCCTATAGATTGCCCAATAAACAAAATAGATTGAAGTCCATAGTTAGTTATCCTAAAAACACAATGCTAATACCTCAAATATTGATTTTGATGATAACAACCATATAAATATTATTGCTAACATTTTTTCGAGTTATGCAATACTTTTAGACATATTATAAAGACATTTACAGAGGTAAACATGTACTCAATGGAGACAAATGAATTATAAGTGAAGATTAATCAAAGCAAATGGAAGAACAAAACTGAGTGAAGTAGAAATGCAAATGCTGAAAGGATAGAGGTTTTCGAAGCGATGATTAGTTGGTTAAATCTTAGAATCTTTGTTAAAGACCTCATGACTATTATATTTGAAGATCATCAACCATTGACCTCAAAAGAATCACAAAATATCCACTAATATGAGGTACTTTGATACTTGAAAATCTGAAACACTTTATTGGAGTTCCTGATTTTTTAAACACACATATGTCGACATATGCCTTTCATGTATGTTGACATACTAGCCGACACGTTGATATATGCCTTCCATGTATGTCAACATACTAGCCATTTTTTAATTTTTAAAAATCCAAATGAGGGGATTTTCTCGCCACCTCTTCAACAAAAAACATGTCTCTTCAACCATTACTTAAAGGCTTTGGAAAATGAAATTTCATAACAACAATTCTCATTTTCTCTTACTCTTTCATATCCATACGTTTGTGAGACAAATCCATTGCATACTCTTCAATTCTCTTTGCAAATCCATACTCTTTCACTCTAATTTTTCAAGGGTTTGCAAACCATACAATATCATGGGGTTTGTACCTGAATTCATATCATTCTCTCTTTGATTTTATCTTATTCCTCAAAGAATTCAAAGATATATTGCTACTGGAGGTCTATAGGATAATTGTAATGAATCCGTATTTGTATTGAAGATATGACTACTTGCCATACTCTACTATTGTTTGTAAAGAGAAGAAGGTGTTATTGTAGCTTATGAAATCAAGAGGCAGTTCTTGTAGCCCGATAAATCAAGAGGGTGCATCTTGTAGCCTATGAAATCAAGAATGTAAAGGTGTTCTTGCCACCCATGGAAAGTAAGCGGTTATAGAGAAATTTTGTATGATGCAGCACAGGACTAGATGCAGGATTGGTCAATTCGAACGAGTATAAAAATCTTGGTGTTATTTACTTTACTGTATTTTACTTTATTATTTACTATTCTGTGATTATTGGTTTCTATTTGCAATTTGATTTGATATAGTTTTAAATTTTTAAATAAGTTTTAAATAGTTTAAATACACACTTCACCCCTTCTAGTGTTCAAATAGCGTTAATATCCATTTCACTTTGTGTTATGGCCAACTCGTCAACCACATTTGGTATCAGAGCATGAGTTTTCAAAAATTCATAACTTGGTTTTTGAAAAGTATAAATGGCTATTGACACTAGTAACACTTTTTTTAACACTTTTATAGAAGGACAATCTACTACTAGATCCCACTTCTTAATGGTAGCAATTATGCTTATTGGACTTGTAGGATGAAAATTTATTTACAATTTAATACCCAAACTGAGTACACCGAGCCCTAACTGAATATGCAAAATGGACAGCTGACCAAAACACTCTAGCACTTAATAACTCAAAGGCCATGAATATTTTATTTTGTGTCTTAGATAAAAATGAATTTAATCGGGTCTTTATTTGTAAGTTTGCATATGAAATTTGGATAACACTGCAACTAACGCATGAGGGCACTAGTAAAATAAAACAAACTAAGATTTCTATGTTAACTAACTAGTTTCAACTTTTTAAAAGAAACCAAATGAGTCTGTTTCTAATATATGTTCTAGATTTTAGGATATATTACATATATTAATATCATTAGGAAAGAATGTTATTGAAGAGGACCAAGTCATAAGATCTTAAATTCACTTTCAAGTGAATGAGATCAGAAGACTTTGACAATTGAAGATGACAATGATAATAGTGCTATTAAAATATAAGATTTAATTTGTAATCTAATGTCCTATGAAGTAAAATTGCAAGTTATAAAAGTGAATCAAGCAAATGAGAAGAAATCACTAGTACTCAATGCTACAAATGACAATAATGAACCAGATGACGACAATGAGGAAATCGATTTCATGACCTATAAGAAATTCTTGAAATATAGGAAGATAAACAAACTTCGAAAAACTAACAACTATAATTCTAGAAATGGAAATGTTTTTAAGTGTTTCAAATGTAATAAACCTGATCATTTTGAAAAGAGATTGTCCAAACATAAAGAAATCAAAGTACTCTTCAAACACTTTCAACAAAAATGGAATAGGTTTTCAATGCAACATGGGATGATTCAGATACATCAAATGATAGTGATTCAGAAACTGAAATTGTCAACACATGCTTCATGGCAAAGGATGAATAGGTATGGAATCCAAATAAAGAAATTATGAATTTTTAAATGATATGTATAAGGGATATAAAATGCTTAGAAAAGAGTACAAGATTAGTTTAGCAGAGATAGATAGATTAAAAAGTTTAACGAAATGTTCACGGAAGAAAAACAATGTCTAGAAGATGAAATTGAAAGACTTAATGATGGAAAAGATCTTGAAAGTTTTGAAAAACTAAAAATGAACCCTTAAGATCAGAAAATCTTTCAATAAAATCAGATATCACCGATCTAAATGACAAAATAACATCTTTGGACTATATTATTCTTAACTGCAATAAGGATTTTGATAAAAAGGAAACTGGTATTGATAAATTTAACAAAGGGAAAAATAATCAAGATTTTTTTATCTACATCTAAACCCACTAGCAACAAACATGGACTTGGATATACCCCTGAGCCCAAATCAAAGAAAAATAGTACTTAAAGTGCTAAATTTGTTAAGGCTACCAAATTCAAACCAAAACCTAGAAAATTAGTTAAAACCTCCAAATAAGTTCATTAATTTATAGGTTCTTATAAGGTTAGACAATAATGAGAAAGAAAAATATACTGATAATTTTATTAATAAAGTTTATTTGTCTGATAATTATATTTTAAAAGGGCATTCAAACTCTTTATGGGTTTGGCTTCACAAAACTTAACACCATGGACCCCAAAATAAAATAGGGTACCGGTGCACATATTTTATATTTTTTAGGTACCAAATAATGGATACCGCACAATGGATGTTCATAGCATATGACAAGAAATCCATAGATACCGAGCAACATTATATACAAAGATGGTGAGATTGTGAACTTTGGATATAATTCAAAAGGATATGTTATTGGCATCGGCAATGTTGGTAACTCTAAAACTCCTCTCGTTTTAAATATTTTACTTGATAAACTTATTTCATGATTTGTATTGATTTTGATTCCCCTCAAGAGTTCCATTTATATACAATTATATATATATATATATCCACAAACTATATACATATTGTCTAGTTATGCTTACAATTCTTTTTCACCCTTTTTGTTGATTGACAAAGGGAGAGAAAATGTATAAATATACTAGGAAAAATGACAGAAGAGTGCGTAAAGTTAGGGGGGTTCAAATATAAAAATATTATATTTTATTTCCCAAATATTCATATGGTTGTCATCATCAAAAAGGAGGAGATTGTTAATACATCACATATTGATTTTGATCGCAACAACCATATAAATATTACTACTAACATTTCTTCGAGTTGTGTAGTTCTTTCAGATATATTATGGAGAAATTTACAGAGATAAACAAGAACTCAGTGAAAGCAAATGAATTATACATGAAGATTAATCGAAGCAAATGAAAGAAAAAAAACTGATTGAAGAAGAAATGCAAATGCTGAAAGGATAGAGGTATTTGAAGTGATAAGTGGTTGGTTGAATCTTGGAATCTTTGTTAAAGACCCCATGAAAATTATACTTGAAGATCATCAACCATTGACCTCAATTGAATCACAAAATATCCTCAAATATGAGGTACTTTGATATTTGAAAACCCGCAACACTTTATTAGTGTTTTTGATTTTTTAAACATACATATGTTGGCATATGCCTTCCATGTATGTCAACATACTAGCCTATATGTTGGCATATGCCTTCCATGTATGTCGGCATAATAGCCGTTTTTCAGTTTTCTTAAATTCAAATGAAGGGATTTTCTTGTCACCTCTTAAACAAAAGACATATCTCTTCAACCACTATTTAAAGGCTTTGGAAAATGAATTTTCATAACAATAATTCTCATTTTCTCATACTCTTTCATATCCATACATTTGTAAGAGAAATCCATTGCATACTATTTAATTCTCTTTGCAAATCCATACTCTTTCACTCCAATTCTTCAAGGATTTGCAAACCATACAATATCATAGACTTTGTACCTGAATTTATATCATTCTCTCTTTGATTTCATCCTATTCCTCTAAGAATTCAAAGATATATTACTACTGGAGGTTTATAGGATCATTGTACCGAATCTGCAAGAATATGTATTGAAAATATGACTACTTGCCATACTCTACTATTGTTTGTAAAGAGAAGAAGGTGTTCTTTTAGCTTGTGAAATCAAGAGGGTGTTCTTGTAGCCCGATAAATCAAGAGTGTGCATCTTGTAGCTATGAAATTAAGGTTGTAAAGGTGTTCTTGCCACCCGTGGAAAGCAAGTGGTTATAGTGAAATTCTGTATGGTGCAGTACAAGACTTGATATAGGATTGGTCAATCCAAACCGATATAGAAATCCTGGTGTTATTTACTTTACTATTAACTTATTATGTGATTATTGGTTTCTGTTTGCAACTTGATTAGATATAGTTTTAAATTCATAAGTAAGTTTTAAATAGTTTAAATACACACTTCACCCTCTCTAGTGTTCATATAGCCTTAAGATCCATTCCCATTATGTTATAGACAACCCAACATCCATACACAATACTTCAATCTGACCCATGACATTGTTATATACATAACAAACCTTGAGTCAGGCTAGAAATCTAGCTATGAGTGATAAAATCATAAACAATAAATGTGCAATGTTAGGTTCAAAGGTGACAATTTCAAACGAACAAATGTTATTCACACCATACCAAATCCTGCTCACAATTTATCAAAATGGTTTTAACACACGTGTCATGGTTTTATTCATCATGACTTATAGCTGCAACTCTAGTAAGCTAGGATAGCATGATCTATCCATATTATATGAGCTGGATTTTGTTATATGAGTATAAGACATCATTTCAAATCGAATATTTTACGAGGTCGGCATTATCTAATTTTACGTATGAGAAGGCTATATCATCTTCTCATCTCTAAGTCCCAGAAGGATTTTAGATTGGTAAATATCCTTAGTGAATTTACCCTCTACATAGACTATCTATCTCGGTAAGTCATCATAGTCATTTTCACCCGTATACTTTAAATTGATTGTGGTGGCCCCCACACGATCCCTTTGTTGCCTACTCTTTTGGTAACTAAAAATGTGATAAATCTTTTAGTGCTATAGTCCACTTTCAATATCCTTCCGGTGGCTCTATTTCTCTTCATTTGCACAACGTCTTCGACAATTTTCAATAACTTCCTATGCACAAGCAACAAATCGTTAGGACATTATGATAAAGGACAAGGTCATCATGATTCGGGTTACGATCTTTGAATCAGTCGTTGGGATGGATACTAGCAGCCTATACCTCATATCATTCTCGTCAGATGTTAAATTCCAACTTTAAAAAATATTTGGTTACCTAAACATTATTTTTTCCCAATTGATGTCATATCCTAAATAAATGTCGTGTATGTGCATAACAGAATATTAATGACCAAATCATGGAAACAAATATTACAAAACACAAATTCATATCAATATCAATGGGGTATAATAATATCATGGGTGAAGTACATATCATAATCCTATACCTTTATTTCTAAAATAAAAAAAAATTATTTAAAAGCCACCCATGTTTATTCAAAGCATACATTTCGTCCGTTCAAATTCAATTAAGCAAGTATTCATCATTGACTATAACATGAGTATACTAGCATAGCATAGGTAACCAACAATCAATAGCTTCAACCAAACTCAAACAAACTTACTGTTTATCCAATTTAAGCTCATACTTTACGTTTTATAAAATATACTCATGTTTTCCAAAATATATAAAATACACTTGCTTTTTTTTCTTTAGAAAATCATGCTACAGTCCTTTTAAATTTAACCAAATAATAGTCAATACCATTTGGTATTTAAATCAAAGTCATATATTTTATTTGCATATAAAATGAATTCCCAATAATAGTGATGTGATGCCTCAGCTCTAGCGACCAAAATATCAGAGGGAGTTCACCGCTTGATATCTCAGATCAAAGGGTATGGAAGGAGTGATCTGCCGTATACACTACTTTGAGTTAGCATAAATAATTTTTGTACCTAAATACATCTGAAATAATACGTTTCATGTCTCGACCTAGAGTAATGTACACGAGTTTCGAATTGAGTAACTCATATATCAGGAACACATATAAATAAATGATGACATAAGTATTGATATCATAATTGAAATGGTTATATATATATATATATATATATATATATATATGTACACACACTCAAAATATGTCAGATACGTAGATAACTTAAAATACATCACATTGAATTCTGTATAATCAAAACACCGTCCACTTCTAATGTCCATGTAGCGACTCATCCTACAACCAACCTTAACAAACGTCTACAACTTCTAGAATCAAATCTAAATTCCTTCATCCTTCTGAGTGAATCGAATAGTGCTGAGGATCTTGACTTCCTAGCAATGGTTGGTAAACCCAAATATAATAGTACTCCAATACATAATATATACTACATATAACCTCCTCTATGGATTGCATAATAAACAAGACCGATCGACGTCTGTAGACATCTATCCCGAAAACAAAACACCTCAGTCTGACTCGAGGCGTTGTCACATACATAACAAACCTCAAGTCAGGCTTGAAATCTGGCTGTGAGTATAAGAAAATCATAAACAATAAACGTGCAATGTCGGGTTTAAAGGTGACATTGTCAAATACATAGATGTTACTCACATCATACAAAATCCCACTCACAATTTATCAAAATGGTTTTAACACATGTGTCATGGCTCTATTCATTGTGACTCACAACTGTAACTCTATTCGGTTAGGATATCACAATCTATCCATTTATATAAGTTGATTTTTGCTGTATAAGTTCGAAATATCATTCAAAAGTATCATTTTACAAGGTAAATATTTCTTATTATTAACAAACAGAAGTTATAATAAATAAATACAATAGTTAAAATAAAATTTTCCTTATTATTAACAAAAAAATATGTTTAAAAATATAGAGATCATTATTAGAGAGAGGTGCCAAATTAAGTGATGTAGAAGAAGAAAATCGATGCTTAAAGGGATATGTCAGTAAACTGGAGAAGAAACTTAGAAAACTCACTGATGCATTTGTGTAACAGTTTCTATGTGCAAACAGTTCTTCTTCTTTTGATGATGATTGGTTAGTTTGCAAAGGTTTAGTTAGTATTGTTATTTTTTTTATATCTATGCTTAGATATTCATGTAGACATTTGTGTATTTTGGATATTTGTGATGTAGGATGGATATTAGTATGTGGACATTTGAGTTTGCAGTGATGGATTTGTGCATATTGATATTTATGATGTCAGATATGTGTTGTTATATATTGAAGTTTGAGTTTGGATATGTTGGTGATGATTTGTTTATGTTTATTTGATTAAATGTTGTTTATATATGAAATTGTAACTAAAGTGAGAAAGAAATTAGAAATGCTTCAGCAACGATGTCGGCACGACATTGGAAAATTCAATTTTAGCATTTTAATTTAGTATCGGTGAAGCATTGACAAGGTGTCAACAAGTAGATTTTATTGGTGTCAGCATGTTATACATATAGTGTAACAACCCTTTTGTTAATTACCTAATTAATTAAATTTAGTTAAAGGATAATTAATTTATAATTGTAATTTGTGAAGTTTAATTGTGGAATTAAATTTAGTGTTGAGAATAATTGATCAGATTTAATTAAGAAATGAGTTTCATTTCTTAATTAAGATTTCAATTTTAATTTTTTTTTGAAATATTACTAAATGAATTATTTAATTTTGGTAGTTAGAGTAAAATGTCGATATTGTGATTCATTGTTAAAATGAGGACTTTTAATTTGAGATTTGGTTTAAATAAAACTGAGAAATCAATTTTTATTTAGTTTAGTGTAATATAGTGTTAAAAGAAGTAATAAAACATAATAGGATTAGTAACACTTTTCTCATAGAAGAATTTGCAACATCTTACTTATTGGATCCTTACCAAACCCTATTTGGACCAAATAGAAGCTAGTGTAAGAAGAAAATAAAACTTAGGTTCATTTTCTTTCCATTCTATTCTCAGTTCAAAAACCAAAAAACTAAAATATTCTAATTATCAAACCCTAGCTCATAAATTATCTCAAATCTAATGAAAATCATAGGGCTTTTATTCAATAAATATAGAAATCAATCCTATGTAATCTTCTCTATCCTTTAATGGGTTTAATTCATTGATTAATTACAGTTTTGGTCTAGGGTTGTGATCTTTTCTCTTTCAATTTCTGAGTTTAACCTATGTCAAATTGATGAGAGATGCTAGCTTAGGAGAATTTGGTTTTCTAGCATTAATTCAAGCTCATAAAGGTAAGTTGACCCTCACATATCTATCTCTAAATTTGTGGTTTGCATGTATTTGTTGTGTGATAAGTGATTGTAAATTTGCATGTATTAGCTACAAGTTTTCTTTTAGTCACATTTCAAAATTTTGCTGTTTAATGGGTCGAAATTGAGTTTGAAACGGATGGTGTAGCTCTGCTCTATGCAATTTTTTTAGTTGAAACCTGATATTAAAATCACCATAATGTTTGATTGATAGATCAAAATTGAGTGTGGTTTTTTGTAGTCGAAAGATACTTTTATAATGAAAAACTATTATGTTTATCACATTTTGTGAATCTGCGGTTTACAGAGAGAAATTTGGATTTGAAGAAGAGATAACCTCTAAGTACTGTGTTTTTAAAATTTTCTTTGAAACATAGAAATTTTTTTGGTCATAACATTTTCATTACTAATCGGAATTCAATAATTATTGAAGTTCATGAAAGCTATGATTGTATGCTATAACTTTTATGTTTTGTGTTTTACAAAATTTTGAAGTTTAAATGGTCAAAAACTCGTTTCTTTGTCACTGGCCTATCAATGAAAAATAATGTTAATAAACTTAAATATGAGAAATTGTTTTGATCATAAATTTTTATTTACTTATCGGAATTCGATGATTTTTGATGTTCCGGAAAGAATAGACTTTGTGCTACAACTTTGATGATTTTATTTTTGCATAATTTTGAAGTTTAGATGGTCAAAATTTTGTTTCCTTGTTGCTGCCCTGTCAATGAAAGATAAAGTTAATAAATTTAAATCTGAAAATTATTTCGATCATAACTTTCGAACCGTAAATCCAAATTAGATGATATTTCTCTTGTTTGAATATGAGGATTTTATCTACAACTTTCATGTTTTAAGTTTTGTAAAATTATGATACATAGGTGGTCGAAACAACATATCTTTAAACCATAAATATGAGTTAAATGAAATAAATAGATAAGCTTCGTATACAAGTATTTTTATGAAAAAGTAATGAAATGTGGCTATAAAATATGGTTTTGTGAATAATATAACATATGGAAATTTGAGACAACTTTGTGTATATAAGTAAAATCTTGGAACAATTCAGAGTTATGTAATATTTTAGAAAATCTGTGATTTTTTTTATAAAAGTTAAATAATGAACGGATTTATGGAAAATTATAATAAGTGTTTTAAATAATAAACTCAAAAGAGAAAAATATTTTGAGAACCTTAATTCTATAGTTTGAGGAGTACTAATAATCGACTTTGTGTCATCGATTGGTTTAAATGCTTTCGAATAACGCTTCGTCGAATATGGTATAACTCATTGAATAGAATGTTTGAGTGGAACTTGCTAGCCCATTAGCGAATACTCAAATTTCACCGGGTAGTATGGGATGCCTTTGTTAAATTCGTGTGATTGCTATTAAGAAGCATTTTACACTTTAGAGTTGTATTCTCTTATTGTGTGTGACAAGTGGTTACTAGATCCTTAAGAGAATGTAGTTTAGGTTTTCCTGTGGTATCTGTAATAAGTGATATTTACTAGCTTTTAGTAAATACTTGGATTTCACCATACGATATGGGACGTATTGGTTAAGTTCTAATGATCACTTAAGGTGATAGTATTTGTCACTTTAGAGTTTACTCTTATTTGGTGTGCGGCAAGTGGCTGCTAGATCCTCAAGAAGTTTATTCCTGGATTTCTTTTCGAATATAATAACATAATAATATTAAATAAATGTAGAGTTATTGAGTCATGGTTTCTACAATCACCTTAATCGATATGGACTATCCTTGAGATCATTCTATGATTCTGTGTTCCCGGTCTGAGTATGATCCTTAGTATCAGATCGGTTCGAGTGATACCAATTTGTTTGTTTGTTGGCCACGGGTTTTGAGTACAATCATTGCGATTATTTTAGACGATTATTACGTTCGATTTGGATTAAGATCTCTTGGATTCTGGATATTTGGATTCTGTGACTATTCTGTGTTTGTAAAATAAATATATATTCTTGTGTCTTGTGTTCATGAAATAAATAAATATTCCTGTGTGATGTGTTTGTGAAATAAATATATGTTCTTGTGTCTTGTGATGGATGTTAAGTTAATTCTGCTATTTTGTGTTTAGTGACTAGTTCGTGTTTGTGACTTAAACTTATAACCCTGTTCTGAGTTAATCATTGATATTTGTGTGCTTAGAGATTTGTGTTATGTTATGTGAATTCAGTGTTTAGTGACTAATATGTGTTCATGACTTAAATGTATAACCATGTGCCTTATGATGAACTCTTAGTTAAATTAATTCCCATGACTCATTATTTCATGGACATCTGTATTTACTTATATGTTGTTTATTCTTGTGTTATATTCTATTCTCACCCTATTGGATATCTAGAGATAATGTGACGACCCGCAAATCCGTACCCTTTGAACCGATAATAAACCACACATGTCCGACCCAAAAGGCACAAAATGATGGAAAGTAATGAGAAAGAAGAGAGAGGGTGAAAAGAAAGAAAGAAGAGAGAAGAAGAGAAGACAAGAAAGAGAGAAGAAGAGAACCAAATAGAACAATATAGAATCTCCCATCGTAGCGGAAAAACATATAATATAGATGAATACTCTTTACAAAAGAGAAACTATAATATACATACATCAATCAGAGTACAACAATCAATCACTAATCATCAGTCTGGACAATTATAATAACCTGTCCTTACAATTGCTGATAATTAAATAACAAAACAACGGAAAAATAAAGAAATACGTGTATACGACATGAAGATCTCCAGCTCATCTGCTGAAGCTCCAAAAGCACCAAATCTGAACCAATAAATATACTCGATCAGACATGAGTATTGAAAGGGAAGAATGCCCGAATCAGTAATTTAAACCAACGTGAGAAAAACACATCTCAACTGAATTTATGTTAAAGTTATAAAGACGTTCTTTTATCAAAACAAAGGTATCTCGTAAGACACGCCCACACATAAACACAGACGAGTTTTTACCTTACGATAACCAAAACCTTTCATATCAAATCATGTTATATTATACTAGTGCCTAGTATACAAATAATAATTAAAATACCCGAAATTGTTACCATTATTAAATTCCAGCATACTAGGTTCTACACACAAAATGGCAGGCACGTAGTGGAGAATGGATTCCATACAAATGACCAGGTGAAGGGACTACCTTTCGATGGGTACACCTCTAGATGGATGTCCCGAGGATCCATCACAAAGATCCTCTACCAACATAAGACCTACCTACCTCTATAACTAGATAGTACCGAATATGTCATCCCCCGGTCATTACCGACCTTTATCCGAGGGCCCTCATAGCATACATCCACAATGATTTAAATCCCGACCTTTAACTTGATAGAGGAATGGATGACCGTCCAGGAGAGCAGATTTCAGGATTCCCTAACGAACTCGGGTGGCAGATCGGAGGAAACAGACAAGGACTGCAGCTTGACGACAGCGACAGATTGGCGGAGACGGTCAGATGAGCCATGAGAGGCGGATTAGTGAATAGAGATCTGGAAGATGTTAACAGGAGCCCCTTCGCTCCTGCAATTAGGCAGGCCAGGAATCCACCAGAGTTCAAGCTACCGACATTGGAGATGTATGATGGAAGGACAGACCCTGGTGTTTATCTGACGAGGTATATGAGGCATATGGAAGTACTGGGGGGCATCAGAGGAGATCATGGCCCGATGTTTCCCAATGTATCTGACGGACATAGCAGCATTATGGTTTAGACAATTGGAGAGCAGTTCGATTGGAACGTGGTCCGAGTTGACTGAAAAGTTTATAAGGAAGTTCAGGGTTCACATCTCAAGGCCCAAGAATGTGATGAGTCTGACGACACTGAAGTAGAAGACCAGAGGTCTTTAAGGAATTTCTTAACACGATTCAATGCAACAACGACATCAGTGGATCGGCCAGATCCATCCAGGGTTCTAATGGCAGCTGTATCTGGCATAGCTAATGGCTCAAAATTCAAGAATTCGCTGACGAGGGATCCACCTATGGACTTAGGATAGTTTTATCATGAGGAAGAAAGGTTTTTGCGACAAGTGGATGCAAATGCTGAAAGAGAGGAAGGAGAGAGGATTGATGTTTATGCAGTCAAAAGCGGAGATCCGCCCGTAAAGGATTCAGGCAAGAAGAAAGGGAAACGAAAAGCAAAGGACAATTGTGATGAGGCAAAGCAGCCGCGAAAGGAGCCGAGATTCACCTCTTATTCAGAGCTAAGCGAGACATTAGAGCGAATCTACTAAGACACTAGGGGGCAGGTTCCCTACCGGAGGCCAATGAGGAGGGATCCAACCAAGAATGAGAGGAAATCAGACAAGTACTACCTATTCCACAAGCTAAGCGACCATAGTACAAATGATTGCAGGCATTTGAGGGATGAGATATTAGGGCATATTCGGAACGACATGCTATCACAGTACGTGAGAAGGCGAGCAGCAACGGTAGAACAAGAACGACCACCATCTGCATCAACTGGGGACGGCTTAGGATCGAGGCATCATCTTGTCATCAACTGATTGAAATAATGACGAATAAGTCGCAAACTCCACACTAGTGCGGTTAAGTCGCTTACACATGTACATGATCACGAACGGTCCTTAGGCGTGCTCTGAGACGACTATCAACCGCATTAGTGTAGTTATCTGCACTTTGACGTCTCTACTTTGCTTTTGTTTTCTATTCTTTGCATCTGTACTTGATTTGGTTGAACATTTTGGTTGTAAGACTCATTTTGAATGTAAATCTGGTATTTGTAATTCCATAACGGCTAAGTCACTTACACATGTACGGGATCGCGAACGGTCCTCAGGCATGCTCTGAGATTGCGATAACCGCCATAACAAACAATTCGGAAACTCACTCGAACGTGAAATCCAACATTAATGATACTAAGTCCCCTCCGGGCACACACAACTCGCCACGAACGGCACCAACCGCTAACGGTCACAATTCGCCTTGAACGACACCCGACCTTGAAAGGTCACAGTTTGCCTCGAAAGGCACCCGACTGCGAACGGTCACCATTCGCCACGAACGGCACCCCAACCGCGAATGGTCACAACTCGCCTCGAACGGCATCCGACCTCAAACAGTCACATACCGCCTCGAACGGCATACGATCATGAACGATCACTATTCACAGTTTGGTAAGATTATCAACCTCTTTACAGGACATTATCAGGATACGAACATCCATATTATCGAACTACAAAACACACCTTCCTATCACAAGGCATGTTTTGGGGGGAAAGTGTTATCCCGCCTTTTGGCAAGGCCGTGACACCAAAGTATTGACTGAAAACGGAAGATAATCAGTCTCGACGACCGATTACCTACAAAGTTCACTATGGATGCTGGTAAATTTTGTCCGAGTCCGGATCGAGCTACAATTAACATGACACGACAATCAAAGCTATGAGAGCCAACATTTCAAATTTCAAGTCAACCGGAGTTCATATGCTCAAGATATGATCGATGCATATCTAGCAATGCTTTCATTCGTATCCGTCATTCCACCTCCTTCGTATCGGTTTCATTCGAATCCATCAGGTATACATCGGTTTGTATCCATCAAGTGTACATCGGTTTGTATCCATTCACATATCGTTCGTATCCATCCCACAAGCACCAATTCATATCTATCATGTCTTCCCCACTTCGTATCCATCGTACTAGTTCCACTTCGTATCCATCATGTCCGCTCTGTTTTGTATCCATCATCTGAAGATGTTTCATATCGCTTTGATACAAAACAACACCTAAAAACATAACTACTCGATGATCGATACAAAGAGAGTCGGGCTATACCAAATATTGATACGAAATGAAACCAATAACATCGATACAAAGTAGAGCACAGAACATCGATACGAAAAGCGTTGCCTAGATCGACGAAGAGAGCACGTTCAAGTCAAAGACTTGGTCACTCGGCATTAAAAGTGGATCGACCCTAAAAGTTGGCGCCACGTCATCAGTCATCACGTGCCTAGAAGCGATGCGAACAGAAGCAATGCGAACTCGACAGCCTGTAACAAATTCAAACTTGCATCGGTTATAACTCAAAATCTACAAGTCCAAATGCTACCAAATTTTCACAAGAGCTTGCGTACGACCTCAGGAATGTTCATGATCGATCTTGGCTCGATTGGGCAAGATTTGGATCGATACGAATCTCATTCGTATCAATCATGGATTGAGTCGAAACGACCAGGGATCGATCACGTGGGCCCACCCGCGCGATGGAAGCAGTCTTCCGAAGTTTGAGACAGATTATTTCTGCCTACACCTATAAATTGCAGTCCAAGAGCTTCAGAAAAGGGATCTTTTTGGCTCTTCAACGCTGTTATTCTGCTGAACTCCACTGTAACTCGGATACTATCAATTGGACTCTTGTAAATCAGTAGAGAATCATCAATAAAACATCAACTCTTCAAAGTGGTGTAGGCTGCAGTGCCGAACTACTATAAATCTTGTCTTTCTACTGCTTTCCTTTTAATTTTTTGAGTGTTCTTCATATTTAATTCTATTACATACAATCTATCTGTGATTTGTGACTGTGATTTGGTGCTCTCATATGCAATTGGGTGTTTGTCACCATTTTTGGCGCAAACACCATTTAAACTCCATTTTATAATATCACTTTCCAAAACATTCATTTAAAGAATAATTCTCTTTAAAAACATGAATATATTTCCTTTTTATAAAAATCCATATTTAGCTTATCAAATTAAATTGATTTCACATTTATAAAATAGTGTTTATAATTCACATTTCTATTTTATAAAAACTTCCATTTATAAAATTCCTTTATTAACCAATTTCCAGTTTATCTCATTTATATATCAAAATCCCATTATAAGTTTATTTACTTATAAATCTCTTTATTTACAAATTCATTCTTTTGTGATCTCATTATTTATAAAGTCCATTATAAATTCAATTCGAAATTTCAATTACAAATCCATATACAAAAATTGATTTTAAATCCATTTCTAATATTTATAAGACATCGTTTATAAAAATCCATTTCATTAAATCTCTTTATTAGTAGCATTCCTTTTAAACTTTCATTTTATCACTTATAAAACTCGCTTATAATTCCATTACTTTTATTTATAAAATATCAATTTCATAAATCTTATATATAAACCATTTATAATAAGTTCAAAATTCTCATTTAACTTATTTTACAAAATAGTTATCTCCATATTTCAAAAATCATATTTAAGTATATTTCACAATACAATACTCTTTTATAACATAAAAATTATAACTTTTTATTTATTTAAAATAAATCCATTTCTTTAATCATTCGAAAATTTATTAAAACATATATATTTTCAAAATCACTTTGAATTTTTTTTTAATTTGAAATCATCATTTTAATATTTTAAATTCCAAAAATATGGCCCAATGCTGCAAAAGTATTAAATAAGGGGATTCACATCAATAATAGCAATCATAGCATCCATCACATCAAATATCACATACTACAACATATATAATCGACATTATTCATCTGAATATTTTCCGAACTCCCAACGAGGCGTGCCACCAGGCGTTCATAATGTTTTACCCCTAATCCGAACACAACGGAATATATGTCGGAGGCTAATTCCATCGTATTTGGAAGATAGGTTTTCGAATCGAATTATTTTAATTAAATTTACCTAAATAAATTTCTATACATTTTAGCTTCGCATGACCAAACCGTAAGTCCGATCGACATGAAATTTGGAATCCTATAATAATATACTATTACAGATCCAATGAAACTGGTTTTGTCAAAATTCGAGACAGTGTCTAAAATGACTATTTTTACTCGTTAATTAAAATATATAAAATTTCCAATTTCCATTCAATCACTTTTAATTCAATTTTAAAAGTTTATTAACTTCATTCTAATTCAAATAGAATTTAAATTAGCTTTATAAATCATTTTCATTCAAATTAAATTCAACATCCAATCATTTCCACAATTTCAAATATTAAATTAACAATTTAATTATCAAATAAATCATTATATTTGAAATATAAGTTATTCAACTTATAAAATTACTTTTGAATATTTAAATCAATTAAATATTTCAATTTCGAATGATTGAAGTTCTAGGTCGTTACATTCTCCCCTACTTAAAAGAATTTCGTCCCCGAAATTACCAAGTAAGAAAAAGCTATAAAATCCATTAACTTTTCAAACACAATTCATTCAAACTAGATTACCCAAAATCATTTAAACCTTTTAGCTTTTCCAAAATCCATTATTTAAACTCCTTACAAAAACCTTTCTAAGTTTTCAATTCATTTAGTTATTAACTAATATCATTTCAAAATCAACTAATGCAATTTCCAATTATAACTTAAAAATCCAATTTCAAGTTATCAATATTTTCCAAACTTTCCAAAAAAATTCTAATGCCTTAAATTTTCAAAAAATTTCGCCATGGCTCCTTTGCGGGGTTCGATTGGAAAAAAAATCATAATATATATATACATATATATATGTCACAAATATACATCTCATCTTCGAGTATGAGGCATCCCGTAGGGAAAAAATGTGTAAAAGTACGATATGTACCTTATATATTATTAGCGAGCATATACGGCTAATATAGCATGAAAGCGAGCTCCAAATGCGAAGCAACGCCGTCCACACCTATTAAACACTCAATAAACAATAAGTACATGTATATATGGAAAGTAACATCAATACAACATATACAACACATACTATACAACAATTATACGCAAAGGAAACACATGCAACATAACAAGCCATCCATCAACCAATATCTATCCAATCAATTCACAACTAATCAATACACATTCATTTCTCATTAATATTCATTAAATTGGTTTTCAATTTATTCGCATTCGATTCATTAACATTGGATTTTACTAACATCCATTTATTCATATTCAATTTGTTTACATTCACTAATTTACATTCAAGTTAGTTCTTGTCACATCCCGAAATTTTCGACTTTCGAAAATTCGACATCGATACTCACTTTATCGACTGCCGAGAAATCGAACGCCGGAAACTCCAATAGTGAGGGTTTTAGAAAGAAGAAAAAGTAAGAAGAAGAAGAAAGCAGAAGAAGAAAGAAGAACAACAACAGAACAACAGAACAGCAACAGAAAACAATATCAGAATCTTACACATCGCAGCGGAATAATATACAATAGATAATTACTAGTCTTTTAAAACAAAGAACTATATCAGTTTATATATACATCAATCATCAGAGTCAATATACAACAATGGACAGTTATATAACTTGTCCTCATACAGAATACACAGCGGAATAAATAATATCAGATACAAATACTACGTCTCGTCCTCCAGCTTATCTCCAAGCTCCAGAATATCCAGAATATCCTGATAATCTAACTCTAGGCTGCCCGTGTGGAAATTGGTGGGCACCCAGAGTTTAGAAGGGAACAATAAACTCCGAGTCAGTCATGGTGACTGGTGTGAGATCGTAAAACAGTTATTCTTTATAACAACAAACTAATTTTTAAAGTCAATTCGAAATGCTTTTGGAAAATGAAACTACCATAAGACCTCCCGCCACACACACAATGCAAACGCAGACTTGGAGGAGATTTCTTCTTATGATAGTCAAAGATGCTTACTACGCGAAAATCAAATTCTTTTTGATATTATTATTAGTGCATAGTGTAGAAAACATTTCGAAAGTATAATATAAATCTTAGCCAGCATAGGTACCATTATAGTATGCTTGCTATAGCTGCCATATTAGATGGCAGGTTCTACAACTAAAACCGTACAAGTCACGTATTGTTTCTTTGGATTTCCAACAAATGGTCAGGCTAAGGAACTTCCTATCCACGATGGGTACGTCCCTGGAATAGACGACCCGAGAACCTAACCGGATCTCTGCCAACACAAGGCCGGGTTACCTCTGCAAAAATAGGTAACTACTGACACGCGTATGCCATCCCCCGATCGTCACCGATCTTCCCGAGGATCCCCGATTTCCAACAAACCACATAGATAATAATGCAGTAACCACAGAGGTTAAGTATCTGGGCTCCATACCATGATACCACCTTTATCCAGAAGGAATGACATACACTAAGGGGCGCTACTCCCTAGAACCTTGCTGCATTCGTCCTGTTTCGACCATTTCCGGGGTGTGAGGCTCGACGAAGTCTCGTCCACAAAGCTACGCTTTCTCAAAAAGCCCTGCTTCGGGTCAACAAAAATGATCAACCTATGATCACAAAGATATAAGATCAAACAAATGATCATATCACAAATGATCAAACACTGATCATTTCACAGCAACACTCAGTATGCCACGTTACCAAATTGGGATATATCGCTGATAAATTTCAACTACATAACCTCTGAGCTCGTACGTCCCAGAGAAGGGTGTTAAGCTAAGAGAATAAATTCTCCGCCACCAACAGATATGTATTTGAAAGAAATCATCTTTATATCTCAAATTGTAACGTCAGACACACAATCCATACAAGTCTGTTCCGGGATCGAACAGAACCGAAGGCACTTCTCACGAAGCCCTTGCACATCCGGATAATTTTCAATCACGTCAGGACTTCCCGTCACTAAGGGTGATAAAACCTCTAAATCGAAGATCAGTCGATGTAGAGTAACTCGACGGTAATCCTTCAGTTTTCAAAAATATCCGGTCTTCAACACCGGTCTTCAAATGCGATTCATAACGACGTATCACATATTCGGAATGGGTTATACGACCCCATGGTCCTTTCCCGGCTAACCCGAATAGTGAGCGATTATTTAAAAACAAGTGTGGCATTCAAATTCATCCAATTCACAACAAATACCTATCTAAAGGTAATTATTGATAGTCGGTTATTTAACTATCAATAAAGATGCGCAACATCATCAGATTCCAAATAATTTTCCAAATTATTTATCTTCAAAAATATCTTTTACTAGATATAAAATTTCCACACTTCAAAAATAAAACAACGTTTATTTTTCTAAACAGTTTCCCTTTTCTTTTTATAAATTCCATAGTGAATTTATGTTTCAAAAATGTCTATTGATATACGATTTTCAAATCGTTTTCAATATTCGATTTCGATTTATCTTTAAGAAGATAAATCTCAAAACGTTCATTTCATATTGGAAAACATTCCATACTTATTTAATAATAAGTATTTCACAAATCATTTATTTTCAACACTTGGAAAATATTCAATATACTTAAATCAATATTAAGTATATATTCATTCTTTAAGGAAAACGTTTACTATAACAACATTTATTTGAGTCAAAACGAATGTTACGTAAAACATCGTTACGACGACTCAAAAATCACTAGTATAGGGATTCGAAATTAAAAATAGATATGTAAATCCCAATACTAGATAAAACATTTCCTTTCGGAAATCATTTACTATAACAACAGTGTTATAGTCCACCATTTCCTTATTTCTCGAAAACGTCTATTTCAACAATAAATGTTGAAATCTATGCTTTCGATTCACAATACATTTTAAAACATCTTTAAAATGTTTAACTTCATTTTTAATATCACTTCTTCAAAAACGTATCCATTTTACTTAAAATTTTATTCACTGTCCAAAATCGTGAATATAATTCACTTAACCAAATTTCAATCTTTTCTACACATTTTATTTCAATAAAAATTCGCTATCCAAAATCGCGAATATATCTTCTTTGATAATCTTCTATATTTAATTTATCAAATTCAATCGATTTCGAATTTATAAACACGGTTATAAATTCTATTTCTATTTATAAAAACTTCAATTTATAAATCTTCTTTATTTACCAATTCAATTCACAATTCAATTTATATACCACAACCCATATTATAAGTTAAATACTTATAATCTCATTTATTTACAAAGATCATTCTTTTAAAACTTTACAACTGTAAAGTTTACCCTTTTATAAACCCATTTTAACATCATTTCCAAATACTACATCAATTACAGATTGATTTCCAAAATTTTATCATTTCTAAATAATTTCCTTATTCTTTCCAATTTATTCAATATTCTATTTTTTAAAAGAATTCTTCAATTTGAAATCATTTTTACATTGATTTCCCAAGTTATTTCAATTCATAAATTTAATTTCTAATTGGACTTCCAACTTATTTCATTTTAAATAAATTCCTTTTGAAGAGAATAAATTTCAATTGTTTTCTTTCAATCTATTTTAAAAATCCAAATTTTAAATTAAATTCTTCAATTTATAATCACTACTTTACGAAATCCATTTATTTAACATTTTCACTTGATTCTGGAATTAATTCAATACGATTATAAAAATTCACTTTTTATACTTTAAAATTCCTTTCTTAAAAATTTCTTCAATTTCACAAATTGATTCACTTAGAAATTTTCTGCTTGAATTTCAAAGATTCAATTTCGTTTATCTTTGGAATCCAATGATGTCAAAACATCCATTCAGGGTAATTTTTAGCTTTCAAACAATTTCCAGATATCAATATGATTAATAGCATCACTATAATCATTCACAGATTTATATCACAATAGAGATAAATTCAATCAATGTGAGGGGTCCAGTTGGATCCCTCCAACCTGTTTCCCTGCATCCAAAGATGTTAGCACAATACCAATTCCGCTCCAGTACGGAATTATCGCGGTATATAGGTTTTTATAAATCCGCTTACTAACGGCGCAATAGGGTCTCATCCGCTATACGAGGCGGGAAATCATCAATCCAATATATACATATGCCAATATGTATATACTGTTATATATATAGATATATCCTATTATATCTAATACCACATCCAATAGCAATCAAATCGTCAATCAATAACTGCAATCAATTTTTAAATCTGAGTGAGAAGATCTCACCTTAGCCTTTATTTTGCAACCCAATCCATTTCCATTTTGACCATTTCTTCTTGATTTTTAACCTTGTATAAATAATTATACAATTCTATTAATATCCGAAATAAATCGAACCATTAAATTTGCCATTTAATAATGTTAATTAGCTTGTGATTTTATTTTGACTAACAAATTCTTTTTAACAAGTTTTATTTAATAAAAATCAAATTTAAAACTAAATCTACTTTAAAATAAATTTCCTACAACAAACTTAGCTTACTGTAAATAATAATTTTTCTCTTCATCTGTTAACTTACTTAAACCAAAATTTTAATTTTTATCGAATGATTTATTTTAATCCATTTTCTTTATAGATAAATTTATCTAACCAATATTTAAACTAGTAAATTTAGAATGTTTGTATTTATTTTCACTTCTTAAACCATATACACATATATATATTTGTAAACTGCCGAATATACAAATCTAGTTATCATTCAAATTTCAATTTGAAAAATCAAAGAAAAATATACCTTACTGACATAAACGAACCCAGGCTCTATCGCTTGAACTCGAACAGTCGATACGCGATTCATCTCCTGCCACGACTCCCCACGTCACCGTGTCGTCGAAACCCACTGCCTAGCTTACCTCACTGCTTTATCAAGCAACCCAGATCGATGTTGCCGTTTGCCTCGCTCCAGACCTCTTCATGTGACGCCCCTTCATCTCGCCAGCAACCACGTCGCTGCCATCCTCCATCGAACAAAATCGAGTCACCGAAGTCGAGTCGCACGCCCTAGCTTCGATCAATTTCACAATGACTCACGAACCCCACGTCGACAACGACGGTCCTTCCTGCCTTCGAGCTTTCCCACGTGTCGCCGAAGCCCCCAACTCCAATCGCACACCACAGATCGATCCAAACCCCCGCGCCACTCTCCCCAAATTCACACGCGATTGACGAACTGGCTTCGAGTCGCGATCTGTGCTCGCGCGATACCCCTCACCATTCTCCCTCTCGAATTCGATCTCGTTTATTTTATTTTTTTATTTGCGTCGAGCTGGAGATAGGGAGGAGACAAAAAATTGATTTTGAACTGCTCGATTTTGAAAATATAAGGGTACGCGGCCATAAATTTTTGTTTTCCTTGCTTTCGTTCGAACAGAATTGAAGACGCCATTTTTCTTTTATTTCGTTTTAACTGAGGAATGGGGGAAAGAAGAAAGTTGCGTGATTTAAAAAGAGAGGGGGAAGACAGGGGAACATGCCTTCACGATTCCTTCCGTGATTATAGGCGTATTCAATGGGAGACAACGTGGTGGTGTGATATTGACCCAGGTAAAAATTAAATTTAAAATTGAATTCGATTCAAATTTCCAACGCGTTATCTCACCGTGAGGTCACAAATCAACTTCGAAAAATACAAAATTTGAAACCTGACAATAATTCAACGTTACGGACCCAATGGAACTGGTTTCGTCGAATTCCGAGACTGCGCCTCGAGACGCTATTTTTAAATATCGACTCGAACGATTAATTTCAAAACTGAACAAATTATCTTCAAATTCGAATTTGAAGTTTTAATTATTTTCAGTAATATCAATACGAGTTTTAAAAGCTTTCCGAAATATTTTTCTTCAACTTTAAATTGAAGATTCGAATTTTTATTCAACTATTAACAGATTAAATTCTATAATTTAATCGCCGATTTAAAGTTATATTCGGGATTCAAATTAAATCGTCGTTCAAATATTTAAAATTAATTAAATATTTCAAATTTAATTTGTTCGAAATTCAGGGTCGTTACAGTTCACTTCCAAATTAAATCAAATTCAATTCTATTTAGATTCACTTTACTTCCAATTTGAATTCAATTATCTAGTTTTCAATTTCATTAATTCAATTTCATTAATTCAATTTCAATAATTCAATTTCATTAATTCAATTTCATTAATATTTAATGAATTTCTATTAAATCAACTAACATCCAACTAACAACCAATGCATATCCAACATAACCAAATTAATTTACTTTACACCGAAACATTCATATTTACCTCGTTTACATTCAATTTGGTTTAACATATTTAATTCTAATTGGTTTATATTCAATATTCACATTCTTTGCTAATACTCAATTTAGATTCAGATTATGTTGAAACACATTTCATTTCATACAATTTCTACTTAAGCTTAATTCAACATTTTATACAACAATTCCAATGCTATTATTAATTCACAACTTCTTAACTTAAGTTTTATTCCAACATTCCCAATTTAAGTTATATTTAATCTAACAAATAATCATCTCAAACCATATTCAATTAGCTAATTTATTTTACAACCAAAGTTGAATTTCATTTAACAATTCAAGTTTATATTCATATTCACCACTTCAACTTTTAATTCACTTGATATCCAATTCAACTTCTTTCAAGTCTTAACTCAAATTAAATTTCTTTCCAACCTCCTTTTATATTTCTTAAGTTAACTTCCTTTACTACATTCATCGTATTTAACTTAAGTTTCAACTTATAATTCCAATTCAGAATCCATTTCTTAACATTTCATAATTAACAAATCTAAATTTTTGTTTCCAACTTATTATTACAAAATTCATAAGTTATACACTTATTCACTTCAACTTTCATGAATATATACTTATGTTCTCTTTAATTCTCGTTTTATAATTTCAAATCATGGTTATATAATCACTTTACAACTTAGGTTTATATTCACTTTTATTTGATTCATCAATACACTTAATTCAATTCACTGACTCCAATTTATTTAACGTTACTGAAGTTAAATTCTAATTTCATATTCCAATTTTAAAATTTTCTAATTACAAGTTCAATAACTCCTGTTTTTAACTTGTTATTACTAAATGTATAAGTTATACAACTTAGTTATTTAAACTTTCCAATTCATATTATATAATCACTTACCACTTAAGTTTAATTTTCAATTCAATAACTTATCTAATCAAGTTCAAATCCAATTCACTTTATTTAACTTTCGTTTAGTTAAATTTCAATTCATATAATTCATTTCACTAACTCAATTTTATTTACCTTTACTAAAGTTAAATTTTTATTTCATATTATAAGTCCAAACTCATTTCACTTATATTTATCAATTTCAAACTTGGATTTTTAAATTCAAATTTGTTTATCACACAAAACTTCAATTTTCAATTTACTAATGGTAGCAATCCATCACCCAAAAACTTGAAAATGATACTGATGATGCTGCAGTCATCACCTTTATTATTTTTCAGCAATGGTAGTGAATTCAGTGCTTTATATTCTTTTAAAATCCCTTTTTATATTTATAAATCACATTTATAAATTTTTATTTATATAATTTCACTATTTTACTTCACTTATACAAGATTCATTCCAAATTTATTTATCTTATTTAGATTTATAATAACATGACCTCTTCAAAATTTGAAAAACAACTGTCAAAATCAACGGGATTCAAAATTTCAAATTCTTAGTTTAAATCCATTTTTATTCATGACTCATATTTATAAACATACTCATGTAGTTTCATTTCTTATATATAAGATTATTTCACAATTGTAAATCATATTAATTATAATTCCATACTTTATAATTCATTTGCTTATATAATTTATTCTTTTACAATTTCTATTTTCATTTAGATTATTCAAACAGCTTTTATTAACTTATATATATTTACATTTTCAAAAAACCAAACAATCATTTTATATTCACTATAATAATTTCTGAAAAATTATTCGTTCATATATAAACTATAATTTAGGTAATATTATTTCATTTACCTTATTTTAAAACAATATTATGTCGCTTGCCTCGTTTAAGTGTTTAGAAACCCCTATCAATCACACGGTGTCCCATACACCGACCAAAATTCATAAACCACTCAATGGATAAGTAAACACAATATAAAACATTTTTATATCACTAAAAAATACACGCTCATATATATAATACACTCAAACTCAATCTAGGGTGCTACTAACTCCATCTATATTGAGTACACATCAAAGCCTAGGAATATACTAAACCTAAGCTCTGATACCAAATGTGACGACCCGCAAATCTGTACCCTTTGAATCGACAATAAACCACACATGTCTTACCCAGAAAGCACAGAATGACGGAAAGTAATGAGAAAGAAGAGAGAGGGTGAGAAGGAAGAAAGAAGAGAGAAGAAGAGAGGAGAAGAAAGAGAGAAGAAGAAAACCAAACAGAACAATACATAATCTCACATCATAGCGGAAAAACATATAATATAGATGAATACTCTTTACAAAAGAGAAACTGTAATATACATACATCAATCAGAGTACAACAATCAATCACTAATCATCAGCCAAGACAGTTATAATAACCTGTCCTTACAATTGCTGATAATTTAAATAACAAAACAACGGAAAAATAAACAGATACATGTATACGACATGAAGATCTCCAACTCGTCTACTGAAGCTCCAAAAGCACCAAATCAGAACCTTTAAATGTACTCGGTCTGACCCAAGCATTAAAAGGGAAGAATGCCCGGATTAGTCTGGTAAACCAACGTGAGAAAAACACATCTCAACTGAATTTATTTTAAAGTTATAAAGACATTCTTTTATCAAAACAAAGGTATCTCGTAAGACATGCCCATACATAAACACAGACGGGTTTTTACCTTACGATAACCAAAACCTTTCATATCAAATTATGTTATATTATACTAGTTTCTAGTATACAAATAATAATTAAAACAGCCGAAATTGTTACCATTATTAAATTCCAGCATACTTGGTTCTACACACAAAATGGCAGGCACGTAGTGGAGAATGGATTCCATATAAATGACCAGGTGAAGGGACTACCTTTGGATGGGTACACCTCTAGATGGATGTCCCAAGGATCCATCACAAAGATCCTCTACCAACACAAAACCGACCTACCTGTATAACTAGATAGTACCAAATTTGTCATCCCCTGGCCGTTACCGACCTTTATCCGAGGGCCCTCATAGCATACATCCACAATAATTTACATCCCGAATGTCATAGAGGGAAGAAATATATCTAGAAGGGGTGATCATATCCTAATTGGGAATGACCCACACTTAGCCTTGCCGCATCTAACCCTATTTCGGTCATTTCCCAGGGTGTGAGGCCAAAAGAGGTATCGAATATCTTTCACATATCACATATCACATCATCTTTGAATGCCACATTTCCATTTTCGTTGACTACTAATTGCCTTCCACAAAAATACAACCCTTGAGCTCGTATGTCTCAAGGAGGGTGTTAAGCTAAGAGAAGTTGGATTCTCCACCACCACAGATGTATGTTTGTAAAAACCAATGTACGTAATCTCAGAAAATGCACTGTCAAACATCCATCCATACAAGTTCATTCTAGGATTGAACAAAACCGAAGGTACTTTCCTACCACATCCTGTCGGGAATCACCCCTAGGATTAGTAGCGAATAGTCCTTGCATTGGATATTTCATAACGAAGAGACTACAACTACTATATGTATATTGGGATTTTAACCCCAAGCGATCAACACGTAGTCCTTTACTATGAATCCTAAGTATCCATGCCATCAATAACCTGCACAATCGTCGTAAATAAGTTGGTCCGAAGTGGTTTTCAGGTAAATCTGATCTCGATCTCTTCGCACCAACAACGATAAATAGGCCAATATTTATTTGATAGTTGGCTATTTAACTATCAAAGCAAACAACAAAAATCTAACACCATAAGCAATCACTAGGCCCTTTTAATTAATCTTTTATTAATTAAATCGCTTTTCCCAAATTTAATACTTCAATTTTTTTTTTAAATATATATTTCCAAATCCATTTCAATATTTCAATATTTGGAAAACTTTACATAAACTTTTTTGAATAATAAGTAAATTCACAAATTATTGTATTTTCAAACCATTTAAACTCCATTTTATAATATCACTTTCCAAAATATTCATTTAAAGAATAATTCTCTTTAAAAACGTGAATATATTTCCTTTTTATAAAAATCCATATTTAGCTTATCAAATTAAATTGATTTCATATTTATAAAACAATGTTTATAATTCACATTTCTATTTTATAAAAACTTCCATTTATAAAATTCCTTTATTAACCAATTTCCCGTTTATCAAATTTATATATCAAAATCCCATTATAAGTTTATTTACTTATAAATCTCTTTATTTACAAATTCATTCTTTTTTAATCTCATTATTTATAAAGTCCATTATAAATTCATTTCTAAATTTCAATTACAAGTCCATATACAAAATTTGATTTTAAATCCATTTCTAATATTTATAAGACACCGTTTATAAAAATCCATTTCATTAAATCTCTTTATTAATAGCATTCCTTCATAAACTTTCATTTTAACACTTATAAACACTACAAGAAAATGTGGTTTTGACAGCATTAAAAGTCAGCGTTTCTGCCCTAACTGCTGACAAAAGTATTCTGAAAAATAAAAACTAGAATATTAAACGCTGTTTAAACTAAGCCATTCAATGCCGACATTTTTTCATTTCGCGGTTACTTTAGCCGCCTTCCTTTCTTTCTTTTCCTTTTACTTCTCGTAAAATCCTAATTCCTTCCACGGATTATTTTAAACCTAATCAAAATACCAAATACACATGAAATCTCCCATGAAATTTCGTTCATCCTCTGATTTTGCCTGCAATATCCAATTCAGTCGACCCCTAATGCCTCTTGAATTTGTACTTGGCAAACAGAAGTAAATGATCTAATTTTGAGTTCACTCAATAGTTAAGAGCACCATTCACTAAAGAATTCTCTGATGATTCTCTTCAATTGTCTGATTTGAGGTAATTTATGTTGAATATTGAAAGTTAATTTGTTAATTAGGTTGGAGAAAATGATGTCAGAAAGGTGAATTTATCTAACAGCCTTAGTATTTATCAATTTCCTACTCCCATAACCTAAGAGGTTTCTGCTTATTCATTATACTATAAATGGAGAAATTGTTCTATAGGTTTTGGGCCTCCCAAACATGCAAGTTTGAGGGATTAACCAATGTTGCGGTGACTTCATCCTTGTTGGAATCAGTATGTTCCATATTTATTCTTTGGTTTGTAAATCGGTAAATTCATTGATAATATGTAAAGTACGTCTTAGTAGTTTGTTGATACCCAGATTTCCCTTCTCTAATAATTATGGATTCTTGAATCATACAAACTTTATTGTATTTGGCAATTAACTATAGGTTGAGAGTGGAGATCTTTATCATATGTATCATTCCAGAGTTTATTGTAAGATTTCATATATTGGTTAGCTTATCAGCATTAAAGGAAGACCAACTTGTTCAGGTATGGGTTACTTTTAGGATTATATATATTGTTAAAATGTGTTGGCACCTGAAGAAGTGAATTATGAAATTTAAAAGAAACTTCCATAAACAACTTGATATAAAAAGGCTACAATTGGCTCATGTAATGAGGAGATTGTCCTTTGTATGTATTCATTATTGTATTTGACATATATTTTCTAGAACAATTTGACTAATGTGTTTGCATATCAGTATAACTTGAGTTTTTTCTGTTACTTCTTGTAATGGTTAGATTTCATGGTAGTTTCTTGCAATACCAACTGACAAGTTCAAATAAATTAGCCTGCTTTTATTCCAAAATTTTACCCCAAGTGCAATAGTTAAAACTAATTTTTAGAAAGTGATTGAGTAAGACTGTAGGTATGTGATACCATCTTTCTTTATCCTGATATTTTTTTCCTTTATACTGCTTTTTCAAAATTTGTATTGTATGAGGTGATAATGTTGGTAATTTTGGTATGTACTAATTTTTTTCAGATTTCATTGTTGCTGTTTACTCTTGGTATAATTTGGGAAAAGGTGAAATTTTCATTTTAAACAATTTTTCAAAATTTTGTGTGCTTTTAGTTCAATTCTGAACTATTTGCAAGTTTAATTTCATAAAATCTATGGTTTTCACTTTTCACAACATCCAATATGATTGTCCACATCCACCAGTCAAACTCAAGATATATCAAAGAAAGCATATTGAGAAATAATTCAATTTTATGAAATTAAAATAGGCATGCGTGTGTGACTAAATATGTTCCAATTTATACTGCACAGATTTTATGTCGTATGCACCATGCCATATGTCCCTAAACAATCTCATTCTATTATACATATTCTAACTAATTTGTTAAATCAAAAGGATATATAGTTTGGGAATCCAAAGCTGATGGAGCTTTTGCAATTTCCGAGGATACATGGAATGAACCACTTGGACGTGGAACAGAAATTCGTCTACATCTCCGAGAAGAAGCTTAGGAGTATCTTGAGGAATCCAAGTTGAAGGTCAGTATATTTAAGTCCTTCCTTCTATTAATTATTACTAGCATGCCGACACTCACGTTGTGTGTTAATATTTACTTGTTATAAATACTGTTTATATTATTAAAATTGATTTTCCTTGAAAGAAATGTTGGCAGAGATTTTCATCGGTGCAAAATAAGAAGAAATTTTCTAATTATCCACTGTGAAACAAATCACTTTTGACCATATCAAGTTTAACATATGAACTTCAAATTTCAAATCACCTGTATAACTGAAGATTCATATAATTATGATTATGTGATATATAACTATCTACATATCTTTTCTTGTTGCTCCATCCATGTGTGGTCTTCTCTTTCATTATGCATAGTGATAATTATTATGGGAGGATAAAAGAATACAAATTCCAACTCATCACAAATTAGAGCGATCGGCTATGCCCAGTAAAGGTTTTTTCTTTTTTTTCTTCTTGCAGCTAATTGAACAACACCTAGATCTGTTTACTTATTTTGCGGTTCCTATTTGTGCTACAATATGCTGCTGATTTATGTAGATTTTAAAATGCTTCTTGAATTTTACCGATTCATATTCCATATTTCAATGTTCAGGAATTGGTGAAGAAGTATTCTGGGTTCATCAACTTCCCTATCTATCTTTGGGCAACAAAAGAGATTGATGTTGAAGTTCCAGTTGATGAAGATGAATCTACCGAGGAAGATGAAACATGTATGCATCTCATATTTAATATTTTTTCTTTTCTGCTAATATCCCTTTTCCTTTCTTTTTGGGTACATGGTCACAGAACCCAAATTAGAGCATATGCGGCAGTAGTGAATTTTCATATTAACAATTGTTAACTCTATATTGCAACAAAGCCGAACCAACCTCAACTGAAGAGGAGGAGAAAGAAGAAGACGAAGAAGAAGAGAAAAAACCAAAAACAAAAACCATCAAGGAAACAACCTATGAATGGGAGAGACTGAATGATGTCAAAGCTATATGGCTTCGCAGTCCAAAGGAGGTCACAGAAGATGAATACGTTAAATTCTATCATGCCATTGCTAAGGTATTTATTTAAACTCTCATAAGAAAATACTGTGCACCAACAAACATAAGATTAATACCTTTGTATATGTACGTGTTCCAGGATTTTAGTGAGGATAAGCCATTAGCCTGGAGCCACTTCAATACTGAAGGTGATGTAGAATTCAAGGCAATGCTCTTTATTCCCCCAAAGGCTCCTCATGATTTGTACGAGAGTTACTACAACACCAAAAAGTCCAACCTGAAATTATTTGTCAGACGAGTCTTTATCTCTAATGAGTTTGATGAACTTCTTCCCAAGTACTTGAGCTTTTTAATGGTAATAGTTATAGAACTTCTATTATGTTGACATTGAAACTATTGACGTTCTTGTTGAAGTAGTTGGTTATTTGTGTTCTTAACTGTCGTTCCTTTTTTAGGGTCTTGTTGATTCTGATACACTGCCGCTTAACGTGTCAAGGGAAATGCTTCAGCAGCATAGTAGTCTTAAAACAATAAAGAAAAAATTGATTCGCAAGGCTCTTGATATGATCAGAAAAATTGCTGAGGAGGACCCTGATGAATCTGGCAACAAAGAGGAGACAGGTACAACGTGTTGCTATATCCTTGCATTTATTCTGTATCTCTGCTATTTCTCATGAAGTTTATGTAATCCTTACAAAAATCAGACACAGAAGTAAGTGAGAACGATGAGAAGAAGGGTAAGTATATTTGAAAACATATTAGTAAAACTTACATATGGTAAAAGATGATCTTATATTTGAATTTTTTGTTATAAAACATAAAATACTCTATGGTATTAACTCTATTTTTCATTTTCTATAGCAGTTGTCTTTACCTTGCACTGGCATAGTCTATTTCAGTTTGGTATTGTTTGCTTATTGTTATTTGCATTTATGACTGAAACAAAAATGGTTAAATGTTTGTTTTGTTGGAGTCTGAAAGCAAAATTTAAAACTCAAAAAAGAATAACGAACAATTGAAACTCAGTATATAAAAATTTAAATGTTTGTTTTGTTGTTTTGTTTATAAAAATTTATTAAGTTTTAAAAAATTAAGTAAGTTTATAAAATTAACTAAGTTTATAAATATTAATTAAATTTTTAAAAAATAAAATAAGTTTATAAATATTAGTCAGGCTTTAAAATAATTAACTCAGTTTATAAAAAATAACTAATTTAACCAAGTTCTACAGAAAAATAAATTAATTAACTTCTTTTAATAAATAAATCTATAAAAATTACCCAAGTTTACTAAGTTTATAAAATTAACTAAATTTATAAAATTTTACTAAGTTGACTAAGTTTTATAAAAACTAAATAAGCTTATAATACTAAGTTTATAAAAATTAATTAATTTTTTAATAAATTTGCTTAATTTGTAAAAATTAACTAAGTTTTAAAATAATTAAACAGATTATTTAAGTTTTGTAAAAAAAGTAACTAAGTTGATTAAGTTTTAAAAAATTAACTATTTTTTAAAAAGACTAAATAAATTTATAAAAATAACTAAGTTAATAAAAATTAATTAAGTTTTAGATATAACCATATCTATAAATATTAATTAAGTTTTAAAATTTTAACTACATTTATATAAATAACAAAGTTTATAAAGTTAAACTAAGTTTTAAAATTTTAACTATATTTATACAAACAATACTTGCATGCCCACCACAACAAATAAGTAGAAAGAACCCCTTTCGAAGTTCATTCCTTATTTGAACATGGATAGGAATAAAATATAAAGAAAATAATGCTCCTGACTTCCTTTGAAAAGTGATGAATCCATCATTTTTATTATGTACTCAAGCCCTTATAAGAGGAGAAGAGACATGCAATCTCGAAAGCCTTGAAATAATAGGTGATACTGGAGGTGATGATAGTAAGTTCTAGTTCAACGTTAACCCAGTAAATCTATTTGGATCACCCGGTAATTGGATATAGGGTCCTGAAGGAGACTCTCTGAACCAGGTTGCATTTCTTGCAATTTTAGGAGCTTCACCACCCTTATATTGAACTTTTGACTTGTACACATATAGGATCAGCCCTTCCATTTTCTAGCAATTAATTCAAAAGAGTGTGAAATGTTAAATTTAATTCATGATTTTGTTATTACTTGAGGAAAAAAATTCGATAACTTGGCTTATAAATAGGATGAAGTTTGCATATACGATGTTTGAGTCGAATACCCAATGCAACTGATCATTATAGGCATAATTAAATATGGGTATGGGTTAGTACAGGAAAACATTAAGCTAATCTACTTTTAGTTGGTAACAGGTTAGAAAGAAAGATTAATTCAACAAGAAACCTTGCCGGCTATCATTATCATTCATTTACGTACATCTCACCAAACACATTTTCCTCACTTTCATCTTGATCACTTGCATTATCCAAAGAGTTGCCTTTAGTTATATTTTAACTAACAGCTTAAAAATACTAATAAAAATATAACTCTAGTTTTGTGCTTTCAGGTGAAGAGTTCCTATCAACGTACAATGTGGAGTTTGGTAGTAAAATATATTTATTTTGATGGCATTGTAGGTTGTAGTTTTAGTTGTTTTGAGTTTCGTCAAACGTAGTCTCAAGAGTTTCGTCTAACTTAAATTAAATTCAATATTAATTACTAGCTATATTATGTACCTTTATCGGCATTTTAATACTCCAGAGTATTCATTTGGTAATCCAAATATATTATAATTACAATTAATTTGAAGTCTAATATTGTTCTGAAATTTATTTAATTTCCTAAGGTGCATTTGAATCTGATTTAAACTTAGCAATATATTTTCTTAAAATTTGAATTCATTTTCAACTATGAATTGAAAGAGTACCTTATTTCATTATAAATTGTTTCATGTGTGCTTTAATAACCATTTAAGTAGTTTAAATATATTAGTTCAATGGGTATTTCAAGTTCAATTAGTGAAATAAGCTTTTTTTCCTAGAAGAGACAAATGATTCTTTTTATGTACTTATAGTCATAATTAATTGCTTCAACAATTCCTTTTTGTATGTTTTCATGAAATCATCTTATTAATGTTATTTGCATACAAGCAGATGAATCTGGAACAAGTCGAAGTGTCACAACAGTTCCTTCGAGCTTGCTGGTCGCTTTTGATAGTTGGGTAAGTACTATTTTCATATCTTAGTTTTTGATGTGACAAATAAATGGTATTGTTTATATAAGCCTGAAAGTTGATTTGAATGTTCAGTACTACTGTACCATAGTTCCTAATTTACAAGTTTTGCAACAATAATACCAACCAATTCTATAGAGATAAACCACTACCTGAAGTAATAAACATGCCAACGAGCAGTAGTATAATGCAAAGATTTGCAGTAGATAAAAATTCTATAGAGTAACTGCTTATTAAGGTTGTAAGCGCATAGCCATAATTGAAAATCTACTCAAAACACTATAGACCTACAAAAATATAATCACCAATAAAGATGTATATCAACGACGATCTATTTTGTGGCCAAAGAATTCATAAACAACAAGCAAAAACATTAATCGTAGACCGTTCACAAAATGGCTGTAAGAATATAGTCTATAGTATCTAGAAATTTTTGCATGGAATGCCACAAACTGACAACCTATACCACTAGAAGTTTTGAATTATGAAGATGTTTTTGCTAAAATAGCAATAAGAGGGACTATAGGATGTCAAATTAGTCAATTTAATGGGAACTAGTTAACGAAACTTTTGAATCTATAAAACTACTTTAGGAAAATAAGCAAAATGGAACTTAGAGCAAATCCAACAGTTGTTAAGATTTCATATTTTCTGAAATGTACACCGAAACAGCGCTCCAACAGAGTGTGTAAAATGTGATAGTGTGGATTTGGTGCAGCATAGTTCGGGAATATAGGATTGTGATTGGCACTTATTCAACAAGCGCCATATTTTCAAGCGCTTGTTCAACAAGCACCCAGTGCTCAGGCGCTTGTTCAACAGGCGCCTGAAATATATATTTTATAATTATTTAATGTCAGGCGTCTGTTCAACAGGCATCTGAACATCAGGCGCCTGTTGAACAAGCGCCTGGTTAAATTCTATTGAAGTTAGATCTGCCTGGACTGCACCATGAAGAGTTGCTGGAAAGGATATGAGCAGCAGCTTGATTGCCATATATTGAAGCATGAGGTTGATGTTTATTAAACTGGAGTTGCCAGCTATTGAAGTGAAATTTTATGTAGTGATTATTGCACAATGGTGATGTTGTGGAGCAGTGCGTTGGAGTAGATTTGATTGTGATTGGCAGGTTGTGTTCGATGATGGTAGGTTAGTGGTTAGAGCAGTAGTCTGGTGATGAAGTTGTGATGCCAATGCAGCAAGAAGGATGTGGTTGGAGCAGTAAATGAAGTTCTGGAGTGGTATCTTGTATGCACTGAACTGAAGCTTAGGGGTAAGTGGAATGTTGTAGGATAAGGAATGATGGATGATAGGGGATATAGTTCTGTTTATGGTTTGTAAGGGGGAGTGGAAGTGAACTGTTACATATAACAGAGATTGTTGAACGGTTGGAAGTGAATTGTATATAACAGGTGATGTGCTGTGGTTTGTAAGGAAGAGATCGTTCTGGGGAGTTGTTGTATGTAACAGAGAGAGTATGGCAAATATATAGGGTGATTTGAATGATGGTGGAAGGTGTTTGTTTGAATGTATGTTTACAGGCAGATGGTGTGATGCAGTTTTGAAGGAAGATGGTGGTTTTGCAGTTTTGGTCAAAGTGAGTTGAGTGGAGAGGATGAGCTGTCAGTGGGCATGTAGATAGAGTTGTTGAACGTTGTTGTACATGACACTGTCAAAGGAAGGACAGTAAAGTAGAAGTGTGGTTAAGGTAGAAATTAGAGATTTTGTGATGAGGCAGAAATTAGAGATTTTGTGTGGTATGTGGCAGTGAAATGAGATGTTGGGATTTGCTTGAAGTGTTGTGACTATGACTTGGCAAGGGTGTATGCTGGGTGGAAAATGTTGTTGTTGTAAGGAGTCAGTGGGATGGTTTGTGAATAAGGCAGCGAGAAGTTGGGCAAAGTAAGGAGTTGCAGGTAGCAGAAAAGAAATGTATTGACAAATGTAGTGACAAATTAAGAAAAAAAAGAAAAACAAATGTGTGCTCATATCCTTTCCAGCTTGGTTGCATGTATAAATCTGGAGTTGCCAGCTAGGAAAGTCTTTGTTTTGAAGCCCAGAGTTTGCGTCCAGCTATGACTTGCCACCAATCATTTAGACTTATTTCTGTCTTCAATTATTGTTAGTTATTTTTACATTATTATATCATACTTTTGAAACACTTAATTGTGTAATATTGTTGGATACTACAATAAAACTCATCTATGTAAATCATACTTAACAATAATGTTGGATACTACAATAAAACTCATCTATGTAATATCTATTAGTGTAAACCGAGAACTGTGATAAAAATATTGATTTGCTTGTAATAATTGTATTGAGATTATCAGATGAGTTTAGATTTTAATTTATGTTTACTCACTGACTTCAAATTTTTTTATCGTAGGTAATTAAAGATGGCGATGGCACATTCTTCTTCCGTAGCAAGTAGCAAGCATATGAAACTTTTTAGATGCACGTTTTGTTGTTGGCATTTGGTGCGGACTTACTTTATTGATATTATATTTTTGTTTAACATATACCTTATCTTTGTTTAACAATATTATGATAACTTGGTCTACTGTGTTATTTTTGTTTATGGATATTATTGAAACTTGATTTATAGATGTTTTTTAAACGCTGTTGTAAACTGTAGTAAAACATCATCCCAACTGTAAAAACATAACACATCACACATTAAACGCTGTAATAAAAATATTAACAGCCTAAATAAAACGCTGTCAAAAGAATAATTTCCACAGCGTTTAAAATTAAGCTGTTGTAAGTTCTCTTTATACGATAGCTTGTCGTTATACAGCGTTTGTTCTAACGCTGTTGTGTCATATAACAGCGTTTAATAAGCGCTGTGGTATCAAATTTTTTACAGCGTTTTCTATTTTGCTGTTAAAACTTTTGCATCTACGACAGCATGTCGTTATACAGCGTTTATAATAACGCTGTTGTATCATATAACAGCGTTTTTGAAACGCTGTCAAAAGCTGTTTCTGGTGTAGTGAAAACTCGTTTATAATTCCATTACTTTTATTTATAAAATATCAATTTTATAAATCTTATATATAAACCATTTAAAATAAGTTCAAAATTCTCATTTAACTTATTTTACAAAATAGTTATCTCTATATTTCAAAAATCATATTTAAGTATATTTCACAAAACCATACTTTTTTATAACATAAAAATTATAAATTTTTATTTATTTAAAATAAATCCATTTCTTTAATTATTCAGAAATTTATTAAAACATATATATTTTCAAAATCATTTTGAAATCCTTTTTGATTTGAAATCATCATTTTAATATTTTAAATTTCAAAAATATGGCCCAATGCTGCAAAAGTACTAAATAAGGGGATTCGCATCAATAATAGCAATCATGGCATCCATCACATCAAATATCAGATAATATAACATATATAACAATATGTGTAAATAAACATCAACCATAGTGAGGAATCCTGTTAGATCCCTCCAACCTATCACCTGCAACAAATATATACATATGAGCATAATATATACAATGTCTGCTTTGAGGCCGACGCGCGTACAAAGGGTCATCCGCTCATATACGGGAACGTATAGGGTCTCATCCGCTAAAATATGCGGGAATATATCCAAACCAACTAATATATATATATATATATATAATACCATAGAACATCCAAATAAGCATAAATCATCATAAATAAATTTATTCTCACTTATATAAAATATAAGTGAGACAGAGAGAGTGAGTTTTACTCACCTTGGTTCCAATCGTCATTGCAACGTTTTATTTGGAATAAAATCAAACGAGCATTTAATTTAACTCCAAATTGCTGCTAGCTACAAATCAGTCCAAACCAGCTCTAAAATATAATACTCGACAATACAAATCCAACGTCGCTTGTTTCATTCGAAACGGACCTCGTATAAAGAAGTTATCGCATATATAAATTTACAGATAAATTAAGAATAAATATTTCCTTAATTACAGCGATTAGCCATTAATTACCCAATTAACAAAACCCTAACCACGTTCATTTCTTCCTAGGCATGCGATTTCACTCGAACCCCTTGCGACTTCCTCGATCGCTCCACGTCAGCCACGCCTGGCACCACCTCCGACCTCATCAACGAACGTCGAGACCTCCCTCTACCTTCCAACACCCACGCGTGCCCCCACCTCTACCTAGATCACTACAAAGAAAGAAAAACCCTACCCCCTATCAGCCACGAATGCACTGCCCAAGCTGACTATCCACCTCGCCGATGATGATCTCAGCCATATGTATAAGTTTGTGGAGTCGAGAGCTACCACTTTCATATAGATGTCGAGGTCCGATGTTGCTCCGATCTCTCAATGGATTAAGGGCCATTGAAATGGGGAAGAAGGAGATAACGCAAATGGTGACTAGGGTTGTTTTAGAATAGGGTTTGCAAATGTTGAGTGTTGAGGTCCTTATATAGCCATATAATCGACACTATTCATCCGAATATTTTCCAAACTCCAAACGAGGCGTGCCGCCAGACGTTCATAATGTTTTACTCCTATTCGAACACAATGGAATACATATCAGAGGCTAATTCCATCGTATTTGGAAGATAGGTTTTCGAATCTAATTATTTTAATTAAATTTACTTAAATAAATTTCTATGCGTTTCAGCTTCGCACGAACAAACCGTAAGTCTGATCGAAACGAAATTTGGAATCCTATAATAATATACTGTTACGGATCCAATTAAACTAGTATCGTCGAAATCTGAAACAGTGTTGAAAATGATTATTTTTACTCGATAATTGAAATATATAAAATTTCCTATTTCCATTCAATCACTTTCAATTCAATGTTAAAAGTTTATTAACTTCATTCTAATTCAAATAGAATTTAAATTAACTTCATAAATCATTTTCATTCAAATTAAATTCAACATCCAATTATTTCCACGATTTCAAATATTAAATTAAACAATTTAATTATCAAATAAATAATTATGTTTGAAATATAAGTTATCCAACTTAAAAAATTAACTTGTGAATATTTAAATCAATTAAATATTCCAATTTTGAATGACCGAAATTCTGGGTCATTACAAATAGTCTGACCCAGGTGTTATTTTGCTTGAGTCTTGTGACGACCTGTAATTTTTGGATATTTGAAATGGGAATATTTAATTGATTTTAAATATTTAAAAGTTAATTTTTAACTTGAATTTCAATTGTAACCAATTATTGGATAATTAAATTATTGAATTTAATAATTGAGAAGTCGGATAAGATATTGAATCTGGGGTTTTAAGCCTGTTAAAAATAATTTGAAGGCTTGTAAAATTTATATTTGATAGTACTGAAGATAGTAAAAGTGTTAAACTTGAATTTGGAAGTGTTTTGTTAAGTTTTGAAATTTTATCGTTTAAATTGATATTTAAAAATAGCCTTTCGAGGCACAGTCTCGGAATTCGATGAAACCAGTTCCATTGGATCCGTAATATTGTATTATTATCGGATTTCAAATTTCATAGTGATTGGAGTTGTTGTGTGAGCGTACGATATATAAACGCGTTGAAATTTATATCGAATTCAATATTATAACTGAGTCCAAAAAGCTATCTTCTCCATACGATCGAATTAGGACTCGAAACCTTTTCCATTGTATTCGAAAAAGGGGTATAACATTATAAACATCTAGCGGCACGTGTTGATAGGAGGTCGAGATTTTGAGCTACGATTTCCGAGACGATTTTAATTTAAACTCAAATTTAAATATAGTTGATTGGCCAATATGTTCTCAAACAACCCAACATTCAACTGAAATCCTTTCACCATCACACCTTTTTCTTCTCTTCAGCAGCAACTTTTGCTTTTCAGAAAACCACTGTAGCTTGTTAATTCGAGCACGCTAACGTCTTCTCTTGTCTCCCCCATTTCTCTTTAAATCACGACTTCCTTCAAATATCAAACACGGTAAAACAAAAATATAAATCATGGTCGAACGATAGTTTTCTCCTCTGTTCCGATTTGTTCGAAAGTTCAAAGTAAATCAATCGCGTCCAAATACTCTTAATCGAATGAATTCTCGTTCGAGAATAGATGGAAGCCGTGTTAGAATCGACGAGGCTTGAGGGGGAGGCACGTCGAGTCTAGTGATTTCGCAGTTATCTGAGGAAGGTCGCAATTAGGGCTTGGGGTTGCGACCGTTATGGGGGTAAGGCGAGGCACTGGAGGTTGTGGGAGAGTCATAACCAAAGGAAGTGGAACCGCGTCCAGGATTCACATACTCGAGGGTTTCGATCTGGAGTCAAGATCGTTGGTGGGGAAGGGGTGACTCGACTGTGACGATGGTGTTCTTGTTCGTACAGGCGAGATCGATGCCGAGAGTCGAGTCAGTAAGGTAACGATTTCTTATTTTTGTTTTTAATATAAATTTAATAAATAAACGTGCTTTGTTGATTTAATTTTATATAGGAAATATTTAGATTTATAGGATGATAATAATAATAATGATTAATAAATTTTATAGTTTACTGTAATAAGATAAATTTGTTTTAATATATAGGTTAAAAAGGAAATTGTATTTTTATTAGACTTTATAAATATATATATATATATATATATATATATGTATATATAAGGTTCAAAGCAAAAAATATACATATACATATTTTTATTTATCATCTAGTTTATTTTTGATAATGTATTTTAGTGATTTATTTGTTTAATAAACTTATTAATCTATTTTAGTTACAAAAGGGTTTCAAAAGGAAATTATGAGTAAGATTAAATTATTAAGTTAAAAACCAAACTTTGTTAAATTAAATTGTTAGTTAACTAAGTGGTAAATAATTGTTTGATCAATCAAAATATTAATAAATTGTATAAATATTTATACAAGGTCTGAAATCATGGAGAAATAGCCAAGATGGAAATGGATTGCAAACAGCAAAATCAAATGTGAGTTAATCTCACTCATCTGGGTTTAATTTAAATTTAATAGTTAAATTTAAATTTTGGTTGAATTGATTGGATGTGGTATATCATATAGTAGTATATAGTATATATTGGAGTGATTGATTTCCCGCAATATATAGCGGATGAGACCCTATGCGCCGCATAATAGCGGATGATATTATATAAACCCATATACCGCGATATTCCACCTTGAAGTGGAATTGGTATTTTATATTGTGCTAACATCTGTGGATGTAGGGAAATAGGTTGGAGGGATCCAACTGGATTCCTAAAAATCATTTAGATTGTTTATTATTCCGTGTTATGATTATTAGACATTCTGTGATGAATTATATTGATAACTGGAATGTTGGATGCTATGGTTTGATTGGATATATTTGGACATTGAGTTATCAAAAATGTATAGATTTGGATTTTAAAAGAAAATAAAAAGAGAGAATTTGTAAGTAAAATGATTATAGAGAATTTGGGATAAATTAAAGAATGAATGGGAAAAGGATAAAAGTGGATATTAAAATTGTTAATAAACAAATTCCAAATACGGGAAAGGAGATTTTTGAATAAATGGGAATAAATGAAATTTAAAACTTAGGAGGTATTAATTAAAGGAATATAGGATTTATTTTTAAATTCAGAATTAAATGGTTTAGGATGCAATAAAATAAATTTTTACGAAATTGGTATTTCCAGTTTAAAATCATAATAAAGAAGTTAAATTCGGAATTTATGAAATTAATGGATTTTGAAATAAAATTGAGAAGTAAAGGAATTATTTTAAAATGGAGTAAATTTTCGAAATAAATTTGAAAATTGATTAAATGTTTGAAATTGGGATCTTAAAAGGGAGATGAGACTATGAAATTTATAAACTGGGTTTATAAAAGTGAAGTAATGTATCGGTGGATATTTGGAAGAATAAATTCATGGTGAGAATTTATTAAAGGAATGGGTAAATTTGGTTAAAAATAAATAGTGATTTATTTTTAAAAGATGTGAAAGAGAAGTGTATTTCCCAGGATAGCCAAATACGTTTTCAAAGCAAATTTTTAAGTAAAAGTTAAAAGTTTAAAGGATTGTTTTAAAAGCACGTGTTAGGAATTTATTATTTTTAAACGTTTAAGTTTTAAAGTAAGTGTTTTCCAAATTTATTTAGTAGTAATTATTTAAAGGTGACTGGGTATTATGTTTTAAAAGATAAAAAGTTAGTTTTATATTTTATAAAGTGGTTTTATTTTAAATATTCTTAAAGTATATATTTTTGAATAAAGTATTAAAGTAGTTTTTAATCTAAATGTTTAAAGTATATTTTATAATAAAGTGTTTTAAAGTTATTTTTAAAATCTAAAGTATTTGTACTTGGTGATTTCAGTGGAAATAGGAATTATTTGGGGAATTTATTCCATGAGAGAAAGATGGTTTGAAACTGTTTTCAAAGGGTTAAAAGGTGGAAATATATCTTGCGAAGATATTGGGATAAGTAAATAATTTGGGAGAAATTATTATGGCTTGATGATTCGTTGTGAATGTAATTGATAGTTAAATAACCGACTATCAATATTGGCCAATGCGCTGATCGTTTCGAAGAGACCGGGATCGGGATTTATTTTTCGAAAACCACTTCGATCCGGTTTGTATGTTTTCGTGGGGAAAACGAGTTTGGATTCGAAGATGGAGCAGTGAAGTGCAAGGGCTAGTCGCTACTAATCCTGAGGGTGACTCCAAAATGGATGTAGTAGGAATAGTGCCTTCGGTTCCGTTCAAACCCGGAACGGACTTGTATGGATGAATGCTTTCGGAACATCGTCAGGTGGACGGTAGGCATTCTAAGAGATGTGTTCTAAAAAGGTAACGCTTAGCCTCAAGCCTCATCAACTGGGAATGACTGAAAATCAGAGGTTATGCAGCAAGGCTAAGTGGGTAGCACCCATTAGGGTGAGGTCATCCCTGTCTAGATGTCCCTTTTATTTCGGCTTAGTGGTGCGGTTGGTGATCCCAACCGTGGGGTGCTCTTACTCGGGATTATCCAGTAAGGGGTAGTTCCGGCCTTGTGTTGCAGGGGATCGGGCGTGGTCCTCGGTACGCTGATCTAGACCAGATACTGTGACAGGTGGTACCCCAGTTCCTAGTCATTAGTTGGAAATCCATTCTCCCTACGTGCCTGTACGGTTTTGATTGTGCCCAACTATTGCTGAAACGTGAGATGCAAGCATTTCAGCTAGATTCAATTTTAATTTCTATAGACACTATTATAATATCAGATGAATTTGATAAAAGTGTTTTAGCTATTGTAAGGTAAAAACCCGACATGTTTATTTATGGCGTGGTCTTACGAGATGCTTTTGATTTCAAAGGATTTTGAAACTTTAATAATCCAATTGAGTGTGATTTCTCATGTTGGTTTTCCAGACCGACTCGGGTGTTATTTTATTATAATGCCCGAGTCAGACCGAGTATTTACAGATACATGATAGGATGTTATGGAGCGCAGGAGACGAGCTGGATGGCGAGACGTATCACACGTACTTGATGAATATTCCGCTGTGCAGTGTAAGCGGTATGGTCAGCTTTTGTAAGGACATGTTATTATAACTGTTTGATTGTGTGCTATGGGTTGTGTTGTACTCTGATGATTGTAAGTATTATGCAGTTACAGATTCTTTTGTATAAAAATCTGTTGTTATATATTATATTTTGTTCTGCTGCGTTTGTGAGATTCTGATGTTGTTTTCTATCTTCTTCTTCTACCTCTTTCTTCTTTAACCCCGAAGACTCGTACTTTTGTTCCACTTTGAGCTGAATTGTTATGGAATTTTTCTGGCTCAAAGGGGTACGAATTTGCGGTCCTTTACAGTTGGTATCAGAGCTTAAGATGGCGATAACCTTGGCTCTAGTGGGGATTACTCATTAGAGATAGAGTCAATAGTACTCTAGAATGAGTTTGAGTGTAATAATAAATATGAGAGCATATTTGTTAGTGAATATAAAAATTATTTTTATACTGTGTTGACTTATCGGTTGCGTGTTTATGAATTCTGGTCGGTACGGGAAGTACAACCGTAATCGATATGGGTTTCTAAACTCTTAAACAAGATAAACCAACATAGTATTGTTTTTAAAGAGGGTAAATGAAATAATTTTACCCAAATTTATATTTTGATATAAAAGAAATGATTTTCTGAAATTATTATATATATTTGGATGTTTGGTTGTTAATATTATAATCAAATATAAGGATCTAAAATTTGAAATGGTTTATAACCAAATAAATTCTATAAGTATGACTTATCCAAAGAAGTATAACTAAAATTTGATTCAAACCAGAATTTAAATCCTAGAAATTTTGAAAGGGGTTTAAATGAATTTAAACAAAGGTTGGGAAACTTGGGAATGTTTGAAATGTTTTCCAAAGTGTTTGAAGGCAATAATGGAGTATTATTTTGGGAAATATTTTTGGAATGGAAATTGTTTTGAAATGGAATTGTGGAAGTAAAGAAGCACTGAACTCACTTCAGTCGCTGGAAAATAATCCTGGTGATGATGGCCACATCATCAATATTCATTTTCGAGTTTCTAAGTGATGGATTGCTACCGGATGGTTTGGTATGATATTTGTTTGGATTTGTTGGGTATACAAGTTGTTTTAGAAATTTCAAAAGGAAAATTTGTTTTGGTAAAACCAAGTTGTTTTGGAATCCGGAGATTTGATTTGACATACCAAGTGGGTATGTGTTGATTATTATTTCAAAATGGTTTTGAAATTAAACCGGGCAATTGAATTCTGGGAATTCTATTTAAAATGAAAATGTGAAAGTTAAGATGAATCAACTATTGAACTTATAAGAAAAGTTGATATTAATAAGAAAGAAGAATGAAATTTTAATCCTGAAGTTAAATTTAATTTGAGTATATGGGGGTGAATAAAATATATTTGAATTTAACTCGGGATAAGATAAATAAATTGAAATTGATTTGATTTGGATTAAGTTGAAGTATAAAATGATATAATTATGGGTTATAATTGTGAAATGAAATTTATACCCTTAAGCTATTAAGTGATATATATATATATATATATATATAAAATCTGGAATTGTGATTATAAGATGAAAATGACTCAAATGAGCAATATAAGATTTTAAGTGAATAAGTTGGTGAACTTATAAATAGAGAAATGGATTGTGAAACCAGAATAAAATGGTTGGTATTTTATGGAAAATTCAAAAATTTAATTTGTATGGGGAAATAAAATTGGATCGAATTGGATTTAATTTAAATTAAAGTAATTGAGTTGAATTTGGACTGAATTGAAATCAAGATTCAGTTGGGATATAAATAGTGTATGAATTGGTTGTCAACAATTAAAATTAATGTTGGAACATTGGAAATTGCTTATGAAAAACGATATAACATGCATTGTTATAGAATTCATGTAATAACTTCGTAAAACGAAAGTGAAATGTTGTAAATTGATAAAATTTGGCACTTACATGTTTGAATTGAGTTAGTACAGGTTTTTGGAAGCCGTTTGGCTGGTTTTGATCGCGCAAAATGCTAAATAAATAAGCCGCTTGCTTAAAAATGCTAAATAAAGGTATGCCTATGCAATAAAAAGATAGGAAATATGAACTGTTGTTTGTTTTTGTTTCTCAACCGTGTGGGTCGATGTATATATATTTATATCTCTTGTCAAATTGCAAAAGCTCCTCCGTATAAAGGAGATTCTGCCAAAAAATTTCGAAAATTTTGGGAATTAGAAATTTTTTGAATTCTTTTTAAAATTTTCACTAACGATAAATGATTTAAAATTGGTAAGCAAATAGAATTGAAACTGAATATTGAAATCTGATTTAAAATTGTGTATGTAAAGTAAGGTGGATAAAATTCAATATTCAGAGTTTGAAGACAAATTGAATTCAAGTTGAATTGAAAATGAAAATTTGAATGAAAATTGGGAAAAACTATTTAGAATTGAAAATAACTAATAAATTGAAGCAAACTGATTTATATGGAATTGGAACTCAATTGGAGTATACACTTCAGTAGTGAAGTAGTAAAAATAAATATAAGAAATATTTATATTGAACTTAAGAAATGAAGAATGAAGTTCTCAAGTAAATTGGTATTGGGAATATACTGAGTGAATAATTGAATGAAGATTAAAACTGAAAGTTGTGAAAAGGGAAATTGTGAATAAGTAAATAGAAATCAAATGAATGTGAATAAAAGAGAATTGATATAGCTAATAATCAATTGAAATTAATACGTAGGATGTACGTATATTATTTTATTCGCATAGTGGTTTGATCCAGATTCGAGCACAGAATTTCAACGTAGTTATACCGATCCGAGTTGAGATTTTTCACTCAATTTTCGACGGCGAACCCTGGATATGGATTTTGATTGATTCTGGATATTCTCTATCATAGTTTGTGGCTATGCATGGAGAATGACGGTTTCTGATCAAGAAACCAGATCCGAGTCCGCACTAGAGAGTCGGGTGGACGATACTAGTTCGGAAGTGAAATTGTGTGATCGAGTGAGCGATCAGATTTGGTTTTGTGTATGGATAATATGTGTGCATCGTACGGGCTTAAGTAAAGAAAATTTTGAAAATTTTGAAAGGAAGTGAATAAAATGATTTTGGATTCTGTGATGGGATATTATTGTTTAGTAGGATACAGGTAATTAAAGGCAAAAGGAAAATTGATTTTTGATTTCAGAAGATAAATTGAAATTTGCTTGGAAATGGTATGTGTTTAAATTTCTGTATGAAAATTGATGACTTTCTTGTCTAGCCACTTGGCTTTTTGTTTCCTTTTGAAAATTTGGGGGCCCATAGAGTCGTTTTGTAGTTGTACCGAGTTAGCCGCGCAAAGGAGACGCTGGCAAAAAATTTCGAAAATTTAAGAAGTTAGAAAAATTTTGAGAAAATTTTGATAATTCAAAATTTGGTTTCAAATTTAAATTTGAATCGATAAGTAAGTAAAATTCCTTGGGACTTATGGATAAGTTTGAAAAGTTAGTAAGAGGGATAATGTGTCTTAAATAAAAAGATTTGTTTTGGCAAGTTGTTAAAAACTATTTGGGTTGAGGAAATATTTAATGGGTCATGGATCATTCTTCTTAACTAGTAATTTCGGGGACGAAATTCTTTTAAGGGGGGAGGAATGTGACGACCTGTAATTTTTGAATATTTGAAATGGGAATATTTAATTGATTTTAAATATTTAAAAGTTAATTTTTAACTTGAATTTCAAATGTAACCAATTATTGGATAATTAAATTATTGAATTTAATAATTGAGAAGTCGGGTAAGATATTGAATCTGGGGTTTTAAGCCTGTTAAAAATAATTTGAATGCTTGTAAAATTTATATTTGATAGTACTGAAGACAGTAAAAGTGTTAAACTTGAATTTGGAAGTGTTTTGTTGAGTTTTGAAATTTTATCGTTTAAATTGATATTTAAAAATAGCCTTCCGAGGCACAGTCTCGGAATTCGACGAAACCAGTTCCATTGGATCCGTAATATTGTATTATTGTCGGATTTCAAATTTCATAGTGATTGGAGTTGTTGTGTGAGCGTACGATATAAAACGCGCTGAAATTTATATTGAATTCAATATTATAACTTAGTCCAAAAAGCTATCTTCTCCATATGATCGAATTAGGACACGAAACCTTTTCCATTGTGTTTGAAATAGGTGTATAACATTATAAACGCCTAGCGGCACGCATCGATAGGAGGTTGAGATTTTGAGCTACGATTTTCGAGACGATTTTAATTTAAACTCAAATTTAAATATAGTTGATTGGCCAATATGTTCTCAAACAACCCAACATTCAGCTGAAATCCTTTCACCATCACAGCTTTTTCTTCTCTTCAGCAGCAGCTTTTGCTTTTTAGAAAACCATTGTAGGTTGTTAATTCGAGCACGCTAACGTCTTCTCTTGTCTCCCCCATTTCTCTTTAAATCGCGACTTCCTTCAAATATCAAACACAGTAAAACAAAAATATAAATCATGGTCGAACGACAGTTTTCTCCTTTGTTCTGATTCGTTCGAAAGTTCAAAGTGAATCAATCGCGCCCAAATACTCTTAATCGAATGAATTCTTGTTCGAGAATTGTTGGAAGCCGTGTTCGAATCGACGAGGCTTAAAGGGGAGGCACGTCGAGTCTAGTGATTTCACAGTTATCTGAAGAAGGTCACAATTAGGGCTTGGGGTTGTGACCGTTATGGGGGCAAGGCGAGGCACTGGAGGTTGTGGGAGAGTCGCAACCGAAGGAAGTGGAACCGCGTCCAGGATTCACATACTCGAGGGTTTCGATCTGGAGTCAAGATCGTTGGTGGGGAAGGGGTGACTCGACTGTGACGATGGTGTTCTTGTTCGTACAGGCGAGATCGATGCCGAGAGTCGAGTCAGTAAGATAACGATTTCTTATTTTTGTTTTTAATATAAATTGAATAAATAAATGTGTTTTGTTGATTTAATTTTATATAGGAAATTTTTAGATTTATAGGATGATAATAATAATAATGATTAATTAATTTTATAGTTTACTGTAATAAGATAAATTTGTTTTAATATATAGGTTAAAAAGGAAATTGTATTTTTATTAGACTTTATAAATATATATATATGTATATATAAGGTTCAAAGCAGAAAATATACATATACATATTTTTATTTATCATCTAGTTTATTTTTGATAATGTATTTTACTGATTTATTTGTTTAATAAACTTATTAATCTATTTTAGTTACAAAAGGGTTTCAAAAGGAAATTATGAGTAAGATTAAATTATTAAGTTAAAAACCAAACTTTGTTAAATTAAATTGTTAGTTAACTAAGTGGTAAATAATTTTTGACCAATCCAAATATTATTAAACTGTATAAATATTTATACAACGTCTGAAATCATGGAGAAATAGCCAAGATGGAAATGGATTGCAAACAGCAAAATCAAATGTGAGTTAATCTCACTCATCTGGGTTTAATTTAAATTTAATAGTTAAATTTAAATTTTGGTTGAATTGATTGGATGTGGTATATTATATAGTAGTATATAGTATATATTGTAGTGATTGATTTCCCGCAATATATAGCAGATGAGACCCTATGCGCCGCATAATAGTGGATGATATTATATAAACCCATATACCGCGATATTCCATCTTGAAGTGGAATTGGTATTTTATATTGTGCTAACATATGTGGATGTAGGGAAATAGGTTGGAGGGATCCAACTGGATTCCTCAAAATCATTTAGATTGTTTAATATTCCGTGTTATGATTATTAGACATTCTATGATGAATTATATTGATAACTGGAATGTTGGATGCTATGGTTTGATTGGATATATTTGGACATTGAGTTATCAAAATGTATAGATTTGGATTTTAAAAGAAAATAAAAAGAGAGAATTTGTAAGTAAAATGATTATAGAGAATTTGGGATAAATTAAAGAATGAATGGGAAAAGGATAAAAGTGGATTTTAAAATTGTTAATAAATAAATTCCAAATATGGGAAAGGAGATTTTTGAATAAATGGGAATAAATGAAATTTAAAACTTAGGAGGTATTAATTAAAGGAATAGAGGATTTATTTTTAAATTCAGAATTTAAATGGTTTAGGATGCAATAAAAGGAATTTTTATGAAATTGGTATTTCCTGTTTAAAATCATAATAAAGAAGTTAAATCCAGAATTTATGAAATTAATGGATTTTGAAATAAAATTGAGAAGTAAAGGAATTATTTTAAAATGGAGTAAATTTTTGAAATAAATTTGAAAATTGATTAAATGTTTGAAATTGGGATCTTAAAAGGGAGATGAGACTATGAAATTTATAAACTGGGTTTATAAAAGTGAAGTAATATATCGGTGGATATTTGGAAGAATAAATTCACGGTGGGAATTTATTAAAGGAATGGGTAAATTTGGTTAAAAATAAATAGTGATTCATTTTTAAAAGATGTGAAAGAGAAGTGTATTTCCCAGGATAGCCAAGTACGTTTTTAAAGCAAATTTTTAAGTAAAAGTTAAAAGTTTTAAGGATTGTTTTAAAAGCATGTGTTAGGAAATTTATTATTTTTAAACGTTTAAGTTTTAAAGTAAGTGTTTTCCAAATTTATTTAGTAGTAATTATTTAAAGGTGATTGGGTATTATGTTTTAAAAGATTAAAAGTTAGTTTTATATTTTATAAAGTGGTTTTATTTTAAATATTCTTAAAGTATATATTTTTGAATAAAGTATTAAAGTAGTTTTTAATCTAAATGTTTAAAGTATATTTTATAATAAAGTGTTTTTAAGTTATTTTTAAAATCTAAAGTATTTGTACGTGGTGATTTCAGTGGAAATATGAATTATTTGGGGAATTTATTCCATGAGAGAAAGACGGTTTAAAACTGTTTTCAAAGGGTTAAAAGGTGGAAATATATCTTGCGAAGATATTGAGATAAGTAAATAATTTGGGAGAAATTATTATGGCTTGATGATTGGTTGTGAATGTAATTGATAGTTAAATGACCGACTATCAATATTGGCCAATGCGCTGATCGTTTCGAGGAGACCAGGATCGGGATTTATTTTTCGAAAACCACTTCGATCCGGTTTGTACGTTTTCGTGGGGAAAACGAGTTTGGAGTCGAAGATGGAGCAGTGAAGTGCAAGGGCTAGTCGCTACTAATCCTGAGGGTGACTCCAAAATGGATGTAGTAGGAATAGTGCCTTCGGTTCCGTTCGAACCCGGAACGGACTTGTATGGATGAATGCTTTCGGAACATTGTCAGGTGGACGGTGGGCATTCTAAGAGATGTGTTCTAAAAAGGTAACGCTTAGCCTCAAGCCTCATCAACCGGTAATGACTGAAAATCAGGGGTATGCAGCAAGGCTAAGTGGGTAGCACCCATTAGGGTGAGGTCATCCCTGTCTAGATGTCCCAGTTATTTCGGCTTAGTGGTGCGGTTGCTGATCTCAACCGTGGCGTGATCTTACTCGGGATTATCCAGTAAGGTGTAGTTTCGACCTTGTGTTGCAGGGGATCGGGCGTGGTCCTCGGTACGCTGATCTAGACTAGGTATTGTGACAGGTGGTACCCCAGTGCCTAGTCATTAGTTGGAAATCCATTCTCCCTACACGCCTGTACGGTTTTGATTGTGCCCAACTATTGCTGAAACGTGAGATGCAAGCATTTCAGCTAGATTCTATCTTACTTTCTATAAACACTACTATAATATCAGATGAATTTGATAAAAGTGTTTTAGCTATCGTAAGGTAAAAACCCGACCGACTCGGGTGTTATTTTATTATAATGCTCAGGTCAGACCGAGTATTTACAGATACATGACAGGATGCTGTGGAGCTCAGGAGACGAGCTGGATGGCGAGACGTATCACACGTACTTGATGAATATTCCGATGTGCAGTGTAAGCTGTATGGTCAGCTTTTGTAAGGAAAGGTTATTATAACTGTCCGATTGTGTGCTATGGGTTGTGTTGTACTCTGATGATTGTAAGTATTATGCAGTTACAGATTCTTTTGTATAAAAATCTGTTGTTATATATTATATTTTGTTCTGCTGCGTTTGTGAGATTCTGATGTTGTTTTCTATCTTCTTCTTCTACCTCTTTCTTCTTTAACCCCGAAGACTCGTACTTTTTTTCCACTTTGAGCTGAATTTTTGTAGAATTTTGCCGGCTCAAAGGGGTACGGATTTGCGGGCCTTTACAGGTCTGACCGAGACTTTTCAGGTTACAGGATAAGTTGATCTTTGGATGTTTAGGCTAGCCAGAAGATAAACACTTTTGACTTTTAGTTTGTCACATTTAGGAAATTTGTGAACATGTTTATAAGATGTACAATTGAGATTAGAGAATTTTTAAACTTCTATAACAATCGAGTTTAGTATTTCATTTTGTAAACTCAAAATTTGTATATGTGTAAGTTGAGATTTATTCCGCTGTGATCTATGGATGTTATTTATATGATATATTGTTTTGATTTCGAGAAATCGGTGTGTCTATTACTATGTATTAACACTATACATGTCAAATTTCAGTTTAGATATTAAGTGAAAAGGTATAAATGATGTGTCACTGTTAGTATAAAGATATATTCACATTCGATCACCCTTAACAAGCCGTATTATCCAGATTAGCAGATGGCATTACTTGTAACATTCTTTGCTATAATGGACATCGCAGTGGGGTCATTACATATGGCGTCAGCAACATGGCATTGAAATGACATCAAAATTTTGGAGTCGATATGGCTTGGTGGATGACATCGGTTTGGCATTAGTAAGTACTCCACATAAGATGTCAACATGGCATTAAAAAGAAATTTCCAACGCTCTTATTACTGATGTCGTGTATAGCGTTGTCGTGACTCAATGTTGTACTTACTGACAACGTGTCGATGCCATATTGGTGTTGGTAACTCGTGTTTTCTTGTAGTGCAAGGAATTCTTGACACCAATAGCCATGGAGTGTAGTATTACCTTCTACACTCGAGTATGTTGAAAATAAAAATATAGTCCATTATGTAGAACTATTTTTATTATGCTAACTTGTTGGATGTAAGAGAGAGCATCACGAGGTACAATAGTCATAGAATTCAAGTTTCTTAGGTTTACTAGTTAGTTTAATTTACGCATATATGTATTTAACAATATGTTGTATGCTTTCTAGGTCTTTTGAACCTAATTTTTTTATGATATTTAATATCACAACACAAATCGATCTAATAGCTTGTTATTTGCCTACTCATATGATGTAATAAAATACTCCTTCATATAATGAGATATTACTATAGTGTGCAGGAATAGATAGTAAACATGTTATCGTTTATATCAACCTGATTGTTTACATGTAAATTAGTTAGAACAAACAACCGCACATATAACATAGTACCCATTTATAATTATCAACCAAATATCCCTCTTATATGAACTCGGTGAATCTAAATAAAAATTAGCTTATATTAGATAGAAATTTAACATTAGATATCAAAAAGATCCCTAGATAATGAAACATACGCAATACTTGTTCTATTTTTAATAGCACTATACCAAGAAAAGCAAAAAATACTCAAGTAATCAGTAAATATGAGTTAGTGTCAAACAATATTACTAGTACATTTTTTCTCAGGTAGGTTGTTATACGTTGGAAACTATGATATGTGATTCATTCAATCTATTTGAAAAGTATATATTTCCAGTAGAAGATGTAATTGCTCTGAACGATTATTGACTATAGTCGGAAGATGCCCTTCACTTGAGCAACTTGATAGACAAGTTATAAGAAATATATACCATACTATTATTACTGCATAGAGCTTCCTTAGCTTTGAAGTCTCTCTAATTTCTCAGTAATTTTGGTTGTTTCACTCAAATGTCTCTTCCTTTCCTGTAAGAATTTTTTTTCTTCATTTTTTCCTCTACTGAACACACATAAAAACATCAAGGGTTTGTATTATTGTCTTAACCCTTGCTTTTATCCCTTTTCTCCAAACATAAATCACTTTACCCTCTTCTCCACTTCATATTTGTCATCCATGCAGTACAACCATTTATCTCAACCGTTGAGTGGTGCAATCAGCCCTAGCTCTGCTATGCCTTCCTCATCATAAAACCTCCACTGTACTGCTTTATTCCAAGCCCATAGCGTGAAATACTTCAACTATCGGCTTAAATTTCCGTTGACCAATGTTCATTTGGGTAATGTTTTTAACTTCAACCCTTTGCTTTAATTTAGTTGAAAGCAAATTGTTGAAATATTTGAAATGTTATAATATTGATGGCTTGATGTTTCTTGATCTACATCTGTTATTTATTTATTTTGTTATCTAACTTTATAATGTTTTTGGTTATGTTTATATTGCATCTGATTGTATTTCCAATTGACATTTCGAGAATGATATAGAGATCTCAAATTTTCCTTCGGTTTTAAGAAAGTTTAATTGCAACTCTGCATCAAAATCAAATGATCTATAATTTCATATACACATAAATAATATATGTCAATTAGGAATGGAATTTACAATAAATTTGGTGCATATAAAGCTTATGTAGTATTATATATACCAATATAATTATGTGCCTATTGTTAATACCCTAGGTATTGATTTTGATGATAACAACCACATAAATATTACTACTAACGTATCTCCGAGTTATGCAGTCATATCAGATATATTATGGAGACATTTACAGAGATAATCAAGAATACAGTGGAATCAAATGAATTATAGAAGAAGGTTAATCAGAGCAATTGAAGAACAAAACCAAATTAGAGAAGAATACTGAAGGATAAAGGTGTTTGAAGTGATGAGGAGTTGGTTGAACCTTAGAATATCTTGTTAAAGATCTCATGGCAATTATACTTGAAGATCATCAACCATTGACCTCAACCGAATCACAAAAATCTACAAATATATGGTAATTTGAAATGCTGGAAATTTGCAACACTTATTAGTGTTGTTGTTCATTTTGCAACACAACCATGTCGACAAGGGGGGTAGGGGGTTGTCGACATGCTAGCCGTTTTTCAGAATTTTAAATTTTAAATGAAGAGACATTCCCTCCACCTCTTCACCAAAAGACACGTCTCTTCAACCACTATATAAAGGCCTCTGAAAATGAATTTTAATATCAGGAATTCTTATTTTCTCTTACTCCTTCTCCAAACATTTGCAAAAGAACTCCATTGCATACTCTTCAAATCTCCTTGCAAATCGATACTATTTCACTCAAATTCTTCATTGATTTGCAAGCCACACAATATCAGAGAGTTGTACTTGAATTCACATTATTCTCTCTCTGATTTCATCCTATTCCTCAAAGAATTCAAAAGATATATTGCCATTGGAGGTCTATAGGATCATTGTACCGAATCTGCAAGAATCTGTATTGAAGATACGACTACCTGCCATAGTTTGTTATTGGTGATAAGGAGAAGGTGTTCTTGTAGCCTTGGAAATCAAGAGGGTGTGTCTTGTAGCCCGTGAAACCAAGATTGTAAAGGTGTTCTTGCCACCCGTGGAAAGCAAGCGGTTATAGTGGAATTCTGCACGATAGAGTGCAGGACTGGATGTAGGATTGGTTAATCTGAACCAGTATAAAAATCCAGGTGTTATTTACATTACTGCATTTTACTTTATTACTCACTTATTCTTTGATTACTTCTTTATATTCATAAGTAAGTAGTTAATACACATTTCACCACTTCTAGTGTCTGAATAGCCTTAAGATCCATCATTGTGTTGTAGACACTCCAATTTCTAACAATTGGTTTTAGAGCATTGGTTTTCAAAAATTCATAACTTGGTTTTTGAAAAGTATAAATGGCTAATGACACTAGTAACACATTTTTTATTACCTTTGTAGAAGGACAATCTACCACTAGACCCCCTCTATTTTGATGGCAGTAGTTATGCATATTGGGCTTGTAGGATGAAATGTTATTTGCAGTCTAATGGTTTGGATATTTGGAACATTACCCAAATAGAGTACATAGAGCCTCAAACTGAATATTCAAAATGGACACTAGACCTAAAGACACAAGCACTTAATAACTCTAAGGCCATGAACATTTTATTTTGCTCCTTAGATAGAAATGAATTTAATCGAGTGTCTATTTGTAATTCTGCATATGAAATTTGGAGAACACTGCAAGTCACACATGAAGGCACTAGTGAAGTAAAACAAACAAAGATATCTATGCTAACTAACCAGTTTCAACTCTTTCAAATGAAACCAAATGAGTCTATTTCTGATATGTATTCTAGGTTTCAAGATATAGTACATGCCTTAATATCATTAGGAAAGAAAATTACTGAAGAAGACCAAGTCAAAAAGATCCTGAATTCACTTCCTAGTGAATGGGATCAGAAGACTCTAGCAATCGAAGAAGCCAATGATATTAGTACTATGAAAATAGAAGATTTAATTGGTAACCTAATGTCCTATGAAGTAAAGTTGCAGATTAGAAAAGAGAATCAGGCAAATGAGAAGAAATCACTAGCACTCAATGCTATGATCGACAACGATGAACCAAATGATGATGCTATTGATGATGATATCGAGTTTATGACCAAGAAGTTCAAGAAATTCTTGAAGTATTGGATAACAAACAAACTTCTAAAAACTAACAACAATAATTCTAGAAATGGAAATGTTGTTAAGTGTTTCGAATGTGATAAACCCAGTCATTTGAAAAGAGACTGCCCCAACCTGAAGAAATCAAAGTACTTTTCAAACACTTTCAATAAGAAGAGGAAACAGGCATTCAATGCAAAATGGGATGATTCAGATACATCATCAAGTGATAGTGATTCAGAAACAGAAAATGCCAACATGTGCTTCATGGCAAAGGATGACCAGGTATGGAATTTTAATAAAGAAATTACTAATGTTTTGAATGATATGAATCAGGGATATAAAATACTTAGGAAAGAGTACAACAATAGTTTGGCAGAGATAGATAGATTAAAAATATTTAATGAAAGGTTAATTGAAGAAAAACAATGTCTAGAAGATGAAATTGAAAGACTTATAGGTATAATGATGAAAAGGATTTGACACTTGGAAGTTTTGAAAAACTAGAAAGTGAAAATGAATCCTTAAAATTAGAAAATCTTTCAATGAAGTCACAGATCACTGATCTGAATGACAAAATAACATCTCTGGACAATGTTATTCTTAACCATAATAAGGATTTTGACAAAATGAAAAATGATATTGATAAATTTAACAAAGGGAAGGATAATCTAGAAAACTTATTATCTACATCTAAACACACTAGGAATAAACATGGACCTGGATACACCCCTAAGGCTAAATCAAAGAAAAATAGTATTCAAAATACTAAGTTTGTTAAGGCTACCAAGTTCAAACCAAAACCTAGGAAACTAAAGTTAAAACCTCCAAATAGATTCATTAATTTATGGGTTCCAAAAAGGTTGGATGATACTGAAAAAGAAAAATATATTGATAATTTTATTAATAAGGTTCATTCATCTAATAATTATATTTTGAGAGGACGTTCAAACTCTTTATGGGTTTGGCATCCCAAAATTTAACCCCATGGACCCCATAATAAAAAGGGTACCAGTGTGCATATTTTATAATTTTTTAGGTACCAAACAATGTATATCAGATAGCAAATGCTCAAAGCATATGACAAGAAATCTACTGAATAGTGGATAAATACGAAAAGAATTTGTTATTGGCATCGGCAAAGTCGGTAACTCTAAAACTCATCTTATTATTTGATAAGTTTATTTCATGTTTTGAATAGATTTGGTTTCCCCTCAAGTGTTTTATTTATATGTATTTATCTCTATATACAAACTCTACATATTGTCTAGCATTAAGCGACTCTTTTTTACCCTTTTTGTTGATGACAAAGGCGGAGAAAAGGTATAAATATACTAGGCAAAATGATAGGGGGAGTGCATAGAGTTAGGGGGAGTCAAATATAAAAATATTATATTTTATCTCTCAAATATTTATATGGTTGTCATCATCAAAAAGGAGGAGATTGTCAATACCCTAGGTATTGATTTTGATGATAACAACCACATAAATATTACTACTAACGTATCTCCGAGTTATGCAGTCATATCAGATATATTATGGAGACATTTACAGAGATAATCAAGAATACAGTGGAATCAAATGAATTATAGAAGAAGGTTAATCAGAGCAATTGAAGAACAAAACCAAATTAGAGAAGAATACTGAAGGATAAAGGTGTTTGAAGTGATGAGGAGTTGGTTGAACCTTAGAATATCTTGTTAAAGATCTCATGGCAATTATACTTGAAGATCATCAACCATTGACCTCAACCGAATCATAAAAATCTACAAATAAATGGTAATTTGAAATGTTGAAAATTTGAAACACTTATTAGTGTTGCTGTTCATTTTGCAACACAACCATGTCGACAAGGAGGGTAGGGGGTTGTCGACATGCTAGCCGTTTTTCAGAATTTCAAATTTTAAATGAAGAGACATTCCCTCCACCTCTTCACCAAAAGACACGTCTCTTCAACCACTATATAAAGGCCTCTGAAAACGAATCTTAATATCAGGAATTCTTATTTTCTCTTACTCCTTCTTCTCCAAACATTTGCAAAAGAATTCCATTGCATGCTCTTCAAATCTCCTTGCAAATCGATACTATTTCACTCAAATTCTTCACTGATTTGCAAGCCACACAATATCAGAGAGTTGTACTTGAATTCACATTATTCTCTCTCTGCTTTAATCCTATTCCTCAAAGAATTCAAAAGATATATTGCCATTAGAGGTCTATAGGATCATTGTACCGAATCTGCAAGAATCTGTATTGAAGATACGACTACTTGCCATAGTTTGTTATTGGTGATAAGGAGAAGGTGTTCTTGTAGCCTTGGAAATCAAGAGGGTGTGTCTTGTAGCCTGTGAAACCAAGATTGTAAAGGTGTTCTTGCCACCCGTGGAAAGCAAGCAGTTATAGTGGAATTCTGCACGATAGAGTGCAGGACTAGATGTAGGTTTGGTTAATCCGAACCAGTATAAAAATCCGGGTGTTATTTACATTACTGCATTTTACTTTATTACTCACTTATTCTTTGATTACTTCTTTATATTCATAAGTAATTAGTTAATACACATTTCACCACTTCTAGTGTCTGAATAGCCTTAAGATCCAACATTGTGTTGTAGACACTCCAGTTTCTAACACCTATCTATGTTTGAACATGTTATTTCTAGGATCTTCCAAAATACAAATTGTTTCCATTATTCCATTACGTATCAAGAGTTCAATCATATTCAGGAAAGTAAAAAAATGATGCTTCTATATGTTATAATCTCTAATTTTTTAGTATTAGTACTTAGTTACTTTTATGTAAAAAGATAAATAGTCTATGTGATATGATTATGGTGCAATCTTACAATGTTATTATCTTTCGAACTCCACATTTACCGTTTGGATTTATTTATATGCGTTACAGTTATTGGTTATATTTCAATAAGTTGAAATGTGCTCATGTTTTATAATAACGTACTGTCTCTTTAATCTATTACTTATACCTTATATGCATCAATAAATATTTATGCTAATTGATGCTGGTATGATATTGTAAGATATATTGTTTTTGGTTATTCATATCCCATACATGCATCCAGGTAGGTTGGTGTTCTTATTTTAAAGTGAGTTATGCATGTATTAGTTAATATGAAGTACAAAATACCAATAAAGGTCATATTATAATATCAGTTTCACTACAAGTAGTAAAATACTGATGCATTATAAGGTATAAATATGAAATATTCAGCCAAATAAGGATCTCCTTGCAATATTCTTATGCAATAAAGAATTCAATAAAAATCCGATGAGATCTGTACTATTTCAATAAGCATAGAAGTCTTATGTAACATGATGCATAAAAATACATGGAAACAACACATTGAACTTAATTTACATAATTATAAAGGTATGTTTGGTTAATTGAAAATGCCCTCCATAATAAAGATTGGTCATACAATAAATTTCATAAAGCTTAATAAAAGTATTATTCACTAGTAAATACATATGTGGATAATGCTAACAATATAAATGTGATGGCTTTAACAAATAATATCATAGGATGATGCCTTAATGCAAGTGAATTTGAAATGAGATAATTTTATCACTATGATTGTTACTTGTTGGGGTTCCTTAAATATGAATTGTGTCTACAATCTTGAACTACTTCTATTTTTTCCTGTTAGATTTTCAATCTCAGTTTTTGAGTTTGGTGGAATCTTTTGTATTAACTGTATACATATACATGATTCTAATTCTTTGGTGAATAAAATTTAAATAAGTGTGTTTTTTCTTCTATATGAACTTATATAGTGATTAATGTATAGACTATTGGTCTTTACAATAGACTAACATTAGTTTATATAAGTTAAATCAACTTCATATTTGTTAGGCACTAGAAGTCAAACCTTATGAATGGTTTAAGTATAATACTTTTTTTGTTCTACTTGTCTTCATAATAGATTTTAAAAATACATGATGGAGAACTAATATTAAATGAGGAGATTTTCATAGACTTTCCTAAGCTAAAGATCATATTTGTTCAAATAGTACACGAACTTCAATCGAATGACAGTACACTCCAAACTGTACAAATATTTAAAACTCTAATGCACAGTGTCACAACTTACCAAAAATGTAGTTCTTAATTACAAATTATTCATGCAAATAATGTAATAAGGAATAACATAATTATTTCAAGTAATTATTGATATTCCTGTGATGCATAGATTCCTTGAGGATGCATTCCATTAACAAGAGATTTGAATGCATGTTTAGTCAAAGTCATAGCAACGAAGCCACATGTATTTATTAGAGTAAACCTTGTAACTTATAGAACAAGACAATAATATAAGCTGGGTGTAGGAATGTAATTACTAATTATTATAAAGTGGTAGACTACTCTATTCATAGGATTGAGGTAGGAATGGAAGGAATAATTTTGATTGATGGTAAATGTAAAAGCTTGGTTACTTAAACATGAATTTGAGCATAAAATTTTCAAGTATGAAATGAATACATATATAAAACCATTTAATCATAGTATGATAGATATTGTAAATGTAATATAATCACGGCAACACTTTTAACTCCTACGCATTATAAGGTACAAAAAGTTATTGTAACGACCCGGAATTTTGGTCGTTTGTTTTTGAACATTTAATTTATTTTTAAAGGTTGAATTGGAAATATCTATTGATTTTGAATATGGAAGAATTAGTGAATTGGTTTATGATTTCGATATAGCGGTTAAAAACAGATTTGGTAAATAGTAAATTAATATTTGAAATTGGGAAAATATGTAAATTTGGTGTTAAATGTGAATGGGAATGATTTCTAAGTTGTTTTAAACTCTATTTGATTTAGAGCGATGATAGTGGACTTTTGGATGGAATTAAAAATCGATAAGTTAAAATTTGGAATTTTATATATTAATTTAATAGTGAAATTTAATATATGGCAATAGTATGAATAATCAAATTTTGATTTAATATGATTAGAAATGATTTCTAATATGAATATAAATTCAATTTGAATTATAATTGAGTTGGTAAGTTTTTAAAATTGAAATTTCAAGTAATTCTGTCGATAGCGGATGAGACCCTATGCTTCCCGCATAATAGCGAATGGCCCTATATACCACGATATTCCACTTCGAAGCAGAATTGGTATTTTTATGTTGTATTAAAATCTGTGGATGCAGGGAAAATAGGTTGGAGAGATCCAACTGGATTCCTCAAAAATATTGAATTTAAATTCATATATGGTGATATATGTTTTGTTTGAATAATCTGTGATAGATTATTGTGTGATTTGAATTGATTGGATACTATGGCAGTTTTGGCCTAGATTTTGGTATTTTTAAATACCAGTAATTTATGGTTTGAATTAGAAAAGAATTTTAATGGGGTTTTTGAAGTAAAATATTTATATAGAATTTTGGGTTAACTGATTAGTAAAATAATGGTTTTGAAATTTGTATTTAACAAATTCGGGATACTGTAAATAGAGATTTTGTGATAAGGTATATAAAAGGATTTTAAATAATAAATTCTTAAATGGTACTTGTTAAAATAAAAAGGTTTAAAAATTGAGATTTTTAATAGATTGGAAGGATAGAAGTGAATTTGGAAATAAGTATAAAATTGGTTATACTTGAGCTCAAGTAAGATTTCCAAATTTTACGAAATGAAATTAAAATCGAGAAATTGGGCTTGTTTTTAAAAAAAGATGCTTAATTATTAACTAGGTAACTTTAAAGTGTTAAAACATATTCCAGAAATTAGTTATTTAATTATTTTAAATTGTTTAAAGTATATCTAATTATTAATTAGTTACCTTATAATGAGTGTTAAAGATTTATTATTATCTAAGAATTAGTCGGCATTGTTGTTTTAAAAGATAAATTATTAAATATTAATATGGCTTTGTATAATAACTTTTATTAAAGTATATTTGCCTAGATTTAACTTGGAAATGTATTTTAGAAACTTATAAGCATTATTTTGAGATAATTATTAAATAAAGCTTTCGGGAAGTAATGGTATACCCGCATGGCGAAATCGGAGGCAGTGAGTGCCTGCAGTTAAGTTTTGAATTTCTTTGGGATAGAGACGTAACCATCGAGCTGTGAATCCATGGTTTGATACCGCAGTGGTACTTTCCTTATTATTTTAAAGAGTTTCAATATCTTGAAAAGAATAGATTGTGAATATACTAAATTAAATTCGGTAAGAAAGTATATATTTTGGATAAAAATATTTAAGTGATTGAAATTTAAATTAAAATGAGATTCAGTGTTCTCGGTGGAAAAGGACGTAAGTGGTTGAATGATTGTTATTTGATAGTTAAATAACTGACTACCAAATCTGGACCAAAATATAACTTTGGGAATATCTAGGAGAAATACGGGAATTATATGATACAGTTGCCGTTCGAGGTGTTATATTGTACGTATAAACTCGTTTCGTTCTGTTAGGACGATGATAAGGAATCCGTCCACTAACGGTTAGGAGGTGATCTCCGATCTTATTTTCGTCTGTTTATTTCCTATAGAACCGGGGTTGAGTTTACCGAAAAATATCAAACGTTGTTTCGAAGAGACCGGGATCGGATAAATTATCCAAAAACTACTTCGATCCAACGAATATGTTTTCGAAAGGAAAACAAGAGCATGGAGTCGAAGATGGAGCAGTGAAGTGCAATGGCTAGTCGCTACTAATCCTGAGGATTATTCCAAAATGGATGTAGTAGGAATAGTGCCTTAGGTTCCGTTCAGACCCAGAACGGACTTGTATGGACGAATGCTATCAATACATTGTCATTGGAGGACAATGAGCATTCTAAGTGAAAATTCCTTAAAAGGTAATTGTAGCCTCTAGCCTCATCAACCGGGAATGACTGAAAATCAAGGAAGATGTAGCAAGGCTAAGTGGGTCGCACCCAATTATGGTATGTTTATCACCTTTCTAGATACCCTCAGATATTATTTATCACTATGATATATGGAAGGAGCTTGAGAGAGGGTGGGAACACCCAGGGTGATAGCATATTCGGTCTATCCAGGTTAGGGATAGTCCGGTCTTGTGTTGTAGAGGATCCCGGTGTGGTCCTCGGTACGTTGTTTCTAGAAGTGTACTGTGACAGGTGATACCCCAGTGCCTAGTCATTCGTATGGAATCCATTCTCCATTACGTACCTTTATGGTTTTGATTGTAGAGCCTGGTATGCTGGAATTTAATTAACGTAACAATTTCGGCTATTTGAATAAGTATTTGTACTTAGACACTATTATAATATCAAAGGATTTGATATGAAATGTTTTGGTTATCGTAAGGTAAAAACTCGTCGTGTTTATGTGTGGCATGGTCAGTAATTCCTTTTGGATATCACTTTGTTTTGGCTGATCTTAGTATAGGCATTTTTTATGGATCTCCATTTCAAGTATTGCCCCTATTGGACTTCTTATGTCAGGATATGGGTTGAATAATAAATATTCTTTTTCAGGCGGTGTACGGGACACTTAGATGAACCCTTGAAAGTAGCATAAACAAGAATGAAGAAATAGAATAAATAGGAAAGAAAATACGAAATGGAAAAAGAACAGATTTTTTTACTGTGTATAAAATATGTCCTTACGTTTTCTATCCTTCAACTCCTAAAAAATAAACTTGGAAGTATTTTAGACAACTTATTTTTTTATATACCTTTGATTTTCAAAGGATTTTGATAACTTTAATAATTCAAATTGAGTGTGTTTTTTCTCACGCTGGTTTTCCAGACTGACTCGGGTGTTATTTTCTTATAATACTCGGGTCAGACTGAGTATTACAGGTTTAGGTTAGGATGTTATGGAGCTTAGGAGACGAGCTGGAGACCGAGACGTATTATCATACTTGTTTTTTTTTCGCTGTAGTGTTTGTTGAAATTACTAGCAATTGTGAGGGCAGGTTGTTATAACTGTCCAGGCTGGTAATTATTGATTTGTGTACTCTGATGTGAGATATGTATATTACAATTTTGATTTGTGTAAAGAACTATTTATATAATTTGTTATTCAGGCCGCTGTGAGGATTCTGTTTTGTTTAGTTTCTTCTTTCTTCTACCTACTTTCTTTTCCCTTAACAATCTGTCTTTCCGGCACTCGATCGTTCGGCATGTTATACAATGAGCGTATTTATGTTGATTTTCAAGGGTCGAAAGGGCGGTCATCACAGTTGGTATCAGAGTTTAGGTTGGCGAAATACCTAGGCTTTGGTGGGGATTACTCATTAGAGATAGAGTCAGTAGCACCCTAGAATGAGTTGAGTGTATTAATAGACATGAACGTGTAATTGTTAGTGAATATAAATTGTTTTTATATTGTGTTGACTTATCGGTTGAGTGTTTATGAATTCTGGTCGGTATGGGAAGTACAACCGTATCGATAGGGGTTTCTAAACTCTTAAATAAGGTAAACCGACATAGTATTGTTTTGAAGTGGGTAAATGAAATAATTTTACCCAAACTATATTTTGTTATAAATGAAATAATTTTCTGAAATTATTATAGTATATATGTTTGGAATGTTTGGTTGTTAATATTATAATCAAATAGGATTATAAAATTTGAAATGGTTTACATAACCAAATAGAAATTGTATAAGAATGATTTATACAAAGGAGTATAACTAAAATTGGATTCAAACCAGAATTTAAACCACGGAAAGTTTGGAAAATGTTTTAAATGGGATGTGAACTAAGTGTTTGAATTTTTTTAAATCTTGGGGATTTTTGGAAATGTTTTCCAAAGTGTTTGGAAGGAAGAATGGTGGTATTATTTTTAGAGATATTCCTGAAAAGAAATTGTTTTAAAATGAATTTTGGAAGTAAGAAAGCACTGAACTCACTTTAGTCGCTGGAAAATAATTCTGGTGATGACGGCCGCATCATCTTTATTCATTTTCGAGTTTCTAAGTGATGGATTGCTACCGTAGTGATTGACTATGATTATTTGTTTTGAACTTGTTTTGTAAACAAGTTTTGTTTTAGAAATTCCAAAGGGAAATTGTTTTGGGCAAAACCAAGTTGTTTTAAAATTCTGAAAGTATGATTTGATATACAAAAGTGGATATTGTATATTATGATTTCAAAATGTTTTGAAATTAAAATCGGGTAATTGAATTCTAGGATTTCCATTTAATTGAGTGTGAGGTCAAGAGAAATCAGTTAATTGAACTTATAATTTGGAGTTGATATAGATAAGAAAGGGAAGTGTGAATTTAATCTTGAGATTAAAGTTAACTTGAAAAAGTTAAAATGAATGATATGAGTTAAAATTTAACTTAAGATAAGTATAAAAAAATGAAGAATTGGAATTGAATTGAATATCAATTTTGAAATGTAAAATGTTTATGTAATTATAACTTATGATTATTGAATGAAATGGATATACTTAAGCTATAAATTGATATATATGATCCAAAGTTATGATAATAAGATGTAAATAGACTCAAGTAAGCATTTTGAGATTTTAAGTAAATAAGTTTTGAACTTATGAATTTAGAAATAAAATAGTAACCCTAAATGAAAATGGTTTGATATTATGGTAAAAGAATGGAATTCATAAAAATTGAATTTTAAATGAAGGGTGATTTGAACTTGAGTAAATTAAATATAAGTATGAATTGTGAAGTGATTATATAACATATGTTATAAATATTGAATTTGAGTAAACTTAAGTGGAATTTAGGGAATTGTGAATAAATAAGTTGTATAACTTATTAGACTGGAAAAGTGGAAAAGTATGACCAAGTTAAATAGTCAAACAATTGATAACAAGAAATGAATTCAATTTAAGAGTAAATAAATTGAATATGATTTTAGAGTATGGATTGGATAAGATTAGGTATGAACTTAAATTATAAAGTTGAATATAACTTAAGTTGTGATATGGAATGTTTATAATAAACCTTAGAAATAATTTTATGGAATGGTTTATAAATAAATTAGCTTAAAATGAAATGCCATTCACTATAAAATGAAGTGGATAGCACTATGCGAGTTAAATGAAAGTGAATGGATAAGATGTAATATAAGTTGGAAGTAAACTTAATAGAAATGCAAGTGCATGAACCATGTTATGATATAATAAATTGTTCGAGAATTGATCTACATGGAATGATTTCCCGAAGTGTTATAGTATAATATTGGATATACTAAGTAAATGGGAGCAAATAAATTGAATGAGATTCAATTTGAAATGAATTAGAATTTGGTTGCCATGGAAACTTAACTTAAGTGATTATTTATGAAATGAATTCATAAATAAATTAACATGGATAGGAATATGTTTGATATAAAAATGAAGCAAACAAAGTTTGGTAGATAACTTGAATAGGAATCAAATTGAAAATAGAAAAATTGATTTAGAGTCAATTTAAAAAGGATAAAATTGAAGTTTAATAAAATGGATTTGCATATAATGAAAGTCAATAATGAATGGAATGCAAATAAATTGATTCTGAATCAATTTGAAATTGAATAAAAGTGAATTTATGCAAGTAAAGCACATATAATTCAATTTGGAATGGATATGAGTTTGTTTGTTGTAAATATAAATTGAATGCAATAAATTTGGTTGTACATCATTTTGAATTGAATGAAAAGATATATGGATCCATGGAAGAAATTAAATTAGTGTTGGAACCTTATAGTTGCTTGTAATATATGATTGGCATGTTCGGGTTATGAAGTTGGCCCATCAGATACCATTGCAATAGATATCAATCCACCATTTCATTCAACTTCACTTGACAAAACTAATACTCTGGATGTACAACTGTAGACGTAACCAACATAGTTAATGAGAATACAAACGATCAAAATTCATCAAACAAATCAAAAGAATTCTCTTTAGCATAAGAAATACTTGAAGAGCAACAACAATTTATTGATGCAGTTGCAAATCATATTGAAGAACAACAGAGCAAAAAAATCAAAACTTAATGTAACCTAAATGCTAGAGACAAATGTGAAACACAAGAAGAAACTTGAGAAGAAGATTATAACTCCTACGAATTCTCCTAGAAGAACAACAAGGAGCACTTATAACTAAATGAATGCCTATTTCTGGAATGTGCGAGGCTTGAATACAGACAACAAAATGTTGTCTGTACTCAGGTTCCTCCACCCCCATAGGTTGTCTTCAATAGCCTTGTCTAAGACAAAACTTACAAATACAGGCATTTCCAAATTCATGTTAAAATTGTCTCCATTGGAACTTCCTGCAAAATAATACAATGGGAACAAAAGGCAAAGTTGTTGTAACGACCCCAGATTTTTATTAAGTTCAAATTGATAATTAATTTAATTTTTGAATAAAATTTGTGAAATAAATCAATAAATTGGATGCGAGTTTCCCCAAAATCTAATAAATTTGGTATAAATCATTTAAATTTAAAATATTGTATATATATATATGTAAATATATATATATACACATTTGGGTATATATGAGGAAATTTGAAATTTTATATTTGATTTGGATTTAAATTTCAAATAAATGGTTTAATAATAAATGATAATAATCGAGATAAATAAAAGATAAGCTATAAAATACAAAGAAGACATTAGCTCAAATTCTAACAACAAATTAAACTCTAGAAATTCCTTTATATTACGAAATAAATAAATTATATAGTTTTATAAAATACAAAGTAAATACATATATATCTTAATATCATATTAATAAATCAATACCAAATAGTACAAAATAGAATTTCATTTACATTGCAAAGTAATAAAACAAATAAAAATCATAAAAGATAAAATGAAAAGATAGGGGTTCGTTTACATTATAAAGCAATTAGACTTAGCAAAAGAAATAACATATTCAACTATATATATTCATGTGCAAGCAAAATGTAAGTATGAAGACAAAACAAGTAAACATATATTAGACATAAAGTATTTAGCATTAAATGCCATCACAATTATCTCAAATATTTTGTAACAGCCGAGTTTTTGGGTCTTCACAGTTGTTATCCTCATTAGTGGCATAGTTTGTACGGCACACATATCCGATATGAGTTATCGACATATTACTGCTGTTATGACAAATACAGGGACTTCTAATGTATTATCTACTTTGTGTATGCTAGCAACACTTATTCATTGAGAGTAGCTTTGGAGCAATCCGATTCTCAATGCTATTTCCATTTACATTCCTTGGATTGCATTTTGGGAGTTTAATAATGCTTTGAACCCTAAAGATAAGAATGTAGGATCGTCTATCCCTTTTTCTTACCTTAGTGGTTTTTAAAATTGTATTTTACAGTGTCTTTTTGTTGAATGCAGTGTGCAGGGATGTAAGTACATTTGGAGAAAAATAGGCATGGCTAGTAATGTTGACAAAGCTTTGGTGAATCAAGGGTTCATCCAAATTTTACCAGATCTGAATGGAGCTGAATAATTGTGGCTAGGGTTTAGGATGCTTTATTTGTTTAAACGGTCATGTAATATAGGCTGTTTTGTGAGCTTTGTACCTGGAGATGTGTATTTGATTTATATATGTGTTGAGTTGTTCTAGTTATTGTTTGGTTGTTTAACCCTTTTTCCTTACTACTCAATTAAGGTTTCTTAGGAAGGAAAAACCAACGATGTTCTTTATATGTCACTAAATAAAAAACCCCTTTTCAATACATACACACACACACATATATATATATATATAACACATTCTCTAACTGACCTCTAATGCAAATACAGAACTATGGTAAGAAATGTTTTCATTTCATTAACCTCTCAAATAAATTATAACTCAACTATTTTACTTGATAACAATGAATGCTCCATCGTATCTTTTATCAATATACTTAATAAGATATTTTAAAGAATGAACTTTATTGTATATTTCTACACTTATATGAGCTCAAAATTTGACATCTAAATCAACATTTTAAGGAAATTAACCAACCATCATCTTACTTTAAACATCTACCCTCACGAACAGGTTTAGTATTGTTCTCTTCCCATGGACAATAAACCTGATTTTGTATTTGTACCTATTGTCTTGAGAAACATAAATCATTATATTTTCTTGTGACACCACTCTTTTCTGAAACTCAAATGTATATTAAAATGCCTAATATATAAAAAATATTGATCAACGATGACAGTTTCCTTAAACTATAAATTGTTACAATGAACTAAGCGTATTAACCTGACTATACTTACATGCTTTAATCTTAATAAACTGGCACTCATCTGTAATAACCTTCATCAATGCCATGAGATTTATATGAAAACTCATGATACGATTTTCCTTCCATTCTTTCCTACTATGTTAGCCAACATAATGACATTTTTGACCACTCTGGATTACATGCAGAAGTCAACAAATAATTAGATAAACCTAACCACTGGCATATTGTTGTTGCATCCAATAAATTTGTACCAAATATCTAGGTCCTTTAGTAATGTTAGATTGCAACCATCCGATCGAATTACTAATGACGATAGATATTATGATTTAAGTGATCAAACACAACCTCGTGATGATTAAAATGATACCTTATACGATTGAACTAACTCGTTTGCTCTTCACCTTAATTCAAACTCAAACCCCATTGGTTGATATTATGATCTAGTCCAATCCCCATACCAAGATGCAGCAACCAATGAAGGTAATACAAATAACCTGTTTCAACCATATGAATTTACAACCCTTATCGGTCAAAACAATCCAATCACAGCTTGAAATCGCTCCCCTTGAAGCTGAAGAAGCTTTGAAGAGAGCGACTGATATATTTATTAAAAGGACTCCCAAATACAACAACCAATGATGATATAGAGACATATTTGAGGAATGATAAGAAAATTTAAGACATCTAGATCAACCATGTACTGAAAGGAGATGAGATGATTTTTCAAACTAAAATAAGGAGCTCAAAATTCTGATAGTACCATACATACTAGAAGCTCGAACTTCTACCAAACTCAAAATGTTGTTGATGGAGCCGCACGATGGGACTACCGATCCCACTGGTTATTTACTCAAATGAAATAATGACACCGATCCCACCCAACACTAAATGCCATAAAATTGCAATAGTTTCCTAATGTTTCTAACTGGGATAGCCGTAGATTAATTTGGACAACTATTAGTAGGGTCCATTAACTCATAGATGAGTCTAACCAAAGAGTTCAAGAAGTAGTTCTGAGTCAAGATTCAATGCCACAATCTATGGAGTAAGACAACCGGACTACGTTGGTCTACTTGGCCATGGTCTTCAGAGTTCGCAAGCGCTCTCAATTATTGGATGAATTGATCATGAACAAAACTCACTGCCTACCAGAGTTTTATTAAAAGATGGAGAAATTATTTGCTAAAAAGAGTCATAAGATAATAAGCTAGCAAACGATTAAGGTGCGTTAAGGGAAATGCAAAACTAACAATCGAGACACTAAAGGAAAGTGCCCATAGAACAGGAATGGTCATCTATCACCATGATATACAGCATATAGCTCGCTAACTGAACCCATTGAGCATATCACTTAGCAACTCAGGGGATGGTTTCGTACCGTAAACCATTACATAACACCGATAATGAAGAAAGGTAAGAAAATCGGTAAGTACTATAGTTCTCATAAAATTCATGGCCAATAGAAACAAGTATCACTGTGTGATAGATGCCATCGAAGAGTTAATTCAATAATGGAAGCTTCAATATTATGTCACCAACCGGTGCAATAAATAGAATAGCATTAACAACTCCAACAATTGTTTCCAACAACTATAGGAACCACGGGAAATGATGGCTTGAGACTCTCCACCATGATTTATTCCTTAAAAATGGTCAAAGGAAATTCACAGTTGAATAACCAACCATATCCTTTATCTAAACTATTATATTATTACTAAGTTGCATTTCAAGGACGTATAGGCCTCCTTTAGTATTCTAAACTCAAAGGTCACAATATTTTAGAACAATCAATCCTCTCACTTCTTTATCGCGTTTATCCCTCTTTTCATAGGATTTGCACAACTTCTCCGTTGACGTCTTTTAACTCTTCGAGGAAGCGTCGATTGGAGCTCCGCTAATCCTCATCCCTTACTCGGCATTGGTCGTCTTCTATGTTTTCAGGCCTCTCCACTCCCAAACACTTAAAAAATGGCGATTTCCTTTTGCGTCTTCTCCAGAGCTAGGTCTGCTCTCATCGTCTCTATTCTCCACCTCGATCTGAGATGGTCAAAAATCGCAAGTCCAAACCAAAGTTTGCTTCATCCATCAATAATAGTGCTTTGGCTATAGGATTTGGCCGCGTCTTCGCCTCGCCTAATTCATATGAGTATCCATCCGTCAAAGTCGCCGTTAGGAAAAATCGACCTAACATTGAGATTTTTCTTCCCACTCTGTTTTCTTTGGCAATCTTTGTTCTAATGTCAAATGACTACTAATTTGCCATAAAGGTCACTTTCTAATTCTTATACATATTTTTGGTTTCTAAAACTCTTGACTTGGGAAGCATATATTATAGAAAATTTTACCATATTAGCCTAGTTTTGAAAAGATATAACAACAATAGCCCACTTCTAAAAGTATTTACGCATATAGACCACTTTTTGTTTAACTGGTCTATAGCGTTGGCGATTTTTCAAAAATCGCCCAGAGGGAATAACATATTTTTTTTTGCTTTGGGCAATTTTTGAAAAATCGCCAGAAAGCCTGCTATAAATCCAAACAGCAACCTACCTTCTTCTTCACTATCAACTTTACCAAACTCATCATCAAATTCTCGAAACTTCGCAAACCCTAACTCTTCATAGAAAACCCAAAAAAAGTCTGATTCTCACAAGATACAATCAAAGATTCTCAACAAGTAAGTATAATCTTCGGTACAAGGTAATGTATATCAATTTATAATATGTTTATGCTAACTAAAATCTTAATTCAGAGCTATTGTGTATTCTAACCGATGTTGACGTACTCGCAGTTGAACTAAACATGGATGATTGGGAGATAGACGACGAGACGATGTTGAAATGTTACGATGATTTTGAAGCTCGAAGGGACATTACGCATCTAAGTGATGTTGAATTTGTTCCGGAAATGCAATTTGGGCCGATACGTCAAAAGTTCCATTCGGGAACACCATCTCTCAACACTCGCTTACGTGAAGTTGTAGCGAACCAAAGACCGGGCAAGCAAATTCCTATTGAAGGTAAAGTACTAAGTCCTGGTAATCCTGTAGGTCCTACGTTGCCATCCGGTGCATATCCAGCTTGCCGATGTGGCGATGAATGCGTGGTTGTCGTAGCCAAAACTGAAACCAATGCTGGACGAAGATTTTACAGTTGTGCTTCATACGAAGATCACATGATGAATCATGGCGAAGTGGAGTGCTGTAATTTTATGAAGTGGATCGATCCTCCATTGTGTACTCGAGGAGTTCAATACACCCTCGAAATGCAAGCTGAAGTTAGGCATTTGAAATAATTAGTTGAAGAAATGAATAGAAAATGTTGGTAGAGAAGAAAATGTCATCTTTAGCTTATGTTCGCAATGGAAACATATGACAAACGGTTTCATATCACGAACCCTATGTTGGGTACTTCATTTATTTTCATGTAATCGATGGATATTTTCACCTTTCGTAGACCGTACATTATTAGTTTTGTGTTATTAGTTTTATATGTTGTTAGTACTCTGTAATTGAGGGATAATCTCACCTATTCGTAGAATGTATGTTTGATTTTCTATGAAATTGATGGTTATATCCAAGTATTTCTCGTCGGATGAATTTCTATGATCATATAGAGTTGTTTGGAGGAATCTCTATATCACTTCTATCTTTTAAGTGAAAACAAATAGCTGCCATAAAAGACAGCCCACTGTTTTGCCTTTGGCGATTTTTCAAAAATCGCCAATCGGCGATTTTTCAAAAATCGCCCACTGTTTCGCCTGTTACAAAACAGACAGCCAGCCAAGCCCTCTCCCACTCACTCTACAACATTCAACCTAGCTCCAAAAAACCCATTTTGGGTTTCAGCTCTCTCCCTCTCAAAAATTAATATTTTCTTTGCTTTTTAATCAAATTCGAAGCTCATTCGGACCATGGCTTCAACATCCGGAATAGTGGAGGATATTGGTAATGCACTCATCTCCAATTTGTTGATTTAGGGCAATTTTAGGGTTTTCTAGATTTCAATTTTTGCAAGATGTTGTGAAAGCTATATATTGTAGATTGCATTACGAGGTATTTGCAAGTGAATGATCATTCAATTGCGTGTACTTTAGTATAGATTGATGAAAATTAAATTTATGATAGTTAAGGGTTGTATGCATTAATCTTTGTGTTGTAGATTACATCAAGATGGAGCCCGGTCCAGTAGACCCAAGCGTGTTGTACTTACAGCCTAGACACCGCACGTCTAGTGAAGCGTATATGATGGTAATTTCCTATGATTTTCATTTCACAAATTGTGTGAATGTTATATGCACTCCAAAATCTCCTATCACGCACGGGATGAAACTCCGGCTTATAAGCGGCTTTGTAGCTGTCAACGGAGTACCAGCTTGATGCTAAGTCACGGTGTGCTCTATTAGCCCCACCTGCTTGCGCCGAACAAGTTGCCATTACATGAGAGCATGGTATCTTCTGCAGTTTCGGAATGTGGCATGTGCACGAGCAGTTGGTGCCGTCGATTATAACTTTGTATTCATCACCAAAGTAGTGAATTACCTGCCATTCAGTTTGACTAAATCGTACTAGTCTGCAGCGACATGCTTCACTGGCTCTTTCTGCTATTTTGGCTTCCCACTTTGGAGTCAAGCGTGTCGCTAGTTCATCTGCAATTTGGCGACGCTTGCAGAAATATTCAATTGAGCAATAGAATGTTCGTGCAACCAAAGCCTTTATAGGTAGCGATCTAGCTCCTTTCAATACGCCGTTAAAACTTTCAGAAACATTAGTTGTCATTACATGAAAGCGTCCTCCATCGTCTTTGCACAAAGCCCAGTTTTCTTCAAAATTTCCCAGACTCCGTTCAATCCACTCATGCGCACGCCTACTTGTTGCTTTTATCTCTTCTCTAATTTTCATGTACTCGACTACCTCAGACGTGCACGCTGCCGAATAAAATAATCCTGTCAAACGCTTATCTCTGAATCCTGCCGCTTGAAAGTTGGCTTTTATATGTCTTGCACAATAACGATGTTTATGCAGTTGTCGCCATTTTTCATGTAAAGCTTTTGGAATTCCTTTCATCCTATCGGATATGAAAGTAATACAACGACCGCGAACACTATGTATGAATTCTAGCATGCAAGAAAAAAACCAACCCCAAGAATCACATGACTCCGATTCAACTACTGTGGATGCCAAAAGATAAAGACAATCATCTGCATCTATCGCGGTTGCAACAAGAAATGTGCCTTTGTATTTACCATACAAGTGTATCCCGTCAATACATAACAACGGCCGACAACGCGCAAAACCTGTAATGCAAGGCCCAAATGCCCAAAAAGCGCGATCGAACACTCCCACTTCATCATGTGTCACGTGACCTATAGATCCAGGATTCGTTCTTTTTATCTCGTCAAAGAACTTTGGTAAAGTCGAGTACGATTCTTCCCAATCACCATAAATTCTCTCTATTGCTTTGCTTAATGCTCGCCACGCTTTCATGTAACTTATGTTGATGAACAACTGATCGTGCACAAGCACTTGGACTGTACCAACTGAAATATCCAAATCAGCTTTGACAAAAGACATTATTTTTGTCACAGGAAATTTCGAAGTTGCTTGCTTATGGTTGGAATTAAATATTGGGTTGACACAAGTGTGTTCGCTTGGATACTTCCGAATTTTCCACCATCCCAACTCGGATTTTTTTTGAAACTATGGCATGTATTCTCCAAGGACAATTACCTTCAACGGTGCATATAGCGGTGTATTGTGTTTTGTTCGACTTTATTGGTTTGTATGAAACAGCATGCAGAATTGACCATTCTGTTAGTTGTTGAAGAAACTTCTCTTTTGTCTCAAAAACCATTCCAACACTGAAACCAGCTTGAACGCAAGAGGTCGAAAATCATTCGCCGGAAAATTGAAGATTATTGCCAACATTTGAGCGGTGCAAAGATCATCATCCAAAGGCACTTCCATCTCTACTTCATCACTATCTGCATCATTGTCATCTGTTGCAGGGAAGTCATAGTTCAACGGCTCGTTGTTAACTTGCATTCTTTGTATCCAAGAGTCTTCGTTAACATTCATAGAAGCAACGACCATGCTATCTACATGACGTTCTTCATCCACGGCTGCATTCCCACCAACATCCATATCATTGCCAAAATTTGCATACGAAGAATGGGTGGATGGTCCAGCACTCCATTGCGCACCAGAATCAACTGTCATATACCTAATTGATATGTAGAAGCCAACTAACCGACAATAAAGACCAAATGAGATGAAAAATATAGCCCAATCTGTAAACATACCTTTGACTCATATCATATAGTTCGCATGGATTAGGATACATTGACTTCGACAAATTTGCATTAACATGTCCATCGCTTTCATCATGTTGAATGTCTTGTTAATGGAAGCTATTTAAATTACGGCATAGCATCAGAAAAATTAACTACATAATAGTACATCTACCAATTCATCAATTTTTTTTACCTTGCACCCGTATTTGCATCCCTAGGCGGGTTGCAATAAATGTTGCTTTGTTGCGTAAATGGCTGCGTGTCTTCGTACGGCATAAATCCGTACTGCATAGATGGAGGACGGTTTATTCCATCGTTTGGAAAAGGATTGCTATAGCTAGGAGATACGTAGTCAGCAGTCTCCAACATCTGTGTATAGTATCCAATTCCAGTACTCACAACGGAAGATGACACCTGATGTTCTTATTGTTGCTTTGCTACTTGCCCTATGTATAACTCAATAGATTTTGCAACAGCAGAAAACATTACTTCTACATCGTCATCGTCCGCTAATGCTATTGCTTTAGAACCCGAGTCCGTAGGCCAGTTAACCACCAGCTCAAGTTTAAATTCTTCTTTATTAATCTTCATCATTCTGTACATAGCTTCTTTTAATTCCGTCAATTTGCAACTTTTTCGCACTCTTCCTAGTTTACAAATACCACCAACATATTTACCATTCCTTTGATCATCGACAAGTAGTTCGCCGTTGTAGTAGCAAAGCGTAGGAATCATATTTCTTGCCATTCTACAGATCAATATACAAATCGTTCAGTATGTACACATTAAACCAATTTTTTACCTTAACATAACCAATTACTAAGTTCAGCAAAATACAGAAATTAGACAAAAAAAACTAGGGTTTAGTGAATTTACCTTCAACTAGTTGAAATTTGCTAAGCAACGTGGACTCGATCTACAGATTTACCACCGAACCAAGGTTTTAAAGAGTATGAAAATTGATTTCAGAATAGATCTGCCATTACAGAAGTTTGTTTCAGTTTTGTGGAAAATGTGGAAATGAGAGAGAAAGGTAGGTTGTTTGTGGTTATTCCCTTTGGGCGATTTTTGGAAAATCGCACGTTGGCGATTTTTGAAAAATCGCCAACGCTATAGACCAGCTAAACAAAAACCGGTCTATATGTGTAAATACTTTTAGAAGTGGGCTATTGTTGTTATATCTTTTCAAAACTAGGGTAATATGGTAAAATTTCCTATATTATAAGTCAATATTCTATATCTAAATTTTAGTATCCTGTATATAGAACATTATAAGGCGAATTCAACGTATTTTCTTTTCTTACTAGTTCTTTGACTTACATTTTTAGATTCAACCAATAATTTACAATAATATATCATGTAATTTGATTCAGGCATAGTTTGTAAGCTAGGAGCCAAGGCATTCTAGACATCAGTTCCAATAGCAGCAGCATGTACAACTCGGCGCAACACACTAAAGCAATTTGCTTATACTGGTGCTGTATTACAAGGCTATTTGGAATCTGCTATCTAGGTATCAATTATCCATAAACTTCTACTATTTTGATAATCATAATTCTCTATAAAATATTGCTAATTTAGACAAAAATGTTATGCCTACAAATATGTACCAAAGTTTGCATTCAAAAACATTTTATAAGATTTGAGATAGGGTGCATTTCATGCTTCGGATAAATCATAGAAGTTATTCCAAAATTTTGAAATCGAACCTGATGCAGCGCGTTACAACACTAGGTCGCGAGCGACCTAATGACTTACGGGATAACGAGACAGAGCATGCATTGGAACTAGGGGATGGCGAGCTAAGAGAGAAGGGAGAAGCAACTCGCAAGTGACCTAATGTGATACCATTACTGTCATTACCAGCGACCTACGACCTAGTTAGGTCGTTCGAAGACTTCCAGAAGCCACTTCTTTAGGTCGCTCAAGCAAGCTAACGACCTTATACCGCATATGCTGCTTTGACTTAAGTCGCGTGGAGCTTAGGTCGCATGTATTGTAACTATTCTGTTAGGTCGTATATTTGTAACTCGTGTATATTGTGTTGTAATTTTCCTTATGTTTGTTAAATCGTATGTCGTTGTGTATATATTAGGTCGTATGTTGCCATGTGGTAAGTCGCTTGATGTTGTAATGGTTAGGCCGCGTTTGTTAGGTCAGTAACGACCTATCTTAGGTCGTGAGTCGCGTGAGTTAGGTCGCCAACCTAGGTTGTAAAACTGTATAAATAGTGGGGTTGTGTCATTTGTAAAAGTTAGTTGATTTTGAATAAAACTTTGTTTGTGTGCTTTGTGCCACTTTGAAATTGGTAGTTGAGTGTTATCTCCTAACTCCACCTTCGGCATTCGAGTGCGCTCGAATCAACGATTGTTGAAGCCAATTCACGGTATCAAGTGCGCTTGATCAACGTTTGAAGAATTGCAGATCTTCTTTCACGGCATCGTGCGCGATCAACGTGACGAAGATAGCTAGAATCCGGTATCTTTGAGATCAACGGATTTGGGCATTCGGTATTTTTCAATCCATCGAATCCTATTTTCATCGTCACATCCATTTCAGTTGTATCCGCTGCATCATTTGGTATCAAAGCTAGACTTAGCCAACCATAGCTAAGCCGAGTCTTGGAGCCAAGGAGAAGAGTTTGAAGAGTTAAAGCCGAGGGCTAGAAGTTGAAGTTGTGCATCACTTTGTGTTGAAGAGTCAAGGCCGTGCATCAATTTGAAGTTCAAGACGAGAGTTAATTTTTGTTGAAGATTCAATCATGCCTCCGAGAAGAGCTAATCGTCATCAAAATGTTGAAGATTTGTATAAACGAGAAGATGCTGAACAAATGGAACAACGCATTAGCAACAAATTCAATGAGAAGTTGGATGAAGGTATTGGTAGATTGGAGAAATTGATGATTGATATGAATCAAAGTCAAAGGAGAAGGTTGCTAGTCTCGAACCATGTAGGAAACAGAGTTTCACCATCGGTTACGGAAGCGAGGGGGTGTCACCACAATCTGTTCGAGATAGAAGAGAGTCATCAGTTTCAACAAGGAGAGATCACCATGAATTTCGAGATGAAGAAAGAAAAACTCAACGTGAATTTGAGTATGAGCCATATCGTGATGATGAAAGACATAGTAGAAGAGACATGCGTGATCGTAGAGATGTTGATGGTCGAGATCGATATCGAAGTACACGTGATTATGATGAAGAGAGTGATAGAAGTAATATTCATTATCGAGATCGAGACCAAGTACGAAATGCATATCGGGAGGTTGAAGATGATCGTCGATGGAAATCGAGGATGAAAACTGAAATTCCAGAATTCAAGGGTGGTATGCAAGCTGAAGAATTTTTGGATTGGTTATCTAATGTTGAAGAAATTTTTGACTTTAAGGAGGTTCCTGAGCATCGAAGAGTTAAGTTGGTTGCTACTCGTTTGAGAGGAAGAGCTATGGCATGGTGGCAACAAACTAAACTTACACGGGAAAGAATGGGGAAATCAAAGATTGCTACATGGGAGAAGATGAAGAAGTTAATGAAGGCTACATTCTTGCCGTATAATTATCAGTCTCTTATGTATCAACGATTGCAGAATCTGAGACAGGGAACCAAGTCAGTGAATGATTATGCGGATGAATTTTATCAATTGATTGCGAGGAATGATATTATGGAAATAGAGGAACAGTTGACAGCTAGATTTGTTGGAGGGTTGAGAATGCAGATTCAAGATATGGTGAATATGTTTGATTCCAGATCTGTTGCTAAAGCACATCAAAAGGCTCTAGCTTGGGGGAAGCAAGGTAGGAGGGGTGGTGGTGTGTATACAAATTCCAACAATCAAATGAAAGGGGCTAGTAGCAATGCGAATGTTTCCAAGGCTGTTGCAAAACCGGTTGTTAGTGAAGTTGCTAAGACCAAGGTCAATAGTGGTATCAAATACTTCAATTGTCAGGAGTTTGGTCAGAAAAGCAATGAATGTCTGAAGCCTAAGAAACGAGTGATGGTTGCTGAGGTTGAGGATGAGGATGCAGAAGCTGAATGTTCTAATTCACTACCAATTGAGGAGGAAGAAGAATTGTTGTCAGGAGATGATGGATATAATTTAATGATGAGGAGATCTTGTTTGACACCAAAACAGGAGGAGGAAACTGGCTGGTTGAGGAGTAACATCTTTCAATCAACATGCACTATCTTGGGAAGGGTTTGCAAGTTTGTTATTGATGCGGGCACCTGTGATAACATCATTTCTACCGAGGCTGTGAAGAAGTTGGCATTAAAGATTGAGAAGCATCTAAAACCTTACAAGTTAGCCTGGTTGAGGAAAGGTGGGGAGGTGAAGGTTGGACGAAGAGCTTGTGTTAATTTTTCGATTGGGAAGAAATACAAAGATGAAATTTGGTGTGATGTTGTGGATATGGATGTATTCCATTTGTTGTTGGGGAGACCATGGCAGTATGATAGAGCTATGCAACATGATGGACATGCCAACAGCTATAGTTTCATGTTCGAAGGCACAAAAATCACTTTAGTTCCCAAGAAGCAACAACAAGAAGAAAGCAAGTTGGAGGAGATTGAAGAACTTAAAACTTTGCTATCTTTGAAGGAGTTTGTTAAGGAAATAGAAGAGGAGCCTGAAGTATTTTTGTTGATTGGACGTGAGAGTAATGAAGTGGTTGAAATTCCTGAAGAAGTAAAACCAGTGCTGGAAGAATTTGAGGATGTATTTCCTGAAGAGCTGCCAACGGAGTTACCACCGTTGAGGGACATACAACACCAAATTGATCTTGTTCCAGGAGCTGTGTTACCATATAGACCACATTACAGAATGAGTCCAAGGGAGCACAAGGAGTTGAGAAGGCAGGTGGAAGAATTGCTTGAACAAGGGCGTGTACATGAAAGTTTAAGTCCTTGTGCAGTTCCAGCCTTGTTAGTGCCGAAGAAGGATGGAACGTGGAGGATGTGTACTGATAGTCGAGCACTAAACAAGATTACAGTGAGATACAGATTTCCCATGCCTAGATTGGATGACTTGTTGGATCAACTTAGTGGAGCTGCTATCTTTTCGAAGATTGATTTGAAGAGTGGTTATCATCAAATTCGAATTCGACCAGGGGATGAATGGAAAACAGCGTTCAAGACACGGGAGGGGTTGTACGAATGGCTGGTTATGTCGTTTGGTCTTTCGAATGCACCTAGTACGTTTATGCGGGTGATGAATCAGATCTTTAGACCATTTATTGGGAAGTTCGTGGTGGTGTATTTTGATGATATATTGATTTACAGTGGAAGCACAGAAGAACACTTGCATCATCTGAGAGAAGTGTTGATGATACTGCGATAGGAACAATTTTATGCTGCAACAAAGAAATGCGTGTTCATGACGCATAGTGTTTTATTTTTGGGATATGTTATATCAGAAGAAGGTATACAGGTGGATCAGAATAAAGTTGAAGCAATCAGAAATTGGCTACAACCCAGGACGATAATAGAAGTTAGAAGTTTTCATGGTTTAGCATCATTCTACCGAAGATTTATTCCACACTTCAGTAGCGTGATGGCACCAGTTACTGATTGTATGAAGGGAAAGCAATTTTCATGGTCAGAGGAAGTAGGATTAGCTTTTGAGCGGATCAAGGAGCTTTTGACGACAACACCAATTCTAGTATTGCCGGATTTTCAGTTGTTGTTTGAGTTACATACTGATGAATCTAAGGTTGGAATTGGTGGGGTGTTAAGTCAGAGAGGCCGACCAATTGCATATTTCAGTGAGAAGCTTTCGGGAGCCAAGATGAGATATAATACATATGATGTAGAATTCTATGCTGTTGTACAAGCTGTGAAGCATTGGAGATATTACTTGTTCCATAAAGAGTTTGTCTTGTATACAGACCATGAGGCGTTGAAGCATTTGCAAGGGCAAGATAAAGTCGCAGCTAGACATGCTTCGTGGATTGCATACTTGCAACAATTTACATTTGTGGTGAAGCATAAGTCGGGAATTACAAACCATGTGGCAGATGCATTGAGTCGAAGGAATCATTTGTTGACTACAATGAAGGTTGAAGTGACGGGGTTTGATGTGTTGCCAGAATTGTTTGTTGACGATCCTTATTTTGCCAAGGTGGTTGATGAAGTCAATAAAGGGAAGACGGATGAATATGTGTTGGTGGATGGTTTTCTTTTTAAAGGGAATTAATTATGTATACCAGAGTGCAGCTTACGGATGAAGATTGTGAAAGAACTGCACGAAGAGGGTCATGTGGGAAGAGATCGTACATTGCAGTTGATTTTGCAATCATATTTTTGGCCTTTTATGAGAAAAGAAGTTGAAAGATTTGTGGAGAGATGTCATATTTATCAAGTTTCCAAAGGGACAGCGACGAATGCGGGATTGTATATGCCCTTACCCGTGCCTACTAGACCATGGGTTGATATCAGCATGGATTTTGTTTTGGGATTGCCAAGAACTCAGCGAGGGAATGATTTAATATATGTTTAGTGGACAGGTTTTCGAAAATGGCACATTTTATAGCATGTAAAAAGACCACTGATGCAGTCCGTGTTGCTCAATTGTTCTTTAAAGAGGTGTATCGATTACATGGGCTACCTAAATCTATTGTTTCTGATCGGGATACTAGATTTCTAAGCCATTTTTGGTTGAGTTTGTGGAAGATGGTTGGAACAAAATTGAATTTTAGTAGCACCTATCATCCGCAAACAGATGGGCAAACGGAAGTGGTGAATAGATCGTTGGGAAACTTGCTGAGGTGTCTTGTGAAAGATAATTTGAAGAGCTGGGATATGAAATTATGTCAGGCGGAATTCGCACACAATCATGCTGTTAATCGACGTACTGGATTCAGTCCGTTTCAAGTTGTATATTCAGCAATTCCGAAGGGACCGTTGGATTTGACGACAGTGCCATATCAGAAGGGAGTTGTTAAGCAAGCTGGTGATTTTGTGACTGAGTTACAGGAGTGCCACAGAACTGTTCATGAACGATTGCTTGCATCAAATAAGAAACAACTGGCAGATAAAAAGCGAAGGAGTGTGAACTTTAGAGAAGGTGATTTGATTTACGCCGTGTTGACAAAAGATCATTTTCCAGTGGGAACATACAATAAATTGAAAGCGCGAAAGATTGGTCCAGTAAAGATCTTGAAGAAGATCAATGATAATGAATATCAGTTAAAGTTGCCAGATCATATTCACACTACAGACGTTTTTAACGTCAAATACTTGATTCTGTATCATGGGGATGAGCTTGTTGTGGAAGAGGAAGGTACAAATTCGAGAACGAATTTTTGTCAACCGGGGGAGGATGATGCAGCGCGTTACAACACTAGATCACAAATTTTAGGTCGCGAGCGACCTAACGACTTACGGGCTAACGAGATAGAGCATGCATTGGAACTAGGGGATGGCGAGCTAAGAGAGAAGGGAGAAGCAACTCGCAAGCGACCTAATGTGATACCATTACTGTCATTACCAGCGACCTACGACCTAGTTAGGTCGTTCGAAGACTTCCAGAAGCCACTTCTTTAGGTCGCTCAAGCAAGCTAACGACCTTATACCGCATATGCTGCTTTGACTTAAGTCGCGTGGAGCTTAGGTCGCGTGTGTTGTAACTATTCTGTTAGGTCGTATATTTGTAACTCGTGTATGTTGTGTTGTAATTTTTCTTATGTTTGTTAAATCGTATGTCGTTGTGTATATATTAGGTCGTATGTTGTCATGTGGTAAGTCGCTTGATGTTGTAATGGTTAGGTCGCGTCTGTTAGGTCGTTAACGACCTGTCTTAGGTCGTGAGTCGCGTGAGTTAGGTCGCCAACCTGGATTGTAAAACTCTATAAATAGCGAGGTTGTGTCATTTGTAAAAGTTAGTTGATTTTGAATAAAACTTTGTTTGTGTGCTTTGTGCCACTTTGAAATTGGTAGTTGAGTGTTATCTCCTATCTCCACCTTCGGCATTCGAGTGTGTTGGAATCAACGATTGTTGAAGCCAATTCACGGTATCAAGTGCGCTTGATCAACGTTCGAAGAATTGCAGATCTTCTTTCACGGCATCGTGCGCGATCAACGTGACGAAGATAGCTAGAATCCGGTATCTTTGAGATCAACGGATTTGGGCATTCGGTAATTTTCAATCCATCGAATCCTATTTTCATCGTCACATCCATTTCAGTTATATCTGCTGCATCAGAACCTTTTGTAATATCCACATAATTGTACACTTCTTCGAAATATGCATCGACAGCATATCACATTCAGGTTTCAAGTTTGTATGATTATCTCAATGCTTTGATAAGATTATAAGCTTATAAGCTGACATCACTTATTTTAATGTCCTATATCAATTTTTTGACTAAGTTAGTTGATTTCTTGCAAGTTTTATATCAATGTTTTGAGTTAGCTGTTATATTAAAAATGTGAATAAAATGACCTTATTATAATAGGCGCCACAAGCTCTAAGTCTAAGTTGCCAATATAAGGACTCATGCATTAGAATATTAAATGAAGTATCAAAAGTACTTAACCGACTTGCCTATGGAATAAAAAGTCATAGAAGATGCCCTCCCAGTGTACTTTCAAGCCATCTTCATGAGGCTCATGATTAGTGGAAGTTGATAGTTCATGATTCCAATTTGAAAAATGATGTATATATGCAAATATAAAGAGAGAAGACTCAAATATGGGAGAAAAGGAAAAGGATAAGACAGCTCCACATGCAAAGCAAATATTATACAAAATGCATGAATTGATTTGTCTTGAGAGGCCAAAAATGTAGGACATTGAGTTGAAAAAAAAATTAAGCTAGATTGAGCATGTTTTATTTGGTTGTTATGGAAAGGATCCTTTTAGCCGATTAATTATAAACACAGTCAAATAAAAGTAAAGGTGATATAAGCAGTCTTTTGTAGATTTTAGCCACATTTTGAAGACCAATAATTTGCTGCAAGTCCAATAAACTTGAATATCAATGGAACTCATATTGAACGTGTACTGACCATGCAATGCAAAGCAGTATGTCATATGGTTAATTCAAGAAATTTATCCTATTGACACAGTTCCATTGAATCATGTATTTTTAACTTTTGACCCTATAATCATTCAATATGCTCAGAAATATGTCACAGGTGGAGATGGAATCTATGAAATAGGAAAATGTTATTTTATATCTTCTGTAAAAAACAAACACTAAGATTGTTTTCTGGAAAAATACACTTTCAATAAAATTTTCCGTAGCTTTGCTATAAATGTTTTCCCATATAAGTCAATATTAAGCCTATTAAGTGATGGTTTTGGGGGTACATTGATTGAGGTCGAATGTGTTTGTCATAGACGTTAATGCAATTACATTGTCACAGTCCATATAAATTTATCAAGTTTGTGGGCGTCTTCTACCACTTACCGTATTCTATTTGAGCTCCAGACGTATAGATTATGGTCGTATAATTATCTACATGGTTCGTATGTTTGTGCACATTATTATCAGCTTGGTTTATATAGCAGTATAAAGAAAAAACATTAGAAGTTATTTATTTTAAAAAAAGGATTTTTAATGGATGGCATTCTCTGTCTGCTGAAAAACAAATTTCCTTTTATTTTTGTGGTCTTCCCAATTTTTCGTTCACGGGTTTGTGATTGAATGAAAATTCAAGATTTTGCTCGATCGTTGAGAGTTATCTTTTCTTCTTATTTCTAGAAGAATTTGAGTACTAGTGATCATAGAAATAATGTGAATTATGGAACTTTGCGAAGTGAGTTCCTTCCCCTGACACTTATTTGTTAGCCGTAACTCAATGAATTTGTGTTATAAAGCTTACAAATTATGTAGTTCCATATATTCCTCACTTTCTAAAATTTGAATCCCTTTGGTTTCTATTTGATGATTAAAAGGTTTAAGGACGTTGATCAAAATGTTGGTGAGGATGTGTTTTTTCATTAGTGAATAGTATCATGTTTGGTTATATAAATACATAACATGCACTTTTTAAAACTTATGTATTTATGTGTCTAATAATAATCTGGGAAATATATAAATTTATGGTATGCTACTTTTGCTCAGCTTTAACATCCAGTAAACGTAACCTTCTATTCACATGATTAATAAATAATAGCTATTAAATTTTGTTGAATGGTTTAATGTATGATTCACCATATTGTAGCATGTTACCAAGATCAACCGATGAGACCTTTACCCAAAAATCTGCAAAAAGCTAACAAGAATCGTCCACTCACAAGCAAGCCAAAATTGTTCGGGTATAACTTCACATTTTGATGCTATTATGGTGATCTATTCATCATTTGCTTTCATTTATGATGGTATATAAAAATAAAATAATGTGCTTGGGTATTGCACAAAAAAGGTCGTTTTTGGATAGAGTCACACTATGAATTGAGCGAGATTTAAGGTCTGTGATTATTATTAGGATTATTCTCTCAAATTTCATTATTGTACATTACATTTATAATCAAAACGACCGTAGGGAGGTTTGCCGACTTCTACTAGGCAAAATCAATTTTCCTGAAGCCAAAAAAACATTCCCCATGTTTTGTTATTTTTTTCCCCCGTTTTCTTCTCCCCTAAATTTTATCCTCTAGACCGTGTCCTCTCCTCTGATATTTTACGTTTCCTCTGCAATTCTCTTTATTCAAATTCAAATCCCTAATTTATCTCGCATCTGTGCTTCAAAATATCTATCCCAAATCTAATTCTGTTTCTCCAGATCCAACTTTCTCCCGACCTTTCTCTTTTTAAACCCATCTGCTATAAACCCTATATTTCTCATTATTCATCTTCGTCGCCATGCCATCAACCTATCTGCCAATCTTGTCAAAGCTACAGACTTGTCAAAGCTACAGACTCGCAATAAATATTTTTCTTTTAGAATTATATAATCCAACGGTCGGTTTTCCCACCGTCGTGCGGTTATACTAGTTAAGTACTTTATTGTGTGTGCATATTTCAATCAATAATTTTAACCATTAATTCTGACATTGGTTGCAAAAGAGCCACAGTTTATTCGTTAAGTCAGCCCTAACTATCCGCTCAAACCAACAATTTCTATGTATGGGAAATAAAAATTAATGTTCCACATTGCACGCTAAGATTAATAAACATAAAGACAGATTTATTAATAGGATAATTATGTACATTTATGAATTCTTAAAACTATGTACATTTATCTCACAAAAGATAAATGTAAACAATGATCTTAGAGCATCTCCAACGGATGCAATATTCTCATTTCTGCACCCAGAATGCTCTCCAACAGGGTGTGAGAATACGTGATAGTGCAGAAAGGTAGGGGTGGAGTGCGGAAAAGGCAGATGAGACCAGGCGCCTGTTGAACAGGCGCCTGAATACCAGACGCCTGTTGAACAGACGCATCACAATGAGGCGCCTGTTCAACAGGCGCCTGGTATTCAGGCGCGGTCAACAAGCGCCTGTTGAACAGGCTCCTGATCTTCAGACGTCTGTTCAACAGGCGCCTGGCTTCATTTCTGTTGGAAAAATGAGGCCTCCAACATTTCGGAGTGCGGAAAATCCAATTTCCACACTCCGAACTGTTGGAGATGCTCTTAATGGATCTTGGGAATCTAAAAGACTGACATACATACATATATTCTATTATATAAAGTTTCCACTTCCTTGACATTTATCTTTTTTTCTTATTTTATCTCGGCCTTAATAATGCATGTGCCTTAATTTAATGTACATTTTTTTCTTTTACCCCTTACAAAATTTTCATTTAGTTCAAAGTATAATAGCAACTCATCTCAATTACTTAATTGATTAAATATCAAAAGTTTATCTGATTTATGAATTTTTCATAAAGCCTAAAAGAAACCTTAGATAGCAATTAGCATGTTGAGTTTTGATTTTTTCATGATACCATCTTATTCATCATTTTAAAAATCATCGTTAATGGCTACTAAATACAAAGAGTTTGTTATCACCAAACCATTGCTTATGTTAATTTCACTTTCCATGTTATAATTTTCAAATTAAATATGCTCATAATTACTCCTTTTTTTCATCTTCACGTCTTCTTTTTTAGTAGATAAGTTGGTTCGTTACATATTATACTCCCTTTTTAAGAATTTCACTTACATTCAGATTACTATGATTGGTGTAAAAAAATTTGTTTTCAATTTTACATCAATGAAACCATTAAATTGATGTATTATGTGAATCAGTTTAGTTCATCATTTGTTCATTTTTTATTTTTTGAAAACGTTTGTTAACCGCTCATGTTTATGTCAATCAATGGATATGCAGATAGTGTCATATCTGCGTCTGAAATAATATTCGATATCTGATACGCATCCATAAATATGGATAGAGATCAGATAATAATCATATCTATGAACGATCGATAAATCTAGCAATATAAATAGATATATTTTGTATACCATAATTATTTTTTGATCCCATTGATTTTAAAAGAGCAAAAAAACAAAAATTCTGATAATAAATAGTTTTGAGCAATTAATATACACTAAATGCATGCAATATAAACTATAACTTAATAAAACAATAAATTCGTATTTTTCATTTCACTAGAACACAAATATATACTATAATTTTGACAAAAATCAGACAAATAATTATTAGATATAGTATTCTCAAACCCTTTCTCTCTCTATGCAAATACCAGTTCTAATTATTAGATGTAAAATGATAAATCCTTATTAGAATATATTCATAATAAATCAATTAATTTGCATAGAAAAGGTGTGACCTTGTTCGGCAATGTTTTTTCGTTAGCATTATATTAAAATTCTTGTATATTTGGATATGGCTATGCAACTACAATATTTTTGTCATGCCTATGTGCGAAGCATGGGTTCGCACTCGTAATATCAATAAAGACTAGAAGTGTCATCTAACTTGCTTACACATGCATGAGATCCTTTCAGACCTCGTTTACTAAGGTATGCATTGAGTATAGTCTTGATAACACTTGACACTTATGGAAATTAAGATGTTCTTTTATAATAATTAGTTAGTTATCTTTTATTTTTTGCAAAATAAAACAATTGAATTGAACATTATGTAGTAACCATTGATTATAGATAATTCAGTAACATCTTCATTGTATTTCCTTGGAACCATATGTGAAACTTCGCTTCATAAACTACATTATGAATTTTCCTACGGGTAGCCCTCATGCTCTAAAGACCAAGGTGAAGACATAGAAGGAGTATGCTAACTCCAAATTTTTCATGCATGAGCCTTTGCCTCGGCACACGATACCACTCAAAGAATATATGCCATCACAGTAGTATGTTCCTAACCATGCAATAATGTACGACTTCTTTCACTATAGCACATTTCACATTATGTAGTGATGTCACTCTTCTATTACCATAACACGCTCCAAATTATATAGTAACATCCAATTTGAATCATTGTAGCACATTCAACACTATGCAGCGATGTCCAACTTCCATTACTGTAGCACAATCTACACTATGTTGTAACGTCCAATTCACATCACTATAGAATGCTACAAACTATGCAATTTTCATTATTATGGAATGTTCCACACTACACAATAACATCTGATATACATCACTACAACATATTTCGTAATGTATAGTGATGTTTGATTTTTTAGTCTAGGACCTTTGCTCCTTAGCCAATAATGAATCCTACTTAGATCACCCCCATACACCTTTTTAAGTCATTAAGGGACAAGCAAGCATGACTTAAGTACCTTAAATGATCTCGATGCTTCAATCTTCTCCGCAATACCCAATTACATTTTATTTTTATTTAATCATATCCATTCGTGAGTGAAATTGGATTTAGATTTCAACTCTAATTGGCTTAGATTAAACATTGATCAAAATCGACTTTAGAGTTTTAAAGGCCTAAAGACCCAATGAGCTTCATTAATTGTATCATGTTTTACAATATATAGTGAGGGAAAAAGTAACATCAAATGAAATAAGGTTAATGAAGTCTAATTGGAGAGTCTAAGAATATTGAGAAAATATAACAATTTTCTTCTACAAAATATATTTCATTAACATAAAAGTAACTTTTGGGGCGAAATCGTGTATCAAAAAAATCAAGAGAATAATGCTAGAGACTACTTTAAACATTACATGAAGACCAAAGATGTTGCTCTTGAAGTTTAGTTCAAAATGGCATCTAGAGGAAATGAAAAAACGCTAGGGAATCATGATTTCATATTACTGAAAATAACTTGGAAGAACTCAGTGTTTAACCTAGGGAACTTGTTGCTTGACTGGGAGCATGACTTAAGAAGTCCTTTAAAATTTGACTAAATCTAAACCTTACTCAACTCAAAGTGATCCCTGAACTGTGATATGGAGCCAAAGTTCTCGAGATAGCAAGATAGCTTGAGTTCAACTGGAAGTCTTTTCCTCTCATTATAGGCATTTTTTCGAAGCTCAATGGAACTTCATAACAAACTTTACCAAATAAAATTACAGGTACTAGAGCCTATAAAACCAAGTAGCATCTCTAGAGAAAGGTATCTAAGAGTGAAACCCCATACTTAATTTTGGACCCCCAACCCTATTATTCTGCTACAAATTCCCTCATTTTCCTAAATAAAATATTTTAAGTCATCTACAATTGGTAGTAAATGAATATATTGAAGAAAAATCAATAATAATAGAAGTGGATATAGGTATCAAATTGAGACAAAACCACTATAAAGTCATGTATGTTCTTACATTTTTTTTTTGCTATTTATTTCTAATGACATTACATGCCCTTGATTTAATTTTCTATGAATTGCCTCTACTATTGTACATATATTGGTATGGTAGATAAGAAAACTCTACTTTTAACTAAATTTTGATCCAAGCTTAGGGCCGAAAATCTACTTTTATTTGCTTGCCTAAAAATGACGCAAACACCCAACATTTTCAAAATAATGAAAAACAATACCTCTACCATCTCATTATGTCAAATTTACAAAGGTTTCTTCATTCACTACCTAGTTGTACTTAACCTTGACTTGTTAAGTCTATTACAAACCTCATTTTCAATATCATAAAAGTACATATGATAAACTGTAATGACTCGGAATTTTGGACACTTCGTATTTAAATATATAAATTATTTAAATATTTAGTCTTGGATTAAAAATGGTTAAAGTGACGTAATAACCTTATTAACCCATTTTAAATCATAACTAATGATGGTAAACTTTGGAAAAATGTTTACAAAAATAGTTACTTTGAAGAAATATAGATAATGTGGTCGAAAATCCTTTTATCGATAAACAACTTTTTACTCGTCGAAAGTTGTTCAAACTTTTTCTACATACACTTATTCGCTTTGAAGAACACTAATAAGAAATTAAAATGTTTTTCCATTTATGGAAGTTAAAGTATTTGATGATATCATGGGTGATGTAATAGAAGATATTTTGTGTGTAAGGATAAAAGGGTAATTTTGCTTAAGAAAATGAGGTGTAAAGTTAAAGGAGCATGCAAGACATATGGGGGGTTCTTGGCCGTGTAAAGGAAGGTCTTAGGTGAGTTAAACACTTCATAACATCAAAGCTTGCAAATAAGAAAAAGAATAAAAATGGTAGAAGTGGATTGCACAAATCCACTTTGTTCTTCACTAATATTTCTCTAATTAACTCAAATCTCTTCCAAACTTTACCAAACTTTCACCAACATCTTAGAACACCTGTAACGACCCAAAATTTTCAACCCCGAAGATTTCGGATTGTTAGGGTTAAGAAGAAAAGAGGTAGAAGAAGAAACAGAAAACAACAGCACAGAATCTCACATTCGCAGCGGATCAAAATATAATATCAAATAACAACATTTTTATAAGAAAGCTGTAAATGTCAATTTACAACAATATATCAGAGTACAACCATTCACAATTAAACCGAACAGTTATAATAACTTATCCCTGACTACTATCGATACAATCTCAAATACACAGCGGAAAATACTCCATACGTTCCTGCCATCCAGCTCGTCTCTTAAACTCCAGAACGTCCTAACCTGGAAATCTGTAATACTCGGTCTGACCCGAGCATTACAATAAAGTAACACCCGAGTCAGGCTAGAAACCAGCGTGAGTAAACCCATCTGACATGAAATACAAAGTTATAAAGTTTCTCCAAAAACCAGGGGAACTCGTTCATCACTACGAGTTTTAATCATTCTGTAGCCAAACACTTATTTCACAAAATAATGCCTAAGTACCATTACTTAGTTTCAATGGTCCGGTTACTTAATTTATTCCATTCCAGCCCATTTGATTCCATAATCAAATCTATAAAGAATTTTAGATTACTAATCGAAGTGGTTCCGGATATCCCTGATATCCGATCTCGGTTTCTTCGAATTAAATACCATCTTTTTAAGCCAAGATGTTTAAGTTTAAACAATACAATTTATACACAACAATTCATCTCAAATCACAAAGCAGCACATATCACATATCAGAGATATTACATAATTCAAGGCATTCAATCATCCATAAGCAAGATTAATCAACCACATCATCTCTAATTAATTTAATTTACCACCAATGAATTAAATTAATTACTTTAATTACTTTTAAATCCTGCGTACTTAACATTAATTAATTACAAACCAATTAATTAATTAATCATCCCTTAATTATCCATCTTAATTAATCATCCTTGATTAATTATTCTTTAATTACATATTAATTACTTAATTTAATTATTCTTTAACCATTCACATTAATCAACCCTTAATTACTCACATATAATTAATTACATTAATTTATGATCCATAATTAATTACGTTTCCCTTTAATTAGTTAAGTAATAATCCTTTAATTTATCACATTCAGTAATTTCCATTAATTACTTATACTAAGTAATTATACTTCATTAATTACATTAAGTAATTATACTTAATAAATTTCATTAAGTAATTATTCTTAATTACTTACATTCCTTTTGAAAATTTATTCTCTTTATAAAACTTTAAAATATGCTCATACTTTGTTTAAAACTCTGGTTATCAAAAACAAAAATAAAATAACCCGAGCCCATCACAAAAATTCTCGAGCTAAACCCCGAGACACTCATGCTCTTACCTTCCTTCGAGACACACACGCAATTACTTCGATCCAGACCCGAGAAAACTCGTCTTCCCCAAATTCCACAATCACCTCCAGATTCAAACATGCATGCATGCACGTGCACCGATCGTCGGAGCCACTCCGACCACCGACGCTACCTCCAGCACATCGACTTCCCTCTACACCCTCGATCCCGACCACCCAGACTCCATCACAAACCCAAAATCAAAATCGAGCTAAACTGGAACAACTGGAACCAGAAACCATCACCTAAACTTCCTCGACTCGATGTTATCGACCACCAGCGACCACGAAACCTTGTTCACACCTTCGCCGACCAACCATGCTTCCATTCCCCATCCTCCGATGAACCCTGATGCTCAAGAGACGATGCAGCAACCAAAATCCAACCCTCGACCAAAACTGGGTATTAAACTTAAACCCTACTCTGACGCCTAGCCGCCACCACGGTGGTTTATAAAACCACCTACCATTTTTTCCAAGCTCGACTACCTCCTTGCCACCTTCAGCAGTGACCCAGACCACTCGAACTTCACCGATCATCAAGAAATGACAAAAACATAATTAACGTTCAACTCAAAATTCCTCTCGATCTAAAGGCTTAAAAATCATCATTATATTTTTAAAAATCCTAGTTTTCTACGATGAATCAAATTATATACATGAACCCATAAATTATTTAAGTCGTGATTTTGATATATTTAAATTTTAACTGTAATTCTTTCTTTTGTTAAAAACTACCTTTAAACCTTGCTTGGAAATATTTTTAAATCAAATATCTTGTTATTATAAACCAAATTTGTTTATATATCTAAGTGTAAAAAGAATTGTGGGAAGAGATATGAATTTGAACAAAGTTTTATAACCCGTAAACAAGAACATAGCAACAAACAAACATGCACTCCAATATATTCATATATATATATACATATGTAATCATATAAAACAATCATGCAATCACTTAACACCAATTTACTTCAAGATTACTACATGCAACAAGGTTTTAAATCAAATTAAAAGCTTTGTTTACTCACAGTTTAAACTGTAGAACAGAGAACAGGCTATTCCTGGAACTTGATTTAGAAGCTGCTGATTGATTTTGAAACTGGTCTTTAATTTGCTTGCTTGCTTGAAAAACTTGAATCTGATTTGCACTTGATTGTTGTTTAAACTGAGTTGAAATCTTTGCTTTAAAACTGAGCTAAATTTTCTTGATCAAGTTGAAAAGTTGTTGCTTGATATTTTCTGGTTTGCTTATTTCTTACAGCCTTTTGATTTCTTAGTTTAAGATAATGAGGATAGAAAAGAATTGAGAAGAGAAGAGTATAAGTATATTTATAGCCTTGTTTTAATGATTTAAAAAAAATAAAAAAAAATTGTGACGCTTGCTTAATTAGCTTCCATTTGTCAAAATTACATGCTAATATCTCTACACTTGTATTATGCATGTGTTTATCATTTTTAAATTCAATTTATTTTAAGATAATTATCTTTTGAATTTCAAATTAAATTCAAATTTAAATTCTATTTAAATCAACACATATGTATACAACACATAATTTATTTGTTTAACTTATAAATCAGTGTTTTAAATAGTTAAAATCAGATAATTATCCAATTATCAGATGACCAAAAATCCGGGTTATCAGTGTTTTAAATAGTTAAAATCAGATAATTATCCAATTATCAGATGGCCAAAAATCCGGGTTATCACAACACCTTTAAAAGAAAGTATCAAAAAGAAAAAGTGGAAGAAGATGAAAGAAAAGGGGGAGCTTGGGTTTGGCCATGAGCATGGAAGGAAGTGGGAGGTGTTGCCTTGGCTTGGATGTGCTAAAGGTTGGATCTTTTATGCTTTTGATGATGGTAAGAAGTGGTTCTTTAATTCTTGTGTGTTTGAGCTTGTTATAGGCTTGGATTTTGGTGGGTTATTTCACTATCTTGTATGTATGTATGTATTGTGTATATATATGTGTGTGTGCAAATATAAAGTTAAAGTGACATTAACTAAGTAAAGTTACAAACTTTGGACCTCTCTTGCTTTTGATAGCAAATGACAACTTTATATTATATAACATCACTTTTATTAATTACATGCGAAATGGCCTAGACTTTGTGTTTACATTTTTGATTAGCTTGTATGTTGAATTGAAGTATGTTTAGAAGCGTTTAAACGAGAATAATCGCTATAAGTGCACTTTGATATCCTTTAATTTTATCTTGTGTAAATGGAAGTTATGAACTTAACTTGGAATGATGTAACGACCCGTATTTTTACGGATCGAAAGATTGTAAAACAATTGTCATTAGGCCGTAGTGTTGATAAGTCGTCTAGTGTTGTTAGAACGTTCAGAGCTTAAGTTGTTCGGAGCTTAGGTCGTATAGTAGTTATGTCAGAGGAGCGACTTAAGGAGTTGGCGACTTAGGAGGGTAGACGACTTAAGTATTGGAGCGACTTATAGGATTGGCAGACTTAAGTTAGTAAGCGACTTAAGGAATTGGCGACTTAAGGGAGTCGGCGACGTAAGAGTTAGCGGCATAGGGATAGCGACCTAGGAAACTGGGGCAAGCTAACAACTTAAGGAGATAGGTCGTGAGCGACTTAGGAGCGAGCTAAGGTTAGGTCGTATGTCGCGCACGTGTGTTATGGCTTAGAATGTTGTATAGTTAAGTCGTAGGGTTTTCTTAGGTCGTGGACGAGTTAAGTTAAGTCGTTGAGTCGTAAGTCGTTGGGACTTGGCTTAGTGTTAGGTCGTAAGACCCTGTGTGTGTAGTTAAGTCGTGTAAAGGCTTAAGCAGTTAAGTCGCTAAGTCGCGAGGGTGTTGAGTCGTAAGTCGCGTGCGTGTTATGGCTTAGGTTGTTGAACTGTTAGGTCGTTAAGTCGTAGGATGTGTTGAGTCGTTAAAGCAGTTAAGTCGTAACCCAGTTAAGTCGATAGATCGTGAGTATGGTTAGGTCGCGACTGTCGTTAAGTCGTTAGGCCACATTTTTGGTTAAGTCGTAGGTCGTGGGTCTTCATAAGTCGTGAGTCGTGGACGACTTAAGGAGGCGGACGACTTAGGGATTTCAGCCTATAAATACCCGGTTCTACCTCACTTTTTGGGGATCCGGATTTTGAAGCGACGAAGTGCTGCTATTTTGAGAGCTCGAGTCCTACACTTCTTCACTTCTTTTCTCCACTCTAATCTTGTGATTCCTTCCATCCAAATCGAAGATCAAATCAAAGATCCAAGAGCTTAGATTGAAGATCTACATCCATCGAAGAGAGATTTCATCGTTTGAAGCGGAATTTTGATAGATAGAGTTAGATCCTTCGCTGTCCAGATCTGAAGTGTGTTGCTTTTAAGGTGTTTAGGTGATTTGGTGAGTGGTGATTATCTCTCACACGGATCCAAAGGAGTATATCGGATTGACGGCTTGATTTTGTGTTAAAATAGTGATTTCATGCATTTTCGTAAACTTAAGTATAAATCTATTGTTCATGATGATTTGACATCCATTTTACTACATGTTAACCTATGCAAGTTCATTCATCAAGTTGTAGAGATATTGCTCATGTTTTCATGCTTGTTAGATTTAGACTCTTTATTTACAAAATTGCCATTATTATTATAGTTGTTTATTAGATCATGTTTGAATGCTTGATTACTTGGATTAATGATTGACTTGATTGATTGTTATAAATTAGTTGATTGACGATTTGATTTAGACAAGATGGTCGAAGATGATTCAAAAGCTAAGGGAAAGGCTCTTGAATTGGAAAAGCTGCTCGTGGCGTATGATGAAGCTCATATGGATAGATTTGATGATGATGTTGAGATGAGGCTTTGCTAGGATGAGATGAAGCGAGGCATGATGTGAGATAGCCTTGGTTTAATCCAGACGGGATCATTCCAAGCATGTTGATGACTCGGTGAAATGGTTCGAGTTTGAGGATAATGGTTTGCTCGAGAGGCGCTTGAGCTAGTATGGAAATAGTCGTCGAGGAGGATGACTAGAAGGCTAAGGTTTCATCGTTATTGAAGGTTCTAGCAGACTCAAAGCAAGAGTACGCTAGGCAGATTCGATAGTCCCTAAAGACTATGATTGTAGTCGAGTACTCTGGGTAGATTCGATAGTCCTAGGCACGGACTGCGACGACGTGCGGAGTTCTGTCTAGAACCGGGGTTGCCATTAAGCCTTGACGGACGGCTGAAAGAATGTGCCGGTCATTCAATTAACGGTGGTATCGAAGCAATGTTAACAATGATAGTCAGAGTCATGGATGTTTGGTTGTATCGTCATTCGGTCTCAAGAGCGGTATTTTCTGGGTGCTTATTTGATCTTGGTTTAGGCCTTGTGGGTTTGTACTTGGAAAACATCGCCCTTGACTCGAGTGATAATTGCTTTACTTTAAATGTTTGCTTTGCTATGTTTACTTCTGCTTAGTGTGTCTGGGGGCTATCACTGTAGAAAGAGGTGGAGTGGGAGGGTTGGATTCCTATTCCTTTTTCCTTTATGCTCTTTTGGTATGTTGTTAGTTAATTTACCGCTCACTAAGACTGTTGTCTGACTCAAGTATTTATGTTTAACTCTTATTTCCTTGGGCTGTTCATCCATTTTGGGATGGGCAGACTAGGTAGCAAGTGACAGGTGCTGTTCTTAGTTTCCAACGATACTGATGACGAAGACGAGCTGGAGGCTTGCATATTATTTTCTTACTATATATACTGGATGTTCCGCTGCTTGTATAATTCTCTGAGTGATATGTAGTGAGGCTTGATGTATTGACTATTCAGATGTTGTATTCAACTATTATGAAGCTTAATTGATGAGATTATATTTTGTGAAGCTTCACTATATATATTCTCTATTGTATTTTATCCATGCGCTGTGAGTAATACGATAGATTCTGCTGTTTTAACTTTACCTTGACAATCGTCCATGGCTGCCTGGCACACTTTATAGCGCACTATTTCCATGTTTGGTGCAGGGGTCATGGGCGGTCGTCACAATTTAATTTGGTCATTTTCTAAACATATTTTGGTGTATGGGATAATAAAGAAATGGTTTGAAAAGTTGTAGAAATTGTGAACCAAAGTTGGGAAAGTTAGAAGCGAAAAGGTCGCTATGGATACACTTTGAAAATGCCTTATGCAAGGCGATTTTCAAAGTTAACTTTGAGAGACATCCTAGGGGCTACTTTGAATTTTTGATAATTACTATAAGATTACTTATCACTGCAAAAATATGGAAGTTTAAATCATTCATTAACTTGTGAAGCAAAGTAATAAAATGTTATAGCGAGAAAAAGGTCGCTATATGAGCACTTTAAAATGTCCTATTTTTGGGAATTTTCATAATTAATTTGAAAGACATTCTCTAGGGTTTCTTTTCATTTTTAATAATTAGTATAAGTTTACTTATTATTGGAAAACAACTAGAGCTTAAAAGGTTATGGAACTGTCAAACAAAATGGCTAAAGTTGGAGTAAAATGTCGTTAAACGAGCATTTTAGTAAATACCTTATCTTTGGGAATTTTTCTAAATCAATTGGAAATTATTCTCAAGGGTTTCTCTTCATGGTTTTTACGTAACCTAAAGGTAGTACTTACTATAAAAATTTTAGTCTTAAATCTTTTATTAAAATGGTTAAAACTAGTCGCAAAGATTGTGCTTTTCTATGTTGATTCTTTAACAAGACTTTTAACAGCATTTATAAATGCTCTAGTAAGTTGCTTTTTGTTTTAAATATCTAAACATGATATTTAGGTTTAGTATTTTTTCCTAATCATTTTAGGGATGTTCTCTAACATATTTTGAGTATTTCAAAGTTGGTTTGAAGTTTAAATATATTTTTGATAATTATTTATAAATTTTTAAAGTAAGGAGGATTAAATTATAAAACATGCTTTTTATTTATTTTCAACAAATTATAAATTAGCTATTTTCAATTAATATTTTACATAGATATTTAAAAAAAATTTATAAGTATTTTTAAATTATTTTAATATATATAAGTTTTGAAAAAGTAATTAACTATGCTCAACATTAAAGCCAATGAAGTAGGCTTATCTATTTGTAAGGGTTAAGATTGATGTTCAAGTAGGGATAGAAGCAATAGTGCTCTAACCTCTGAATTCCATCTTGACCGAGGAATAGTTAAGTTAGGAAGGTTAGAAGCATGTAAATCATGTTGGTTTCTTACTCTTTTATGAAAGTCATTAATACTATACTTAACACTAAAAGTTGAGTAAACTTATCTATCTGTAAGAGTCAAGAATGAAGTATCCAGGCAAGGATTTGATATGCAAGCAGTGCTCTAACTTACCTGGCTTCAATCTTAAATGAGGGATAGTATAAGTTGGAGTGTCAGAAATGAGTTAATTATACGAATCTTAATTTCTATAAGAGATCATTTTTAACTGGATAGTAGATTAGTCAACTATCGAACTTAACTAAATATTAACTTAGATTTTAAAAGAATGTTTTTAACGTTCATATAAGTATGGAATGGTTTTGGGTTTTTCATGAAAATGTGTTAGTAACATTCATATTTAACCCATTCTAATTATACTTATGAATGTAAATAGATATTTAAAAGATCATTTTAAAGATAAGAATAAGTGAAATAGTTTTGAGTTTGTAGTATCAATGTTTAAGAAATATTATTCTTAAACCTTTTGAATGGATTAGTGAAAGTACATATATCCTTAAATTGGATATTTTGAAGGAAATTATAAGTATGGAATCTTTTGGAAAATGATAGAAAAAGTAAAGGTTTAAAGTAAGAAATCTTATTAATGATTTGTGAATATACTTATAACATTTGAGATAAGTATATGAGTAATTTTTAAAGTATTGGAAGACTACAAATGAATTTCCTTGATTGATAAATGAAGTTTTCTCAGATAAAAGAAGTTTTACTACTAAAAGAGGTTTTGATTAATAAAAGTATTTAGATAAAAATGGGATTAGAAGTCGCTTATGTGACTTAATCATGCTTTGTGTGACCTAATCGTGCTTTGTGTGGTTACTTGTTTATGCAAAGTATTTGGCCGTGTACTTAGCACTATGTTTTAAAATGATATAAGTATACGAGACTTGGTTTCCATATGAGATCGTCTATTTTGAACTTGCTATCGAACTTGACTAAAAATTCATCGAATTGGATTTGAAGAGACGGTGATCGGTAAGTGTTTTACTTTTCGAATACCACTTCAAAACTGATGTATGGGTACTATGTTTCAGAAGCGGTTGTGAAGTGGGATGTTATAGAGTTGAAATGTCTATTCTAAAGTTAAGTCCAAGGGAGAGGTAAGCGTTAACATTCGTTGGAGGATTTGTGCTGGAATCTATATGGAGGTTCGAGATCTGTTCAAGATGCTCGAATTCATATAGGGATTCGTGATCTATTCGAGATGCTGAAATCTATTTAGGGATTCATGTTCTGTTCAAGTGATGAAGACTCATGTGAGAGTGAGAGATGCCGAATGTAAATTTAACATTGAAAATGGAAGAAACGGAATATGCACATTGCTTAGGGTTCAGCTAACCCTCGATAGGATATCATCACTCCATATCTAAAGCATGCATATCAATGTTGCGCACGGTAGGTGATTATATTTGGGATTACATTGTGTAGACATGGATCAGCTATGTTTACCTTATGGTATATTCTATCTAGAGATATATGACACTCGGAGGTAGTTTCTGACCCATGTGCATGAGATTGAATTTCAGCTGGACCGAAGGGATCTCCATGGAAAATCCATTATAGGAACGTACCTTTGTGCTTTTAGATGTACTTCTAATATTGTTACGTTGTAAGGTGCCAGCAGCATAACTATTTTTTGATTATATTATTTACCCTAGACATTATCTACTATATCACCTTATGTACTTATTTGATGAGTGGTTCTTTTGAGGGGATAACCGTCATGGCATTCTATGCGATCTCAAAAGTACCGTTATATGCTGTATACATATTTATTGAGTTTCTCACACTAAACTTAGCTCTGACAGATGGTTTTTTGTTTTGCCTAAATTCTTTGTGTTCTCTTTCGAGTAGTTTGAGAAAGGCAAGTTTTAGTTGATGTTCATTGGAGCTCGAGAAGATGAGCTGGATCTTTCATCTACCATAGTATCCTTATTTGCACGGCATTACTATATTGTATATATCAGCATTTATAAGGATAGGCTGTTATAACTATTAAGGCCGACGATAGTAGTTAGAATTGTAACTCTGAAATGTTTTGTATCTTAGAGAGACAGTTTGTACTGTCTTTTGATATTATATGTTATCATTCCACTATGAGATTCTGATATTGTGTTCCTTCTTTCTTATTCTGTTTCATTTTATTTTACCATAACAATTTATCTTTCCAACACTTAGATGCTCGGCACATGAAACCGTGGATGTATTAGTGTCGATATTCGAGGGTCGAAAAGGCCGGTCGTTACAATTTGATATCAGAGCTGAAGGTTAAGCAAGAACCTTGGCTTTGGTTAGGTATTATTCAATATGATATTGGGTAATGGAACGCCCTAGCATGAATTGAATGGATCATACATATGAGAGCGTATTTGTATTTATTTTAAACATATACCTTAAAGGTAATTACAACAATGAAAATTAATGATCTTATATAAAGTAACTTATATAAGTATAAATTAATAGTGTGGTTTAATAACGTAGAAATTAACGATGTTCATCTGTTACCCCTCATTAATTAGTTTAACCATGCTCGGTCAATTTATGAGCATCATTATTCTTTATGGAATATTTGACATGCTTAACCAGTTTAAGAGCAAAATTATCATTTGTAGAATTATTAGCTTAATATTGCTTAGTCAGTTTACGAGCATTATTACCGTTTTTTGATTGATTAGTTACGGTCGACCAGTTTATGAGCATTGACTATTGTTTGTTGATTTTTGATTTGTGCATGACTAGCTTATGAGTAGTTTTACCTTCTACTGTATGGGTTGGGTAGACAATAAATATGGGTACATTGAAATGAATGCCTTGTGAATTAAGTTTCACGATTTGACTATAAGGCATTCTATGATAATGTTAGGTTAAAAGTTAAGTTTAGTAAAAGATTTTATTTAATCTAAACGAAAGATAAGATGTTTTGTAAATAAACATTTATGAAAGGATTTTATATAAGAAAGTGATTTTATGTAAGTATGGTTTATAAAATATGGTTTATAAAAGAAGAGGATTTAAACTGATATTTTAAGAACTTAAATGCTGGAGTCTTTGAAGTTCTTTTTCAAGATTTTAGAAAATAATAGTTGTGTTATTTGAAAGTAAATATTTAGGAAATTAGTTAATGAGATTGAGATCATGGTACTTAGTAATAATTACGAAGTATTTGATACCATTTTGAAATGATTTTAGGTTTAGTCCAAAAGGCTTGATTTCGAGGTACTGAACTCACTTTTATCGCTTGAAAATAATTTTGGTGATGATTGTAGCATCATCGACGTTCATTCTCAGGTTTCAAAATGGGCACGTTACAAGAGAAGTTTGCTACAAAGTTGTTTTGGTAAGGCATATTTTGATTTAATCCTGAAGTATGATTTGATATACAAAAGATATATGTATATATTATTATTTCAATTGATTTGAAATAAAACCTAGTGTTTAGTTATAAAGTTTTTCTTTAGATGGAATTTGATATGAACGTTTTAGGTAGAAAAGTTTTATATATTGCTATATTCGGTGTCCAAATGGTGGTGGCATAGCCTAGAATAAATGAAGGAAACTTTTCATGTTTTCCCTTTTTGGGTAAAGTGTGTTTAATAAATAAGTGAAACTTTGTTAAGGCATTTTATGGACACATGTATCCTATGCATTAGGATAATATGGTGTGTTCATTATGTTTGCTATGTTTGTTTGGTAGTTGTCATTTTTTGAAATGAAATGAGATATTCAACGATTTTGTGTAGAATATGCTAATATATGATTTTTGTTTGATGATAATAAACATATAATTAAATAATTATACTATTTTATGCTATATGTATTTGTTATTGTACTATTTTATTTGCATTTGATGCTAAATGCAAATGTAATAATTATAATAAACTTATAATTAAATAATTATACGATTTTTGTTTGATGCTAAATGTATTTGTTATTGTACTATTTTATTTTTCACATAATTAAATAAATATTTGTTGAATAAAATAAATAACATAGAAATTATATTCAAACAAATATTTTATTACAAATTTTAGCACTCACTACATTTACACAATTTCAATTACAAAACAATTTTGCACATTACAATTTAAACCTCACTATATAGTCGCTCAACACTCGTATTTTTATCTTCAACTCTGTTCCAGCCTGAATCCAGCATCTGAACTATCTGCAAAATAAACATTGACGCAGTAAAATTGAAAAAGAAATATTTTGCAGTGTACGATAAAAGGTGTGTTGGAAAATTTTATTTGCCTCAGTTATTTGGGTTGTTCATCATTTATTTCTTTTGAACTCATCATACAAGAACAACTTGTGATATGCACAGTGTATCACTGTGCATGCCACAAGGCTGTGCACACCGATATACACTTGCTTGATAAAATCACAGGGACATGTGAGCACAAGGTCAAACCTAAGCCAAGGCTGGATTCAACACAGGTGAAATTGGTGGAATGCAATGATAACAGTCTTTCAACCAAACACATAAAAATACACACATGTATACATATATGCACATATATATGTATACACATATATGAGTTCAAAGAATACAAAAGCACCAACATGAATAATCGGAAGCTCAAAGGCAAGTGTAGACTGCATGAACACAATGTAATGCAACTGGACTTGTACTCGAAGCACACAGCACCAGTCAAACCACACACACAAGACATAACCAAGGAACTGGTCACTTAACTCGAAGCAAGGCTAACAAGACATAAGCAACAATATAACAGTGAACAGTTCAAACCAGTCAAAAGGATAACACATACAACATGCTACCATACATGATGTACATGTAAAGCAACTCAACATGACATAGTCAGAAGAAATATGAAATGAAGACATCAACAATGTACAAAGTTGAGCTTCAGAGCATAACAACACAGTTGTGAAAAATGTACATTGAAATGAAACCAGTTCGGACTCGAGAACACAACAAGGCTCAACAAAATATACAAGCCAGTGTAAACAATAGACATAGTGCACAGTGTAGACCTCAAGTGGTCAACAAGTGACAAACAACATGACAACATGTAGGAGATACCAGATCACATGATAATAGACTCGTGAAGCCATGAATACACAGTGCAGACCAACTCTTATGAGACTAGACCAGATCAGGCTCAACACATCAATAAACCCAAACCACCAGTGAAACAAAAAGCTTTAGACTCTAATGTACAACTTCAATTACCAGAAGCAGGAACCACACAACATAAATATATATACATGCATCTCACATATGCATGCATGTATATACATGAATATGTGAACTAGACCATTTCTACATATGCAATGGTCACTACATTCAGACAACAGGTTCAGAAACAAACCAAGAAAACAGTGATTGAAAAAGACTTCAATGGCCAGACTCACAACAACCTGGAGTACACAAGTATTCAAATGGAAGCAGTCAAAAGTGCAGACTTATATATGAATGACCACAAATTGATACAAGTGCAATCAAGTCAATCACACACATATATACATATATATATGTATGGAGACAATCAACCAAAGCAGTATAACATGAATGAATTAACTCAACTGCATGAACATCAACACAGCAATCAAACTCAACCAAATGTACGACCAGAGAACCAAACAAATATGCAGTGACAAAGATTCCAGTTACAAAGGCATGTACAAATATGTACAACCAAACCTCAAATGCAAATATATCATGAAGCCATAGAATCATACATATTTACAGTAAATACCAGTAGCATGAATTGAACAAGTTGTGAGTCATGAACAAAAATCAAGGTAGCAGAACAAGTTCGAACTTAACAAATCAAGTTCCGAAAATCCAGTGGTGCAGTTCGAACAAAAATCAAGGTAGCAGTTTCAAACCAAGTCAAGGCCGAGATGAACAAATTCAACAAAAGTAAAAAATATTTGAAAATGGAAAGAGCGTGATGAACAAGCATCACAGATTCTAAAACCAAACGCAAGCCGTGGTGACCAAGCAAAGTATATCAGAAAAATATTCGAATTGAACAAGTCAGAATTATCACAAGTATTCAAGCAAAATCGAACGGCCAAGCAAAACTATTTAAAAAATTCAACTCAAATATAAGAACCTAACTTTAGGGCTTTAATCCCTATATAAATCCCCATATCATCATCGGCAGAAAATGGATTTTGTGCATATCAACAAGAAAAAATAAAAGTAAATCGCATACCAATAATAATCAGTCGAACTCGAGAAATTGAAGCGGCCGAGGGAAGTCAAAGCCAGAGATCGATTGACGAAGCCAATCAACGCAATAGCCACTGCAATCGATCATTATCACAAGCGGCGCTTCAATTCAATTACATAACCCTAAATTTGACAAGAGCAAGGAACGAAGAAAGAACGGTCATGAAAATGAGAAAGGGAGAATCATTGTCTTGTTTTAATTTGTAGTGGGTCGGTCTAGTTATTTTTATTTGGGCTTTAGTTTTATAATTAGGGTTTTGTATTGTTTTTTTTAATTTGTTTTAGTCTATTTTTATTTTGTAATTTTCTTTAAAAAATTCTAGTCGTGTGACTTGGTTACGAACTACGGTGGTGTAGTTCGAGAATTCGCAACTCAGTGGCTGAGTTGTGGCAGGGTTTTGAGCATAGAGTTTGGTTAGTCATTAGCGGGTGTCGCAAGTTTATGTGTGTAAGCGTTTGACTACTAAATTTCTAGTAGAAACCTTGGGGCAGCACGTAGGCAGGGTTTTGCCGAAACTAGGTAAATCTGTGTTGTTCTATTTCTGCTTTTATTATTCTGCTATTATCTGTGCTACAATTATTATATATATTTCCACATTAATTTTTATTATTATTAGTATCACCCTATTCACCCCCCCTCTAGGGTGAAAACGATCCTACATTTTGAATAGTTGGAAACTTTCGAATCGTTGTAGAACTTATAGTTAAATGTTTTTGTTAAAATATCAAAGTTGAGTTTTTGGTAATTCTTGTGTTGAGAAAGTAGTAAGTTAAAATGAGTTATAAATTTTCTGAATATACTTGTTAAGTAAAAAAAAATTATGTTTTGTATATACTCTTAGGATATTGTCGAGTATTATACGAGTAAAAGTAAAATAAGTTTTTATGAAATGTTTTATAAAGGAAGTTATAAAATGTCGATAAACTTGAAGATATATTTTATGAAATGGTTCATAAATGGTTTTAGTATTGAAAGAGATATACTAGTTGGATAAAAGAATATGATAAAAATAAATTAGCAACTTAACAAACCAATTGAATAAATACATAAGTTGTACGTGGATCATTTCATTTGCATGACTATTCTTGATCCAGTATTCGAGTACATGGTTTCAAGGTGATTTACACGGTCCGAATAAGGATTTTTCACTTGATTCCTCAAGGCGAACACTTGATACAAATTCTTGATAAGATTATAAAATTATCTATCATAGTATATGACTATGTCAAGAAAATAGAGGTTTCTAATCAAGGAATCTGAGCGGAGTCCGCACTGGAGAGGTCAAGTGATTTATACTAGTTTAGAAGTGAAATCTATGTGATCGAGCAAGTGATCGGATTTGATATTGCGTACGGATGATCCATCTACATCGTACAGGCTTTAGTATATGCATACTATGTTTTGTTGTCTCTTGGACAGTTTAGGTGATGACTCTTCAATTTGTTATGAGGTAGCATGAATAATCGACTAAGTAATGACTTGAGGCTATTGATCGTAAGGTACACTTAGTAAGTTATTTATCATCCTTGTGCGATAAGAGGATTTATAAACTTGAACAAACCATGAGTTATGTTTGTTAATGTTTTGAATAATGTTAAATATTGCTATATGATTGTTTCTTTTGTTTCTCATGTTGGAATTTCGAGGATGAAATATTCTAAGTGGGGGAAAATGTAATGACCTGGAATTTCGGACACTTCATATTTAAATATTTGAATTATTTAAATATTTGACCTTGGATTAAATATGGTTAAAGTGAATTAATAACCTTTTTAACCCCCTTTTAAACCATAAGTAATGATGGTAAACTTGTTTCAGAAAAATGTTTACAAAAATAGTTTCTTTGAAGAAATATCGATAATGTGGCCGAAAATCGTTTTATCGATAAACAGCTTTTTCTCATCGAAAGTTGCTCAAACTTGTTTTACATACACTTATTTGCTTAGGAGAATATTGATATGAAATAAAATGTTTTTCCATTTATGGAAATTAAAGTATTTGATGATGTAATGGGTGATATCATAGAAGATATTTTTGTGTACGGGTATAAGGGTAATTTTGCTTAAGAAAATGAGGTGTACAGTAAAACGAGCATGCAAGGCACATTGGCTGAAGGGGTTCATGGCCATGTAAAGGAGGTTTTTAGGTGGGTTAAACACTTCATAACATTTCAAAGCTTGAAAATATCAAAAAGAATAAAAATGGTGGAAGTGGATTAGCACTAATCCACTTTGTTCTTCACTTATCTTTCTCTAATTAACTCAAATCTATTTCAAACTTCACCAAACTTTCACTAATGCCTTAGAGAACCTTAGAAAGTAAGGATCTAAAGTCAAAATTGGAATAATATGGAATAAAAGGGGGATCTTGGGTTTGGTTGTGAGCTTGGAAGGAATGGGGAGGTGTTGCCTTGGCTTGGATGTGCTAAGTGTTGGATCTTTAGGCTTTGGTAATGGTTGGAAGTGGTTCTTTGATTCTTGTGTGTTTGAGCTTGTTATAGGCTTGGATTTGGGTGAGTTATCTCACTATCTTGTATGTATATATTGTGTGTATATGTATGCGTGTGCAAATATAAAGTTAAAGTGACATTAACTAAATAAAGTTATAAACTTTGGACTCCTCTTGCTTTTGATTGCAAATAACAATTTTATATTGTATAACATCACTTCTATTACATTCTATAACATGCGGCATGGTCTAGAATTTGTGTTTACATGTTTGCTTGGCTTGTGCCTTAATTGAAGTATGTTTGAAAGTGTTTGAAGTGAGAATAGTCTCGATATCCCTTAACTTTATCTTGTGTAAATGGAAGATATATGAACTTAACTTGGGATAATTTGATTTGGTTGTTCTCTACACATATTTTGGTATACGAGATAGTAAAGAATTGGTTTGGAAGTTATATAAATTATGAACCAAAGTTGTGAATGCTAAAAGCGAAAAAGTCGCTATGGATGCACTTTGAAATTGCCTTCTGTTCGACGATTTTCAAAGTCAGTACTTATTATTTGAAAAATATGGAGGTTTAAATCATTCATCAACTTGTGAAACAATGTTGCAAAATGTTATAGCAAGAAGAAGGTCGCTATATGAGCACTTTGAAATGTCCATTTTTTGAGAATTTTTGTAATTCATTTCAATGACATTCTTAGGGCTTCTTTATATTTTTAATAATTAATATAAATTTACTTATTATTAGAAAGGAATTGGATGTTAATTTTTTTTGAAACTGGTCAAACAAAATGGCTAAAGTTGGAGTAAAAATGTCGCTAAACGAACATTTTAGTAAATACCTTGTTTTTGGGAATTTTTATATATATGTTGGAAATTATTCTTTTGGGTTTATTTCCATGGTTTTTAAGTACCCAAAGGGTAATATTTACTGTAAAAATTTCAAATCTTAAATCATTTAGTTAAGTGGTTAAAACTGGTCGCAAAGTTTGTGTTTTTCTATGTTGTTTCTTTAATAACACTTTAACAACATCTATAAATGCTATAGTAAGTTGCTTTTTGCTTTAAATGTCTAAAAATGATGTTTAAATTTGGTATTTTCTCCTAATCGTTTTTAGGCTGTTTTCTAACATATTTTAAGTATTTTAAATTTGTTTTGAAGTTTAAATATATTTTTGATAATTAGTTATGAATTTTTAAAGTAAAGAGGTTTTAGATTATAAAACCTTCTTTTTATTTATTTTCACCAAATTATAAATTAGTTATTTTCAAGTAATATTTTTCATAGATATTTAAAACCTATTTATATGTATATATATAAGTTTTGGAAAAGTAATTAACTATGCTTAACGCTAAAATCTAACGAAGTAGGCTTATCTATTTGTGAGCATTAAGATTGATGTTCTAGTAGAGATGGAAGCAATAGTGCTCCAACCTACCAAATTCCCACTTGGTTGAAGAATATTTAAGTTGAAAAGGCCGGAAACGTGTTAATCATGGTTATTTTTTTACTCATTTATGAAAGTCATTAACACTATACTTAACACTAAAAGTCGACGAGGTTGACTTGTTTATATGTAAGGGTCAAGAATGATGAGTCTAGGCAGGGATTTCATATGCAACCGATGCTCTAACTTACCAGACTGCACTCTTGAATGAGGGATAGTATAAGCTGGAATGTCAGAAATGAGTTAAGTATACGAACTTTGATTTCTATAAGTGATCATTTTTAACTAGATAGTCGATTAGTCGATTATCGAATTTAACTAAATATTAACTTAGATCTTTAAAAGAATGTTTCTAAAGATCATATAAGTATGGAATGGTTTTGATTTTGTTGTGATAATATGTTGATAACATTCATCTTTAACCCATTCTGATTATACATATAAATGTAAATAGATCATTAAAAGAATGTTTTAAAGTTAAGCATAAGTGAAATGGTTTTGGGTTTGTAGTGACAATGTTTAAGCAACATTATTCTTAAACTTTTGAATGGATTTATGAAAGTACTTGGACCTTAAAAATGGATATTTTGAAGGAAATTCTAAATATGGAATTTTTTGGAGAAAGATAAAAAAGTAAAGGCTTAAAGTAAGAAATCTTGTTAATGATTTGTGAATATACTTATACCATTTGAGATAAGTATATAAATAGTTTTTGAAGTATTGAAAGAGTACAAATGAATTTCAATGATTGATAAATAAAGTTTTTTTAGATAAAAGAAGTTTTACTAAAAAAAGAGGTTTTAATTGATAAAAGTATTAATTAAATATAAAGAGGATTAGAAGTCGCTTATTTGACTTAATACTGCTTTGTGTGACTTGATCATGCTTTGTGTGTTTACTTGTTTATGGAAAATATTTAATCATGTACTTAGCACTAAAAATTCAAAAGCGCGATAAGTATACGAGACTTGGTTTCCATATGCAATAGACTATTTTGAACTTGATAGTTGACTATCGGACTTGATTGGAAATTCATTAAATTGGTTTTAAAGAGACCCGGATCAGTAAATGTTTTACTTATCGAATACCACTTCAAAACTGATACACGGGTTTTATGTTTTGGAAGCGGTTGTGAAGTGGGATGTTATAGAATTGAATTGTCTATCCTAAGATTACGTCCAAGAGAGAGGCCAGCATTAGCATTTATCGGAGGACTTATGCTGGAATCTATATGGAGATTAGAGACCTGTTCGAGATGCTCAATCCATATAGAGATTCATGATCTATTCGAGATGCTGGAATCCATTTGGGGATTCATGATCTATTCGAGTGATGAAGGCTCGTGTGAGAGATGTTGAACGTAACCTCGACATCGAAAATGGCATAAATAGAGTAGGCGCATAGCTTGAGGTTTACCTAACTCGCGATAGGATATTCTCACTCTATATCTAAGGTATGCTTATCGATGTCGTGCACGGGAGGTGATGATATTTGGGATCACATGTTTTAGACATGGACTAGCTATGTTTACCTTATGGTATATTTTATCTAGAGATATACGACTCTCGAAGGTAGTTTCTGACCCTTGTGTAGGAGACTTGATTTCGGCTTGATTAAAGGGATCTTCATGGAAAATCCATTATATGAACCTTAGTGGTTTTAGATGTACTTCTAATATTGTTTGTTAGTCGGTAGAATAGGGATCTTAAGGCTAAATTAACACTAGAGGGGGTGAATAGTGTTTAATGGATTATATGAATATATTGCAAATTCTTTAAGATTCTACTTGGAATAATGTAATTAAAAATAGCAGAAACAATCACAGAATCAAAGTACAAATAAAAGTAAATGCTGTAAAAGTAAAAAGGAAAGAACACACTAGGATTTTATAATAGTTTGGATTTACCCTACATCCAGTCCCACACAATTCCTCGTACGGATTTCTTTTCAACTAGTAAATGCAAATACAATCTCGATTTCAAGGCTACAAGACACACCCTCTAGAATCCCGGCCTCTAGGTAGTGTCACTTGATTTCAGACCACAAGCACACCCACTAGATTTACGGGCTACTATGAACACCCAATTGATTTAACTAGGCTACAATCACACCTACTTGGATTTTAGGGATACCAAGCACACTATAGAGTATAAGAGTATGATTTGATAGAGTTTACAGACTCAGATCTTCAATCTTGATTACAATCGATCCTATAACTCTTAAATAGCACTTGATCATGAGAGAGAAGAGAGAAATCAGAGAGTATATGAAAGAAAATCAAATTAGTAATGAATGAATTTGATTCTGGTTGAATTTTGGCAGAGTGTCGATAGAAATTGTTTTAGAATTCAAGAGAATGAAAAGAGGAGAGAAAAATAAGAAAGTAGTTAATAAAAATTCATTGGGAAGTATGGTATATATAGGAAAACAACGGTCGGGTCTATTCACGAAGAGATACGACGAAAAGACACTTCCTTTCAAAATTTGAATTTAGAAATTTACGGCTAGTATGACTGCATATGGGATTTGGATATGTCGACATTTCCTTTACAGAATTGAAAAATACTTTATAAAAATTATTTTGAAAATCCATTGCTTTGTAAAATAATTTGATACTTTGTAGAATCATTTAAATTTAGTTTATACAAATTTTAATCAAAATATAACTTAATAAAATTTTATATAATAATTTTGAAAGATTTTAATAAGATTACTCAATATAATGTAAATAATATATATAAAATCAATATAGTTATAAATTATTAAAGTATAAACAAAAATTCAATATATATAAACTTAAAAACATAAAAATAATATCTTGATAAGTACTAGAGATTTGAAAACCATTTTGGAAAATATTTTGAAAATGTTATTTTTAAAAATAGAATATTTGAAAAATAATTTTAAAATAAAATTTGAGAAGATGAGAGAGATCAAAAAAGTGCTATCAAGGTTTTAACATAAATTCCATGACTCTATAACTTATCTGGAATATCTTGAAATCTTGAACTCTTAAATACTCATGAGTCTTCATTCTTGAAATCTTGAAACTTTATATCAACATCTTGAATCTACTCTTGATATCAACATCTTGATACTATACAGTCTTCTTAATAAATACCTATCTAATATCCTGCACTATATACTATATATATCTTGATAAAAAATATTAGTATCTATATTTTATATAATGTCCTATAGTTGTTATCATCAAAACCAATACCTAAGGTAATAACAATCTCTCTCTTTTTGATGATGACAACTCTATATATATAATATATTATAACTCCCCCTGAGTTACAAAACTCCCCCTTAATCTATGTCCAGATTTTATATATTTCTTCCCCTTTGTCATAAACAAAAAATAACTAACTAAAATTATAACTCTAACATTATCTCTTACTATAATCCTAACTCTAATTTTCCTAAATAAAGTACCAATCAATCTGTAAAAGAGTTATATGTAATGATTATGAGAAAGATTATATACAAACAATAAGTGATATGTAAAATGAAATAATCGATCCAAATATTCATCCAATCAAACAAAGCTTATGTCACACAACATTCAAACAAATCCACACATATCAAAACCAATCAAATCCAAACCAAACCCAGTATTATTATTTATATACAATCAAACCTATTTAAACTAGACATTTCGAGGAACTTCAACCCATCCATCAGCGCCAAAGATTGGATCCGCTTTGATAGCATCCCAGTCTTCATCATCTTTGTTGATGGTACATTCTGAATTGGTGGTTTGGTCTTCTTTGTTCAAGGCGGAAATCATCCATCGAATTGCATCGAAATTCCTTTCTCGCTCATTGATCATCTGCATTTGACTCAATTCTAAATGCCTTTGGTTTCTTAGGATGAAAGAAAGAACGTTCTTGAATAATTCAAGGGTTTGTTCGAGGTTTTCAGTTAGTTTTTGGACAAAAGAAGCCATTATTTTGGTTTTAGAGTTTAGGAATGCAAAATAAGAAGAAAGAGCGTAGATAATAATGATTGTCTGGTCTTAACAGATATTTAAAGGAGTGGAAAGTCATTGGAAATGAATAGACATTTGCTGTCTATTCAATTTTCAAAATTAATTTTTTTTTGGAAAGTTACTGTTGTATGTCGACATGCATACCTTGGGTATGTCGACATATATGTGGAAATTTTCAAAATAACTTTATTTTAACATTCTAATGTATTTAGCTTGTACTATTATACTTTTATGTTTTTCAGAGATGATAAACAATGTACAACAACAAGGAAATAAATTTTCATTAATGCTTAGATAGAGATTACATAGAACACAAAGAAATGAAAAGATACATAAGATTCAACATAAACTAAAACTAGAAAATCCAAGTACAAGATTGTTTAAACAACTAGAAAGATACGGATGAAGATGATGAAGCACCACCAAGCTTGCGGATGATCTTTCCAAAGAATTTATCCATTTTGTTGAAAATCGAAGTAAATTTTTTTAAAATGATTTCTTAAGCTTCCTTTGGTTATAGACAATCTTCTCTTGATTTTTGAGAAGATCTTTGTTTGATGGATTTGGTGGCATATTGATACTTTCCAAAGAAGTATCCTCCTCCTCTTCTTGTTCTTCCTACTCGACTTCCATTTCATCTCCTTCCTCTTCCACTTCCTCCTCTTCTCTTATTTCATGCTTTTCTTCCCAAACAAATCTTTGTTCCTTTTTTGCAAGCATTTCATAAGGCTTGAAAAAGGGTGAAATATGCATAAGTGAAATGTTGGTCTTGTTAAATATTTTTCGAGGAATTGTTTCCTCTCCTTTAAGGTCAACACCAAAGTAATCGAAAACACGAGTAAGATACACACCATGAAATAATGTGTTTTCTTGTTTAGAAAGATTCGTAGGAAAAGTTCATCCAAAATGACTTGAGGCCAATTTATGTCATATCAACTATAAATTGCGAAAAGAGCTTTGAAAACTTTTTGAGTTGGGTTATCATAATTACCCATTCTAGGAGTGGTACTTTGTTGCAAAAGAAGGTTTAAAATTCTTGCTTTTGGATGCAAGTTTTTATTTTTGAATTCAAAATCATCATCACGTTCAAAAATATCATGAATTACTCCATGATTTTGAAAATCAATTTGAAAAGTTGAAAGGTCCATTCTGCCAGATTTGCATCCAAGTATGTAACCCAAAAGTTCACAATTTATAACAATTTGTGACCCTTTGATACTACTCCAAACTTCTCCTTCTCTACCATCATAAAACTTTCCTTTTAAATTTTCATAAAAAATCTTTACTAACTTTGGATAACAAACAAAATTATTTTGAGAAGCATCAATTAAACCAAGAATTTCATTTTGCAAACAAAGATTGAAAAGATCATTAGAAGGAAATCTTCAAAAATAGCAGATCTTCTGGAAAAGACTTTTTCAAAAGATAAATACTCTATATAGGCTTGAATGGCTTCTTGATCATTAAAAAGATATTCTATTATTTTCTTATAAAGCCTCATGGTTTCCTTAGTATTGCTAGAGGATGCCAATGAAGAATAGTTTGAAGAGATAAGAGAGTTGATGATTTTTGAATTTGAAAATGAAAGTGAAAAATGAACGGATGGAGATAGAGTAAGTAAATAGAGAATCAACGGACATGTTCTCTGGTCAAAAGGCAACTTCTCAGAACATAGAAGTTGGTAAAAAGGTGGAGAGAAATTCCAATTTTGAATTTGTAATTCAAATTCTGTCTGCATATGTTGACATGCTAGTGAGGTATGTCAACTTATAGGTCAAAATGTTCAAAAATGATTTATGTTTAACTATATCCTATTTTATTATATAGATCTATTTGTAGTTATTCTATTTTCAGAAAAATAATTTTAAATATATATTTTATAGTATTATTTTATTATTTAAAATATATAAAACATTTATATTTAAGATGTAATCACACAATATTCAACCAATATTATTATTAATCTATAGGATATTCCTAACAACCAATAAAGCAGACAAAAGAAAAGAAAAAATTCATTCAAGAAATTAAAAAAAATTTGATGTACTAAATGCGTACCTTTTTCTGATCCATTTCACCATTTTATTCTGAATCGTGTATTGCTGTGAAGCACAAGTCAGCAATTTCTACATCTGATTCATTATTATTTGAAGATGTATCTGAATCATCTAATGTTACAGTTAGGCTCTTCTCCATTTTCTGGATGAATCGGTGTTTGGTATAGTTTTCAGTTTATCACGGTGTGAACAGTCTCGTTTTAAATGACCGGGGTCATCGCATTTATAACATCTAATGCCAAATCCGTTTCCACTTCCTCTTCCTGGAATTTTGTTGTCATTTCTTTTGAAATTGTTCGTCTTCCTATATTTTAGAAATTTTCTGAAATTCCTTATCATGAAAGCAATTACTTTAACGTCATCGCTGTCTAAATCCAAATTATCCATTATTGCATTAAAAGCTATAGATTTCTTCTCTATTGCTTTTCTTTCTCTCGTGCCATGCATTTGTACTTCAAAGGACATTAAATTACCAATTAACTCTTAAATTTTTAGAGTGGTAGTGTCATTAGTCTCTTCGATTGCAAGTGTCTTTTGATCCCATTCAGGAGCAGGTGAATTGAGGATTTTTCTAACTTGATACTCTTCAGAAAAACTTTTAACCAGTTGAATAAGTGAGTGTACTATATCTTTGAATCTACTATACATATCAGATATGGACACATTTGGACTCATTTTGAGTAATTGAAACTGGTTTGTTAACATGGAAATTTTGGTTTGTTTGACCTTTCTTGTTCCTTCATGTGTAACTTGCAAAGTCCTCCAAATTTCAAATGCAGACTTACATATAGATACTCTATTAAATATATTTCTATCTAGTGAACAAAATAATATATTCATAGCCTTAGAGTTACTTTGTGCAACTAGATTTTGGTCAGCATTGCACTGTACAAAATTTGTCTCGGGTTCAGTGTACTCAGTTTGTGTGATGTTCCAAGCATCTAAACCAATTGATTGTAAATAAATTTTCAATCTACACGACCAATATGTGTAATTTCTACCATTAAAAAGTGGAGGTCTTTCAGTGGATTGTTCTTTGACAAATGAATTACTAACAAATGTATTAACAGTGTTACTAACAGTACTATTACCAGTGTTGGTAGCCATTTAAACTTTTTTCAAAAATCAGATGATGAATATTTTGAAAACCAATGCTCTGATACCAAATGTGAGTCAGCAGAATAAGGATCTTAAGGCTAAATTAACACTAGAGGGGGGTGAATAGTGTTTAATGGATTATATGAATATTTTTCAAATTCTTTAATATTCTACTTGGAATGATGTAATTAACAATCATAGAATCAAAGTACAGATAAAAGTAAATGCAATAAAAGTAAAATGGAAAGAACACATCAGGATTTTATAGTAGCTAGGAGTTACCCTACATCCAGTCCCGCACAATTCCTTGCATCGATTTCTTTTCAATTAGTAAATGCAATACAATCTCGATTTTAAGGCAATGAGACACACCCTCCAGAATCCTGGCTTCTGGATAAAGCCACTTGATTTCCGAGCCACAAGCATACCCACTAGATTTATGGGTTACTAAGCACACCCAATTGATTTAACTAGGCTACAATACACCTACTTGGATTTTAGGGATACCAAGCACACCACAAAGTATAAGAATATGATTTGATAGAGTTATAGACTCAAATCTTCAATCTTGATTACAATCGATCCTATAACTCTTGAATTGCACTTGATCATGAGAGAGATGAGAGAAATCAGTGAGTATATGAAAGAGAATCAAACTAGTAATGAATGAATTTGATAATGGTTGAATTTTGGTAGAGTTTCAATAAAAATTGTTTTATAATTCAAGAGAATGAAAAGTTGGGAGAAAAATAAGAAAGTAGTTAATAAAAATCCATTTTGAAGTCTGGTATATATAGGAAAACAACGGTCATGTCCATTCGCAAAGAGATATGACGAAAAGACACTTCCTTACAAAATTTGAATTTTGAAATTTACAGTTAGTATGTCGGCACATGGGATGGATATGTCGACATATCCTTCACAAAATTGAAAAATGCTTTATAAAAATTATTTTAAAATTTTGTTGCTTTATAAAAAATAATTTGTTACTTTGTAGAATCATTTAAATATAGTTTATACATATTTTAATCAAAATATAACTTAGTAAAACTTTGTAAAATAATTTTGAAAGATTTTAATAAGAATATTAAACATAATGTAAATAATATATATAAAATTAATATAGTTATAAATTATTAAAGCATAAACAGAAATTCAATATATATATATTTTAATAAGTATAAGAGATTTGAAAATAATTTTGGGAAATATTTTGAAGAGATTATTTTCAAAAATAGAATATTTGAATAACAATTTTAAACAAAATTAGAGAAGACGAGAGAGAATAGAAAAGTGCTATCAAGGTTTTAACATAAATTCTATGACTCTATAACTTATCTGGAATATCTTGAACTCTTCAATACTCACGAGTCTTTTTTTTCGAACTCTTGAAACTTTATATCAACATCTTGAATCTACTCTTGATATCAGCATCTTGATATTGTACAGTCTTCTTAATCAATACCTGCCTAATATCATGCACTATATACTATATATATCTTTATAAAGCATTAGTATCTATATTTTATATAATGTCGTAAAGTTGTTATCATCAAAACCAATACCTAAGGTAATAACATTATTGTGTCGTGAGATGCAAGTGGCATAACTATTTTTTGATTATATTCTTCACCCTAGACATTATCTATTATATCATCTTATGTACTTATTAGATGAGTGGTTCTTTTGAAGGGACAATCGTTATGGCATTCCGTGCGGTCTTAAAAGTATTTTTATATGTTGTACACATGTTTCTTGAGTTTCTCACACCCAACTTAGGTCTGACACGTAGTTTTTTATTTTTCCTAAATTTCTCATATGCTCTTTCGAGCAGTTTGAGAAATGCATGTTTTAGTTGATGTTCATTGGAGCTCGAGGAGACGGGTTGGATGTTTCACCTACCATAGTATTCTTATTTCCTCTGCGTTACTATACCATACATATCAGCATTTATGAGGAAGTTTGTTGTAACTATTTAGGTTGATGATAGTATTTAGAATTGTAACTCTAAAATGCTTTGTATCTTAGAGTGAGTTTGTACTGTCTTTTGATATTATATGTTATCGTTTCGCTGTGAGATTCTGATATTGTGTTCTTTCTTATTCTATTTACTTTCCTTTTTATTTTACCGTAACAATCCATCATTCTGGCACTTAGATGCTCGGCACGTGAATACCATGGATATATTAGTGTCGAAATTTCAGGGTCGAAAAGGCGGTCGTTACAAAATAGACTTTCTAGGTGTTTGATAAATGTTTTGTCAAAAGTATTTTTATTGCAAAGATATGTTATTTTGAGAAAAATTTGTTGGAGAATATATTAAGAATCATGGGAGTAGATTAGTTGGCATAGGATCTGAGAAGATTAGATGATATGAGTTTTAGGTACGCCCAAAATCCATTATGATGAGATAGCCTTTATGCATATCATGTATGAGTTTACCTAATGAGTTATAAGGATGTATGGTCTATTCCCTTCTAGAGAGTTGGGTTATGATATTATGTTTGTCTACTTATATGGATATGGTAGATGTATTTTAGCTAGTATTTATTCATCCTGTTTAATTACATTTGCTTACTTTGGCTGAACTTACTTTGGCTGAACTGATTGCATCGTTCTTTTGCATGTTGATTGATTATTTATGTTAGGAAAATGCATTGCTTTATTTGACTAAGGTTGTCTTATACTTTATGACATTTTTGGTTTATTGAATATTTCTGCTTGCATTGTCATATTTTTGTTAGCTTATTTGACTATGCTCTCAATTTATATGTGTTTTGTTTGGTTATATTGCATGATTATTTACCTTATATGCTAAATTATATTGATTACTTCATATGACAATTGTATGATGTGGTAGTTATCTAGTGTTGACTTTTAGTGGGGTATGCAATGGGAAAACTACCTAGAGGTTAAGGAACATATTTTATTTAGTCATAGCAGAATGACATAGTTTCCTAAGATGAGGAAGACTAGGTATTTGAATTGACTAAGTTATGTGATGATGTTCCTCGAGGATAAGTAATAGTGACTTGAGGGTTTGGTAACTAAAAGCTTTATGGGTACCACTAAGGAGATAATGATGGGTGATTCATTACATCTTACGAAAATATGGTGTTCAAGCATGTAACAACCTATATTTTTATCATTTAGTCATTTAGTCGATTTAACTGAATTAAGTAAACTAGTGGTCTAGAAGAATTTTTTTAAAGATGAATGAATTAGGATTCGAGACCTATTTTATTACATTCGTGATTATTTATATATGAAAATATATTGTAACGACCCGTGAATTTTAATGATTTTTAATAATATATTTAATTGAATTTTTGTGAATTTTTAAATAATTAAATTTTGAAATAAAAATTTAATATTTGGAATACGGCTAATTAAACATAGCAAATGGTAAATTTTCATCTGGTAATATGGAAGTTTATTTTTCTTGTGTAATTCTATTTCAATTTAAATCAGTTAGAATTTGATGATAATAAAATGTTTTCCAAACCTGAATATTTTTATATAATAAATTTGTAAATCATCTTCTGAGTGAGACGTCATATTTCGTTTCTTCAAATTTGGACTTCTTTAGCCCCGTTTATCTTATTTTCGGCAAATTAGCAGCATTTTTCGGTACCGATTATCGACTTTCGATAGAATGATCGTACCGCTAATATCTGTATACTGTTTTGATCGTCTCGTCGTGCTGATCTCAACGGTATATTCAATTTTGTGTTTTGAAGTATGGTACGCAGCGGAATCTGTGAAAAACGATTTCGTATCGGTACCGGTTTTTTTAACCTTTGGTTTTCCTTACCTTTTTATTATATTCCACCGTTCAAAAATCAAGCAGTCATCGGTTTTTAAATTGTTGCCTTGAATTCAAAACATAGATTTTTTTTTCTCAAGAATTCATAAATATATGGTTCCATTTTGTCCTCTGAGAGAAGAAAAAAACAAAAGAAATGAACTGCTGCTCTTCCTCCTTGAATGCCTGAGCCACCATCCACCTACCAAACCGAAGCTCACCTCACCTCCATGTCTTCCTCCTCTACACGTTCTAGGCAACCGAGCCTTGCCTCCCCCCTCCTTCAACTTTGACCTCCCCTCTCTCCAGCATCCTCTCTCCACCACTACTTCCACCATAGCCGTACATCAACTCACCACCGAGCAACACCTCCTTGCCCCGCACCTTCCCAGCCGAGAGCAGCTAGCTCGCCAACTATTTCACCGCCCCGTTCCTCGGTAACCCGAAGCCTTCCAGCCCACCGCTTCATCTTCTCGAGTAGCCGCAACCAATAGCCCGCGCCACATCAGAACTCATGCAACAGAGAAACGCACAACCTCCGAGACCACCTGCCCATCTCCACCCTTCCCAGCCTTCACCTGGTTGCCACCACAGCTCCTAGCCTCTTCACGCAAACCATTCGCCACACTATTCCTCCTCAAGCGCCAAGCCAAAGCCGGCCAGTAACCTCGCCCACCCACGCTCTCCGCGCCTGCCTCATTTGTCACCGCCACCTGAAACCCCACCAGCTCACCTAGACTCAGCCTCCACCTTCGGCCACCATCTTCCCTTCTTCCTTTTGTCGATCATCTATTGTCCCTGTTGTTAAGGTATATATGCATTCATGTGTTTGTTATAATATAAGTATATATATATGTGTGTGTTTATTTATATATTAGTTTAATTATATTCTGTAAAGTTTGAAATCGACATGTATATAGGTGAAATTTGTACACGGCATATATATGATTTTGTTTTGCTGAAAGAAAATGGTAGAATGTTGTTTATATATATATATATTATGAACCAGTTTTGTTTACCATGTACTTTTCTGTTATATATTTACAGTAATATATAGTTTTGATTTTTGGTTAGTTTATATATATATATATATACACACACACTCTATGGATCCATACTGTTATATAAATGTAAGGTTTGGAAATAACTCCAATGTATATGTATATAATAGTTGTTATTATTTTAAAATGTATGTATATGCCTTGTTATGATATTTATATTAGTTATACTAGTATAAATCGCACGTACGTGCATCCAATAGCTTTGGTGGTCACAACATTTTTATCTCAAAAAGTTACATTGATGGTGTTGGATGCAAATTTATAGTGAAATTATGTTTAAGAGTGCTTGGAAAGGGGATGTTGGTGGAGGTCGTAAACGGACGGTAAGATTCCATTGGTGGACATAGGGCATTTTCGGAATTTCAAAACGACGCGTTTGAAATTTTATTCATCGAATTCTCATTATTAATAGTAGAGATAGGTTGTTATATATTACAGTTTTATGTATATATTTGTAAAATATGTAAATATATATATAGTAGCTGAAGCTTTTACTTTTATTTTGAGTACTAAAGTGTACATATATAATTTAGTTTTAAACTTTGTTTGTTATGAGATCATATGATAAGTTGCATACATGTTATAGTATGTTGATGCTTTGTCAGTATATTTATAATATAGTAAGATATACATATATATTTTGGTCACGGGTTGATTTAGATAATTGTTTGCAAAGTTACTTTAGTCTGATTATTTGTATGATGTCAGTTATATAAACTGTTTCTATATATGTATAAGAATTATGTAACCAGTTAGTATAAATTATAAGTTTGCACAAGTTGTTATATCTATTCTTATATTTAAATTGTTGAACGAACTTTTATATGTATACAATAACAGTATATATATATACACGATCCGTATAAATTTTGTATATATGTTTTACATATTCTTTTTATATATATACATTGTGTACACACTTATTTTCGTTAGTTATATATATATACTTATATATGATAGTAGATAAAGTAAGTATGCATTTGTTAGTTATAAAAGTATATTTACTACAATAGTGATTTTTAGTATGTTATAATAATATAAAATAATAAATATATATATATATATACTTGCTTACAACTATTACATAATATATAAGTATTTATTTCAAACTTATGTATATATGTTTGATTTGGATATATGTGCTTAATTTAAAACAATGATTTTTAATATGTTATTTTAATATTTGTTTTAAATTAAATATTGATTTCATGGAAATAATAATAATAATATATAAATCATTGATGTTCCTATCAAAACTGATTCTGATTAGTTCTAATCGATTTCCCAGTATCAGCCTTGTCCGTCGTGCCTATTTTCTTCATCGAATCGTGTCCATCAAGTGTTGCTTTGGATTTCGTAGCTCATTTTTCTTGTCAAATTCCTCTAGCCTCGAAAGGTGAGTAATCACTCACGATTAACATTCTTATATTTATTAAATTTGATTTCAATTGAAACTACAATTGAAATATGCTACTGCTAGTTATTTACATTGTTATATATGTTATTATCTGTATATGTTCACCTGTGACATCTGACACCATTTTTCTGTTATTTATATTGTGGATATATGCCTGTTATATTATTATCATATATGTTATCACTCTACAAGTTCCCTGTTAGTATAGAATTCACTATGGTTTGAAATGATACATACCCGAACGATCTGTAGAATATGAGAAAATCGTTATGGGTTGAAATGATAAACCCAAGCGATTTTCATTAAAGAGAATTTAGGATTGCGGGTTGAAAGATATATACCCGTATATATTTAAATTACGGATTGAAATGATAAATATCTGTATCACTTGATCATAGGATATAAAATTTTATACAGACACTGTTGGTCTATATATATATATATATATATATATATATATTGGAAATGATTCCTATGGCTTTGAAAGGAAATAAATATGGTTTTATTTAATTTTGGAATATTTTATATATAAATAAGTTTTATTATAAAGTAGATTTAATAATAAGCTTTAATTTAATAAAGTTTGATTTACTTATTATATAATATGTTAAAGTATTTATTTAAAAATTTATTTTAATAAAAATAGATTTTATAATGATTTTATAATTTAAGGTTGGGAAAATAAATTTGAAATTTATTTGAAATTGTATTCAATTAAGAATTTTATTTAATTAAATCGATTTGAAACTTATTGAATTTAAGACTTAAAGATATGATTTTACAACTTGATTTTAATTTAGGTAATTTAATGAATATTTCACGTTTAAATAAATTGAAGGAAATATTTAGTAAAATGTAATTTAAAGTTATATAAATGATATTAAATTTATTAAGTGAACATTTCAGGACTAAATAATAATGAAGTTAAACCAAGATCCATATGAAATTGTTTAATTTAGTTTGAAAATGTTGAATATTTAAAGATTTGAAATATATTGAAAGTTAAATGGTTTATTTAGAAACTGAATTGAATTGAAATTGATGAATTGAGATTGAATTAAATCTGATTTTGGAATTCGAGTTGATTTGAATAGATTTGTGAAATTTGGGGAAATTATAAATATTTACTTTATAAATCATTTTAATATATATATATACTATTTTAATATAAAACTATTTTTAATATAAACTATTTTAATATACTAATTAATTTAATATAAACTATTTTATTTTATTTTTAACTATTTTAAATATCTAAACTGTCTAATGGCGGAAATTATGATTTCAAAGTTTTGATATAGTTTGAAATGGATATGATATTTTAGTTTTGAAGTATAAATTATTTTGAAATGACCACGGTGTTATAATGACGTTTGGTTGTTAATAGCGTATTACTACATAGTAGATAGTTCCATGGATCCTTAGAGGATGGGTATCCCAAACATCCTTTGAGTTACTTGTATTTTAGTTGATATTTCACTTGAGTTGGATTTATTGATATAAGAATGTTAATCCTGACTCGAGTGTTTTGTGTTTTGATTTACGCTCGGGTCAGACCGAGTGTCACAGCATTTGAGACTCACCTTTGGAGTTGGAGCTTCTTTTGGAGATCCAACCATCGATTCAGCTTTCAGATATTCAGTTGATTCCAGTGATGTATTCAGATTTGATTATTGTATCGAGACTCGTGTGTATTCGAGACTTCTGTTGTATTTTGTTTTAACTCTGTTATATATAAATGGTAGCTTCATGAACTACTATTCTCTTGTTTCCGCTGCTTATTGTTATATTACTTTGTTTCTATGATTCTGTGATTATTTATTTACTGTATGTGTTGAGTTTTGCCAATATAAATTAACAATCTGATATTTTGAGCAATTCAAGTCCGACATGTGCGGATGCGAATGGTTGAAAAATATTCAAGATGTTACATATATAAAGTTTTTTAAAATCAAATAAGATTGCTAAAATGGAAAGAAAGAGAAGATAGGGGCCAAATGGTCTTTTAACCAAAATTTCCATTATATTTTCTAAAATGAATCCATCTCCTTCATTACTTAATTTCTTCATCTTCTCTAAATAAAGAAAGTAATGGGTTTTGAAATAGAAATCATCATAACTCCTTTATCTCTTCTTAAAAAATTCCAAAATAAATAACTAAGTTCAAGTTAAGAGATTCTCTACAAATCTATCTCTTCAAGTTCACATTTTGGAGAAGTTTGGAGCTGTATTTTGCAAATTAAAGAAGAGCTTCAAGTTGGATTTAATTGGAGCTTAGATTTCATAATATTGAGTGAGTGGGATTTTTATTCTAAATGTATGATCATTAATGATGTTAAAATCATGATAAATATTCAAGTTTTGGTTAATGCTTAAGTAAGGAACTTGAATTAGAGTTTTACAGATGAGAATCCTTTTAAATGAATGTTTAAAATGTATTTATTGTAGAATGAATTTGTTAAGTGATTTGATATGAATTGTATTATGTTTGGATTGATTATCGATTTGGTTGTTGGTCTTGGAATTGATACGATGATAAGAGAAGGTATATGACATTTGTGATTGTCGTTGTAAATGAAATACGGAGTTGAAATGATGGGTCAAGAAGTTAAACTCGAACAATTGTAAAACAGGTTCATTGTCACAAAGTAGTTTGTGGAGTGCGAAGTTGCACTCATCCGAATGTTAAAAGACTTATAATAAGGGCGTGAATGTGTGTTGGGAAATGTTAGTGCGAATCATCTCTGTGACTGTAATACCCATAATTTTTGTAGCATATTATTTTTGACATTTAATTATGGTTTAATTAAATAGTGTAGGTAACTTAGGGAATACACATTTTTGTAGCATATTATTTTTGACATTTAATTATGGTTTAATTAAATAATTTCCCATGTATTTTTGAGTTTCTATGAAAAAAGTTCATTCCATGATAGCCTTAAACTTAAGCACTCCAAATCCCAGATACATAGCATAATAGATCGAACTGGGAGGCTTTGTTCAACTCCTCCTGACGTTGATACTGCCTTCCTTGATTATTTCACTAATCTCCTTGGGAATGTAGAAGATTTTCAGCCTGACCTTTCTATCCTCAATGATCTTGACCTCCCTTGTCTTGGCTTAGAACAAGTGGCTTTCCTTTTTGCTAAAGTGAAAGATGATGAAATTAAGCAAAGCATTTTTGAAATGAACAAAGACTCTTGTGGTGGACCTGACGGTTACAATGCAAACTTCTTTACTAGTTGTTGGGGAATCATCAAACATGATCTCGTTAAAGCTGTGAATAGCTTCTTCACTCACAATAAGATGCTTTCTGGAATTAATGCTACAAACATAGCTTTAATCCCCAAAACTGACCATCCCATCAAAGTCTCAGATTTCAGACCCATCTCCTGCTGCAATACCACCTACAAATGCCTCTCCAAAATCATAGCTAATAGGCTTAAGGCTGTTCTTCCTTCCCTCATATCCCTTAACCAAGCAGCCTTCCTACAGGGGAGAAGCATCCTTGACAATGTGCTCCTCTCCCATGAACTTCTCAAAGACTACAACAAAGCCTCTGTCAGCCCTATAGCCATGTTAAAACTAGATATAAGGAAAGCATATGACACTGTTCAGTGGTCCACTATCTCCAGACTGCTTGCCAAAATGAACTTCCCTTCTCATTTTGCCTCTTGGATATACACATGCATTTCTTCTGCAGATTTCACCTTGAATTACAATGGTAAGACAATTGGTTACTTCAAGAGTAGGCAAGGAATCAGACAAGGCTGCCCTATGTCTTCTTACATTTTCATCCTTGTCATGGAAGTTCTTACAACAATGATAAACAGAGAGATTGCCTGCAAAAAGATACTCATCCACCCCAAATGCAGAGATCCTTTAATCTCTGCCCTTATGTTTGCTGATGACCTAATTATTTTCACCAAACCAACCACTCAATCTATCAGTAGCATCATGGAAGTTCTAAATGCATTTCACAAATTCAGTGGACTCGCCATTAATTATGACAAGTCCTCCATACATATTGCAGGAGTTTCTGCCTCAACCTCCCTCTCTCTAATGCACCTCTCCCAACTTCCTCATGCTCCAGATTCAGTATCTTACCTTGGAGTTCCCATGACATCCTCCAAAATCACCACAAACCAGTGCATGCATCTATATGAAAAGGTAACTAGGTCCATGAATGGTTGGGCTAGAAGATACCTCACCCAAGCTGGAAGACTTGCTCTCATTAAATCTGTCATATTCTCATACACAACATACTGGAGTAGAACCTTCATCCTCCCCAAGAGGCTTATCCATATGATCAAAAAGGCAATGTGTAATTTCCTTTGGAATGGTTGTATCCATTCTACTAGTCTCAAGCCTATTAGCTTCAGCAAAGTTGAAACTAAGAAGAACCTGGGAGGCCTTGGCATCATTAATATCAGAAATTGGAATATGGCTGCCTTCAGCGCTCATCTGGACAATTTACTTAACTCAAAAAACAATATTTGGGTCACTTGGACAAAAAAGCACAATCTGTGCAGTAAATCTTTTTGGTGCATGGACATCCCCCATGACTGCAGCTGGACTTGGAGATCCATTCTGAACCTTAGACCCATGCTGCTGCCTTACCTAAAACATATAGCCTCTCCTGATGGAACTGTCAACTTTTGGTATGATCCTTGGGCCAAGACTGGCCTTGTTCTAAGTAAAATATTGTCTTACAATCAAAGAATCCAATCTGGAATACCATGTGATGCCAAAGCTAAGGATTACATTTATGATGGTACTATTAGCTTGCCTTATTCCAGTAACCAGCAAATTCGGCAGCTATGGCATGAGATCACTATGCAACATTACCCTACAGTTTCTGACGACAAGGTTTTGTGATCTGCTGATCTTGTGGAACACACCATTTCCACTGTTTATGATTGTTTGAACCATGGTCCTGACATGTCCGGATTTGCCTGGGAAAAGAGGGTGTGGGATCATCACTGTAAAGAAAATGACAATCTACTATTATGGAAGGTGTTAAGGAATGCTATGAATTTCAAGGACAGGTTGATCAATCTTGGTATGGCAATTGATGCCTCGTGTTGCTTCTGCGGCGACGAACTTGAGACTAATGTTCACCTGTTTTTCAACTGCAAGGTTGTGCATTGCCTATGGCAGAAAATCATGACATTCCTTGGTCATGGCAGCAGGTCTAGAATCAGCAACATTGAATGGTGCAACATTTATAGGGCTACCAGATGGAAGAATGACATGAGTATGTTGATGTTACTTGTTCTCAAAAAGTTTATACGGGTGATATGGACAGAAAGAAATGAAAGAATCTTCAATGGAAAGAATAAAAATGAAATTGAGATATGGAATCAACTGGTAAATACTATAAGGGTTGGTGTGAATTACAGCTCTTATAGTTATGGGAGACATATAACAAGGATGTGGTACTGATTTGTGAATTACATCTCTATAATTGGTACTGATTTGTGGCATTGTTGCCCTTTTGTATCCTTTCCTAGTTTTGCCTTTTTCTTTTTTCCCGTTCATCTGTGCCATAGCTTGTTATGGTGCATATTTCTCTTATTGTGCTTGCAATAAACTGGTAGGGGACCAGCCAACCCCGCTTAGCTTTGCTAAAAAAATAATAATTAATTAGTTATGGCATATAATTAAGGGTTTTGTAAAGACAAGAGAAATTTTCTCTTTGATTTTACTACAAGATTTCTAAAAAGATTTGATTAACCAACGAGGATTTGACCAAGATACTGGTTTGTTAAAAAGCTATTGCTTTTAAATGAAATAAATCAGTTTTTCTGATATTTATAAAATTTTCATTTTCAACATATGATAGCTATTTGACCTTTGCCTAGACACTCGCTAGCTTTGTTGACATGCAATAGCTTCAGGTAATTTAGTCATGCGATAGCTAGTTTTCGTCAACACTTGATAGCTTTGTTGACATGCGATAGCTTCATGTAATTTAGACATGCGATAACTTTCTCCTTTACTTGTTATAGCTTCATATATCTTTGACATGCGATAGCTATATTTTTGACATGCGATAGGCTATAGTTTTGGCATGTGATAGCATGTATTTTTAAGATGCGATAGCACAAGTGTTTGAAGCTCGATAGCTTTATTTTTAACATGCAATGGCATGAGTTTTTGAAGGGCACTAGCACAAGTTTTTGACATGCGATATCATATGAATTTTGAAGTGAGATAGCACAAGTTTTTGTAAAGTAAGATAGCCTATTTATTAACATACGATAGCTTTAAATTCTATGTTAGGCTATGGTATCCATAAACAAAAATATAGTTATTGTTAAGTATTTTTGACAAGCTTTTTAAAGGAAAGAAAAGATATTTTAGCCCTTTTTAAAAAAAATTGTGAAAAATTTTATTACTTAAGAACAAGAATTTTTTGTGTGTAAAATAGTTATTATATGAAAATATGTCTGCATGGATGATGTTGTTATATGTAAATTTTTGGCATGCTCACTTATATGTTATCAACCAACATTTATTTCCTTGGGGATTGGGAACTGATAACTGATTAGGATTGTTCTAGTAATGGGTCTGGTCTGACTTAACTCACGAGTGAGTAAAATTGCATCCAAGAGATTAGGAAGATCAAATTGTGTTAAAATGCCCTGAACTGATCAAAAGAAATGACTCATTGTTCTTTTAAAATCAAATTTTAGGTGGAGACTGGTGTAGGTCACACCCTATACTCCAACTGTAAGCCTCCGTTGGTCAAGTCCACGATTCCATTGCACGGGCCTTTGCAGATAGAAATTGGAGCTACACATTGAAAGGGACTTGTATCGGTATCGCTCACTATTGTTTTTCTTCCATTTGACACAACCCATTATTATTTCCTACTGTTAGACATGAGATTTTGGACTAATTGGTTATATTTTTAGCCTGGATTAGCCCAATTGGTTTTTAATTAGCCTATGAAAACTAATAGGATCATAGAGACAACAGGAAAAATATTCCATGGAATATTTTTATAGGGTTAGGTAATTATGGGAATGTATGACCCTAATGAATGACAGACTATACATTTGATCCATTATGCATGATATTAACGTAATGATTATGTTCTAATCATTTTGGTTATAGGAAATGTTATGGTTAACATATAGATCATAGAGGTAATAGTGAGGGGAAACTTGTCCCATGTTTTAATGGCTTGGTCTTGCTACTCTCTATTTTAATTTGAGATGGTATAATATTATTCATACCATAATCTTTGTCTAACCCAATGTTTTTCAGTTCCCCCAAAACTCTCAGGTAGTTAGTTGTAATTGGGTAGGCTAAGAGTAGGGGTTTTCAACTTTAGATGAATAAGCTTTTAAAGACATGCAGGAGGCAAGCTAATATTAAAAGTATTTCCGTTGTGCAGTTTTAACTACTTTTGTCATTTTTGATTAATTGTAACAACAAGTTTTATAACCGTCTAGATAATTATGACTCTGATTACCCAAGGGGCATCTTCATATGTTACTCTTGTCATTATATTTGTATTTAATATATTTTATCTCAATGATGGAATGGTGGGGTTATGTAATTGAAATGTAATGAATTTTCAAATTAATGAATAAAAATGTTTGTGCTAAAATTTGTAAATTCCTGTGCTCCTAATGTTAAAGATACAATAACTGATGTCATTTTATCACTGGGAAATAATGTTAAGAATGACTGCAACATCATTAGTATCAATTTTCAAGCTTCAGAAAGGGAGGCATTGCAACTTGGTATCAGTGCATAGGTTTGCATAAAACTTTATAAGATTTTTGAAAAACATAATCCAAATGAAATAGAAAGAATAAACAGGAAATGGGATATTGTTATTGTAACATACTTGTTATTTGATATGTGTGTGTATGTCTATGTATCTATACTCTCCCCATTTCTAGTACCAGTGTTTTGTATCTTATGAAGACTCGAATGAAGATGACAACAAATTGATACCAAAAGTCGAAGACTTAACTTGGGAAGCAAAAGCACCACCAATGTTAATGACATGTAAGTGCTAGAACCGTACCAGTTAACATGGTAACAATATACTAGCTTTTTGTGAAGCTGATGCAAGCCAGGAAACAGATGGATTGATTGAAGGGAGACCATCTATGGGTACAGAGAATACCATCGTAGTAGAGGATAGACCATGATTTCTCAAGGCAAGAAAAGAAAGTTCTTCAATAAAAAGAAGCTAAGAAAGGTGGAGTTTCCAAGAAGTGAAAGTCAAAGGTAACTTTTCACCACTATAGCAAGAATGGGCACTTTGCTAATGAGTGTTGCTCTGGTTAAGGCACGAAGGTTGCTGATAAGAAAGGAGTGTGATGTTATAATTGCAACAAGAGAGGTTATTTTAAGAGAGAATGTCCTAAATCGGTCAAAGTTGAGAAGGCAAATGTTTATGCTTTGGAACCTACAGCTTTTGGATCGACTGTTGAAGAGAAAGGAAAGGTTGTGAAGGGAGGTATGCTTTTGCTACATGGCATATCTGTTAAAGTATTGTTTGATATTGGAGCATCATAATCTTTTATCTCTAAATGTTTGGTAATTAAGTTAGATCTAGTACTGACATACCTTATTACTTCTCTGAGGGTTGCGAATCCATAGGAGGTTATGAAACTCTTGAAAAAGAATGTGTCCATGTAGAATTTAATTTGTTAAGTCATAAGTTTGCATGCATTTGCGTGTTTTTTCCTTTTAGGGTTTTAGGATAATTTTGGGTATGGATTGGTTAAGTCAATATGATGCAAGGATATTTTTCCAACATATAGTAATATCCTTAAGACACCCTAGTTGTCATGATCGAATTATAAACACATTAGAAGAATTGAGTTTCGACATATGAGCATTGTTGGATGCTATGGAAGGCATGAAGAATGAAATAAATCTAATATTTATAGTAGAAGAATATGCATATGTTTTTGAACTACTTATGAAGCTACTTGTCGAATAATGCCATAGATTTCAAGTAGATCTCGTATTAGGAGTTAAACCCATAAGTAGACACTTAGCAGAATGACATCTATCGAGATGAAGGAGTTAAAAGTGAAGTTAGCGGATTTGGAAGGGAAGAATTTTGTTAGACCAAGAAATTCGCCTTGGAAAGCCGAGGCGGTGTTCGTGAAGAAACCGAATGGGTCACTTAGGTTATATATTGACTATAGGAAGTTGAATGAGAAGAAGATTAATAATTAGTATCCTTTACTTAGAATAGATGGTTTGTTCGCTCAATTGAGTGGAGCTAAGGTGTTCTCACAATTGGACTTAGCAATAGGTTTCCATCAACTGGGAGTGATAGGGGATAGTATACAATTAACGACATTTCAAACAAAATATTATTTACATGAATGGTTAGTCATTAGATACATTTATCTTGTAAATAAAGCTGAAATATTGATAACTTTATTGAAGGTGTGTGAAAAATGAATATGCAATAAATAAAGATGAAGTTAGTGACGTATCCAATGCATGTTCAGGGTTTAAGAAAAAAAGAACTAGTTTAAATTATATCCCTTTAACATCAAACATTTACTTTCTCTAATAATATTAGCATAATAAAAAATTAAATGGATTCACCACAGTTATGAATTAATGACATTGGAAAAACATGCACATATTCAATGAACAGATTAAGTTCTCCTTCACCCTATTGTTCAATGTATGTTCAATGTTCAATGCATGGTTATCAGGTTGAATTAAATTCAAATGAAATTCAAATGAAAAATTGTTAATTTCCTTATTTCTCACATATACCTACACCTCTTATAATGAATTATAAGTTCATGTTTACAACTGTTATAATAATGAGAGAACATAAACGTTAACCTATCAATATTTTTGATGTTAAAACATGAACATTAACCATCATATATTGTAATATTGGCTAATTTGAAATAGGTAAAACATGAACGTTTATCATGATCATAAAATATGTTATTGATTATACTGAGATTCTGTTTTACAACATTTTTGCTTTTCATTGAGATATCTGACAGCTATTATACATGAAAGTTATTTAATTCTTCATTGATAGTTTCAGTTTACAACATCTTCATCATTTACATATCTCATATCTCATAACATACATGGAAAAACATATTTAAGTTACCTAATTCTTCATGTAAGTATACATTTATTTTACATAACATAAGGATATCTAATCAATATACTGCACAGTCAGTCAGTCAGTATACCTAATTTCATTGATACGTAAATGAAAGACTTAGGAAGAGTATTATTCTCTTGCAAAGGCTTAGGTTGAAATCTCTACAAAGGCTTAAGTATACATTTACATATTCATTAACTAACTAGTTGAAGAAATCTTGTATTAATAATCAAAATCAACTAATTAATTATCAACTATTAACACATACCATCATATAGCAGTAATTTAAAAGAATTAATAGCGACAAATTGTATTTTATACTTACAATTTTCCTTTTCCAACCGCCAACAATTGTGATTGCTAACCATAAGGCTTGAGCGATTGGGATGGAGCAAAACTTAGACTCTACGACAGTGCGACGAGATGGAGTGAATTAACGATTTTGGGAGAGAGAGAGAGAGAGAACCGAAATGGGGGAGAGATTAGGGTGATAGGATTTTTTAGGAAATATCGATTTGAGAAAGTGAGGCGGTAGATTAGGTTTACAGGCAAATCAATTGTATCGGGTTTAACAAATGGGCTAGGCTTAAATTTAAACAAAGAAAAATAAAGTTAAGTCGATTAACAGTTAACCGACCGATTAAAAAACATTAGCCGTTAACCAACCTGAATTTCATCCATTAAGGTTGATCGGTTAACCGAATATGCGATTAATTGATTCTGACAGTTAAGTCAGTTCGGTTTTGATTGGGTAAGTCGGTTATTTCGGTTAAATTGGTTAAGTGTCCACCCCTCATTTGATCAAAGAGGACGGTTGAGAAAGAAGAGATGGTTGTGTGTTCTGAATGTGGATAATCTGAGAAAATTCTTAGAGAATATCATCGATCAAAATTTAATATTCATCCTGGAGGTACAAATATGTACCAAGATATGACAAGAAGTTTCTTCTGGGAGGGTATAAAAAGTGGTATAGGCTTATGGGTGAAGCAATGTATGAATTTCCTACAAGTCAAAGTCGGGCATCAAAAGCCAAGCATAGTACTTCAACCTTTAGAAGTGCTACAATAAAAATGAAATTCTTTATTGATGGATTTTATCCATGGGTAGCCAAGATCGAATGAGGGAAATGGAAGTATATGAGTAATGGTTGACAGAGTGATCAAGAATTCACATTTTATCCATGTTAGTAAACATGGCGACACCAAGTTTGACAAAGTTATTCACGTAGAACGTTGTAAGACTTTATAGAATACCGAGTAGCATTGTGAGTGGTAGAACTCCTTTGTTTACTAGTGAGTTCTAGAAGAGATATGGAATGTATTGGGTACCAAGATAAAGATGAGTACCGCTTACCATTTGTAACAATACCAGAAAAGATTCTATTTAGCACTAACAGATAGCATTTTAGTTTTATGTGCTATTAAAAGTTATTAGAAAGAAAAGGTGATAAATATACACCGCTATATATTTTATTAAGCAAGGTAAAAATATTTACCCGCTTCACTTAGTAATTTTCCACTACGCTACTTTAAGAGCACAATCAGCAGTGGCTTGTTCAGTGGAAAATGTAAACTAAACTGGCTGCCACGCAATCAAGTATGACTTGTTCAGTTGGTCGTGGCTGGTTTTCTATAGTTTCATGGCTAGCGAACTGAACAAAGGACTAGTGGTTAGAACAACAAAAAGATTATTGTATTAAATATAAAACGGCAAAAACTTTTCCATTTTATATATAAAACTGCAATCTCTTTACCATTTTAATTCCCCAACGTTCAAATCCAAATGGCTAGTTTCCAACAGCCATCTTCCCCCCAAGCCCATATATACCTTACCATTCTTTCTTTCATCCCCTATTCCAAACTTCTTTAATTCCTTCCTCTCTACTACAAAATGATGTCTTCTTTCGTTAAAAGAATAATAAAAAATAGCAAGAAAACAAGAAAATATCACTCCTTAACATTAACCATTAAATATATCATACCCTTCTACCGATTTTTCCGACGTCTATCCTCCCGACCAACAACAAATCCTTCTACCGCAACACGAGTATGGTTATATGTCATATCAAAACATGTATTACACTCAATCTTACCCTTTCTACGTTCCAACTAGCATCCCTCACCATCCACAACCTTACTATCGTTCCACTGCACCTAAATCTTACTACAACCAATGCTCTGTCACTCATCAAGTTAGTGCATATGAAGGTCATTCATTCTACATGTCATGGATGGTGCAAGGTGATAAACAACAACAACAACATCTTAGTGTGCAATAGCTAGTACCCATGATTGAGATGCTATGAGAAATCTAGCAAAGTAGTTTTCTTACGCTCTTAACTCCCCTGCCAATATTGATGTTGAAGTTGGAAACAATTTCGAAGAATAAGAAGATCAATGGGCGGAGACAGAAAAGGTCGAAGAAGGAAACGGTGAAGGTGTTGAAGAAACGTAGGTTCCTCAAAGCCTGGAATAGAACAAAAAGAAAAGAAAGTAGAAATCTTTGAATAGAATGTTTGGAGGATTCCGTAGGGGATCAACTTCAGCTGGAATTGAAGACATTAAAGTTGAAACTGGTGAAGATGATACAGAAGCAATCGAGGTAAGAAAGAAGCAAGTAAAATTTACTCCAAGAGTACATATCGCTTGCTAAATCTTGGGTTATAATATCAAATGATAGTATCACAGGAACTAACATGAAAGTTGCACTACAACAAAAAGTGTCTTTTATAGCGGCATATAGCCGCTATTAATCACAACCATAGCGGTTTGATAAGCGCTGTATATCGACATGTTATAAAAAACTGTTGAATATTTATAACACAAAATATGCCGCTATGGTTGAGCTTAGTTTTATAACGCAATTCGCCGCTATGGTACGTTAATTCAATAGCTCATTATAGACGCTATAATACAGCTAAATCTCAACGGAACTGGAAATCTTTATATCACCATTTTGCCGTTATAAAATATTTATTCAATAGCTCATTATAGCCGCTGTAATACAGCTAAATCTCAACGGAATTGGAAATCTTTATAACACCATTTTGCCGCTATAAAATATAGTTATAAAACCATTTTATAGCGATTATGTCATATAGTTATAAAGCTTTTTAGGAGCTATGCTTTATTTTACTATATATTTGATGCACCCCACTATTACAATTTAATAATAACAATCAAAATTAATCTTCTTTAAATAGATAACAATTTGAACAATGTATGAACGAAAAAATAATAATAATCAGCAAATGTTACGCATATTCATGATAACAAAATAAAGTATCAACTAACAAAAAATAAGTTCAATACATGAGTTACCAAATTCAATACATATTCATGATAACAAAAGACAACATAGTTCAAAGTTAATGTCTACAAGTACCAAATGTATCACCAAGAACTTGAACTGCTCAAAGCCTTTCTTCATGCATGTCTTCGGTCATTGGTAGTACTTCAGCTGCTCCCCATACACAGTCTATGCACGTTCTTGCACAACAGTGTGCTAATGGTCCCAAAGCTTATCCCCATGCACCCTTTTTAATTCCACATGATAGTCCCGGAGATAATGCACGCACATACTTCTGCGTTTGGGGAAACTCCTATTGCTTTGAAAACAGAAACGCAAGCTTGGGTATTAGTTAAGTGTTTAACACTAAATGATGTCCTGCTTGTTATCATAACCAAATGTAGAAATCAATTAAAGACCGAGAAAGATTTAATGGAAAATGCATACCTAACATTTTATAGCTGGATAGAAGATATGGTGATAGTTTTATTTATGACAAAATTAAAAGAGGTGGTGAAGTAGTTCGGTAAAGCCTGATTGATGGAGTGTTGGTCTGAGTGTGTCTGACCTTGCATGTCAACGATAGTGTTCATTCTGGTATTCGATTTTTTACTAGCATAGATGTGTGGAAGAAGTTAGAGTTCCTATCTCCATCAAAAAAAATACTTGCCAAGTTTTCTTCCAACAAGTCAATCTCATCCTCCATAGCCCTTTTGAGAAAGATACTGGTTTGATGTTCCAGTTGAGAAAGGTATTGGCCTAAAGGATTGTTAAAACGACCAGTCTGAATTTTGTTGAGTTGTAGAGTTAGGTCGCGAGTTTGTTTTGTACCATTTCTGTAACGACCCTGAAATTTCGACCCAATTTTAAATTTTGAATCCACTATTTTAACATAAAATGATGGAACTTTCTTACGATTTCAATTAGCGTCCAAACTTTGTTTAAAAATTGCGCCTAAATAGTTATAGATATGGGAAAAGTTTCACGGAAATAAATTTCGTTCGCGTTTACTTCACATCAGTTCATTTTAAACACGAAAATTTTTATCTTCTGAACCGAAATATTTTTACATAGAAAAATTCTAAACCATCTTCTGATCAAGGCGTCATTTTTCGTTTTTCAAATTTCGGACATCTTCAGCTCCGTCGATCTTATTCTTCGGTGATTTTGCTGCATTTTTCACAATGGAAAATTTTTGAATTTTATAATTTAATCGTACCACTGATATCTTTATACCATTGCGTTCGCCTCGTCGCGTTGATCAAAATGGTATATTTGTTTGTGTCAATCGGAGTTCGGCGTTGCAAATTATAATTGTTTAACGGATTGCAAACTGGTCCGTTACGCAGCCAAACCGGTACCCAATTGCCTACTCAGTTCAGAATTCTAAAGGTCCTTGACTATTCAGCTGCCCAGAAACCCAACAGCCTTTCGGTTACCAAGACAATAAATTGAGGCCTTTGAAATCCCTATACTATTTTATATAAACAAGCTCGTTCATAATTCATTTGGTTTGCATTCTCTAAATTATTCTGGTACGTAACTCCACTTCCTCCTCTATTCTTTTTCATTTTCTTTGCCTTGGAAAAATGAAGCTCCACACCCTCTTTCCCACTGCCTCCCTCATTCCCACTGCCTCCCTCCAACCCCACTGCCCCGTCAGCCGCCTCCCTCCGCCTTCGCCCGCCCGCCCCAGCCTCCCTCCGCCTTCGCCAGTCCCCACACCAGCCGCCACCGCACCTGCCAGCCTACCGCCCACCACCACGCCCAGCCTTCGCCACTGCCCCTTCGCCAGCCCGCCCTCCGCGCCACCCAGACCCCACCCCGCGTCCCCAGCCCACGCCTAGACCCCACCCGCCGCCAGCTCCGCCCAGTCCCCGACCGCCAGCAGCCCTCCGCCCAGCAGCCTCCGCCCTGCTTCGCCACGCCACCCAGACCCAGCCCGACCCGAACCCAGACCCAGCCCGACCCGAACCCAGACCCAGCCCGCCCAAACCCACCTTACCTCGACCCGCCGCGTCGAGCCCGCTTAGCCCGCTACCGAGTCCGCTGCCATTTTTTTTGTATTTTATTTTATTTGTTCTTCTTTTGATAAAATTATATATCAGTTATAATTTGTAACTTATGGACTCATTTATGCTTTGTCCGCGCAGTTCCAGTTGAGGCTAATTCAGCGATCTAGGCTTCCATCCACCTTATTTGCATCTAGTCGTTGGTATGGTTTATATATATTTACAAATCAATATATATACACCGTATTAAACTATTGTTGAATAACCTTTTGTTGATTTATAGTTCGTATTCGTGCTTGTGTCGTCTATTCTAGTCCATTCATTTTCGTGCTTCGCCGTCATCTTCTCTAACCACGCAAGGTGAATATTTCATTCACGACTCAATCTATTATGCTATGATAATCAAGTGATATATGTTATTGGTATTAATTTGAATGTTAAAATAATTGATGTTAAATTGTGATTTGAAGTTAGATATGAAAATAATTATGACATTAATTTGTTATGTGATGCTTGGTTGTTAATATAAGTGATAATTAATATGAAATTGGAATTGATATAGGGTAGTCTAAAATTCAAAATAGATTATATATGTTGAACTTGTCCCTTTAAATGTTAAATAAAACGACACGTAGAAATAGGATCAGTTATACTTTGAACCATTGAATGTATGATTGCTGTAATAATTTGATAATAAACGCCAAGTGAAAACCTATAATGTAATGATCTTTAATCCGCATGAAATGATAGTGTGGATTTTAGGAATAATTTTATTTAATTTACATAAATAACAAATGTGAATTAAATACGATTATTTCGGGATTATTTAAATAAACGGTTAAATTGTTATGTATGGTTGCTATTGATTGTTTATTTACTTTGACACCATCCCAGTTATCACACTGCAAGTTCCCTTTGTTATGCTTTGTTTTATGTATTTATTTATATTGGGTTGAAATGTAAATACCCAAATTGAACAACTTTGGCCTAGGATAGATAATTAAAAATAAGAAACCCGATTGGTCAACAAAAATCATTTTGGAATTAAAATCCATTTGAAGTTAAGAAATGAACTTAAAAATTTGTTGGAAAGTAAGTAACGAAATTTATAGATTTAATTGAAATGAATGAATGGATTTAATTGTAATAAACGATAGATTTAATTATAGTAAATAAATAAGATTTAATTGTAATAAATGAGTAGATTTAATTGTAATAAATCAATAGATTTAATTGTAATAAAACGATAGATTTAATTGTAGTAAATGAATAGATTTAATTGTAATAAATCAATGGATTTAATTGTAATAAACGAATGAATTTAATTGTAATGAATAAATGGATTTAGTTGAAATAAATCAATGGATTAGATTCATAGTATTAATTGCAATAATTAATGGACTTAATTGTAATAAATTAAGGGATTTAATTATAATGAATTAATAGGTGGACTTAATTGTAATAACTTAATGGAAAATTGAAACGGATTAATAAATCTATTTAATTAGATAAACGGATGGACACATTTAATTGAAATAAGATTCGAATAAGTAAGTTGTAGAATCTGATAAATTGAATTTATTAGGTTCGAAATAAAACCTAATTTGGATAAATTTAATTAAGTTGGAATTTGTTATAAATTTGATTTGAGATTAAGTAACAAAGTGACCTAAAGGAATGTAAACCAACTAAATTTAAGAAGTTGATTTAGCTGTTGAAATTGATTAAATCAAAGTTTTGATTAAATTTAATGTAACGATGAATGGGAATAGGAATTAAATTGAAATTGAATACTTAAGTATCGTTAACTCAAGGACTTGAACTAAAACTCCATTTGGAAATATGATTTTAATGTTCGAAATAAATTGAATTGTGAAATGTCAAATTTTGAAAGTCAAACTTGCAACTTGACCTTTGGACTTTGATTTGTTTTAAACTTTAATATTAAATGACCATCGGGTAATTAATACGTAGTTATTAAAGAGACCGGGATTGGATATGGACATACTCTCTATCGATACCGAAAACCACTTTAATAACTAATATACGTGGAGTGTTGATCCAAAACGAAGTGGATGGATTTGGTGAACGCGTTGACTGAAGAAAGAGAACGATTTTGGATGACCCCTGACATGACTAAAACAGGAGCCGCACCGGGCCATTGAGGATCGCCATCTCTAGCGGACACACTTCTTCGATACCATATCTATTACTTTTGTGATTCGATTTGGGTGCACCCCTTGATTTGGGAGTGTTGTTTCGCGGTGTTGAGATAGTAGCTGCTATGCTCAACATCAGTCCGGATCAGGCAACTACTAGTATCCTAGTTGGTATCGCCTCATGTACCTTGTCATACTGATTATCCTATTCGCGACCACTACGTTGTGTTTTGTACCTTTAGTATATGGATTGCCCTCTGGTGACTTCCGGTTTTGGGGAAACTACGGTCTTGTATATGCTTTTGGGAAAAAAATGTATTAAGGGTGGAATGGGCCACGACTTAATGCTATTTTGATATCATACTTTACTGATTAGACCTTATCTATTTAGCGTATTCTATTGTATATATATAGATAGTTTATCGGATCCTTAAAGATGTGTATCACATTCATCTTTGAGTTATGGACTTTATTATTTGCACCCGATTATCCTGTATAAGATTTTGAGTCCTGACTCGAGTGTTTCTTTTGTATATGCTCGGGTCAGTCTGAAGTTATCCAGTTGCTGATCAAGGTTGGTTGAAGATGCTGAAGACTTAGCATTTATCTTTATCAGTTATTTCCTTTCTAGTATTTGATGAACTTATGTATTGAACATCTTGTATTTCTATTTGTCACTTTATGTTGAGACATTGTTGTATTCTTGTAGTAGCTTCATGAACTACTATTATGATGATGTACTTTTCCGCTGCATTATTCTGTGACTATTCTGTGTCTGTGACGTTGTATTGATTCTCATTTACATATATGTATTCATAATCCCATAATGATTCGTGTTTTGTATTATTTAAGTTGACATGTGTGGATTATTGTCAATTTAAATGGTCCAAATATACGGGTTGTTACAATTTCCAAAATGCTTGTAAGCCCATGACCTGATAGAAGTTCTAGTATTTTTGAGTTTTCTTTGAAGTACATACATAGGATTGCCATGAACCTGTTGATTCCAACCTGCAAAAAAAACATTATAAAAGTCTGGATGTTTAGTCCAAAAGTTATAAAATTTAAAAGAGGAGTGGTGTTTCATGGGGTCACTGGTCCATGACAAAATGAGAGGGCTGTGATCGAAGATGCCAGGGGTAGGAATAGTGGTAAGCAAGATATATATATATATATATAAGCTATAAAATGTGAAAGAATCTTGGAACATGAATGAACATAATGAGTAACGTTAATGAAAGGAGTCGTTAAGGGTGCTTGGTGGAGAGGAGGAAAAAAACAAATATGTAAATTGAAGAGGAAGGACGGACGATGATCTGTTACAAGTTGCATCTGGCAAAATAATGTCTTTAAACAAATATATTACAGGCATGTGTTCGGTTTATACTTATTTGTTTAGTGCCGAAACTCTCTTGCATGTAATTAACATGCTAATATCCTTCATGAAGCGTTGGGCTCCTCAACCGCCCAATGTTTCACTGTTATATTGGTCTCTAGTGTTTGTTTAATAAATTCGTAAATCTTTTAATTTTGTCATATATTATTTTATAAGTTTAGTTAATTTTTATAAAACTTAGTTAATTTGGTTAATATTATATAATCTATTATTATTATTATTAACTTAGTTAATTTTTATAAAACTTAAAGTTAATATATTATTATTATATGCTTAGTTAATTTTTATAAAACTTAGTTAACTTGGTTATTACTTTATAATTTGTTATTATTATTATTATTACTATTATGACCATCGTCGTTATTGTTAGTATTATCTTTATAAACTTGGTTTGTTTGCATAGAAATGAAGATTAACAGAGTACAAATATGGTCAATATAAATGGTATAGATTTGGAAGTTTGACTTCACAAGATATTTGGAAGTCCAATATTATGTATGTATGTATGTGTGTGTGTGTGTCAAACAAAACTTTTTGGCTGCAACAAAGAAAAAAAAGAAGGATTTCATATAAGAAATATATTTAATTACTAGAAATAATCCATTCCATAGAATTATCCTATTTGATAACAAAACTAAAAGGATAATAAATTTCTTCAATAGAGCGCAATAACAAATTAGAAATTAAGTCGAGTCATTTAGAGAAACATACATTTTGAAGCTGACTATTTCCCAATTTGTGTCTGTTGCACTCAATCCATTGTAAGTATCCAGCTGAGTCCCTGATTGCCTGACTAATGCTATCAATTTTCTGACAATAGTGACCAGTGGAGCAGCTGAAGTGTGAGGGGAGCAGCAGAAGCTTGATTTTCTGACTTATCATTAATTCATTGTTAACAATGATTAACACCGCATATTTTTTGATGCCACTCCCTCCACTTGCTAATGTAATATGGATAATCTGTCAAATATGGCCGAGCAATGAAGTCATAATGTAGATAATACAACTACTTTTTTTAAGAACCATAAAATGTAAATGTTCCATCTGAATTCTAATGGTGGGTCCATCATAGTGTAAGTTGTAATAAAACCATTTCTTCAATCGTGTGCTTACAGTTATTCTCTATACTTTCAATTTTGATTTTACCATCAATATAAACAAACAGTAAGGCAAACCAAAGCACTTATTCATTGTAAACAAGCCTCTTATTTTAGTGTTTTGCATGTTTTCCAGGTAACCTTTGGTTTAATCAGCAAAATCAGTAGAAATGACTCCCCTTAATAATTTAAAGAAACCTAGAAATTACATCAAAGAATCCCATTACTTACAGGTAAACATGTTAAATTCTTAATATGTTATTTAATTATGACGACCTTCTGAAGCGCATTTAACTTAGTTACTACTTAACAGCTTCCAATTCTTTGTTTTACCCCCAACACGTATTTAGTCCAACATAGTAAATAAAACTCCTAACTATTGTAAGAATTTTACTTGACCATTTCACAACCTCAAACTAATAACAGAAATAATGTGCTAACTATAGGTGTCTTACAGATGAACAATCCTAAAATAAGAATTTTTTCCTAAATTTTTTTAACGAGTTGCTACCACTATTCATTACCATGACAAACTTAGATATTAATCAACAAACTTTTCCAAATCAGGAAGAACTCACTGTATAAATTTCTGCATATTTCAAATGTTGAAAAAATTGAAAAAACTCAATCAATTTCCTACATGAATTCTAATCTATATATCACTTACATCGTAGCTGTATTGCATGCATTGTCAGTGCAGTTTCAGCTACTCCAGCTCTATCAATTACTAAATATGGTGCTGTAGGTGATGACAAACATGATTCCACCAAGGTTAGCAATCAATTAAACACTGTAAATTTAGGCATGGCCGATACTCTTAAATTCAGAGACCATTCCTCTCTAACATGCATAATCAAATTTTATGTTTTTCTTGAAATGGTACTTAGATACAACATGAGTTTCTGTGACTATTTCAAAACTTATTTAAAATAAAATATTTTCATTTTGAATATTTATAATAAAAAAACAAGTTTCTGTGACTATTTAAAAGAAAAATTAAAAATATTATACATATTTATTTTCTTTTCTTTTCCTTATCTGTAATATTTTCTCCACTTAACAACACATTTTAAAAACACCTTACATCATATTGAAATTTTAACTAAAGGAAAATGCGTTCACACGCTAATAAAAGATGATTACAATTTCGAAAGGTGAACAGTGAATTTCAAATAGAACGTTATGCACCTTTTATTTCATAATAATAAACAAATCATATCCGAACATTAAAATCCACCTCCAGATGAGATGAAGGAAGTAATACATTAAAAATGAACAAATAAAATCACCAGTCTCGAATCCATGCTCCAAAATAACATCATTAAAGCAAACTACACGAGAATGCACCTACTCTGTACAATGATATTACATTCACTACTTACTAACTTCGTATCTACACAAAAATACTACAGTAACACAAGGTTGTGCTACCAAGAACAAAATTATAGAAAAACAATAATATTCAAATTTCCAAGTTCCTAACCTTTCATTCTGAAAAGAAAAATCCCTAAAGAATTACCCAAAAGCAAAAGTGTTTCAAGTTTTCATCTTAAAAATAATTTTTAAACCAAGTATGCCCAGTATGTTTTCCAAAACTTAAATTCATCAAGGTTGAAAACTAAAATAAATTTAAAGCTGAAAGAAAAATAGCACAATACCGTATGTTTTAAATAAATCATGGAAGAGATCATCTAAAATCATTGAGAAAAAGGTAGATCATAAAACAAAACTTAGAAAATTAGAAAATAAAGATAATGAAACAAGTTAAGTTTGACCATATAAAGTATAATTATACTTGTTTGTACTACTATTATAGGAAAGTATCATGAATCATAAGACTTACAGAATCAAAGCCGCGTACCTTAGAATTATTTCTAATGCATAACAAATGTATGTCAAGTAAAATCATTAATAATTCCCACGCTAAATATATAGACTTACACAATTTATTGTACAAACCAACAGACAAATAAAGAAACATATGTGTGTGTGATTGAATGCAAACTTATTATGAAAATAGATCTGATTTTCACAAAGATCAAAACTTTGTGGTTGCACATTTCTAAAACGAACAAGCACAAAGTATAAACCCGTGAAATCAAGCTCTAGGTTTGTTATAACTTTGCATTGACACCTATATGGGGAAAATTTTATTTATCAACCTTAATTGTAAAATGTGTCTGATATAATATAATAATTGGTCCAAATGAAGCCTATACCAGATATATACAAATAAGGCAGCACACTATGCTTTAAAAGTAAAAATATAAGAACGTAAGCCCAGAAAATATAAATACAAAAAAACTGAATCATAAAACATAAAGTGTGCTAATTCTTCAATATTTTAGTTACATGTTATCACATTCAGAAACAACAAAAAGTAGTGGGCTTGCTAAGGATCCAAGCAAAAATCTTTACTCCAATGATATCAACACTATGAACCATTTCCTACTTCAGTTTGGGCAAAGTTTCCACTTCCATTAATTTGTGTTCAGTCTCTAATTTAAGTATTAATTAACACAGTGAGTGTAAAAAAAATATCAATCAACATAAATAGCAAAAAGTACTTGCTATAGAAAAAAACATGACAAATTAAATGAACAAGTGATTAATCACTAAAATGTAAAAAGAGATGGATAGCCCCTATGTTCAATTTAGAATAGTTGAAATGGCAAATGGGGCTTGGAGCGGACACATTTTAATTTGTGTTTTGCATTTCTAAATGATTCATCGGTTCAATAGTGTGTTAAATTCTTCAGATAAGGTTTAAACTAAAAAAGGCTAGGCAAAATGTCAAATGATAAAGTCAAATTAAAACAGATAATAAACATAACCTAGATATTTCTAACCTAGAAATCCAGCAGATAATTTAGGGTTCTGGACACGTCGACTTGGGAACTGTTGAAGAGCGATGAGCGGAGATCAGAGGTGGCAATGGCGAGCGATGAGCGGAAATCGGAGGTGGCAATGGCGAGCGATGAGGAGGGAGACGAAAATTTAGGGTTTTGGGAGGAAGTGTTTTGAGAAGGAAACGAAAATTTTGGGAGGAGTAATTTTGTTTTGTGGGGTTACGTGTGTAAAGAAATGAGTATGCGTTACAGAAGAGAACAAACCAAGTAAGAAAAATAAATAATTAAATGTAAACAATAACGCTTTAGAATAATGTGTTATTGAATGGCGTTATTAATAACATATTTTCTTGTAGTGTTGAGAAGTTTTGGCAAAATGTTACCGACTTCTACATTACACTTGAGCCAATAAAAAGGACTTCAGCTTCTTTGAGAGGAGGTTATCGGGTAATGAACCATGCATGCCAGAACTACTAGGCAATACTAACTAGACTTGAAACTAGGCAAAAAATTTGTGCTGCCTCTTATGACGTTGTAAGTTTGGTTTCACCTTTCATATATCATTTTCATATGATATAATTTATTCATACATTTTTTATTTTATTAAACAAATGAAAGAACGCAAGGCTTAACAAGATTAGTACGGCCATCCATTCAAATTTCAAGAGCGCTTTGAACTTCTTTCCTCTCTATCGAAATGGAAGAACACAAACAACTTCATGTATGCATAACATAACAAGGCAAAAAGAATGAACTACTCCGATTCTAGTTTAAGGAGAGACCCTAGTTCTCAAGAAAGATCGTCATTGTTTGGAAACACTGACGGTCGTCTACCTAGAAGAAACAAATCATTTCAACTGAAGTAGTGAAATAGAGAGTTTCCGAGATACCTAAAGGCTCAAGAAAAATTTATTGGTGAAACATGAGAGAGCAAGCAAACCTTTATAGAACAACGGATGTAATCAATTACTGAGTTTCAACAAATTTTCATGTAAGTTCACAAGTTGAAGCAACATGCCCAAGCACGAAAGGTAGCTATGAACAAGGAGAACATCAAGATTAATCTTATCACTTGCAATTTTAGCAAGCTTTCTCCTTTACAACAAGAACTAGTCACCGATGAACTCGAACCTTATCAAAGAGAGAGAGGAAGTGGTACTTCTAGGGACAGATATTGAGTATAAATTGTTGTTATTTATTGTTTGTTTTATTAGTGATGTATTTGTATGGTCAATGTGTTTGGACCGAGTATGTATTTTTATTTCAAACTAAGTATCTTTATTTGACCAAAAATCTCTAGTAATAAAAAGTAAATGTACAACTTCATATACCATTTCTTGTAAAGCATTTTTTGAAAGAGATTCACGAAGCCTTTATTAGGTATAAAATTATATACAAACTTAGCATGTCCAAGCCACCAACAAGAACAACATGAAGTTAAACATAAAATTAAAAAAAGCTTCAGAAACACTTGGCCCAAAGGATTCAAAAAGCCAAACAAACTACCCGATCCAATAGATGGTTCCGGACCAGCGAAACCCTTCGGTACTCTCAAACTAAGATAAGCCGTCACTTTCCTTACACAATCTGAAATTAGAAAAAAATTCATAATGTAAAAAACGAAAACTCAACAATCTTCTTCTTTAAATTCTTTTGCAATAAAATCATCTTGCAAAATTCTTGACACCAGGACTGCGATTCAAAAGATCTTCTCCCCAAAGATGAAGATAAAATTAGTGATAGAGCACTACTACCTTGTCTAATTATATAGAATAAACATCACGAGAGCACAGGTAGCGAAAAGGTAGATTCTAGATTAGTGCTTTCTTCTCCTAACAGCTAGGTACATGTTTTAAGCCACATCTCTATTTGCTGCATATCTAAGTTCTGGTCTGTGTGCTTTTGAATCTAGCTAAAATGAAATTTAAAAGTGTAATTTTAAGAGTTCATAAAAAATATTGATGTAAAATGAAAATGAATGTAAATAAAATAGGAGCAGGTAGACTTCCTTGAAGAGGAAGGAACCCATACATGGACGTTCAAGATGATACATAAGTCCTATCATAGACGATACCACTTCAGCTATGGTTGGAAATGAGTCTAGAAACCCCATTCTTTAGTTATATTAATTTATGTGCCAGATATCCTGAATCTGTATTTTGATTTGTCTGCTCTGATGATAATAGCCTGAATAATTAGATTGCATAATTCTCACCTATCGAATACTAGATTTCTGAAAATATGATTGTTTCTCTTTCATAAAAACCAAATAAAAGTTGAGAGTGTGATTCGGGCAAGGTTGTTATTGAAATTTTACTGAGAATAAATTCGAATCACACTTTGAACTTCCTCTTGAAGTGTTAGGATGCTAGTATGGCTTATTGTTCATTTGAGTTTTATACGACACCATTTCCAAACATAAGAAAAATAGTCACATTCAGAGAAAATGTGTTCATTGTTTTCTTCATGTCTATCACAAAGGACGCAGTTAAGATCAATAATGATTCTTCTTTTGTAAAGTCTTTGTTTTAGGGGTGAAAGGTTATTGATTGCCTTAAACAAACAGAGTGCCATCTTTGATGTATGCATGCGGTGCCATACTAAAGATTCCTAATCTTTATTATTGAATACAGTACGAATCGAATTCCATATATGTTTAAATTTGTATCTTCTATTTCGACTACATGTCCAAGAGCAGTAATCTGTATCATTGTCTTGGTATATGGGACTGTTTTCTATTTCAGTCCTTAATTGATATAGAAAACTCCATCTATCCCATTTCCAACTATCTTTATCGAGAATTTCATCCACCAACATTTGTTCCATTCTTTTTTTCATAGTTGTATCTCTTTTAAGTTTGCCGATCAAATTCCCGCCTTGCAACCACGGTCGAACCGGATAGAAGTAGATTTGTCATCTACCACACGTTTCTTCATGTATTTAATGGCTTGTTGTCTATTTTCAATACAAATTTCCATAGACTAAATCATCAGATCTAGGATAAATTTCTCAAAAGCTTTTACTTCCAATATATTTATCATTTATGAGGTTGGCCCAAATACCTTAATTGTTCACAGTTTTCCATATCAATTTGACATTCAATATAGCATTCAATTCTTCCCAATCTCTTAGAACCAATCCCCCTTCCATCTTATGTTTGCAAACTCTTCCCATGGGATTTTTTAGTTCTACCTTTCCATAAAAAAAATTAAACAAACATATTTAATTTTATTAATTATTGTAGAAGGAACTTTAAAGCGTTGCATCCAAAACTGAATGATTAGGTTATTGTAGATTTAATTAACTCTATTATACCCAATAAACTTAAAAGTTTAGTCTCCCATCCGTTAATCTTTTAAATGATTGAAGCATGATTCCTATCCTTAATATTCGAGCTTGATAGAGAGATACCAAGATATCTCACTGGAAGATCCTTCTGTTTGATGTTTAATATGGTGACAATTTCTGTAGAATTAGTAACTCCTCCCGTAATTTTTTTTTCACAATTTAGTTCTAGAGCAGTTTCTTCTCCCATTAAAGAAAAAACTTAATTCAAAGCCTCTATGGTTTTAACATTAGCACGTATGAAAATAATATGTCATCTGCGTAAATCAAGTAAGTTATCTTATTGCTATGCGATTTGATCGGATCAATCTGATTTGCCTAACTTTGTCTTCCATTAAAAGAGTAAAATACTCCTTTACAAATGTGAAGAGAAGAGGGGATAATAGGTTACCTTGCCTTAGATCGTTGCAACTTTCAAAATATGGGTATCCTTGATGAATTATAGAAACTTTCCGGAACATTAAAAATTATCAAATTCGGTTAAGAAACGAAGAAGTTATGGCCAATTTCTTTTTAGTTTCAAACACAGAGCAAATATTGGTTTTGCTCTCAGGATAGCAGTAAAAAAATTCGATTTTGACATAGCTAACCTCAAAATTACAGAAAGCTCAATACCATGCTGTAACGCCCCACCCCGAGACCCACCTTAGTAAAGAGAATTAACGAGTTATTCCGTCTACTAAAGCGGAAAATAAGGCTGGTTAAGGGCGATCATCTATAATTTTGTCTTAAACATTTAGTGAATACGTCAATAAATGCAATATGATTTTTGTTTTCTATCTCAAGTGAATCGACATACCCAATAAATGCTTAATCCAAAACTATAGGTGGCTAACAGATCTATCAAAACAAAATACAATAACTAAATGTAAAGCACATCACAGAACAGTAATCATCATCATATATAAACCATAGAGAATTGATCAATTTTGCAGTCAACTTAATCCCTTTATTTGGGAAATTGACACTCCATTGCATATGCAATTTTTTTTCTATTAACAGAGTCATAAGCCTTTTTGAAGTCAACCTTTACACACATGTTTTGATTATCTTTACGTCCCAACCCTCTAATGATTTCGTACGCAAACAGGATGCCATCTCTAATATTTCATCTTTTTATGAATGCACATTAGTTTTCCAAGATATGTTGGTCCATAAACAAGCATAATCGATTGCACGGAACCTTGGTTAACACTTTATTTAAGGTGTTACACAAACAGTTGGTCTAAATTCATGAATCTCTTTGGCATTTAATCTTTTCAAAATAAGATGCAGAAAAGTATGTTTCCATTCCTTAATAATTTTACTCGTTCTAAAAGAGCCATTCCCAATGAATTTTAGGCCATTGGCCCAGGTGAAGAATTGTCATTTTTCTCCAAATAGCTGATTTTATTTCATTCGGTATTAATACGATAATTTAGAAAATTTTTAATCTGTACTCCGTAAAAATAGCTTTGCAAATCAATTATGAGAAAAATCTGAAATCTAAATTTGCTAAGAAGTTCCCTATAAAAATCTACTGCTAAATTTATGAAAGTGACATGATTTTGATCCACAGTTCCATTTGCTGCAATGTCCGGTATTTGTCTAAAACACTTTTTGTTAGACATTTTTGCATAAAAGAATGCTGATGCCTCGTCCCCTAATAGTAACTAGTCGCATTTAGCCTTTTGTCTTGTGTCTATAATCTCCTTGTTCAATGCTACTTTTAGGCTGGCCCTTCAGTTTTTGAAATTCCTCGGCATTGTCTTTGTCTTTGTTAGTCCTTACCTGTTTCTGGAGAAGTGAACACTTCTTTCTTAAATCTTTAACTTCTTGTTTTGTGCAATTCCATTTAGTTCCTCATTCCTACAATTTACGTTTAATACATTTCTGTTTAGATAGCAACCGAAATAGCGGCCTACCATCCACCGCCAGATTCCATCCACTTTCAACCGTAGAGTAATATTTCTCACAAAGGTGCCAATGATTCATGTATCAGAATGGTTTGGAAACACTCTCTACCTTTTTAACTAAAGAAATAAGTATCGCATTATGATCACTGATCGTGGGTGGCAAGTAGTTGACTTTCATATGAGCAAAGATTCGGATCCATTCCAAATTAGCATAAACCCGAAAATATTCCGATTAGGACCTGACCACCAAGAGTATAGAAAACCTTTAATTAGGAATTTAACAAGACCAATCATGTAAATTAGAGAGTCCAATTCATTCATTTTGTTGAACGAAACCAGTTTTTCTTCTAATTTTCACTAGGCTTTCTAATGCAATTAAAATCAGCTAAGATGATCCAGGGTCTGAAAATACTGAATGCATCCTCTTCTAAATAGAGGCAAAATTTCTTTCTAGGATCCACAAAGCTATGAGCATAGACAAAAGAAATATTTCATTTAATCTGTCCAACATTAATCAATTCAAGCGAAAGATGTTGATCACTCATACTAATGATGTTATAGTTCCATGAAAGAGAATCCATCGACACAAAAATTCTAAATTTGTAATAACAAGACACGTTACTAACAATGCTCCAATTCGGTTCTAATCTTTTCTCGAAATTAAACAGCTCCTTAAAATTCATTTTATTCTCCAAAACACCAATACAACTAAAATTATGTTTACAAATAAGGTTTCTAAGTTCCAAACACCAATTGGGTTTGTGGAAACCCCTCACATTCTAATAGGCAATTGACATAAATTATTTTTTATAAAAATGTACTACCTTCTGCTGCCAGAGGACTCCAACCTTTCTCTTTCTATATTTAACATTTTCATCCATTTAGGTTTCTTCATAACAAGTATATCTATTTGGACCTAATACTCTTTCTTTTGCAGAGAATTTTCATTGTCTCTCAAATCTGAGAATTCCACTGTACCCTCTTTAGACAGATTTTATCATTTCTTTCCATGCCAAAATTTACCCATGATCTCTTTAAAGGTTGCTCCTTAACCTGTAAAACAACATTCGAATGATTAGCATCAAAAATATTAACACCGTCCCCAGTCACATCTAAAGAACTGTCAGTATCAAACATAGATTTAAAAGCCTTTGTTTGGGCGATAACATTTTCGGTGATGAATTATTGTGCCCTAAAAGAATAATGGGAGCTGTTGGTGATATTGTTTTCTGATGAACTGAATTACTGGCTCCCTTGTTAATGGTTGAAGTGATAGGGTTTAGTTTAATAGTTGTCTTAGTTTCCCTCTCCTTGCGTTGAGCTGAGGACATAAAAGGCTTGGGCCCCGCGATCATGTCGTCTGACTCTTCTACGTTCTTTCCTTTGATCTCTTACAAGTCTCTTTTAACGGATAGAAGTTTCTCTATAGCTTTGTCAATGTTCCCTAAATTCTTCTACGGGTCCTCTTCCTCCAAATCTTTAAGGGAACCTCCATGTTGAATTGCCGCTTCTTCCACAATAGAAGAGATTGTATCACCACTAGTTGCAGCTCCGTTTTCAAACAAAGGACTTTGATCATCTCCTACCTTCATCTTACTCTCTTGTGACTTGCCTGTCCCCACATGCTGGTACTGAACCTCTTTTCGCTCTTTTGATTTAGGAACCCAGATCTTTATAGGAGGACTTTGAGATTTGAGATGTCAAAAACAATTACAATTAGCACATCTAGGGGGGGGGCTTTTATAGAATATTTCTTATGGAAATAGCTCCCTTCCTCTATTTCAGCTTCCATATGGTTCGGTAAACCTAATTTAGCCTCCACATCAACTAAAACTCTGGGAAACAAGATTCGACTCTAATTTTTATGAGCATCATCCACTCTTATTGGTTTACCAATAGGACTAAGCAGCGCACTCGACACTTTAGCACCCCATAACCGAAAACCAAGACTTGGAAGCCTAACCCAAATGGGCATCGAGGTGAGAAGATCTCTATCCTTACTCATTGATGCTGATAATCTTTTCATGATTATCAGTCTCTTGTCAAAAAACCAAGGCCCTCCTTATAAAACACTTCAACGGCCTTTATCTGAGCTGAATCTCACTACGAAGAATCCATTTTCTCTAGTTTGGGTTGTGAACTCCTCTCTGTCTTCCATACCCTTATAGCATATGCTTCAAATGCTTTAAAATAAGGTCTAGTCACTACAATATACCGAAGTAAACACTTCTTTCAAGCTACTTCTGCCTCTTTAATCGCCTCTTTAGATAACTGACCTCTAATTCTACCATTCACCTCCTTAGTTTCTACAAACCTTAGGTTAGCTTGTAAATTGGCCTCCTCTCCACAACTTTTGACCGTCTCACAATAAGAAACCTTTTTTGCTTCTTTATGAATATTAAATTTAATCTCCTTACCCTTCGCCTCTCATTTCTTACTAGCAAACCCTACCCGAAGTGGTAGTTTCTCCATTTGCGGCTGATAAGCTTTGCAACTCTACTCCTTGTCCATCTCCTTCTTACCCTTTCTAACCCACTTCTTTCCAACCCTTCTCTAGATTCGCCTTTTGACTATTACTCATGAGAATAGGAAAAGATATAGAAATAAAAGAAATCAAAATTAAAAGGAGAAGTGAGAAAATAGCAAAGTAGATCACGGATAGCCTAAATCGCCAAGAGCCACCATTAAGGTTTGAGCTGCCATGGTATTGCTATGCATTAATATTACTTGTAAAGCATTATACAACTAAAAAAACACTCTTTTAATAAAGCATTATTCAATAAAGAATTTTCATAAACAACTTGGAAAATAAGTTCATAAAGTACTCGAAAAACAGCTTAGCAAACAAAATCACAAACAACTTCACAAAGGCCTCAACAAACACTTCTAAAAAAATTTAAGACACGTTTTACAAACTCACAAACAAATTTACATAAACCTTAATAAACACTTAGCAAACAAACTGAACATTCCTTCCCTTACGCCCCCATAAGTGGTCAACTAGTTGGTTACATAATTCAAAGGGTGCTACTTGATCCTCGATGAGCTTTACTGTTGAAATATATTCTTCAATCGAGTTAATGTTTCTTTGAGGTCTAGTATTTGAACCCTTGAACATGTTTGGATAATTGTTTATTTGTTCTTATAACTGTCACTTTCTGACTCCACAGTCATGTTATGAATTATGATACATGTGCACAATCTAAGAAAGAACTCGTGCATCATAAAATTGGGTAGGATTTCGTAGAATCGAAACCTTGCTTGTAAAACTCTGAATGTACGTTCAATCTTCTTTTTTTAGCTTGCCAAATTTCTATGAAATACTTTTCCTTATCGTTGCTTAGGACCATATATCCTTGCATTAATGTTCGCTACTTTAGGTATATTTCATCTACAAGGTAGTATCCCATTCGATGCATGACATTACCAACTTTGTACTCAACGTCCGATGACTGTCCATCAACCACTTTCAATAATAAGTAAGATCGTTTTAAAACATTGATATCATTTAACGAATCTAGTACTCCAAATGAATACATGCCAAATCCATAAGTCCTCGATGTTATAGCTTCTAGAATCATTGTTAGCACATTTTATGTTTGGTGAACATTCCTTTCCAATCGGTTGGACAGTTTTTTCATGTCCGATGCATGCAATCCAAACTACCTAACATATCAGGAAGCCCCTTTGCTTCTCCTCTGCTAGCAATCTAGCGACATCATTTGGACCTAGCATGAATAAGTATTCATTACCGAACTCCATGATCATGGTTTTACAAAATTCCTTTATGCGCTCTATCGTTATTGATAATGCAAGGTTAAAATATTCACCTAATTGATCATTGGCTGTTCCATAGCTCAACATTTGTAAATCATCCAGGATTTTTATTTGTAGTGAAATTCCTATTTCAAATGCCCCATTTCAACTATATGTAAAATTGGGTTATTTTCATGGAGTATTAAATAAATTCTATTGAAAATATCGGGACTCATCCAAAATCGATGACAAATAATGTAATATCGAAAGTTGGATTTTTGATAAAGTAGTCCTTCATTAGTCTTTGATGTCCATCTTTATAGTCTCTCTTATATCGTCGGTCAATTCTTCCCAGAATGCTACCACCGTGGTTGCTGGAAGAGCATTCACCAAAAAAATAAGAATATTCTTGTATGAAATGTTGTTTATCAAACTTGACGGTTTGATTGTGCAGCAAGAAAAACATATGTATGTATTATTTTCGGTTCTATATGAATGTATATTTAAGAGACTAGATATATCTTTTATATATTTAGCTGTTCCACAGCTCAACATTCGTAAATCATCCAGGATTTTTATATGTGGTGAAATTCCTATTTCAAATGCCCCATTTGAACTATATGTAAAATATGGGTTATTTTTATGGAGTATTAAATAAATTCTATTGAAAATATCGAGACTCATCCAAAATTGATGACAAATAATGTAATATCGAAAGTTGGATTTTTGATAAAGTAGTCCTTCATCGGTCTTGGATGTCCATCTTTATAGTCTCTCTTATATCGTCGGTCAATTCATCTCGGAATGCTACCACCGTGGTTGCTGGAAGAGCATTCATCAAAAAAATAAGAATATCCTTGTATGGAATGTTGTTTATCAAACTTGACGGTTTGATTGTGCAGCAAGAAAAACATATGTATGTATGTATTGTTTCGGGTTCTATATGAATGTATATTTAAGAGACTAGATATTTCTTATATATATATGTGTGTATGTGTCTATATATATATTGTACACAAATTAATCTTCCTAATAAATAGTGATTAATTTTGATATGTCGTGGTCATATTGTAGGTAGCTGCTATTCTCAAGCCAAATAAGGATAAAGATCAACAAAAAAAGGAAGATGCAATTTTTGAAAATGCAATGATAAGAAATCTAGTATATCCCTCCATTTTGTGATGGTGTATTCACGAAATTTTATTTAGACCTTTGTTTCTTCAGTCAGCAACTTCTACCATGCATGGCAGTGAACAATTAAGGTTTGGGTTCTCTTCATCTTATTTTTCCTTTTTCTCAATTCATTTTTACATAATCTCCTTTTATATTGTTTTAAAACAGTCATTATTTTTCTTAAACTAGTCGATAATTGCCTCAGTTTTAAACTGAGGCAAATGTTTTTGAGGCAATTGCCTCAATTTGAAATAGAGGCAAGAACCGAGGCAATTGCCTCAGTTCAAAAACTGAAACAATTTCCTCGGTTCAAAATTGAGGTAGTTACCTTAGTTCTAACTAGTATCGTACCAGACTCCATATAGCTCAATAGAAAGAAATCATCAGACTATTGTTGTTTTGGTTGGAAATTTGGAATACAAGCATCGCATGCAATTATTGTCTCAAGAATAGCTTTGTGAATAACAGCTGCAGTATTATTCTTTTGGTCACTAGACTCGGTATGCTTTGATTTCTATATGTTATAACAGTAGCTATATAATTGTCTAGTATGATTCCCTTAAGTTGTTTATTTTTTCAAGTTATTTAGCAAATATGGATGGAAGTATGGATATGGGGCTAAAAGGTGCAGTAGGCTATTTCATGCTACTGAGTTTGTTCATAAGCATTTGAAACTAAAATGTTATGAACTAGTAGTTGATTTGACTACTAAAGTCCCCAAGGATCTTTACTTTTAATATTATATAAACAATCCGAACGTGCTTGGTGGAACTCCTATCATGCAGCAATTGGTAGTGGACCAAGTCCCAAGGTGCATGCTAGTATTAGATCGTTTAAAAGATGAAAAGGTGGAACCCAGTGCACGAGGCTCCTGCAAGATAGCGGGTTCTAGGTAGGTCGATAATGTATGTAGCCTTTTCCTCGCAATGCGAAGAGGCTGTTTCCGGACTCGAACCTGGACGTCTAGATCATCATGCGGGTGACCTAACCGTTGTGCCAATGATCCACCTCAAATCTTTTAAAAGATGATCCTAGGAATTTTAGAGATTACAAAAGAAATGATAATTACAATGAGAATAAAAGATTCAACTATGGCGAATCGCCATCAAACGGTGGATCTGACGGGAAATCTGATGACCCAATATTTGATGCTTTATCATAAACTAGTATGATTTTCAAAGAATTACATTAATCTTAATAATATTTTTGGATATGATATTTATCATATTTAGTATAACATTATCAGCTATGCATAGTTAGGACTATACTATATGCACATAAGCGAACGATATTCCAAAGATTCCAATGATGAGTCATAAGTAGTAAGTAAAGCAGATGAACCAAATTTGTAAAACTTCCTCAAAGTACAATTTCCATATTTAATTTTTTATTTCAAGTGGATCCTCACTAGGTGTTGAATCAGTCTTTGTATTTACATATAAACACATACCGCTTATTACTTTTTGCATACCATAAGCTAAACCAAAGGTAATTTTCCATGAACATAGATTTGATTCGCAACAAAAGGTAATCATACATATGATATCTAGATAGACAGATATATTTTGTTTCAAACAAATCCTAAGTGGTTATATGCTTTAAATTTTTGCAAGATAAACGAAAGAAATATAAATGATACTGTGTATGCATGAAGACTTGTTATCAAGAGAAGAGACGTTTGTTCCCTAACACATGTGTTCTTTATTCCATAATAGAAGTAAGATTAATCAGAAGTAATGTCCTTGAAATTATGCATATAGAAATTGATGCCTAAAGGTGTAAATTCCCATGCCCATGCATTTAAGCTGGTGGACAACCTATTGTTTTTCACTCTATCAAAGGAACTCACATGTGGGGCATTGATGGTAATGAGTAAATTCTCGATGTTGGTTCATGGGAACTTTCTATTATAGTTCATGCTGATGATAAGGCAACTACTTCTTTACTTTGTTTTCTCATATGCCATGTTTCTTTATCGATTTATTTATCTTCACTAATGCTTACCTATACTTTACCACCACATGGAAAAGTTCAGTAGAAGTCGCATTTGATATGATCATATGATACTCATGCAGTTAAAGCCCCGCTAAAACTCTGCAAAATCTTTGTTATCGCGCATTGCGCTCTTCGACCGCTAAACTATTTCAATTTAGCACTTTTAAACAGTAGATCCGCTTTAATCCTAACTGTTCTCCACTATGTTAGATTTTGTTGATACAATATTCCATATTTTAATAGATTTTGGAGATATTTGAGTCTATATGGAATTATGACTCAAATTCATTGTCTATTTTATAAATTTTGGAGATTTTGAAGACTGATTAGTTGCCTCTTTTATTGCTTTAAAAGGCAATGAATTATCTACATGGGAAAGATTAATGGAAGTATTCAATAGCTTCTTAAAAAAGATATTTTGTCAAGACCGTTATAAAAGGCATGTATAGGGTTCATTAGATATGCGTGGGGGAAAAGTTATTTTTCTCGGGTTTTGTGATTGAGATATCTTCTCAATTTTTGGCTCTCTTTTGTAATAATTTGGTGAATTAATAAAAATTTTGTTTAGAGGAATTTGTTTTTCATTCTTTTTTCTTCACTTCTTATCTTTTCTAAAATCTAATTGTGTAGAGATCCTAGGAAAACCCTAACAGTTGGTATCAGAGTTTACTATACAAATTTTTTTGAATAGAGTTTTGCTTATGTAGAAGATAAGTGTTGAAAACTTAATAGCAGAAATTAGGGGTTATGGAAGGCCAAGACAGAGGATTTTCTATATCTTAATGATCTTCATCAACCACTGGAGAACGAATGGGAGAAACCTAATAATGTATCTGAAGCAAAATAGGAGACTTTAGATAGGAAGGCTACAACGGTTATTCGATGTTTTTTTAGAGAATATGATGTTTCATATTATTGCTAATGAAACATCTGCTTTTGGAATTTGGAAGAAATTGAAAGGAATCTATGCTAAAAACTCCACAACAAATAAGGCACTTCTAATGAGAAGATTGGTAAATTTGAAGTTTAAGGAAGGTGGGTCGATTGGAGAGCATCTCAATGATTTTCAAGCAATTATAAATCAATTGACGTCTGTGAATTACAAGGTGGATGAGGAGCTTGGATATTGATGAGCTTTTAATCGAAAAGTTGGAAAACGCTTGTGGTTGCATTGAACAATTCAAATTTGGATGGAGTCATTTCAATGGGTTCGGTGGTTAGTAGCCTACTTAATGAGGAGATGCGGAGGATAAACCTCATGGAAGGAAAGGATAAGGAGGAAAAGGAAAGTAGAAATCCAATTGAAGAAGTCCATCTTGTAAGGAGAGTTAATCATCTAAACATGAAAAGACGGTCAAATAGATCAAACATGAAAAGAGATTTCATCTGTTATTACTGTGAAAAACTTGGTTATCGACCGAGATTTGCAATAAACTTAAAACGGACAAGGAGAGGATAAAGGCATTGGAAGAAGACCAAAATGTACAAAAGGATAGTAGCAATGATGAGGTGAATTTTGGTGAGGAATTTAATAATAATGTCCTATGTGTGGATAAAAACAAAAGCAAAGATTGAGTGCTTGATTCAGGTGCTTGTTTCCACATATGTAATAAAAAGGAATCCTTTATTAACTATGAATAGCAAGATGCTAATGTGAAATATACTAATGGTAGAGATTTGGATGTTAAGGGCATTGGTTCTGTAAGATTGAAGATACATGATGGAAGGGTGGTGAAGTTCAGGAGTCGGGGATGTCCCATAAATTACTAAGAATCTTATTTTTGTAGGACAATTGGAGGCAAAAGGCTGCAAGTTTTCAACTTGAAATGGAGTCATAAGGGTTTAGAAGTGATGCAGGCCAAGTATTAGGTCGTGACCGACCTAACGAAACCTTAAGTCGTTCGGAAATGATGAGTCGTTTACGACCTAATAACATGGGAGCTAACAAGGAAGTTCACGAGGAAGGAATACAGAATGAAGTACTAGGTCGTGACCGACCTAACGTGATACTAGATCGGGACCGACCTAACGATTTCCTTAAGTCGCTCCAGCGACTTAGTGAAGCTCGCAAACGACCTAGTGGAGAATCGCGAGCTAACGAGCTAAAAGGAAAGGCGCTCAAACGACCTAACGAGTTAAGATCTACTTTAGGTCGCGGAGATATGTTTTGATCTATGCTAGGTCGCGCAAACGAGTTACGACCTAAGATAGATCGTTCTGATACTTCAAGTGAAGACTTTCTTGAGCTACGACCTAAGTTAGGTCGCATGAAGAAGTCCTGAAGCCCTGATCCTTAAGTCGCTGAAGCCTAAGTCGGAGGTCGTTTCTTTTATGTCGCTGATGTAATTTTGTGTTGTTAAGTCGTTTATCTTTTAGGTCGCTGCCGACCTACGTGAGTGTTGCGTCGTTTCTGTTAAGTCGTTTATGTGTTGTACTGTTTGTTGTTTTAGGTCGTCTGTTTTTAGGTCGGCTATGCTAAGTCGTAAGTCGTCTATTTTTAGATCGTGATGTTTTAGGTCGTGGACGACCTATGTGTTGTCTGTTTTGGCATGTTGAGTTGTAAGCCTATAAATAGGCGGGTTGGGTCATTTGTAATAGTTTAGTTGATTTGAATAAAAACTTTTGTTTGTTAGCTTTGTGCTTTCATCTAAATTGGTAGTTGAGTGTGATCTCCTATCTCCTCTTTCGGCATTCGATTGCGCTCGAATCAACGATCGTAAAAGCCAATTCACGGTATCAAGTGCGCTTGATCAACGTCTGAAGAATTGCAGATCTTCTTTCACGGTATCGTGCGCGATCAACGTGACGAAGGTAGCTAGAATTCGGTATCTTCGGATCAACGAATTTGGGCCATTCAGTATTCTTCATTCCATCGATTGCTACTTTCACAGAATTATCATTTTGTTATTCCGCTGCTGCATCATTTGGTATCAGAGCTAGACTTAGCCAATCATAGCTAAGCCGAGTCTTGGAGCCAATTTATTCGAAGAGTTTGAGAAGTTAATTGAAGCCGAACATCATTTGGAGAAGTTGGTTGTTCATCGTGTTCGTCGCAAGTTGCAACAAGTTGGAGTTTTCGATCTGTATCATTTTGGATCTAAGTTTGAAAGGTGTTTGAATTTTGCGTGGAAGTTTGCGCGCCAAAGTAGAGCCGAGAGTTTGAAGTTGAAGATCGTACATCATTTGGTATCTTTTGATTTGTCCAAGCCGAGAATTGAAGAGTTTGTGAAGTATTCAATCATGCCGCCGAGAAGAGCTAACCGTCATCAAAATGTTGAAGATTTGTATAGACGAGAAGATGCTGAACAAATGGAACAACGCATTAGCGATAAATTCAATGAGAAATTGGATGAAGGTATTGGGAGGTTAGAGAAGCTCATGATAGATATGAATCAACCCCGAAGAAGAACATCGCCAATTTCAAACCAAGGTGGAAACAGGGTTTCGCCGTCGGTTTCGGGAGAAAGGAGAATATCGCCACAATCTAATCAAGGAAGACGTAGTCATCGAGAATTTGAAAATGAAACATATCGAGATGATGAAAGGCGAAGTAGAAGGGATATGCGTGATCATCGAGATGTGGATGGACGGGATCGTTATCGAAGCACATCTATTGTTGATGAGGATGGTGATAGAGGAAGTTTTCATTATCGAGATCATGGCCAAGGACGAAATCGAGATCGAGATTTTGAGGATGATCGTCGATGGGAGTCTGAAATGAAGACTGAAATACCGGAATTCAAGGGTGGTATGCATGCTGAGGAGTTTTTAGATTGGTTGTCTAATGTGGAGGAGATTTTTGACTTCAAGGAGGTTCCAGAACATCGTAGAGTGAAGTTAGTTGCTACAAGGTTGAGGGGTAGAGCTTTGGTATGGTGGCAGCAAACCAAACTTACACGTGAACGGATGGGGAAGTCAAAGATTGAATCTTGGGAAAAGATGAGGAAGTTATTGAAAGATACATTCTTACCTTATAATTATCAATCGCTTATGTATCAGAGGTTGCAGAATCTGAGGCAAGGGACGAAAACTGTTAATGACTATGCTGATGAATTTTATCAACTGATTGCAAGGAATGATATCATGAAATAGAGAAACAATTGACAGCTAGATTTGTTGGAGGGTTGCGTATGCAGATTCAAGATATGGTGAACATGTTTGATCCCAGATCTGTGGCGGAAGCACACCAGAAAGCATTGGCTTGGGAGAAACAGGGAAGACGGGGAGGTGGTGTGTTTACAAATTCCAACAATCCAGTGAAGGGTGTTAGTGGAAGTTCTAATGTTTCAAAAGCTGTTGCAAAACCAGTTGTGAATGAGGTTGGGAAGAAAAAAGTCAATAATGGTTTCAAGTGTTATAATTTCCAAAAAATGGGCCACAAAAGTAATGAATGTCCAAAGCCGAAGAAGCGAGCTATGATAGCGGAGGTTGAGGAAGATGATGATGAAGAAGCTGATTGTTCTAATTCATTACATGATGAGGAGGAAGAGAACGTGTCAGGAGATGAAGGGTATTCATTGATGATGAAGATGTCGTGTTTAACACCAAAACAGGAGGAGGAAACTAGCTGGTTGAGGAGTAACATCTTTCAATCAACATGCACTATCTTGGGAAGGGTTTGCAAATTTGTAATCGATGCGGGAAGCTGTGATAATATTATCTCTACAAAAGCTATGAAGAAGTTATCATTAAAGACAGAGAAGCATCCGAAACCTTACAAGTTAGCTTGGTTGAGGAAAGGCGGGGAGGTGAAAGTTGGAAGAAGGGCTTGTGTTAATTTTTCAATTGGAAAGAAATACAAAGATGAAATTTGGTGTGATGTTGTAGACATGGACGTATGTCATCTATTGCTGGGGAGACCGTGGCAGTATGATAGGGCGGTGCAACATGATGGAAGAACAAACAGTTACAGTTTCATGTTTGAAGGTACCAAAATCACTTTAATTCCTAAGAAGCGACAACAAGAAGAAAGCAAGTTGGAGGAGATTGAAGAGCTTAAAACGTTGCTATCTTTGAAGGAGTTTGTTAAAGAAGTTGAAGAGGAGCCTGAAGTATTCTTGTTGATTGGACATGAAAGTCAGGAAGTGGTTGAGATCCCTGAAGAAGTGAAACCAGTGTTGGGAGAGTTTGACGATGTATTTCCCGAGGAGCTACCAACGGAGTTACCACCGTTGAGAGACATTCAACATCAAATTGATCTTGTTCCAGGAGCTGTGTTACCTCATAGACCGCACTACAGAATGAGTCCAAAAGAACATGAGGAGTTGAGGAGGCAAGTGGAAGAATTGCTTGAACAGGGGCGTGTGCAGGAAAGTTTAAGTCCATGTGCTGTGCCAGCATTTTTAGTGCCAAAAGAAGGATGAGACGTGGAGGATGTGTACCGATAGTCGGGCATCGAACAAGATTACAGTGAGATACATATTTCCAATGCCGAGACTTGATGATTTGTTAGATCAGTTGAGCGGTGCTACCATCTTTTCGAAAATTGATTTGAAGAGTGGTTACCATCAAATTCGAATCAGACCAGGGGATGAATGGAAAACAGCGTTCAAGACACGTGAGGGGTTGTACGAATGGCTGGTGATGCCGTTTGGTCTTTCGAATGCACCAAGTACATTCATGCGGGTGATGAATCAGATTTTTAGACCATTTATTGGAAAGTTTGTGGTGGTGTATTTTGATGATATACTGATATATAGTGGGAATCCAGAAGAACACTTGCACATCTGAGAGAAGTGTTGATGGTACTGCGACAAGAATAATTTTATGCTGCAACGAAGAAATGCGTGTTCATGACGCATAGTGTTTTATTTTTGGGGTATGTTGTTTCGAAAGCAGGAATACAGGTAGACCAAAGTAAAATTGAAGCGATCAGAGATTGGCCACAACCCAAGACGATAACGGAAGTTCGTAGTTTTCACGGGTTGGCTTCATTTTATCGAAGGTTTATTCCACACTTTAGTAGTGTGATGGCACCTGTTACGGATTGTATGAAGGGTAAACAGTTTGCATGGACGGAGGAAGCAGAGGTTGCTTTTGAACGAATCAAAGAACTTTTAACGACAGCACCAATTCTAGTATTACCAGATTTTAAGTTGTTGTTTGAGCTACATACAGATGCATCTAAGGTTGGCATTGGAGGGGTGTTAAGTCAGAAGGGACGTCCTATTGCATATTTCAGTGAGAAGTTATCAGGGGCGAAAATGAGATACAGTACGTATGATATGGAGTTTTATGCAGTTGTGCAAGCCATTAAACATTGGAGACATTACTTATTTCACAAGGAGTTTGTGCTATACACTGATCATGAGGCTTTGAAACATCTGCAAGGACATGAGAAGATTTCAGCAAGACATGCATCGTGGATTGCATATCTGCAGCAATTAACATTTGTTGTGAAACACAAATCTGGAGTTACAAACCGTGTGGCGGATGCGTTGAGTAGAAGAAATCATGTATTAACTACAATGAAAGTTGAAGTGATGGGGTTCGAAGTACTTCCAGAGTTGTGTGTTGAAGATCCTTACTTTGCAAAGTTTGTAAATGAAGTCAAGAAGGGAAAGTCGGATGAGTTTACATTGGTGGATGGTTTTCTGTTTAAAGGAAATCGATTATGTGTACCCGATTGCAGTTTACGGATGAAAATTGTCAAGGAGTTACATGAAGAAGGCCATATGGGTAGAGACCGTACATTGCAGCTGATTTCTCAATCGTACTTTTGGCCGTCAATGAGAAAAGAAGTGGAGAGGTTTGTGGAAAGATGTCATGTCTGTCAAGTGTCAAAGGGAACCGCTACAAATGCAGGATTATACATGCCTTTACCAGTTCCGACCAAACCATGGGTAGATGTGAGTATGGATTTCGTGTTGGGGTTACCAAGAACTCAACGGGGAAATGATTCCATATATGTTGTGGTGGACCGGTTTTTGAAAATGGCACATTTTATTGCTTGTAAGAAGACGGCAGATGCAAGTCATGTGGCACAGTTGTTCTTTAGAGAGATCTATCGATTGCATGGTTTACCAAAGTCTATAGTTTCCGACATGGATACCTGATTTCTGAGTCATTTTTGGCTAAGTTTGTGGAAGATGGTGGGAACGAAGTTGAACTTTAGTAGCGCTTATCATCCGCAGACAGATGGACAGACCGAGGTTGTGAACAGATCCTTGAGGAATTTGTTGAGATGTCTTGTGCAAGACAATCTGAAGAGTTGAGATATGAAGTTATGTCAAGCAGAGTTTGCACACAATCATGCAGTGAACCGGAGTACTGGATTCAGCCCATTTCAGATTGTATATTATAGTTTACCAAAGGGACCATTAGATTTAACGATAATACCACAACCAAAGGGGACAGTCAAGCGAGCTGCTGATTTTGTTGAAGGATTGATAGAATGTCATAAAATCGTTCAGGAACGATTGGAGAAAGCGAATGAGAAGTACAAACAATCTGCAGATCTGAAGCGAAGGAGTGTTGAATTTAATGAAGGAGATTTGATTTATGCAGTGTTAACAAAGAATCGTTTTCCGGTGGGAACGTACAATAAATTGAAAGCGCGGAAAATTGGTCCAGTGAAATTTTTAAAGAAAATCAATGAGAATGCGTATCAATTGGAATTGCCGGATAATGTTCATACTTCTGATGTGTTTAACGTCAAATATTTAGTTCCGTATCATGGGGATGAGTGTGTTGCGGAGGAGGAAGGTGCAAATTCGAGGACGAATTTCTCTCAACCAAGGGAGGATGATGCAGGCCAAGTATTAGGTCGTGACCGACCTAACGAAACCTTAAGTCGTTCGGAAATGATAAGTCGTTTACGACCTAATAACATGGGAGCTAACAAGGAAGTTCATGAGGAAGGAATACAGAATGAAGTACTAGGTCGTGACCGACCTAACGTGATACTAGATCGGGACCGACCTAACGATTTCCTTAAGTCGGTCCAGCGACTTAGTGAAGCTCGCAAACGACCTAGTGGAGAATCGCGAGCTAACGAGCTAAAAGGAAAGACGCTCAAACGACCTAACGAGTTAAGATCTACTTTAGGTCGCGGAGATATGTTTCGATCTATGCTAGGTCGCGCAAACGAGTTACGACCTAAGATAGATCGTTCTGATACTTCAAGTGAAGACTTTCTTGAGCTACGACCTAAGTTAGGTCGCATGAAGAAGTCCTGAAGCCATGATCCTTAAGTCGCTGAAGCCTAAGTCGGAGGTCGTTTCTTTTATGTCGCTGATGTAATTTTGTGTTGTTAAGTCGTTTATCTTTTAGGTCGCTGCCGACCTACGTGAGTGTTGCGTCGTTTCTATTAAGTCGTTTATGTGTTGTACTGTTTGTTGTTTTAGGTCGTCTGTTTTTAGGTCGACTATGCTAAGTCGTAAGTCGTCTATTTTTAGATCGTGATGTTTTAGGTCGTGGACGACCTATGTGTTGTCTGTTTTGGCATGTTGAGTTGTAAGCCTATAAATAGGCGGGTTGGGTCATTTGTAATAGTTTAGTTGATTTGAATAAAAACTTTTGTTTGTTAGCTTTGTACTTTCATCTAAATTGGTAGTTGAGTGTGATCTCCTATCTCCTCTTTCGGCATTCGAGTGCGCTCGAATCAACGATCGTAGAAGCCAATTCACGGTATCAAGTGCGCTTGATCAACGTCTGAAGAATTGCAGATCTTCTTTCACGGTATCGTGCGCGATCAACGTGACGAAGGTAGCTAGAATTCGGTATCTTCGGATCAACGAATTTGGGCCATTCAGTATTCTTCATTCCATCGATTGCTACTTTCACAGAATTATCATTTTGTTATTCCGCTGCTGCATCAAGAAGTGTAATAGGGAGGTGATGCATACAAAAAGAGAAAGCAACAATGTTTACACACTGATGGGAAATACAGTGGAGAATGAAGAAAGTTCTCAATTCGGAGTTGGGAAGATAAATTTGTCTGAATTATGGTGAAGCATGCAATGAACAACCACAAAGTCCGCTTGGATACCGTTGTGGTATTACAAACAATTTCGATTTATTGATAATATACATGTTCAATCAGGGAGCGTGCATATATAGGTGGTTTGGAGGTTAGTCGGTTTTTGGAATGGTGATATTTGTTTCTATAGTAATATTGGAGATTGTTTGGAGCTTAAGGTTTAAGTTGGAGCTTGGATGATATTTATGGAATATCATATCAAGTTGGAGATTATTAGATTTTGTTGATATAATATTCCATATTTAAGTAAATTTTGGAGACATTTGATCTATGTTGAATTGTGACTCAAATTCATTGCTTATTTTTATAGATTTTGGAGAGTAATTAATTGCCTCTGTTATTGCTTTAAAGAAGGCAATGAATTATCGACATGAAAAAGATCTATGGAAATATTCGATAGCTTCTTAAAAAAGATATTTTGTCAAGGCTATTATAAATATGTATGTATAGGGTTCATTAGATGTGTGTGGAGAAAAGTTACCTTTCTAGGGTTTTGGAATTGAAATATCTTCTCAATTTTGGCGTAAAGGTTTTATTTGGAGGAATTTGTATGTCGTTGTTTTTGCTTCACTTCATTTCTCTTCTAAAATCTAATTGTGTAGGGATCCTATGAAGAACCTTAACACACTATATCCGATAAATCAATGCTTTTTATCCTCCGATTTAGCAACATTAATATACAAATGTTGATTTGACTAGTTCTCTTTTAAACCAAATCAATAAATTTTTGGCAAACACCTAATTTTAAGGCATAAGTGCTAAATATATGTCAGAAATCTATTATACTCACCAAATGCAGTCTACATAAATCATGATATTCTTCAGTTTTATTATATAAGATTAAATAATTTTTCTTTTTCCTATACAGGTGACGTGAGAACTTGAATAACATTTGGTTTTATATCTAATGAAGCCTTTTGCACTTCCGTTATATTCTGCTATATCCCTGTTTTATCCCCACTATAACATTTTACACCTCCACCGCCACAGAACCAATAAACGCTTTAACTGCACAACATGCTACTCATAGAACTTTAAGAAGTAGAGTTCGCATAATGTGATTTAACATGCGCCATGTAAAGTGGATTAAAAGAGTTTTCATGTAGATGCTCTTAATTTTTACTGCCATGTTGCAGTGCTTCCTACTAAGTAGTAATCCGGTGAATAACTTGAATTATATGCAACCACTTTTCTTGATTTAGTGTATAAATCATATTATATAGCTACTGTTCTATAAGGTAAATTATTTTGGTAAATAAGTAAAGCGTGTCCTTATAAATTAAAAGCAAAACGTAGCATCCTAGAAATAATCGGTATCTGTCACCTCAGCCTAATTTTCAAAATTAAAATTGTCTACTTTTAATTAGGGCTATCAATGGATACCCAAAAAATATGAAATTCATCCGCATCCGCATCCGAAAAGCGGATAAATATCCGATATCCGGAAAAACAGATGCAGATGTTGATACGAAGACATCCGCATCCGAAAATTATCCGTCCGATTTTTGTCAAGATTATAGTTCAAATTATGTGTATTTTAGTGCAGTGAAAGATATTTGTTTATTATTTTATTAAGTTAGTGGTTTATATTGTATGCACTTGATGCTTTTTAACTACTCGGAACTATTTATTATCATCATATTTATTAATTTTTAACACTTTTATAATCAATGGGATTGAAAAATATTTATGTTAAACTAAAAAATTTCTTTTTATAATTCTTGATTTATCAGGCGTTAGCGGATAGGATAATTATTCGATATCCATCCGTATCCGTGGATGCGGATATTCGAAAATGATTTCGGATGCGGATGTAGATGCGGATGTGGATATGGAACTATCCACATCTGAAAGCATCCGTTGACATGCCTACTTTCAATGGATAATTTCTACTATACTCGGATATCAAATAAAAGCTCCATTTGCCACTTTAATAAATATTTTATACCACTTTCCAGTTTTACGCTTTATATTGCAAATGCGGGAATTGAAATGTATTCAGTAATAAAAAGTACAAACTGTGATAAAAATATTGTAATATCTAGATGTATTCATAGAACTTCATACTTGATCAATACTGCTTTTCAGCATTATTTATTGACTAAAAGAAATAATCAAATAATACACCAATGCACAGAATTTTTACTCTATTCCGATCAAACAAGATAAATGTGTGTGTGTGTGTATCTTTTTGGTTCCAATAGGCAAAAACTGATAATTTCGCATACCGATTTCATGGGATGTAATAAATTTGAAGTAACTAAAAACTAACTATCACAATCGCAATTCGATTTCAGACCATTCAAATATACTAATGTGTAACTCGTGCGTTGCACATGTCGATATTGTAAAATATAGTATTTATAATTTTAGGTGTTAAAATTAGGACTTTGTTATGTAACGTATAATAAATTTAGTAAAATAAATAAACTATAAATTAAATTTATTATTATTATTTATATATAATTTATGTTATTTGGTTTATATGTCTTTATATTTGGGTAAAAAATTGATTTTATCATCTATGTTCGTATGGATATGGCATATGTAACACCCTATATTTTTGGTAACATTATTTAGGATATTTAATCAGTTAAATAAAATAAAATAATGCGTTGATTAGGAAATTGAGATTTGATTTTATTAAGGGGTAGCCGTGCCATTTAACTAATGAATTAAAATAAGAGTTAACATGAAATAGAGGATGGGTAAAATAGGAAAGAGGCTAATCCTATATCCTCAAAACTTGGTCGGGTATTCTCCTATGCACGATCTTTTCATTTTATAAATTTTCAAAATAAGAGGTTGGCCATCGTTAACAAGAAAAAGGGGAAGACGATTAAGAAAAGGTAAGGTAGAAGCTAATTTAAATCAAATCCATTCACATTTCAATCTCTTTAATATCTAAATCTAAGGTGAATAATGTTTACATCTCATATTTCTTTTGTTTTTGTTTTAAGAAGAAATCTGAAATGTTTTGCATTGATTTGCCATGTATTTGAATGATGGAATGATTATATATAGTTGTTGATGTGCTTATTTATATTGATTTTATAATATGTTTTAAGGTGAAAACTCTATTAAATGACATCCAAATGCCTTCTAAATTTTTATATAGACCAGAAATATTATTTTGAGATGGATTTCAATTTTCAGAATTTTCTGAATTTATGTGGAATTTATATAAATTTTCTAGTGAAGAAAATGTTATTTTGAATTATAAATTATTTATGGTTAAATAATAATTGATTTGGATCTGAAATTTTTATATATTGGAAAACAAGTTAAAAAGGATTTTCTGGAATTTTTGTAGAATTTTCCTAAGTGTTTTAATGGGAATATAAAATTATTTAAGGTATGTGACTTAAAAGTTTTATATATTTATAAAAGGAGAAGGGGCTTTTTGTAAATAAATTAAATTCGTTAATTCTGGAAAGTCGGCAGTACTTTTAGAAAAGAGAAACTTGCAACCAATCACAATTTGACAAACAAGGCAGGTTAGGTACAAAGAAATAGTTTAAAAGGACAAATAAACATGTTTTTAACTATTTCGATGCTTTTGGCACCAGGTTCTGCCTCCTTACCTTCGCCTCCGTCTCTGTTGAAACCAATGCACATGGTATCAATTAACCGGTATGTAGTGAATTGGATATAGGCGGAAGGTATAGAGTCGAAACCAAGAGTTCCAAAGGGGTTGAGGCATTACTTTGCTTTTAAAAGAAAATGCACCTACTTGCTTTCGACCGAGTAGCTTTCGACTAGGTTGGCTTTCGACCAGGTCAAATGGTTTTAAAGAAAATGGTTTCGACTGGGTTGCGCTTTTGTTTTGAAAGTTTTCGACTAAGTCAAAACCTTTTTGCTGCCGCTTTCTTCCTTTCAACCTAGATGGTTTCGAAGGGGTTGCTTTGTTTTCTAAAATTTGGCCACTTCTCCAATGCTTTCAAAGGGATGGTTTCGACACCATCACTTTTTACTTAGGAATGATTGTGAAAGAAGTGCTTTCGACTTTAGTGGGTTTCTGATCCTTTTTTCTACTTGAAGGCATAATCCGAAGGGTTTCAACCGAAACAGTTTTCAAAGGTTTCGAAGCGGTAAATTTTTGAATAGTTTCGAAAGGTTTCCACATGTTTTAAATCGAACCTAAAGGCTTTCGAAAGGTTTAGTTTTTTAATGCTTTCGAAAAGGTTTTAATGAATGGTTTCAAAGGGGTAGTTCCCCAGGGTTTCAGAAGGGTTGAAAGGAAAGGTTTTCCTATGTTTTCGAAAGGCGATATTTAAAGGTTTTAAAAGAAGGATGTTTAGGATTTTAAAGGCTTTTGAAGTGAAGGTTTTTTATGCTTTCGAAAGGAAGGGTTTGAATGGTTTCAAAAGGAAAGATTTGGCCTTTCGGCCTAGGTTAAGCAAAGGGTTTTACTTGGTTTCAAAAGGGTTACTTTCAAGGGTTTCGAAGGAGTTGTTTAAAGGTTTTAAACAAAGGTTTCAAATGTATTAACTAGGCAATATAGCCTAAGTGTTTTCAAGTTAAAAAGGGTTTTAACTTGTTTTGGAAGGATATCTAATCCTCATTAAAATTCATCAACATTATTTTTAGTAAAGTACGTATAACATGGCAAAATAGCTTAGAATAAAGCTAAGATTATATTTTCCTTGTATAAATATGATTTAAAAGGTTAAATCATTTTGAAAAGGTTTTCAAGGAAAAAGATGGTGGGCAGTTAACCCTAAGAAAATGATTTGGATAGATAGACCATTTTGATTCGGACAGTTAGTCCAGTTTGCGGATGGTTAGTCTAGTCTGTGGGCAGTCGGTCCAATTTTTGGACAAATAGTCCATTTACTACTTGTGAACATATAGTCCACTAGTTACCTGATTATAGCTTAACGGGCATAGCTATTATTATCATTATTGTAATAAGTTTGATTAACCAGTTTGGTTACAGGAAAAGATTTGCAAAATATATGTTTTAAAAAGGATATTAGTGAAGGGAAACCTGTTCCGCTAAGCGGTGTGGTCTCACTTAACACCAGTAAATCGAGATGTAACAGTATTATTCATACTAGGCTTTATGTTTGACTCGTAGTTTTTGTTTCCCCTTAAACTCTCGGGTGATCAAAATTGATTTGAGTAGGCTAAGGGTTAAGGTTTACAGGCTTTAGAAATTTTTGCAAATAAAGCTTTCGGAGATGAGCAGGTGACTGACAGATAGCTAATTAGGAGTTATAGTTTTATTTTGTTTTGATTCCGCTATGTATATTAAGTCTAGATATGGCTATATTGACTCTGATCAACCAAAGAGGCATCGTTATATGTCGCTCTTGACGTATTTTTGTAATGATTATAATTAATCTTTACTTGGGAAACGATATGGGATTATGTAACTTGGATATGAATTTGTTTTGAAATGTAATCAGTAAAATGTTGTTTTTGGAAATTTGTGATTTTGTTCATATTCAAGTGCTTTTGATATTATAGATACCATTAGCATTCCAAATTTTGTCACCAAAAGTTAATACTATGGATGACTGCAGCATCCGTAGCGCTTAGCTTCTGACCTCTAGATATAGGAAGTTGCAACTTGGTATCAGAGCATAGCTTTATGAAAAACTTTAAACTAAAAATGGTTTTTAAAACGTAATCCTAAGGAATAAGAATAAGATTGGGATATGGGATAACGCTATAGTAACGTACTTGTATTTGCTATATATAAGTATACGCTTTATCTCTAATCTCATATCTTTTTAGGTTATTTTTCTGTATCTCATGAGGTTTGAATACATATGTGACGACCCGCCCTTCTCGACCCTCGAAAATCGACACAAAATACTCAACAGTATAATATGCCGACGATCGAATGCCGGAAAAGACAGATTGTAGGAAAAGAAAGAAGGTAGAAGAAGAAGAAGAAGAATGAACTAAACAACATCAAAACCTCACAGTCGCAGCGGAATAAAATATAATATATAGAACAGAACTTTACACAAATCAAAACTATATCTGTTTATATACAATACATCATCATCAGAGTATATCAATACAACCAACCATTACCAGTCAACCAATCTCAACAATCACAGCAGCGGAATAATACAAGTACGAGAAATACGTCTCGGACTCCAGCTCCTCTCCTGGGCTCCATAGCAACCTATCCTGAAATATACTCGGTCTGACCCGAGCATTATAATGAAATAACACCCGAGTCAGTCTGGAATACCAGCGCATCATAAATACACTCAATTGATTATTAAAGTTTCAAAATTCTTTAAAACAAAAGCATCTCGTAAGACCACACCACAAATAAACATGTCGGGTTTTTACCTTACGATAGCTAAAACACTTTTTATAAAAATCCTCTGATATTATAATAGTGTCTATTTACAAATACTTATAAAATAGCCGAAATTGTTACATCTATTAAATTCCGGCATACTAGCCACAACGTGGGTAATACAAACAAAACTCGTACAAGGCACGTAGGGAGAATGGATTTCCAACGAATGACTAGGCACTGGGGTACCACCTGTCACGGTACGTGGCCTAGATCACAGTACCGAGGAGTACGCCCGCTCCCCTGCAACACAAGACCGGAATCATCCCTTACTGGATAATTCCAAGTAAAATCACCCCACGGTTGTGATCAGCAACCGCACCACTAAGCCGAAATAAAAGGGACATCTAGACAGGGATGACCTTACTCTCAAGTGGGGGCTACCCACGAAGCCTTGCTGCATAACCCCTGATTTTCAGTCATTCCCGGTTGATGAGGCTTGAGGCTAAACGATACCTTTATAGCACAAATCCCTTAGAATGTCCATCGTCCACCTGACGATGTCACGAAAGCATTCGTCCATACAAGTCCGTCCCGGGTCCGAACGGAACCGAAGGCACTATTCCTACTACATCCATTTTGGAAATATCCTCAGGATTAGTAGCGACTAGCCCTTGCACTTCACTGCTCCATCTTCGACTCCGAAATCGTTTTCGCGAAACGTACAAACCGGATCGAAGTGGTTTTCGAGTCTCCAGACCTAGAATCCCGGTATACGGAAACTCGATCCCGGTCTCTTCGAAACGATCGCGCATTTGGCCAATATTGATAGTCGGTGATTTAACTATCAATTAATGTTCACAAACATCCATACACATCCATCACACAATAAATAATCTCCATATTATTTATTTTCTTCTAATATCTTTCAAAGATATATTTTCACATTTTCAAAACTCGTTTGAAAACAATTTTCCAAAACTCTTCCTTTACAAGGTAAATCTTTTACCCTTTATTCCCATCGGGAATAACCAAGTATAAAACAATTTGCATTTAAAACAGTTAAAAATACTTTATACTGAAATATACTTTAAAATATGAAAATTTCTTCTATTTATTTATTCAAAATATAAATTTAAAATATGTGAAGAAAACTAGTTATTAACACATAAACTTTGATTTTAAAAATAAGGGTTTTAGTTTAACTAAATTCAAAATAGCGTTATAAAAAGAAAAATACTAATTTTAACAACTTAAGCTAAAACCAACTTTTAAATAAATCCATTTGTAAATAATTGCTAATATACTCCCAAATTATTATGGTATTAAAAATTATTAATTTATTTCTTTAAAAATAACGATTTCTTAAAAATACTTTTTAAACGATTTAAAACTTAACCTTAGTTAAATAAAATCATTTATAAAACATTTACTTGGTTTCCTAGGGAAACACTTTCCCGTTTCTAAACATTCCAAAGTACTCTTTCATATAAATCCACTGATTTATTTCAAGTCAATTTATGATTTCAACATAAATTTCCAATTCCATACTTAACTATAACTTCCTCCGAAGTTAAATCACAATTTTTCATTTCCGGAAATTCATTTTTAAATATAGTTTAAACATTTTTAAATAAACATTTTGGTGAATTTTCAATGGAAACCATATTTTCAATTTACTTAAATAAACTTCCAATGGAGAAAACGGAATTTTAAAAATATTCTATTAACACTTAAAATTGTACATTTATATTCGGAAGCTTCATTTTAACATATTTTTACTTTTCCGGATATCACTATTCATCATTAAATAAACCACTGTTATTTTACTCGATTTATAATTTCATAGAATTCATTTCCAGAAAACTTATATTTCACATTCAACGATTGATAAATTTCCCACAATATTTAAAATCCCAATTTTACCAATTTACATTTTCCATTTCAAAACAGAATCCAATTTTTATATTCCTTTAAATTCCTTATTTAACAATTTCTTTAATTTCTTTTAAATCCCCAATTTCTTCATTTATAATTTAATTCTGGAATTATAATTTATACCACAATTTCACAGAACAATTTAAAATTCCAGATTTATCAATCACAACATATAAACAGGTATCACTATCAATTATAAAATAATTGCTACATCGTGAGGAATCCAGTTGGATCCCTCCAACCTATTTCTCCCTGCATCCACAAATATTAGCACATCACAATATAAATATCAATCCAGACTGATAATAACAATTATATTCAGCCATCCACACAGATATTTAAATATTAACTATTTAAAATGCCTAGCATCCAGATGTGAGTGAGAATAACTCACATTGAGTTCGGCGAGCGTTCGAAATTCAAATTAAACCAGACGGTGTCCGATTTAACCCAAATTTCTACTTGCCCAGAATGACTCCAGAATTGTTCCACTGCGTAGTGCGCGTTCCTGCGATTCCAACGCTTCGAAAATCGTCTCAATCTGACATCGTACGAACGAGTTATGAATTTCCAAAGTTTTGATATCGATTTAAAAACAATATTTTTTTTTATTTTTCTTTATTTACCAAAACACGGCCCGCCTTCCTCTCTTCCCTTCCTCTCGCAAACATCCCCAGACAAGAACGAACCCAACTACGCGACCAACATCTTCATGCCGCTCCCTCCCATCTCCACTATTTCCGATCATTTCACCTCCATCTCGAAGCCATCCCCGATAGCCACCTTCGGCCCAAAATTTGTGAAGCTCGGTCCTCTCTAGGCTCGCCAAAACGTGGACGAACGCGCGCCATTCCAAGCCCCATTGCCGTCAATCTGCTCCGCTTTAGACGATCTCGTCCGTTGGATATAAAGAGATCGAGGAGCTCTTCGATTTTCATGTAGGAAGATTTCGAAAATAAAGCCTGGATTTCGAGAAATATGAGGAAGAACGGAAGGTATTTTCGGCCATTGGTATAACTCGTGGCGGCTGTAGGTGATAGATCTAGGGTTTGCAAATGTAAATGTGTATATATTGTAATTTAATATTATTTAATTAATAAAATTCTCGATTTCACAGTAAATGCAAATGATCTCCAATTCCCACGTTTCGACAGGCTATCCTGGGGTTTTTCTGCGTTCCGGACACAATGGAACAGGTTTCGTAAGCTAATTTGATCGTATGCGCGAGATACGGAATTAAACGATCAATTTAAAATTAAATCGGTTAAATCGATTTCGATGCGTTTCGAGCTGCCCCGGTCAAACGACAACTCCAATTGCTATGAAAATTGAAATCCGATAATAACTAACTATTACGGATCCAATGGAACTGGTTTCGTCGAATTCCGAGACTGTGCCCCGGAAGGCTATTTTAACTCGTCAATTAAATCGGGCGATTTTCTGAAATTATCAGAAACGCTTAAAATCTTACTTTTTAAAATTTTATTAACTTAACAATAAATCATATAAAATTTATAAACACATTAAAAATCATTCTGGCTCAATCCGGACCAAAATCTGATTAAATTGCATTTTAATAATATTAAATTCATTTTTAAATTAATATAAAATTCCAAATAATAACTTATCGACTTTAAAATTCTTCTAAAAATCCAATAATATTATTTATGACCAATTGAGCTTAAAAATACATTTAAACACCATTTTTATAATCATTTATCCCAAATTCACCTTTTATCCAAATTTCGAATATTTAATTATTATTATCCAACCTCAAATTAAACCTCCACATTAGAAATTATCACTTGTTATTTTAGTTTAAACCAATTCTTTATATTTCAAACCAATTCAAAATCCACATTGAACATTTAAAATGAATTAAATGTTCACAAATCTAGCAGCCAAAATCTGGGATGTTACATTCCTCCCCCCTTATAAAAATTTCGTCCCCGAAATTTGCTAAGGTAGAAAATACTCTCCAATCCATTTACTTATCCAATTGGCTTAGTTAAAAACATATATCCACTTCCCAAAAAGTTTCAACTCCATTCCAAAACCATTTGCTTTATTTACTCTAAAGCCTTTATCTTAACACTCGTTTTCAAAATAACTTTACTTATTAATAAATTTTCCCAAAAACCCTCAAAAATTTTCTAACTCCCAAAATTTTTGAAAAATTTTGGCGGAGTCTCCTTTGCACGGAGGAGCTTCTGCGATATCGCAGGATACACAAATATATATACATCGGCTCACACGGCCGGAAACCAAAATATATCACAATATATATATCAAATTCCCAATTATCTTGGCGTAGGCGTACCTTTTTAGCAAAATTTAAAAGCGAGCGGCTAATATAACGCATATACGCGCTCCAACTCTCTCGAACGCCTCCCGTACCTGTACTAAACTCAACAAACTCATCAGTTTCCCAATATGAGCATTTTAACAACATTTCCAACACAAATGCAAGCCAAACATATCCATTTCATAACCAAACCAAGCAAATTCATAATGTAACAATGTTAATCATATTTTATCAACAATTTAAAGGTTTCAATCACATTCGAATTACTTATTCAAGTCTACTTCATTTTATTTCACTTGAATGCCTTAAATTCAAGTTTTCAATCACCTTTCAAGTTACTTATTCAAGTCCAACTATTTTATTTCATTTGAATGATTTACATTCAAGTTCACCATATACAATTTATATTTATCTCAACCAATTCATTTCTACTTCAATATGATTACATATGCCTTTCTTACCTTTTAATTTTACTTATATTCCAAATTTGATTTACAATCAAATTTCATTTTAAACTTGAAACATTTGCATTTCAATTATGATCCATTTCCATTCATATGCAAACATTACTCATTAAGAGGTCAATTCATTCCTATTGATTCAAAATCAATTTCATTTGCTATTCTTAACCAATTCACTTGCATTCATATACAAAACTCTTTGAATTGGGTTCTCATTCATATCAATTTATTCACAATTCAATTCCAATTGCCTGTTAAACAACTCAATTCCGATTACAAGCAATTTCATGTTATTCAAGTAAAATGAACTCCATTGCATGGTTCACAATTCAAGTATTCTTATTCAAATGCAATGGTTAAAGTAAATATTTCCTTTACATTTTAATTTCATTAACCAATTCAAGCTTATATAAATTTCCTTCCATCCTGGATTATTTATAACCCCTATATTCAAATCACATCACAATAATTTATTAACATCATTTCACTTGAAATTAAATTTTATTATTTAATGAAATGTCATTCAAAATTACTTAATAAAGCTCATTCACATTCATTTCGTTTTTCTTCCAATTTGCTTAAGTAGTTTCACAATATTACCATTATCTTCTTATATAAATTTTATTTGATTTCCATTTGATTTTCATTCAAATCAAATTTCAATTTATTTATAAATCTAAATGCTCTTTGTTTATTTATCCAATCCATGTACAAATTTATTAACCAAGAGACCATTTAAATTATTTCTCTCATTTGAATTTACTTACAATTCAAACTCATCATTATTATAGCTAATTCCATTATTCATTCACACTCTCTACATTTATTATCAAAATTAAACCCCAATCCAAATCAGGCGTTTTATTTACCTTACAAATTTTGACTAAACTATCAAAATTCTATTTATTGCAATACAAATTCCATTTAATTTATCTTACACAAGATTTATTTCCAAACAATCATTTTGGATTTAATTGAGTAAGCATTTACTTCATTCATCATCATTCAACTGAATTAAATTTCCATTAAACTCAATTCTTATCCCATTTTAATTCAAGGTTAACTAAATTATATATGCATTTTCAATTTAATTCCTTTCCAAAATTAATTCAAGTTCATATAAATTTTATTTAGCCCACCTGAATTTAAACCATTTCCTTTACAACTTTAAATAAGAATTTAATTACATTCATTCTTATTCATAACACAACAGAAATTTTAATTTTAATATTCAGCTTAATTCCATCTTAGTCGAAGTTAAACCAAATTCAATTTAATCTTAATTCTCCATATCCAAGTTCAGCTTATTTACTAACTTCAGTTCACTTACCTCTTTTATATTTTATAATTGCTTCACCTTACCTTGCATTCCATTTCAAATTAAGTTCGAATTCACCATTCCATTTATTATTTCCATTTGTGATTATAATTCCACTTTACTTGGGTTTCAACCATTTTTTTCCATTCTCAAGTTTTCCAACTTATTTACTTATAAGTTTATATTGCTCATTTCAAACCAATCCACATTTTTATAATCACAATGTCAAATTTTAACACTTAATAGCTTAAGAATATGAATTCATTTGCACAACCATAAGCATTTACATTTCACCGTTATCTCAACTTCCTTTTAATTCCAATTCATTTAGATTTAATTTAATTTCAAATTCTTAATTTTATTTAACTTATCATAAGTTAAATCCAGATATATTCCATTCACCTTCATTTATTCAAAGTAGATTTACATTCCATATATACTCAATTCTTCTTTAAATCCACTTTCCTTTATAAGTTATATAGTTGAATCATTTCAACTTTCACATTTTTATTTAAACAGGATTTCCAGAATTCAATTTACCCGGATTTATTTCAAAACCACTTTGAAATATAAATCAACACATTTCCATTTGATATCCAAATCAAATACCAAATTCCAAAACAGACTGCTTTTATCAAACAATTTTCCTTTGAAAATTCCAAAATCACTTGTTTCCCAAACAAGCCCAAACAATGTCATAACCAACTATTTTGGTAGCAATCCATCACTTTAGAAACTCGAAAATGAATTCTAATGATGTGGCCAGCATCATCAGGATTATTTTCCAGCGACTGAAGTGAGTTCAATGCTTTCCACTTCCAAAATCCACCTCAAACAATTTCTATTCAAAAATATTTTCCAAAATATATTCCATCATTAACTTCAAAACCTTTGGAAAACATTTCAACATTCCCAAGGTTTCTAAATTTTTTCACAACTTTGTTTAAATTCATTTGAAATCCCTTTCAAAAATTTCGGGGTCAAAATTCTAGTTTAAATCAAATTTTAATTTCACTTCTTCTTATTTAAACATATTCAATCAATTCCATTTGGTTATAAACCATTTTAATATTTTAACTTCTTATTTTCTTATATATATCATTTCAAATTTTAGAACATACTTTAATTTCTTATTTGATTATAGAAGAAACAACCAAACAAGCATCCAATATATATAATTTAGAAAACTATTTCTTTATATCAAAATATAATTTTGGGTAAAATTATTTCATTTACCCGCTTTAAAAACAATACTATGTCGGTTTATCTTGTTTAAGAGTTTAGAAACCCCTATCGATACGGTTGTACTTCCCGCACCGACCAGAATTCATAAACACTCAACCGATAAGTCAACACAGTACAAAAACAATTTTATATCCACTAACAAGTACGCTCTCATAGCTATTATTACACTCAACTCATTATAGAGTACTTCTGACTCTATTTAAAATGAGTAATTTTCCCACCAAAGCCTAGGTTGTCGCCAAACTAAGCTCTGATACCAAATGTGACGACCCGCCCTTCTCGACCCTCGAAAATCGACATAAAATACTCAACAGTATAATATGCCGACGATCGAATGCCGAAAAAGACAGATTGTAGGAAAAGAAAGAAGGTAGAAGAAGAAGAAGAAGAAGAATGAACTAAACAACATCAAAACCTCACAGTCGCAGCGGAATAAAATATAATATATAGAACAGAACTTTACACAAATCAAAACTATATCTGTTTATATACAATACATCATCATCAGAGTATATCAATACAACCAACCATTACCAGTCAACCAATCTCAACAATCACAGCAGCGGAATAATACAAGTACGAGAAATACGTCTCGGACTCCAGCTCCTCTCCTGGGCTCCATAGCAACCTATCCTGAAATATACTCGGTCTGACCCGAGCATTATAATGAAATAACACCCGAGTCAGTCTGGAATACCAGCGCATCATAAATACACTCAATTGATTATAAAGTTTCAAAATTCTTTAAAACAAAAGCATCTCGTAAGACCACGCCACAAATAAACATGTCGGGTTTTTACCTTACGATAGCTAAAACACTTTTTATAAAAATCCTCTGATATTATAATAGTGTCTATTTACAAATACTTATAAAATAGCCGAAATTGTTACATCTATTAAATTCCGGCATACTAGCCACAACGTGGGTAATACAAACAAAACTCGTACAAGGCACGTAGGGAGAATGGATTTCCAACGAATGACTAGGCACTGGGGTACCACCTGTCACAGTACGTGGCCTAGATCACAGTACCGAGGAGTACGCCTGCTCCCCTGCAACACAAGACCGGAATCATCCCTTACTGGATAATTCCAAGTAAAATCACCCCACGGTTGTGATCAGCAACCGCACCACTAAGCCGAAATAAAATGGACATCTAGACAGGGATGACCTTACTCTCAAGTGGGGGCTACCCACGAAGCCTTGCTGCATAACCCCTGATTTTCAGTCATTCCCGGTTGATGAGGCTTGAGGCTAAACGATACCTTTATAGCACAAATCCCTTAGAATGCCCATCGTCCACCTGACGATGTCACGAAAGCATTCGTCCATACAAGTCCGTCCCGGGTCCGAACGGAACCGAAGGCACTATTCCTACTACATCCATTTTGGAAATATCCTCAGGATTAGTAGCGACTAGCCCTTGCACTTCACTGCTCCATCTTCGACTCCGAAATCGTTTTCGCGAAACGTACAAACCGGATCGAAGTGGTTTTCGAGTCTCCAGACCTAGAATCCCGGTATACGGAAACTCGATCCCGGTCTCTTCGAAACGATCGTGCATTTGGCCAATATTGATAGTCGGTGATTTAACTATCAATTAATGTTCACAAACATCCATACACATCCATCACACAATAAATAATCTCCATATTATTTATTTTCTTCTAATATCTTTCAAAGATATATTTTCACATTTTCAAAACTCGTTTGAAAACAATTTTCCAAAACTCTTCCTTTACAAGGTAAATCTTTTACCCTTTATTCCCATCGGGAATAACCAAGTATAAAACAATTTGCATTTAAAACAGTTAAAAATACTTTATACTGAAATATACTTTAAAATATGAAAATTTCTTCTATTTATTTATTCAAAATATAAATTTAAAATATGTGAAGAAAACTAGTTATTAACACATAAACTTTGATTTTAAAAATAAGGGTTTTAGTTTAACTAAATTCAAAATAGCGTTATAAAAAGAAAAATACTAATTTTAACAACTTAAGCTAAAACCAACTTTTAAATAAATCCATTTGTAAATAATTGCTAATATACTCCCAAATTATTATGGTATTAAAAATTATTAATTTATTTCTTTAAAAATAACGATTTCTTAAAAATACTTTTTAAACGATTTAAAACTTAACCTTAGTTAAATAAAATCATTTATAAAACATTTACTTGGTTTCCCAGGGAAACACTTTTCCGTTTCTAAACATTCCAAAGTACTCTTTCATATAAATCCACTGATTTATTTCAAGTCAATTTATGATTTCAACATAAATTTCCAATTCCATACTTAACTATAACTTCCTCCGAAGTTAAATCACAATTTTTCATTTCCGGAAATTCATTTTTAAATATAGTTTAAACATTTTTAAATAAACATTTTGGTGAATTTTCAATGGAAACCATATTTTCAATTTACTTAAATAAACTTCCAATGGAGAAAACGGAATTTTAAAAATATTCTATTAACACTTAAAATTGTACATTTATATTCGGAAGCTTCATTTTAACATATTTTTACTTTTCCGGATATCACTATTCATCATTAAATAAACCACTGTTATTTTACTCGATTTATAATTTCATAGAATTCATTTCCAGAAAACTTATATTTCACATTCAACGATTGATAAATTTCCCACAATATTTAAAATCCCAATTTTACCAATTTACATTTTCCATTTCAAAACAGAATCCAATTTTTATATTCCTTTAAATTCCTTATTTAACAATTTCTTTAATTTCTTTTAAATCCCCAATTTCTTCATTTATAATTTAATTCTGGAATTATAATTTATACCACAATTTTACAGAACAATTTAAAATTCCAGATTTATCAATCACAACATATAAACAGGTATCACTATCAATTATAAAATAATTGCTACATCGTGAGGAATCCAGTTGGATCCCTCCAACCTATTTCTCCCTGCATCCACAAATATTAGCACATCACAATATAAATATCAATCCAGACTGATAATAACAATTATATTCAGCCATCCACACAGATATTTAAATATTAACTATTTAAAATGCCTAGCATCCAGATGTGAGTGAGAATAACTCACATTGAGTTCGGCGAGCGTTCGAAATTCAAATTAAACCAGACGGTGTCCGATTTAACCCAAATTTCTACTTGCCCAGAATGACTCCAGAATTGTTCCACTGCGTAGTGCGCGTTCCTGCGATTCCAACGCTTCGAAAATCGTCTCAATCTGACATCGTACGAACGAGTTATGAATTTCCAAAGTTTTGATATCGATTTAAAAACAATTTTTTTTTTTCTTTATTTACCAAAACACGGCCCGCCTTCCTCTCTTCCCTTCCTCTCGCAAACATCCCCAGACAAGAACGAACCCAACTACGCGACCAACATCTTCATGCCGCTCCCTCCCATCTCCACTATTTCCGATCATTTCACCTCCATCTCGAAGCCATCCCCGATAGCCACCTTCGGCCCAAAATTTGTGAAGCTCGGTCCTCTCTAGGCTCGCCAAAACGTGGACGAACGCGCGCCATTCCAAGCCCCATTGCCGTCAATCTGCTCCGCTTTAGACGATCTCGTCCGTTGGATATAAAGAGATCGAGGAGCTCTTCGATTTTCATGTAGGAAGATTTCGAAAATAAAGCCTGGATTTCGAGAAATATGAGGAAGAACGGAAGGTATTTTCGGCCATTGGTATAACTCGTGGCGGTTGTAGGAGATAGATCTAGGGTTTGCAAATGTAAATGTGTATATATTGTAATTTAATATTATTTAATTAATAAAATTCTCGATTTCACAGTAAATGCAAACGATCTCCAATTCCCACATTTCGACAGGCTATCCTGGGGTTTTTCTGCGTTCCGGACACAATGGAACAGGTTTCGTAAGCTAATTTGATCGTATGCGCGAGATACGGAATTAAACGATCAATTTAAAATTAAATCGGTTAAATCGATTTCGATGCGTTTCGAGCTGCCCCGGTCAAACGACCACTCCAATTGCTACGAAAATTAAAATCCGATAATAACTAACTATTACGGATCCAATGGAACTGGTTTCGTCGAATTCCGAGACTGTGCCCCGGAAGGCTATTTTAACTCGTCAATTAAATCGGGCGATTTTCTGAAATTATCAGAAACGCTTAAAATCTTACTTTTTAAAATTTTATTAACTTAACAATAAATCATATAAAATTTATAAACACATTAAAAATCATTCTGGCTCAATCCGGACCAAAATCTGATTAAATTGCATTTTAATAATATTAAATTCATTTTTAAATTAATATAAAATTCCAAATAATAACTTATCGACTTTAAAATTCTTCTAAAAATCCAATAATATTATTTATGACCAATTGAGCTTAAAAATACATTTAAACACCATTTTTATAATCATTTATCCCAAATTCACCTTTTATCCAAATTTCGAATATTTAATTATTATTATCCAACCTCAAATTAAACCTCCACATTAGAAATTATCACTTGTTATTTTAGTTTAAACCAATTCTTTATATTTCAAACCAATTCAAAATCCACATTGAACATTTAAAATGAATTAAATGTTCACAAATCTAGCAGCCAAAATCTGGGATGTTACAACATATATGGATGATAGAAGAGGAAGAGTTAACCTAGGAGGGGAGGGCACCGATGGGAATGCCAGACCTAATGTAAGGAGGACCTAAGGTCAGACACAAGTAGAGAATGTGGGTGCTGGCGTCTCGCAAGTGGACATGGGAGCTATGTATCAGTTTTTTGTGAATATGATGTAAGCTGGAATTGCAGCTGGAGTGGCAGGAGGAGATGTTGTAGGAGCAAGAGTTTCGGAAGTTTCGATAGTTAACCATTATGCTACGCTGAGCGGAGATTACGCTAAGCTTGGAGGGAAGCCATTTTTGGGAACGGAGGATGCTATAGAGGTGGAGAATAGGTTGCTGCAGTGTGAGAGAATCTTTGCAGACTTGGAGCTCAATGATGAGCAAAAGAGGAGGCTTGCTTCAAGACAGCTTTAGGGAGCAGCTTTGTTTTGGTGGAACAGTGTGACAACTGGTGTGGATAAGGAAGCCTTGACATGGGTAGATTTCAAGGGGAGGTTCAAGGAGAGGTTCATGTCTGCGATGGCACAGTCAGCTCTGATCAGAAAGTTTGCTGAATTAGAGTAGGGAGAGATGTCTGTTTTGGAGTATGCCAAAAGATTCGAGGAGTTGGCCAGATATGAGTATGCTTCGGTGGATACAGTGATGCAGAGGAATGAGAAGTTTATCAGGGATTGAAGCCTGAGTTAGCAAGGGCTGCATTACATCATATTAGAGATCCTTCTGATTTTGTAGTGGAGATGGCCTTAAGGCATGAGGAGATTCTTGCTTCTCTAGAGAAGAGTAGGGCTAAGGAGATCCAGGTTGGGCAGAGCCAGAAGAGGAAGTTCTTTCCTAAGAAGGGTGCTCAGAAGGGTGGAGCAGCTAAGAAAGGGAGGTCTGAGGTTGTCTGTTTTAAGTGCGACAAGAAGGGGCATTTTGCTAATGAGTGTCGTGCTGGAAAGGCAAAGGAGGTGGCCAGGAAGAAGAATGTCAGGTGCTTCAATTGTGACCAGATTGGCCATTATAAGAACTAGTGCAAGGAGCCCACTAAGGATGGAAAGGGCAAGGTGTGTGCATTGGAGCCTGCTACTTAAAGCCAATAGCTCAAGAGAAAGGAAAGGCAGTTTTGGGAGGTACGCTTCAGATTCATGGTATGTCTATTAGCTTTCTATTTGATACTGGTGCATCGCATTCTTTTATATCTAGATGTTTGATAGATAAGCTTAACCTAGAACCCACATATTTAGTTACTTCCTTACGGGTTGTGAATCCAATAGGAAGGTATGCAACTCTATGGTTGAGATGTGACAAGTTAGAGTTTGACTTGTTAGGTCATACTTTTGTTTGTAGTTTGCAAGATAAGTCATTATTATTAGTTCTAGTAAAAAGATTAACTAAGTTTTTTAAGAATTAACCGCGTTTAAAATTAATTATGTTTATACTAATAATAATAAACTAAGTTTGATAAAAATTAATTAAGTTTAAAATAATAATAATAATAATAATAATAATAATAATAAACTATAGTTTGGTAAAAGTTAACTAAGTTTATAATGGTGGTGGTGGTGGTGGTAGTAATAATAAATTAACTAAGTTTTATAAATATTAAATAAGTTTATAAAATTGACCAAGTATTATAAAAGTTTAACTAAGTTTTTTAAAAATTAACAAGTTTATAATAATAACAGTAATAAATTAACTAAGTTTTATAAATTATAATAATAATGATAATAAAATAAATATAATAACTAAGCTTATAAACATTAACCATATTTTATAAAAATTAAATAAGTTTATAAAAATCAACCAAGTTTATAATAATAATAATAAACTAACATAGTTTATACAAATTAACTAAGTTTATATAATAAATTAACTAACTTTATGAAAATTTTATAAGTTTGAGATAATTTATAAAAACTAAGGTAATTAGGTTTAAATTTTTTATAATTTATAAGTTTAAGTTAATTAAAATATAAGTTATGACTAAGTTTTAGCAATTAAGATAATTTATAAGTTTGAGTTAATATATATAAAGTTATAAATAAGTTGACTTTGCTGTATAAAAAATAAAGTAAGTTTTACAAAAATTAACCATTCTTTAGGAAATTAACTAAATATTATAATATATAACTAAGTTTTGTAAAGATTAAATAATTTTATAAAACTGAAATAAGTTTATTATTAAAATCAACCAATTTTTATAAAGATTAAATAATTTTATAAAAATTAAATAAGTTTATTATAGAAATTAATCAAATTTTATATAAACTTAACTAAGTTAACTAAGTTTTATAAGAACTATTTAAATTTAATAAATTTTAACTAAGGATGTTTGACAAACCCGAAATATGTAAAGCACTTTCATGATCATTTGTATGTTCCTTTTCAACATAGGTTCAAAGGATCTCGAGTTAACTTTTTTATTGTCGTTGGTAGCAGATTTTTTTTTTCATTTTATAGTACTTGATTGTGACATATTTCTATGCAGGGTGTATACTAGAGCACAAGACTGAAGATTTTATAGATTTTAAGGGTCTCGCTACACTAGAATGAAGAGTGAAGGTACAACTAATTTTTCGCACCATTTGAGGATCATCTTTTATCTCGACACTATTGCTTAAATGTTTTGAATTATTAGTAGAAATCTTATAATTATTAATAGTATCAGAAACGTTATCAAATATATTGTCTTGTGTGTACTTTATACGCTATATATGTAAGAAAACAAATATTGGTTATGTTAAATATTTGATAATTGCTTTATTCTTAATTGTGTTTTTGTAATTATCATTTGAATTTATTTTATTGTTATTGGACTTTGTTCCATTTAATATATCTGAAATGTTATATGCAATGAAGAAGGAAGTAGAGGTGGAAAATTAACAAAATAATACAAAAACCATAGTTCATTTAGAAAATGCTATAAGAGGCAATAATATCATTTTGGAAATGCTAGTAAAAATTTAACTAGCGGTTATAAGTGCTATGAAAAAGTGACAATTTTCCATAGCATTTCTTAACCATGTATTTCTTAAACGCTATAAAAGTGGTACCATTTCGTAGTGTTTTATATTTCATAACTTTTCTTAATGGTAGTTTATGTAGTTAATTTTTATAGCGTTTATTCTTAGTAACTTTTGTTAAACGCTATCGAATCACTGTTATTGGTAGAATTCATTAAATGCTATAGTAGAGTCCTGAGCTACCATAGCATGTCGTTTAATAGCAGGACTAAGAACGCTCTGGTAGGCTTTTGTAGTGTTGTATCAATTCTAAATGTTGTTTTTGTTTTAGTGTAAAATGATGGGAAAACGGAAGGATTAATAAAGTACTCGAAGATTTACCGAGAGCTTATGTATTAGACTTTAGAGAGGACCCTTTGTGCTTAGTCGCGTTTTTCTATAATAATGGTTATCAGACTATTATATGTATGACACCTCTCGAAATACTTTACGGAAGGTTGTGCAAATCACCAGCATGTTGGCCAAAGACTGATGATAGATCAATGCTTAATCCAGATTTAGAAAGGAGGTGACTAAAAAGATTGACTTAATCCAAGAAAGGATGAAGGAAGTTCAATCAAGATAGAAAAGTTATGCAGATAAAAAGCGTAAGGACTTGGAATTGTTAGTTGGGGATTATGTTTTTGTGGAACTATCACCGATAAAGGGTGATGATTTTGGAGGTCTAGAAGTTGGCATCGAGATATGTCAGTCCATTTTCTACTGTAGTGAGTATCATGAAACTTGCATATCGTGCCAAGTTATTGAATATTTTTGCAAGAGTCCATAATGTTTTTCATGTATCTCATTTAAGGAATTATGTGCATGATTTGAAGACTACTATTAAGCCAACGGTTTTGGAGGATTTAGTAGTAGAGCCTGGTATGACTATCATTAGGCAACCACTCATGTAGTGAATAGAGATATGAAGGAGCATAGAAATAAGATGGTTAAGTTGTTAAAGGTCCAATGAAGTAACGATGAACGAGACTGTACTTGAGAGACTGGGAACAGGATTAGAGAGGGCTATCCTGAGTTATTTTAATGTATGTTCAATATTGTTGTATAGACTTTGACTAGTAGACATGCTAGTATTATTGATTTTGTCCTTATGACACATGTTTGCATGATTGATATGCTTGAGTGTTTTCCTTACCAGAATTTTGAGGACGAAATTCTTTAAAGAAGGGATCATGTAACACCCTCAATTTTGATAATATATTATTCATGATATTTAATTATGGGTTTATTAAATAAATAATGTGGGTAATTTAGGAAATGTGGGATTTGATATGCTAATTAATTTGGCTATAAGTCAATTAAGTAAGGTGGTGTTTTAAAAGTAAGAAAGAAATCTTGATTAACTAATCTAAAGGAATCTGTAACGTATCGGGTTTCGCCCGCACGAAAATCAACATCCGTACTTCACATTGTACTAGAATGCCGTAGATTCGACCGTTCAAATCCGATTCGCCGGAGCTATAACACAATTAAGTAAATAACACAGCGGAAGAAAAGAATAATACATTGATATACAATATCTGATACAACAGAGTGATACAATGAATATCAATATACATCAGAGATATGATACATGAAATAGCAGCGGAAAAGAAAAGATAACAACAGCAGCGGAACAATATCAATAGAAGTGATAACTCCAAAATGATCTTCAGACAAGAATGAATCCACAACTCCAAGATAAGCAACTCCGATGGATGAACTAGCTCCAGATAATCTACTAAACCTGAATATCTGAAAAGAAACCCAACTCTAAACTGCTCGTGTGGAAAATTATGAGCACCCAGAGTTTAGGAAGGGAACAATAAACTCCGGATCAGTCATGGGACTGGTGTGAGCAACAAAAACAGTTTATCTTTAAACAAACACAAAAGGTTTTAAACATTGAAATCCGCAATGCTTTTAGAAAATGAAACTACCATAAGACCTCCTGCCACACACACAATGCAAACGCAGAATTGGAGGAGATTTCTTCTTATGATAGTCAAACATGCTTACTACGCAAAATCATTGGATTATTATTATTAGTGCATAGTGCAAAAAACATTTCGAAGATATAATATTAATCTTAGCCAACATACGACCAGTATCGTATGCCTACTATAGCTACCATCTAAACAGTGGGGCGCCACCATAAGTAAATGGCAGGTTCTACAACTAATACCGTACAAAGTTCGTATTGGAGAAATGGATTTCCAACAAATGGTCAGGCTAAGGAACTTCCTTCCGCCGCATGGGATCGCCTCTGGCTGGACGTCCCGAGAGACAAACTGCTCTCTGCCAACAAGGCCGGGTTACCCCTATAACAGGTAACTCACGAATATGCCACCTCCCTGTCCTTTGGGACCTTTCACTACAAGAAAATTGGCTTTTGGTTGCAAAAATTGGTAGCGTTTAAACGTAAATGCAACTGATACTATTTCACCTTATTATATAAACGCAGCAAAAAAATTTCACTTCCCGCCTTTATAAAAAAATCTCGCGCGCCTGCCCAAATAATAATAACCCGAAAGATTACCGGCTTGCTATTCCTCTACTGCTTAGAACGATTCAACTCTTTCCCCAAAATAAGTAACCCTAAATCAGATACATTCCCCAATCGTAGCTCTTATTCCTTTGGCTGAGTTCAGAGAAATGAATTTGACGAAGCAAGTTCAACAAATCGTAGCTCAAATCAAAAAAATCGCACAAAAATTTCAACTCTGAAAATCGAAGTATTTTGATTCGAGGTGAGGTCTGAAGTCAATTCAGGTTGCATGCGGTTAGATGCTGAATTGTGGAAGGTCGTCGCTCGATATTGAGGATTAAGGAAGGTGCGGCTTGGAGTCTTTGCTTTGGCTTCGAGGAACTCGCTACTCGTTTTGGGTTTGCGGTTTGAATTGGTTTCTGGTGTAGTAGAAGATGAGGCGATTAGGGGATTTGGGTGATTGAAAGTCGCAAATTGATCGATGCGGTTGCGAAAGTGGTTGAATTGGCGATTTCGGGTTGCGTGTATGATTTCTGGTCTTCGTGTTTGAATTGTTTGCAGGCGGTTCAAATGATGTAGCAGGAGGTATGAATTGGTATGGAAAGGTGAATGTTTGTGAAGTGGGGAAGTTGTGGAGATGAACAGAGAATATGCAGTGTCCAAGTGGCAAGTTGTTGCAGTTTTGCGAGAACAGGCTGGAGTGTGTTGTGGTTGAATGATGAGAGTGGAGCAGTAGTATCTGTAGACAATGTTTGTCGATGAATGGTGGTTCAGTTGTATGTAGTAGGGGTTTGCAGGCAAGCAGGGTGCGTCAATTGAGATTATGCAATGGTTGGTAAAGGGTGATTGTAGTTGCTGTGTGGTGGACGGATGGTGAACAGGATGAAGTATGTTAACAGAGAATATGTGACAGTTTTGTGGAGTTTGATGGTATGTGACAGTTTTTTGATGATATGGAGGAGGTGAATGTAAGTGGTCGGAGGGTAGTACTGGCAGGAGATTGTTGATATGTAGATGTAGGGTGTTAGGAAAGCAAGTGTTGTATTGAAGTGATGTTTGTGAAGGGTGAATGAGACTCTGTTGAAGTGTTGTTGACAGAGGTAGTGACTATTTGTTGCTTGTATGTACAGTCAGGGAGGTTTTAGCTGCTGGTTGTATGGATGGTTATGGCGGATGCAGCAGTCTTGTTTCGAGACAGTGGCGAGAAAGTCATCGGTTAGAGGGCTTTTTGTGTACTATTTGCAGGAATTTCGCTTCCTTTGGCACTTAATACAAATTGTACGTCTCTACTTTTTTAAATCAATTCAGTTATCATTTATAATGATTTTTATAATCTACAAGGCTCTCTATTATAGGTTTACTTCATCAATCACCGGTATGATGGAACTCGCTGCGGAAATTTCAAAGTGTTCCTGGACTCCATTTTTAGAGCAGGTATCTTATACGTGTTTCACACACCATTGAAGTTTCATTGTCTGGATTAATAATATCATCACTTCATTCACTTGGTTGTGGATTAGTGTTTTGGTGCATACTTGCTCATCCATTTGCAAAAATAGCAATATAAAACTGGTGAACCGAAACAGTCAAACCCAATCTTTAATAGTTAATTAATTGATATATATATATATATATATATATAAAACGACTGCTTAACCGACTTCATGGACCTGACACTGGAACTTATTTGAATCTTCTATCTGGCCTTATTGGCAGATTCTCAGAAATACCACCTCTTATTGTCCTTCTCGGACAACTGTCGTCTACTGTTTGCACATTCTGTAATCAAAACCTTTTCCTAGACACTTTGCACATCGTTCTTTACCAGATTGCTTCCATGTGAAATTAATTTCATGGTGTTTTTGGAAAGAATGAATGAATGCAGATCAAACAAAGGTTATGTACTAATTCAATGTCTTCAATGCTTGTATGCTAGCCTAGAAGGAAGGGTGTGGATGCATGAGTATATTACTATTTCATGAAATGTATAGATTTAATTTCCAAAGGATTGCTTCTTGTTGTTATTTGATTAAGCTGATTGATTTGTATATTGTGTGCTGAAATTTGATCATGGATCATGCATCTTTTGACATCAAATATTTATGTTAATTTGTTTGTGATTTGAACTGCTTGAAATATTTATCAAGTGTGTTGCAGATGTGGTTTTCAACTATTGCTGGCAATTTTATTGCCCTTCTGACATACCCAATTTTGTTCTTGCCATTTTTTGGCCAAAAGAAAACATTTTTTAGTTTGTTTATAAAATATTTATCTGCAGATGTGAAATTTTATTTATTTATTTTTATATGGCTGCATCGGGCATGTATGTTTGTAAAGTTGGTTCCTTCCGTTCATAAATTGTCCGGATATCGACTGTTTTTATGGATAAGTAGTGCAAATCTCTTTTATACGTCTGAGAATCTTATACGTACTAAATTCCATTTCTAACCTCACGTTTTTGCTATGTTTTGAGCCATGTATTTGCACGCATAATCACATATGTACCCTAAATCTGAATGTCTTACCTTGTTCATAATTTTGAACTAATATCATAGTTATTATCATTTGCAGAAATAAATTGTATTTACATCAATGGCAGATGAGGAAGTTACTGATCAGAAGAAATATCTGGAAGAGAGAAGATGTAAGCCTGGGTGTGTGAAACAGTTGTATGCATATCAGGTAACCTCCTACATTGCATCAGCTCACCCAAATTTACATGCTTAACATTGCTTTCACACTTTTTGATGCATGTATTTTGTTACTTGGTCTTCTTTAACACTAGCGTAGCATTAGTTACTCCCTTGAAGCTTACGATGACAAATTTTGTTATTTTTCAGCAATGTGTTAAGAGAATTGAAGGTGACACGACTGGGCAGAAGCATTGTACTGGTCAGTACTTTGATTACTGGTCATGTATAGATAAATGTGTAAGTCATCCGCTACATTTGTTTATTCTCTTTTGACTTTTTTTCCAAACATTCTCTTAGCAATGTCATGGTTAAATTCTTGACATTTTCTATTACAGTTGGTGATTCTTATTCGCTGTTTTGATTATTGAAGAAATAATCAAGTATGTTAAAATATTCAAATCAAAGCTCTTTGGATAAACTCTTAGGCACTATATTAACTGCACCTTCCTTTTTCAGCATTTCTCGATCCAAGCCATCATGCTACTGATTACTGTTAACTTTGACAAGATACATATAGCTGCATGCTGTTTAATTTGTTGATAGGTATGATATTGTTCTTATATATTTTCCCAGATTACCACATAAAACATTTAGCTGCTAAAATGCAGTGTGGAGCTAAAATGAACCAGAATTTAGGAGGGGCATTAGATAAGTGATCCAATGATCCAAATTTTGCAAACTGTCCCTACTCTGTAAAATAACACTATGTACGAATATTCAATTTTTATTCTATTCCTTAAAAGCCAAATGCATTTCATAGATCATTTTTATTGTTTGCAAACCACAAACCATTTCCAGGCTTCACATGATAAATAATTGATTTCCATAATTAAACACGCAAGTTTTTGTTGCACATGTTTCATACCATCTATCTTTATATGCTGCTCATCTGAACTCCAAAACTCAGTTAATATAATCTGATGTGACTCTCTGTCAACTATAATCGATTTCATGTGTTGTGTGGCCATTGTGTTGGATAGTGATTTTCTTTTCTCTTTAAATCAAATTTATTGTTACCTCTGTGAAGAGAACAAATATTTCTTATGCTATTTTAAATTGATTTAAATGGGACGAGTCATAGTGCAAAACCATAACCCAGACCCTTTTTCAGTTTTACACTGGGGTTGCTACACTGAACAAATCTTTTGATTGATTCAACTGTATGTTATGTGTAACCGCTCATTGTTGGAATTCGAGTTTACTGTAACATGCTTGGCTAATGCAATGTGAACTGATGGTACATTTTTGTTCTGAAAATTGTATAATGTATTCAAAGCTCATGCATGTTAATTTTTATAACTGTTTAGGAATAATATATTTCTTTTTTTTAGCGGTTGAAATCAGGAAGCAAATACTTCCAGTTTGCTCCCAGCTTCTTCATGTTTAGATGACCTTTCTCGGTTGCTTGGATTTGTCATGTGATCAGTTAGATCTGTAGATGACGTTGTAGAATTGAAATTGAGCGAACTGTTGGTTGTTTGGGCTCACATGATTGCAGATTGGCATGATTGGGAAGCAACAAAGGATCTGGTGATTTTTGATTCTATCCATAAAGCTGCCAATCTGCATAAAAATCATAATTACACAAATTTCTTCATGGAAAAATCACTATCTCAGAATTCCATCATTGAAGGCATTTCAGCTTTTGTTAGTTTAGGTATTCATGTTTATCCTTCTGCTACTAGGAGGGCATGTTCTTGTGTGCATGAATTATTACATGTATCAAAATTTGTTGTTGGTTAAATTGTTGATTGCATCGATCTAAATATACATACATATATATATTTATATACATACATACATATATATATATATATATATATATATATATTGTTGACTGTTAAACTCGTTTGCAGGTAATTAGCTATTTCGAAGCGAAGACTGTCAACAACAAAGAACTATTGGTAATCAAGCAACGAACATGAATTTAATTGTTAAATATGTTGTCGTATTTTGTTAGTACCATTTGTGGAAACTTGTCTGTGAATGCTTGTAGTATGTGACTTATTTTGTTGAAAAACTACTATCGAATTGATTATGGATATTATATTTGATTGTGAGATTAGCATGTTTTTGCAATTATTTGAATATGATGATCATATGATTGATTGTTTGTATATGCTAATTATGTGATTTAATTGTTTGTTTGAATATATGAAAATTAACTAGTATAAAAATTATACAGTTGCATTTTAAAAACGCTACCGAAAATCAAAAAAAGCATATAAACAAAAAATGCAACCAAAAAATGAAGACTTATGGTAGCGGTTTTTTAACCCTACAGAAAAAACCTATAGCTGCATATAAAAGTGACTTTTGGTAGCGTTTTTTAAATCCTACAGAAAATACCTATAGTTGCATTTAAAAGTGACTTTTGGTAGCGTTTACTACAACGCAACAAAAAGTTTTAGACTTTTAGTTGCATGTCGTATAGCAGCGTTCTCTAAAACGCTACTATAAGTTATGGTAGCGTTTTTTCAACGCTACCAAAAGTCTTTTCTGGTGTAGTGTTTATCCGAGCGCTCGATATCCAACATCACACATCATAAAGAAAGTGTATCCACATGAGTAAGTATCTGGGCTCCATACCATGATACCACCCCTTTCCAGAAGGAAATGACATACCCTAAAGGGTGCGACCCTCATAACTTTGCCGCAACATTCCTGTTTCGACCATTTCCGGGGAGTGAGGCCCTGATGAAGTCTCGTCCACAAAGCTACGCTTTGTCACAAAGCCATGCTTTGGGTCAACAGATGATCAACCTATGATCACAAAGATAAATGATCAAACAAATGATCATATCACAAATGATCAAACACTGATCATCAAACAGCAACACTCAGCATGCCACATTACCAAATTGGGATATATCGCTGATAAATTTCAACTACATAACCTCTGAGCTCGTACGTCTCAGAGAAGGGTGTTAAGCTAAGAGAATAAATTCTCCACCACCAACAAAAATGTATTTGAAAGAAATCGGCTTTATATCTCAAAGTGTAATGTCAGACATACAATCCATACAAGTCTGTTCCGGGATCGAACAGAACCGAAGACACTTCTCACGAAGCCCTTGCAAATCCGGATAATTTCCAATGACGTCCGGACTTCCCGTCACTAAGGATGATAAAACCTCTATACCGGGGATCAGCCGATGTAGAGTAACTCGACGGTAATCCTTCCGTTTTCAAAAATATCCGGTCTTCAACACCGGTCATCAAATGCCATCCATAACGACGTATCACATATTCGGAATGGGTTATACGACCCAAAGGTCCTTTCCCGGCTAACCCGAATAGTGAGCGAAATATTCAAAAATCATATGGATATAAGATTTCAATTAAGTCACAACTTAATAATTCAACTTCTTTTTAAATGGTTTCAATCGATTACCATTTCAAATCTTTCAAACAAAAAGATTTATTTTAAACAACCTTCAACGGTTTAAACAATTTCCACATTTAAAACTTTTATATAAAAGATTCATTCACAGATTTTCTAAATCAATTTCCATTTCAGTTTAACTCGTTAAATCTTTAAATCAAAGATTTAACTTATAGCTTTTAAAACAATTTCATTTCGAATGGTTTAAACAAAACATCATTTTAAATCTGTTAAAAATAAACAGATTTAATTCATAGCTTTCAAAAAGAATTCATTCATAACTTGGAAAACCATTTTTCAATTCAATCTTGAAATTCCTTTAAATTGGAATTTCATTTCTTATATATACGAAAGCTTTTATCATTTGAAAACAAACAGTTTTATTTCAGAAAATCTGATTCATTCATACGAGTTAGAGTCTTTGGGTTAAATCCAAATTCTCAAAATTATACCTTTAAATGGTTTAAATTCAGATAAACACATTTATAACATTTTCAATCCCTAGTTTCAAATCATAGGATTCAATTTCAAACTTGAATTCAAATTTAAATCAAATTATTTAAATTTTCAAAACTCGATTAAGTTACTCAAAATAGCTTTTATCTTTGAAATTCTATTTCAAAAGCTTTTCACTTTAAACCCGAATTTCCAATTTCAAAATCAATTGAAATTAAAATTTCAATTTTAAAAATGTTGAATTTAAATTATCTGTGACTTAACCGATTTCCTCGTGAAATCCATATTTGTGTGTGTAAAAGTGTAGTCCAGGGGTTTCACACAATAGTGCAACATCAATCATCACAGATATATCGATAAGCGGTAAAATCGATAACGCTTATCTTCATTCACAGATTCATAGATAAAGTAAATTTATCAGTCACAAAGATTCACTATTACAATTCGATGTGGGTTTCGGATAACCAACTGGAATCCGACTCCCTGTCGCATCGAAATTCAAATGTCGTTTACGGGTCAAGGGTTTCATATTCACATAGCAGTATATTCATCACAGGTATCACAGTTCAGCATAAAGCAATTCATAGCATCATAATCACAAAACAGAGATATAAATCCAATATGCAGCATTCAATGAAATCCAAACATCATAAGTAAGGTCAATTAATTATCTGACTAACTTAAATCAGATTAATTACTAATCTTGGTTAATTAATTTCAAACCCTTACTATTCATTATTCTTTAATTAAACTTTAATCAATCATTAATTAAGTAATTGTTCTTTAATTACTTATATAAATTAATAAATCATTAATAACTTATGATCTTAATTAACTAAAAGATAAACCATTTTATCTTTATTAATCACTTTAATTCTCATTTAAACCTTATTTAATAAATCTTGTAATAATTTAACTTAGACCTTAAAGTTAATTTACAATTAAAACATCTCTTCTAAACTTTAAAACTTGTTTCACTTTGTTTTTTAAACTTTGAAATATTTGCCAAATTCAATTTCTTTGATTTTAAGCCTGGAATACTTTCCTGATTCCAATTCAACAGCTCAAACAAAAACAACCCGAG